>CM077184.1:16397939-17072939 GCA_039654105.1 Coreius guichenoti | reverse complement strand
GGAAACATACTCTATTAGTTTAAACTCTAAATCAGTTTAATTTTCCCCAAATTCCATTTTATTTTATACAAAATTTTGTTTTCTTGTGTTTTTTTCTAGATTCTGTTTTTAATGGTTTAATTAAATTTTAATAATCAAAAAGGATGTCTAATCAATTGAATTCATAAAACAATTTTTTCAAAATTTTAACAATAATAGGGCCCAATGAAATGTTTTTTTCCCCCAAAATTCTGTGTTGTCTGTTCATATTTATCTGGATTCTGTGTTTTATGATTTATTATTAAAAAAAGTGGTAATAAAATGAATACATAACACTTTAACAATTTAATATTTTCAAATGGAATCAAATGGAATTCTAACAATTCCATTCACAATTTTACAGTTTAAATTAAAACATGGATGAAAAATTGTGATATTCCTTAATGTTTAAATATTATACTGTATTATTCCTGTTAATATTACTTTGAGAAGTACATTGTACTGTACAATAGTAATATATGTCTGTCATCATTTCAAGTTAAACCAAACTTTTATTTTGGCAGGTTGTAGTTTTATTGTTTATCTGACGATAGTTTTCTCAAATGAACTTGTGAAATGCTTGTGAAGACAGCTCCGGAGAAGAAGTTCATGTGGCGTGTCCTCATATAGACAGACGGCAGATGCTAAAAACAACACAAGCATCACACGTGCTTGAGTAAGTGTAGTAGACAAAACTGTGCTGCTCACTCGCACAGAGACACGAATAACATGCAGACTTCATATTTCAATAGCAGTCTTTTGTGGTACACTAGTCCATAATAAAATCTGATTAAGTGTACAGCCCTACTCATCATTTATTCATCCAAAATTATGCCAAATTCCTTGACATTCCGCATTATATTTCATTTTTATGACTGGATTCTGCGATTCTGTCCGTGTTTTTCACATTGCGAAAATCATAGGGCCTTATTCTATGCATGAACACATCAAATAATAGGTTGCAAATGCCATTTAAAGCTACAATATGTAACTTTTGGCTCTCTAGCGGTTTAAAAAACTGCAGTAGTCTGACAGTAGTCTTGCTAGTCTGATAACGTTATATATTAAGCTCAAGCTACTGTTAGAAAGCTACATGTTCAATAAAATGTCTTACTTTTTGAGTAAGAAAAAAGCCAACGCTGGGTCACTGGGTTTTAAATCTTAGTTCTTTAGTTATTGCCAACCCTGGAGAGCCAAGGCAATGTTGATTCAGGTTTTATTACAGATTCTGTCACTTTCCCTTTTTGCTTGTAGATGCTACTCTGTTCTGAATTTTTTTTTTCATTGTGACAATTAACTTTCAGCTTCATGCTACTTCCACACCATAAATGCGCAGGAGTTACTTTTTCAGTTTATAGGTTTATAAAAGTGTATCTGAAAAAAGACACGGTTCCTTTGCACTCTCTGATTAATAGCAATGTAATTTTTTTAAAGTTACATAGTGTAGCTTTAATGTTGAGTTTAATATGGCACAGATATTTGAAGGTAACAGGGGTATCACCCTGAATACTTAAATCTGATACCACCATAATGCAAGACTGCACATCAAGTATGTACAGCAGGACCATACACAACCATTCGACAGAGCACTGAAATCTGCATACCAGCGCAGAGTATGTTTCTAATCTAATTATTAATCAAGGTATGAAATCGTGTTAGCTCAATTCAAGAACTTCAGGAGGGGATGTACATACCATGGAGTTGCAGGTGAGGGACGACTGCAATTTGAAGACCTTGTGAAGGCCGGCTGCCTCTGCCTGTGCCAGCTTTTCCTCTGTCATACGCACCACGAACTTCACTGTGGTGTCAGTGTGGTATTCCTTATAGTCGCTGATCAGAGGAGGAGTTTTATCTGTTCCTTGGAGCATGGGCTCCAGAACCGACTCCTTATATGCCTGAGAGACAGAAAAAAAGATGTCATTTCTGACATCACTAGCACACCGGCATTCTAATAAATAGATCTAATGTCATAAAATCGAGACTTCTACCAGTGACCTTACCTGAGTCCAGGTGCGAACAGGAAGTTCAATAATCTCAATGGTATTTTTGTCCAGGACGGACACTTCTCCACTGACCAAATATTGGTTTTGTCCCAGCTCATGAATGATACCTTTAAAGTTTTTGTAGCTGGGCAGCTAAGAAAAGCATAAAGAGAAGCACAGAATGAGTAATCTTATCTGAACCTGAGTTTGATGATCCCTTCATCTGTCCGAAGATATGGTATATGGTGTTGTATGGCTGTATAAGCACTAGTGGCAACTGTTTATCACTCTAGCTAGATAAGGTCTCAAGGCACAAACATGCTAAAAATGGAAAACCTAACATGGACAGAATGGCACTTGCACTTCACCTCTGCAAATTAGGCCAAATTCCAATATTAAGAAGCATAATAAACAGTTTCTGTACAGCTAAAATAACTAAAAGCGGCAGACACCGGAAGCCTTACACATACAAGTTGCAAATGGCCACGCCTGCTCTTAAGTTAAAAATATAGTGGATACCGTGATGTAAGTTTCAACGATTATCATTATATGAAAATTTGATACTGTCACATTTCTATTAAACATGCAAATGAGTAAAAGAGTGAGGATGGAGGTGTTACCATGGGTAGAGGGTCCTGGTGGTTGAGCATACGGTTGATGTTGTTGACAATCTCTCGCGGGTCATAGTTGGGGATCTTGCAGGCCCAGCCAGTCCCGATACCCTCAGCTCCGTTTACCAGTACCATGGGAATTATAGGTATGTACCACTCTGGCTCCACCTTCTGGTTGTCATCATACAAAAACTTCAGCAGGCTGGAGTCCACAGCAGGAAACAGCAGTTTGGCCAATGGACTGTGAGAAAAGAGAAAAACTGATTTCTTATACAATTTTCATGTGTATTTGAAGATTTATATAGTTATTAACCAAAATATGTCAAACTATGTGATAGTAAGATGAATGAATGAAATGAAACATAGCATAGGGCTGCCACAACTAATCCATTCTTTGTGTTCTTGGAATTGAGAAACAGTAATTGTGTTTTATTTACTGTTGGTTACTATACTACCGCGCACCGCACGGAAACGCACCTAATTCGCATTTGTTTTTTGTTTTTTTCTTTTTTGCGAACTTTGAAAAGATTCGCTTCACGTTTGGATGGAAAACCCAGCTACTGAGTCATCTTCGAGTGACCGAATAATAGATTTAAAATGTTCCATAGACACTAAGGTTTGTAATTTAAATTTAGATTGGAGTAAATTCCAGTCTGATGGAGCTGCATACATAAAGCCCTTTTTCCCAGTTAAGTTCGGACAAAAGGAACAAAGAGTATAACAATTTTGAGAACAGAGGGAATATTTCCTAACACTTTTCTGTTGAATGAGACAACAGAGGTATGAAGGAAACAATCCCAAATTAAAGCTGCAAGCAGCGATGAAAGGGCCCTCGCACACGGGAGCACCGCCACCCGGTGGCCTCAGGAAAACAGCTAATAGTGGGCGACATGCATTTAAGCCGGTAAATATAGGAGAAATATGGCAAAGTCACTACAGTGTGCCACATTTCCTGCTGCCAGCAGGTGGCACTTTGACTATAATTGAATATTGGCATGTAGATGTCTTCAGGCCAGGACTATTATCAAACATGTGAAGTTTGGGGCAGAGCGGACATTGTATGCCTGAGTTACAACAACTTCCTGTTTCGTTGCGTAAATCGCATACGTTAGCACTTAGCCAAGCTTTGCTTGATTTAATGTGTTTCTAGCATGTTTGGGACATGATGGCATATTTAAACAAGTTTCTGGGAATGAATTATAGTGTAAAGCATGCCATTTCCTGTTTCCAGCAGGTGGCGCTATGACTATAACTGAATATTGCCATGTAGATGTCTTCAGGCCAGGACTATTATCAAACATATGAAGTTTGGGGCAGATCAGACATTATATGCCTGAGTTACAACAACTTCCTGTTTCGTGGCGTAAATCGCATACATTAGCATTTAGCCACGTGTTGTATGATTTAATGTGTTTCTAGCATGTTTGGTACTTCATGGCATATTTAAACGAGTTTCTGGGAATGAATTATAGTGTAAAGCATGCCATTTCCTGTTGCCAGCAGGTGGCGCTTTGACTATAACTGAATATTGCCGTGTAGTTGTCTTTAGGCCAGGACTATTATCAAACATGAAGTTTGGGGCAGATCGGACATTGTATGCCTGAGTTACAACAACTTCCTGTTGCGTGGCTTAAATCGCATACATTAGCACTTAGTCAAGTGTTGTATGATTTAACGTGTTTCTAGAATGTTTGGTACTTCATGGCATATTTAAATGAGTTTCTGGGAGTGAATTATAGTGTAAAGCATGCCATTTCCTGTTGCCAGCAGGTGGCGCTATGACTAACTGAATATTGGCATGTAGATGTCTTCAGGACAGGACTCTTATCAAACATGTGAAGTTTGGGGCAGAGCGGACATTGTATGCCTGAGTTACAACAACTTCCTGTTTCGTTGCGTAAATCGCATACGTTAGCACTTAGCCAAGCTTTGCTTGATTTAATGTGTTTCTAGCATGTTTGGGACATGATGGCATATTTAAACGAGTTTCTGGGAATGAATTATAGTGTAAAGCATGCCATTTCCTGTTTCCAGCAGGTGGCGCTATGACTATAACTGAATATTGCCATGTAGATGTCTTCAGGCCAGGACTATTATCAAACATATGAAGTTTGGGGCAGATCAGACATTATATGCCTGAGTTACAACAACTTCCTGTTGCGTGGCTTAAATCGCATACATTAGCACTTAGTCACGTGTTGTATGATTTAATGTGTTTCTAGAATGTTTGGTACTTCATGGCATATTTAAATGAGTTTCTGGGAGTGAATTATAGTGTAAAGCATGCCATTTCCTGTTGCCAGCAGGTGGCGCTATGACTAACTGAATATTGGCATCTAGATGTCTTCAGGACAGGACTCCTATCAAACATGTGAAGTTTGGGGCAGATCGGACATTGTATGCCTGACTTACAACAGCTTCCTCTTTCATGACGAAACATCAGATTTTGTCAGGCCGCGACGGACACGCCCTTCAGCGAAAACTGAAGATCTTCACAATTCAACATCACCAAGACCTTAAGATTAGACTGACCTAATATGATGTTGTTCTGGTTGAATCTCAATGAGGAGTTAATCACAGTGTAAAGCATGACATTTCCTGTTGCCTGCAGGTGGCGCTATGACTGTCACTGAATATTGGCATGTAGATGTGTTCAGGTCCGGACTCTTATCAAACATGTGAAGTTTGGGGCAGATCGGATATTGTATGCCCTAGTTACAACAACTTCCTGTTTCATGGCGAAACATCAGATTTTGTCAGACCGCCACGGACACGCCCTTCAGGGAAAACTCAAGATCTTCACAATTTAACATCACCAAGACCTTAAGATTAGACTGACCAAATATGATGTTGATCTAATTAAATCTCTAGGAGGAGTTCGTTAAAGTACAGCGTCTGGAAATGGCAAAATTTGCAACAATTTTGCAAAGAAAATTCAAAATATCTCACTTCCTATTGGTTTTCAGATTTCATACCAGGAGACTTTTTTGTAGGTATTGGGCTGTTACATGTGTACCGAATTTCACACCTGTACGTGAAACGTAGCGGGAGGGGCACTTCGTTGAAATGTTGTAGGTGGCGCTATCGAGCCATTTTGCCACGCCTAATTCTGAAACCCATATCAAACGTAAATTTTCACCACTTTTCACGCGTGTGCAAAGTTTCATGAGTTTTTGAGCATGTTTAGGCCCTCAAAAATGCGATTCATTTGGGAGAAGAATAATAATAGGCTGAGCAATTCCAATAGGGTCCTCACACCATCGGTGCTCGGGCCCTAATAATAATAATAATAAACGGAGCAATTACAATAGGGTCCTCACACCATCGGTGCTCGGGCCCTAAATAGTTGTATAAAAAAAATAAATACCAATGCATTTTCCTTCTAATGGACAGTGAAGGCCAAGCTACGCTCTACTATACAAAGTGCAATGATTAGAAAGATTTATCAGCATTCAAAACAAGTTTTAGAGTATGAAGCTGTGACTGAATGACATCAAAAGCCAATTGAAGCTTATGCAGGGCTTGCTGTTTGGAGGACGCACTACAGTACATGACAGTGTCATCTGCATAAAAGTGAAAATTAGCATCCTGAATTACAATCAAGACTATTTATGCAAATAGTAAATAAAAGGGGCCCCAACACAGATCCTTGGGGAACAATCTCCAGTAGTCCAGATCGTTTACCTTCAGCCTGTACACACTGAGTTCTTCCACTTAAATACTTTTTAAACCAGAAAATAACATGATTTGATAAGCCGACACACTTTAATCTATGCAGCAATATTTCATGACCCACGAATATTCTATGGTAGAATGGGGTGGCTTGCCCTTTTTAGTGCATGACATTCAAATAGGGGTGTGTGATATCATGATATTAGATTGTGAACAATTAAAACTTCTCCACGATCTGTCAGCGAGATATCATAGTATCGTGCTACAGTGCATTCTATCAGTTGCAGTTTTGGTGCCTCTGTCCCAACATACTGTACATTGTGACATACATTCACATCATGTTTTACTGGTAGGGTTGGCCACAGTGTTGGGGGTAACATTACAAGTAACGCGAGTTACATAATCAAAGATTAAATTTTTCAAGCATTACTTTTAAATTTACAACAAATTATCTGAGTTATTTTTTCAAATTAGTAAGTTACTTGTAAGTTACTTTTTCCATTTACATTTTCCCATTTATTGACTGACACTTTTCTTGTATTGTGTGTGCTGTGTTATTGTAGTTCTAGACTAATTGTGAGCATGCATTTACTCATCTCACACAAAAACAGATACAGTATTCTTCAAAATGAATAAAAACAGTGAAATGCAAACTCAGAATATTACGCAAACCTGCAATAATTAAATGTTAACTAACAGAAATAAATTGTATCTATTTAATCTCACTTTATTAACCATTGTCTTTGCTGCTGACCTTTGATGATCCAATTCAATTTGCTACATTTATATATCTACTATATTTGTTTTCATAGCCTTCAAATTGCACATTGTTTGGAGGAGAATCCATTTTTTTAAATAACGGATTCAAAGTACAATTTTTTTTTATTACTGGAATTTTTCATCTGATTAATCAAAGAAATAATTGACAGAAAAATCAAATATCAAAATAAATATTAGCTGCAGCCCTAAAAAGCATCACCATAAAGATCAACATTTCTAAAATCTGACCATTATTAGAAATGCACCATTATAACAAATAAAATCTTACCTAAGCATAGTGAAGATGTAACGAGGGCTGGCAGCATCTTTCCCACCATTGATACGGGTACCAAACTGGCCAAGAGGCTGAAGGATGTTGACATTGTTGCTGCCCACAAAGTTCTGGGCCAAATTCACGATAGTCATCATCAGGGCTTGCTGCAGAAAAGACAACATTTCTTGTAAAAAGTCTTTAATTCGGATCAATTTCATATTTATTTAAATAAATAAGTGTACATTTGATCCCTGGTCATTTTCAACATTATAACATCTAGATTTTTTTTTTAAATAAGAAATTCACAGTTTAAAGGGGACATATCATGAAAATCTGACTTTTTTCCGTGTTTAAGTGCTATAATCGGGTCCCCGGTGCATCTACCAACCCAGAAAATGTGAAAAAGGACAACCCAGAAACTTTGTTTTGGTAAGCCTTTCTCTGCAAGCATGTGAAAAAACGAGCTGCTCAGATTTCTCTCCCCTTCTGACGTAGGAAGGGGATCTATTATAATATTACCGCCCCTTAACCTACATGTTTCCACCCACAACGCTGACAGACTGTTCCATATTAGCATAGTTTCCGCCCTCAGTCAGCTGTACACTGTATACCATTTTCTCTGCGCTCAAGCAGCTATAGCGACAACAATGTCTTGTAAGCAACGCAGGTGCATTGCCTGAATGAGGGACAATTAATTCAAGGCAGGTTTTGCTAAAAAGTTAAAGCTCAAGGATGGATCAGTACCAGCTATTCGTGATCCAGCTTATAGTCTCCGGAGCGATACTGGTCACGGCAGTAACGAAAGGGAGAGCACGCACTTCATAATAGTTTATCTTTTTGTTGTTTTACGGATATAAAGTTTACCAGTTTATTAAGCACCCCCTGAAAAGGCATAAGGTCTGTATATATTTGTTTACTGTTAGTTGTAAGGAGTGTTTTTGTGTAATTCGCTGTGTATGCTGATGATAATGCAAGGGAGAGAGTGTTTATGGATTAAGACTTTAATGCGCACTGCTTGTACTGTGTTTTATTCATCTCTTACAGTGATTTTCTGGAGTGAAAACAGACACTTCCTCTTTTGTGTGATAAACAATAAACTTCACAAAATTCATCAGTAAAGTTTTGGCTATCATTCGGACAGAGTCCGCTACAACATGCTTGTACTAATTGTGGATAAAAGCAAGATGGCAACATAAGTTAAAACCGGAATTAAACTAAACTATACCTGTTCTATCTCCATGCAGCATTTATTCTCTGGCTCTGTAGGCATTATTGTCCGAGTCCGGTTCAAACTGAACACTGTTAGTTTCTGACATGTTCTGTTGTTGTTGTTGCACAAGCTATTGAAGCTCCGCCCTCTTCTTGATAGAACAGGGAGGGAGTAGCAGCTTATTTGTAAAGGGACATACACAAAATGGTGTGATTTTGCTCAACCCAAAAATTTTGCCCAATGGCAATTTTAACATTCTATAAAACATGATCTGTGGGGTATTTTGAGCTAAAACTTCACATACACACTCTGGGGATATCAGAGACTTATTTTACATCTTGTAAAAAGGGGCATAATATGTCCCCTTTAAAATACATACTTCAATTAATCTGCATTTTAATCAATGCATCAAGAAAACCAGTAAATCATTAATAATGCACTAATAATGACCAAGAACAAATTAAAGAAGAAAGGCAAAGAAATGTTTGCTACTAACTTCGCCGTGATGGTATGCAGACATCTCAGCCACGGATCCGGCCAGCTGGGCCACCTTAACCTCCCTTTTATCATTTCTCTTCAAACAAGTGAACAACACCTTCCTCTGACCTGGCTTCAGACCTGCATACAGCAGATGAAAGTAGACTTGAAGTTTAGATGCCCAGTTAAATTACAGGCAAGCAGCATTTAATAATTTCACAACTACATCATTATCACTTCGGTCAAACATAATTAAAACAGCAATTATTCCACACACAAAAAAACATTTACTCAGCTAAGAGAAATCCAGAGTTTAACATGTTAAAAACGTAAATGAAGATACACACCATCAACAAGCGATGGAATCGAACGCTCATTGTCAGAATTGGAGAAGAGGATGAGTTCTTTATTGATGAAGTCATTGTAGGACAGGTGTCGTGTTGTTGTGCCGTACAGGTATTGCTGTGATAAGAAAACAAAGATGTGCACAATGAATGATCAGAACATTTTTCATTTTTTAACAGTAGTGACTCATACTTAGCAAGAAGAGTTTTAAACAGCTTGAAAAAGTCTTGACACTTTAAGTTTGTATTGGCCTTATGTAGTTTGTAGGGATGTAATGCGTAAAATGCATAAAAATGTGTAATTAATATCAGCGGTAGGTAGTAACAAACTATATTTACTCAGTTAAATGTACTTTTTTTGGAAAATTTGTACTTTAAAGAGTAGATTTAAATGTGGGTACTTTTACTTTAAAGGGTTAGTTCACCCAAAAATGAAAATTAGACCATGATTTACTCACCCTCAAGCCATCCTAGGTGTATATGACATTCTTCTTTCAGACGAATAAAATCGAGTTATATTAAAAATGTCCTGGCTTTTCAAAGCTTTATAATGGCAGTGACTGTTGGGTCATTTTTGAAGTCCATAAAAGTGCATCTATCCATCATATAACTGCTCCACATGGCTCCGGGGAGTTAATAAAGGCCTTCTGAAGCAAAGTGGCGCGTTTGTGTAAGAAAAATATCCATATTTAAAACTTTATAGACTAAAATAGCTAGCTTCCGCAAGCGGACAGCGAGCGTCTTTTTAAAGGCGCCTCTCCATCCGTGCATTTCTGGATGCGATCGTTTCCTGTCCTCATCTGACAGCTACGATCGCTGTCTCACATGCCTGGGCATAAGCATGCTGAGACGGCATTCGTGGGTGGTTCATGTTCTCGCATGGGAATATGACCACGTCGAGACTCATCTTTCTCGTAAAAGCTTGAGTCCCCATTGTTGTTGCCCAGCTGCTGCTTGTGTGTAAAGCGCAGCCGCGGGTCTGCTCAACACTTTGGGAGACCAAGGGTTACAGCGAGAGCTTTTCTGCCAGAAAACCCCCCGCCCTCAGCATGTCGTTTGCCGTCGAGCTGCTGGCTGACAGTGCGGGTTGTCACGGCAACCCAGCACGTGAACGGGTGTGAACGGGTCCTAATACTTTGTTTCACTACTTCTATATAAAGACTGTTTTAAGAGTGTTATGTTTTTTAGTGTGTAAATGACAGCTGTACCTCAGGCAGCCCATGCATCCTCCTCTGCCGTCTGTCCTCCATGAAATTAGTCAGCCACTCTTTCCTGTCATCCGTTTTCTTTTTACTGAAGGCCTGAGCAGAGTTCACAGACAATGTTAACCATTATGTTAAAGTTATATGCAATTAATATCTGAATAAATGTAATGCTGCACCAAACGCAGTACAAACTAGATCCAACATTATGAACAGCAGCGAAAAAACTAACCAGTGTAATGGCTGCATCATCTTCGGTGCCATTGTACTTGAACATAATTCGATGTCTTTCCATGTCAGCAAAATATTCCTTTGCTTCTTTGCTTGTGCTGGTACCCAAACCTAACAAATGTGCAGTTAACATTTAGTCAAGAATGCTCCTTGTTTTTTTGTTTTTTTATGCCGACTCTTTCAAATAAGTATGAAACAGAAAACAAACCTTTATAGTACTTTATGTGCCAAGTTTTAAAATTGTCTGTGTGCTTCTTCCATTCTTCAAATTCTGGGATGCTGTAGAATGATACTGCCTGTTTGTTCTTATTGGCCTAAAGAGAACATTTTTAGAAACAAGTATAAAAAACTGATAAACTGAACTTTTTTTGTTGTTGTTGCTGTTGGATGATTATCATACCTTCACAATGGGTGTGATGAACTCCTCCAGGAAGGTGTGCTTCAGCAGAGATGGCCAGTTGTGATGGAAGAAGTTTATGAGAAGACCCTTGATGTGAGAGCCATCTTGATCCTGATAGTAAACATAACAGAAATTAGAGAACTCATGCATCTCTGCATGCATTCTGAATAGAAAAGACTTGTTCTCTTAAAATTAATCAGATTAAGACTAACTAAAGCACATAATCACACCTGATCAGTCATGATCATAATCTTTCCGTAGCGTAAGCTCTTCAGGGACTCTGGGTCATCATAGCTCTTCTTGTACTGAAGACCCACAATTTTAATGATGTTGTTGATTTCTGCATTCTCCATTATCTACAATCGAAGCAAGGGTCAACTTTCAGTTAAAAAAAAAATCACAGTCAAAACATAAGCAGATGTGTAAAAAGGAATTTTGGACCACTGAGATTTAACTGGGGCGGGGCTATCCAGCGTGACGTTAGTAGAAAAAATGTAAACATTGTATACTGTTTATATTTTCAAAAAACAATTTCTAACTAATGAAATATTTTACAGCAGAGCATAACTAGACAATCTAGGGGTGTAGCAGTACACAAAATTGACAGTTCGGTATGCACCATGTTATGTTTTTGGTACATCAGGGTGAAAAAATAAAACATAAAATTGTTTCTTTTTTATTAAAAAAAAAAAAGACACCATAAAAAATATGTCAATATTGCTGCACTGGCTGCAACAAACTCTTCATACTGCTGTTTATGGTGCTGTTGTAAATGGGGATAAGATTTGAAGATTTTGACTTCCACTTTCGGATGCAAAATATTTTATTTTTATTGTGAAGTTTAGCAGAGACTCACTTGCTGTCAGCACAAGCCTTTATGCAAAATAGAAATACTCGTGTAAATTTCTAACATTTACAGGTAAGGATATAACTGAAAGACGCAAGTTATGCGCTGAGGAAAACAGGTCTGAAATTCAGGCTGTGCTTAATACAGTGGCAAGAAAAAGTATGCGAACCACTTGCAGAAACTGTGAAAATGTGAATAATTTTAACAAAATAGAGTTCATACAAAATGTAGGGGTGCTCCAATTGATCGGCTAACGATCGCTATTGGCTGCTAATTGCTTTGGGAAGTTTGATCGGCAGTCTCTATAAAGGCCGATCTCATAAACCGATCTCATGCTGACGACGCATAAAGACACGCGCTTGCTATGACATGACATGCAGCGGCACCGTCACAATCTCTGTCCGGTGTGGGTAAAATAATTATAATGCTGAAGGTGAGGTACAGTTCATATTTCTTTATTAAATAACTTACAAAAAAATGTGAAAACTTTCTGAGAGACGTAAGTTCATAAACAGTGTGAGTGAATCACCGCGCACTCTCTTTTTCCCTCTCAAAATGCGCAAATGGCATCGCATCAATGACGTCGGACATAGCGTAAGCTCTTTGAACTGCGAGAGGCGTTACACGTTCTTCGTAAGTAGTGCTACTTACGAAGAAAGTGTAACGCCTCTCGCAGTTCAAAGAGCTTACGCTACGTCCGACGTCATTGTCGCGCCAGTTACGCTTTTTCCGTAAGTTGAATACAGAAGGCGGTCCGCCGGAACCTAGTTAATTTACTTTATAACGTGTTAAATATGGATATTTTTCTTACAAAAAAGCCCATCGATTCGCTTCAGAAGGCCTTTATTAACCCCCCGGAGCCGTGTGGATTACTTTTATAATGGATGAATGCACTTTTTTGGGCTTCAAATTTTGGGCTGCCATTTACTGCCATTATAATGCTTGGAAGAGCCAGGACATTTTTTTATATACATTTTTTTTTTTTATACATTTTATATTCGTCTGAAAGAATAAAGTCATATACACCTAGGATGGCTTGAGGGTGAGTAAATCATTTTTGGGTGAACTATCCCTTTAATCGACGCATTAAGAGTGGGGGGGGGGGGGGGTGGAATTTTTCTTATTTTGTTTAAATTAAATTTTTTTTCATTTAGTTCTCCCTTCAGAAGCAACAGAAGATACTTACATATTTCCCGGTACATTTTTCAGGTATCTGTACTTTACTCGAGTATTTTTATTTTGAGATAGTTTTAGTTTTACTTCACTACATTCCAAAGCATAAGATCGTACTTTTTACTCCACTACATTTCATAAAACATACCGTTACTCTTTATTTTAAAATGAAGAAATCGTCACATGCTCAGAGCGGTGTCCGATTCGTGCATAAACAGATTTGTTCAATCGGTTCGCAAATCACATCAAATCAAACACTTCATTCGTGAACTGGACTGATCGGATTGCAGCTGTTCTCAAGTCAACAACTCACTGATTCAATGATCGGTATAGAGCGAGTCTCCAGTGAACTGAATTTACAAGTCTGAAAATTAGTCAAGAACTGGGGGATCCTCAGATCCTCAGTGCGCGACTGATGGTGAAAAGTAAGTTATTAATGTCAAATGTTAGGATTAATTATTGTAACTGAAAATTATATTTAGGTCACAACTGTCAGTTGTTTATGGTGATCTGTTTAAGCCCACTGAAATGCTTAATGCGGACATGTCCACATCAATGTGTCTACACAGTTTAAGTAAAAAAAAAAAAAAAAAATATATATATATATATATATATATATATACACACTCACCTAAAGGATTATTAGGAACACCTGTTCAATATCTCATTAATGCAATTATCTAATCAACCAATCACATGGCAGTTGCTTCAATGCATTTAGGGGTGTGGTCCTGGTCAAGACAATCTCCTGAACTCCAAACTGAATGTCAGAATGGGAAAGAAAGGTGATTTAAGCAATTTTGAGCGCGGCATGGTTGTTGGTGCCAGACGGGCCGGTCTGAGTATTTCACAATCTGCTCAGTTACTGGGATTTTCACGCACAACCATTTCTAGAGTTTACAAAGAATGGTGTGAAAAGGGAAAAACATCCAGTATGCGGCAGTCCTGTGGGCGAAAATGCCTTGTTGATGCTAGAGGTCAGAGGAGAATGGGCCGACTGATTCAAGCTGATAGAAGAGCAACTTTGACTGAAATAACCACTCGTTACAACCGAGGTATGCAGCAAAGCATTTGTGAAGCCACAACACGCACAACCTTGAGGCGGATGGGCTACAACAGCAGAAGACCCCACCGGGTACCACTCATCTCCACTACAAATAGGAAAAAGAGGCTACAATTTGCACGAGCTCACCAAAATTGGACAGTTGAAGACTGGAAAAATGTTGCCTGGTCTGATGAGTCTCGATTTCTGTTGAGACATTCAGATGGTAGAGTCAGAATTTGGCGTAAACAGAATGAGAACATGGATCCATCATGCCTTGTTACCACTGTGCAGGCTGGTGGTGGTGGTGTAATGGTGTGGGGGATGTTTTCTTGGCACACTTTAGGCCCCTTAGTGCCAATTGGGCATCGTTTAAATGCCACGGCCTACCTGAGCATTGTTTCTGACCATGTCCATCCCTTTATGACCACCATGTACCCATCCTCTGATGGCTACTTCCAGCAGGATAATGCACCATGTCACAAAGCTCGAATCATTTCAAATTGGTTTCTTGAACATGACAATGAGTTCACTGTACTAAAATGGCCCCCACAGTCACCAGATCTCAACCCAATAGAGCATCTTTGGGATGTGGTGGAACGGGAGCTTCGTGCCCTGGATGTGCATCCCACAAATCTCCATCAACTGCAAGATGCTATCCTATCAATATGGGCCAACATTTCTAAAGAATGCTTTCAGCACCTTGTTGAATCAATGCCACGTAGAATTAAGGCAGTTCTGAAGGCGAAAGGGGGTCAAACACAGTATTAGTATGGTGTTCCTAATAATCCTTTAGGTGAGTGTATATACACACACAGTGGGGAGAACAAGTATTTGGTACACTGCCGATTTTGCAGGTTTTCCTACTTACAAAGCATGTAGAGGTCTGTCATTTTGTCACAACTGTGAGAGACGGAATCTAAAACAAAACTCCAGAAAATTACATTGTATGATTTTTAAATAATTAATTTGCATTTTATTGCATGACATAAGTATTTGATCACCTACCAACCAGTAAGAATTCCGGCTCTCACAGACCTGTTAGTTTTTCTTTAAGAAGCCCTCCTTTTCTCCACTCATTACCTGTATTAACTGCACCTGTTTGAACTCGTTACCTGTATAAAAGACACCTGTCCACACACTCAATCAAACAGACTCCAACCTCTCTACAATGGCCAAGACCAGAGAGCTGTGTAAGGACATCAGGGATAAAATTGTAGACCTGTACAAGGCTGGGATGGGCTACAGGACGATAGGCAAGCAGCTTGGTGAGAAGGCAACAACTGTTGCAGCAATTATCAGAAAATGGAAGAAGTTCGAGATGACGGTCAATCTCCCTCGGTCTGGGGCATCAATGATCATGAGGAAGGTGAGGGATCAGCCCAGAACTACATGGCAGGACCTGGTCAATGACCTGAAGAGAGCTGGGACCACAGTCTCAAAGAAATCCATTAGTAACACACTACGCCGCCAGCGCATGTCCAGGCCCGTCTGAAATTTGCCAGTGACCATCTGGATGATCCAGAGGAGGAATGGGAGAAGGTCATGTGGTCTGATGAGACAAAAATAGAGCTTTTTGGTCTAAACTCCACTCGCCGTGTTTGGAGGAAGAAGAAGGATGAGTACAACCCCAAGAACACCATCCCAACCGTGAAGCATGGAGGTGGAAACATCATTCTTTGGGGATGCTTTTCTGCAAAGGGGACAGGACGACTGCACCGTATTGAGGGGAGGATGGATGGGGCCATGTATCACGAGATCTTGGCCAACAACCTCCTTCCCTCAGTAAGAGCATTGAAGATGGGTCGTGGCTGGGTCTTCCAGCATGACAACGACCCGAAACACACAGCCAGGGCAACTAAGGAGTGGCTCCGTAAGAAGCATCTCAAGGTCCTGGAGTGGCCTAGCCAGTCTCCAGACCTGAACCCAATAGAAAATCTTTGGAGGGAGCTGAAAGTCCGTATTGCCCAGCGACAGCCCCGAAACCTGAAGGATCTGGAAAAGGTCTACACTCACCTAAAGGATTATTAGGAACACCATACTAATACTGTGTTTGACCCCCTTTCACCTTCAGAACTGCCTTAATTCTACGTGGCATTGATTCAACAAGGTGCTCAAAGCATTCTTTAGAAATGTTGGCCAAATTCTGACTCTACCATCTGAATGTCTCAACAGAAATCGAGACTCATCAGACCAGGCAACATTTTTCCAGTCTTCAACTGTCCAATTTTGGTGAGCTCGTGCAAATTGTAGCCTCTTTTTCCTATTTGTAGTGGAGATGAGTGGTACCCAGTGGGGTCTTCTGCTGTTGTAGCCCATCCGCCTCAAGGTTGTGCGTGTTGTGGCTTCACAAATGCTTTGCTGCATACCTCGGTTGTAACGAGTGGTTATTTCAGTCAAAGTTGCTCTTCTATCAGCTTGAATCAGTCGGCCCATTCTCCTCTGACCTCTAGCATCAACAAGGCATTTTCGCCCACAGGACTGCCGCATACTGGATGTTTTTCCCTTTTCACACCATTCTTTATAAACTCTAAAAATGGTTGTGCGTGAAAATCCCAGTAACTGAGCAGATTGTGAAATACTCAGACCGGCCCGTCTGGCACCAACAACCATGCCACGCTCAAAATTGCTTAAATCACCTTTCTTTCCCATTCTGACATTCAGTTTGGAGTTCAGGAGATTGTCTTGACCAGGACCACACCCCTAAATGCATTGAAGCAACTGCCATGTGATTGGTTGATTAGATAATTGCATTAATGAGAAATTGAACAGGTGTTCCTAATAATCCTTTAGGTGAGTGTATATGGAGGAGTGGGCCAAAATCCTTGCTGCAGTGTGTGCAAACCTGGTCAAGAACTACAGGAAACATATGATCTCTGTAATTGCAAACAAAGGTTTCTGTACCAAATATTAAGTTCTGCTTTTCTGATGTATCAAATACTTATGTCATGCAATAAAATGCAAATTAATTACTTAAAAATCATACAATGTGATTTTCTGGATTTTTGTTTTAGATTCCTTCACTCACAGTTGAAGAGTACCTATGATAAAAATTACAGACTTCTACATGCTTTGTAAGTGGGCAAACCTGCAAAATCGGCAGTGTATCAAATACTTGTTCTCCCCACTGTATATATATATATATATATATATAACAAATTAGAGCTGCATGATTAATCGCAAAGACTGCGATCTCGATTCAAACACCCACGAGATCTTATTTCTAAATGACAGATTTTCCTGTGTCTATGTCTGAGCAGGAGAAAGAAAGTGAATTACATTTCCATGTTACAAATATCCAAGTTATCACAGAAGTATTGAGATAAGTTTATAGTTTGGATATAAACACGGACATGTAAGTTAGCGAGCAAATCACCTTTTAAAACTAACTTGGCGCTTCAAATAATGGTAAAAATAGAGTGCAGCAATTAATATTTTGTAGTAAATAGTTACATGTTATTTTGTTTAGTTATCTGTTCAGAATCGTGGGAGAATCATAATCTCTATTTCAAACAAAAATTGTGATTCTCATTTTATTCAGAATCGTGCAGCTCTAACGCAAATTAAATGAACGCACGCATGTTATGCATTTAGCCCTATGTGACAACACACATTACATATTATGTATCTGCGTCCACTAATCTTCCATACTGACTAGTGCTAGCTATTTGACAATTCATAATTATTTTGAGCAATAGGATTATAGAAAATATATAATGTAAAATTAAATAATATAAGTAGCCTATATAAAATTACAAAATAAACATTCATCAATCAGTACTTTTTACTTGAGTACATTAAAAATCAAGTACTTTTGTACTTTCACTCAAGTAAAATTGAAAAGGAGTACTCAATACTTTTACTGGAGTAATATTTTATTATACGTATCTGTACTTTTACTCAAGTACTTGATTTGTGTACTTCGTCCACCACTGCCTTCGTCCTAAAACAGCTGTGGATCATACAGGTAACAACACACAGTATTAAGAATCAAGGGTTCATAATCTTTTGAATTTTTATAAATTCAGCTATTTTTTTGTCTTGTGGACTATATGTAAACATCTTTTATGTAAAATATCTTATTCAGGACAGTACTAAATAAAAAATAACATGCATTTTGTACAATCTCTCTTATTTTGTTAAAATTATTCAGATTCTGCAAGGGGTTCACATACGTTTTCTTGCCACTGTATAAAGCACAGCTTATCCCACAGCAGCTGTGTCTGCTATTGAGTTGCACTTGGTTAGCCCAAACATTATGTTAACAGTAACACGTTCTTTAACAAGGGCACTTATTTAAAATCTTGTCAATATTGTACTTCATCCTTACATTCTCTGCTCTTATTTTCTAGTATGGTTTGTCTTTCCGTGTCAAAATTCCTGCAGCTTACCTGTTTGTGTGTGGCCTCCCTCACGTTGAGGATCTTTCCCCTGAGCGGAAACACTCCATATCGATCTCGCCCGATCACTCCTAAACCGGACACAGCCAGAGACTTGGCTGAATCTCCCTCAGTAAGGATCAGAGTGCACTCGGAAGAGTGTTTCCCCCCTACATGACGGTGCAAGAGTTACATACAGATGAATCAAACATTTTAAACACCACTTTCATGTTTACAGTACTTTAAGAAGTCATTTGCCAAACAAAGAAGCTGCTACAATATACAATATACT
Source organism: Coreius guichenoti (assembly GCA_039654105.1). Classification (NCBI taxonomy): domain Eukaryota; kingdom Metazoa; phylum Chordata; class Actinopteri; order Cypriniformes; family Gobionidae; genus Coreius; species Coreius guichenoti. The sequence continues at coordinate 17,054,026 of CM077184.1, read as the reverse complement.
GAGCAAAACTGCAATTACCAAATGAAATATCTTTTTTTTTAATTGTAACATTATTTTTGACTATTAAACACATTTTCTGCACCACTTCTCTTTAATATATCTTTCTCATTACTGTATATAGGTAATTTAAATTAAATAAATCAAGTCAAAATAAATGTGGCAGAACAATTACAATAAAATACTACAATACAAATTACAAAAACATTACTTTTTAACAGGAATTGAGTGCTTCCACAAATAAGGCCTGTTCACACCAACACAAATGTTTGGTCGATCTTTGCATGCGAGTTGTGTGTTTAGACCAAAGCCAAATCAATGGCAGATGGGCCACTCTCTGAGAGTAGGTATCGCTTATGGAAAAGCAGAAATAAACAAAGACAGTGGTATAATATTATACCACTTTCTTTTTTCATTTTTAATAATATTTTTATGTATTTAATTTGCTGTTATTTGCTATAACTGATATCTGCAGCAACTTTCCATTTCTGACACTCATAAAGAATAAAGGAAGTCAAAAGGTATTTACATGTTTTCATCGTAGTGTAATAGAAAAGATCTTAGAACACCTCTCCAGTCTTCACAAAAAAAAACTGCACTGACGGCATGTGAATGTTCACGTCATCCTGAACAGGTGCAATTAAAGGGATAGTTCACCCAAAAAAAACAACTGCCATCACTTACTCACCCTAATGTCGTTATAACCTTCGGTTAATTTTCAAAACACAAATTAAGATATTTTAATGAAACCTGAGAGGTTTCTGTCCCTCTATTGAAAGTCCAGGTAACCAAAACTGAAAAGATCTAGAAAGGTCATAAAAGGCATCGAGTCCATATGAATCGATCAGTTTAATCCGTTCATCATATATAGCAACCATGTCTCTTCAGAAGACTTTGATTAAACCGCTTGATTCATATGGATTCATTTTACAAACCTTTTTAGATCTTTTAAGTTTGGTTACCTGAACTTTCAATGGAGGGACAGAAACTTCTCAGGTTTCATTAAATATATTTCAATTTGTGTTCAGAAGATTAACCAAAGTCTTTTGGGTTTGGAATGACATGAGAGTGAGTAAATAATGACAAAATTTGCATTTTTGGGCCTGTTTCCACCTGGTCACTTCATGCGTATTTACTGATCAGATAGCTATCTGATTTGTTTACACCATTCCATTTACACATCCCCAAATAAATGTCTCTGCAAAGGGAATATAAATCCGATTTTGAAATTTGAAATTTCACATCAACAAATGTAACTGATATTAGCTGCATTTTATTTATCATCAGCTAATGTCAAGATCAAAGACAGCAATAGGAGAGAGAGCAGCATCGTCACTGGTAAGTTAATTTATTCTCACTACTTTTATTGAAGATGATTGTGTTTTGAGCTTCAGGATTCAACGGCGAACTTTCAGTTTCATTTTGCGGCAGTTTGCACGTCAGCTTGATGAAGAGATAATCAGCCACTCATCTGTGGTGATGCGTGCTGCTGTAGCGCTGTCATATCTGGCTACTAGGAGCCGGTGCCTATAACATGCTCTCACACATTTAGTTTTTTACCATTTTTGGAACAGTAAAATTTACATATTTGGTTTTAACAACCAGACGCATTTACACTTAACTAGTTCCGTTTGGAATACATCTCAAACTACCTCCTGAAGTGGTTTAAGTGATCGGATTTGAGTCTCGAAAACGGTTCAGAGAGCATTTACACCTGAAATTTTCATGATCAGAGAAAATGTGACCGGGTGTAAACAACCCCTTAGGGTGAACTAACCCTTTAACGTTCTTTTCAAATTCAAATGAAAAAGTTTATCGCACATAATTTTTGCTCCCAACATTCGTCTTTGTGAAAACATGCCTATAGGCTTAATTTTCTTCATGCTAAATATTATTTCTTTTCTTTTGATTTTGGAGTAAACATTTGAGTTTAAAATGAACGTTTCCACAAAATTCTCCCAAATATTCAAATAATACTGGCAAACATTAAGAATATTTAAGTAAAAGCATTCAATTAATCAATTTATCAAAGAAATAATCAACAGATTATTTAGTTATCAAAATAAACATTTGTTGCAGCCATAGTTCAATTACTGAATTATGATTATTCAGATTTAAAAGATCAGATGAGCATCAAAACCATTTAATCTGTAGGGAATGCCATAAACAGGTTGCATCCAAAAGTGGAAGTACTTCAAAATCTCTTCCAAAATTTACAACAGCACCATAAACTACAGTACAAAGAGAGTGTTAAACTTGCTGATTTAATGTAAAGCCTTTACAGCGCAAAAAGCCTTTTGCCCTGAAACAAAGTGCTTTGCAAGGTTCATTTACCCATTGAGTGCCTTATGAACTAAAAACTGAACATTTAGCCTACTTCATAGAAAATACCAATATATATATCACATATTCAGTCTAAAAATAATGATTTTTGGTCTATACTGCTAATGAGCAGAACATTATCTTTAAAAACTGCTGATATGGCTGTGGGCAGCAGAAGAGAGCAAAGGGGTTTATCTGTCATGAACTCACCAGCATCATTGGCGTCGTCTAGTTTGGGAATTCCTTTAATCTTGCTGTGTTTGACAGAGGAGCATTTCTTGTTCAGCTGTGTCTGAGCCTTAAATTTCACCCAGTTCAGAATGCTTTCCACAATACCACAGTTTGTGGCCTATGATGGGACAAATAACTCAGATATTACCACAACTCAATGGTTATTGAAGTTGGCATTTAATCAAAATCCACCCAATTATTTTTCTTAATACATGTTACACGTTGTCTTGTGCATAACTCATTGGTCACAACTTCAGTTTCAAGCCGACTTTAATACATGCAAATATTTTTGTTATGTCCAGAAGCTTTTACTAATGAAAGGGAGTCTAAAATAAAAATGTAAACATTAAGTGTAACGTTTTACTGTTACAGTAAGTGTAACATTTCATATAAACTGTGAAATTGAAATCAGCATTAGAATCAAGATTAGCGATAATCAAACACTTACAGCTCTGATGAATTTCTCAGAGAGAGCACATTTGGAGCCAAAGCTTTTGGTCTGTAGAGTCATGTTCTCCTTGGTTTGGGAATCAAAGGTTGGGTTCTCGATCAGGGCATTAACAAATACCCACAGATGGTTTTTAACCTGAAATTTAAAAATATTTTCTTAGAACAGTTGAAACAGTTAAATCTTAGGAGATTCAATATCTTAAGAGACCGAAGAAGCACATTTCCAAGTGTCTAAATAGATATTATATCATATGAGTGTGTTGAGCATATACACCTGGAATGGTTTCACAGAGACTCCAGCTTTGTTCTTCTTCTTCACCACTTCAATCAGTTTCGCCACTATTTGGTCCACAACATAGTCAACATGTCTTCCTCCCTAAGATATCACATAGCTCATGAGTATTACATGACTTTAAAAGAAGCATCTAAACAATAGAGGAATGATAGAAAACCACCAGTATAGCAAAGGTGCTGAGCAGAGTATATAAACACAGAGTATGCTGTGTTTTTGCTGTTAGTTTAGTTGGTACAACCCTCTGAATGTTGCAACTTTAAATTCATCCCCACTGCTATACTAAAACTGTCAGATTGGGGTCTGGCATACCTGAAACTAGATATAATTTTACAAATGTTTCAGTTAACTAGTCGTTTAGACAGCCAAATGGCAATTCTGAAAAATATGTAATCTCTAGTTTCAGAAATAAGTGTGTTTCAGAGACCTTGGTGGTGGCAATGCTGTTGACGAAGCTGATTTGCTGGAAGCCCTTCTCACTCATGGTAAGACAAACTTCCCAGCGCTCATTCACTGTCTCATTCACCACCTTTAGAGCGACTCCCGTCTCATCCAGTTTATCCTTCACATAGAGATCCACATAACTGCGGAAACCATTCACCTGCAGCACGAGACACAAATACATGCTCATGAGAGACGACTAGAAATGTCTAGAAATGTTTGTATGTCTTTCAGATTTAAAAGAAAAACCTCATCACACTGTTGTCTAGAAAGTCTTTTCTTTTACATAAGGAAATGACAGGTCACTTACGGGTAGCTTCTTTCCATTGAGCATGACTTTAATACCCCTACAAGAGCCGGCCACATCATACGCCCTGCGTGTTAGCAGAGCCACAATGTCCTTGTCCAGTTTCTCCATCTTGAATTTGGCCAGATCAGGCTGGAAGGTGACACATGTAAAATCTTCCCCTTCAAAGTGTTTGATCTTCGCCTCACTGGTCTTTCCCATGTTCTCCTGCCATGTCTTTGGGAGAGATGGGAGGAGAAAAACTTTACGTAAATGTGTAAAACTTCAAGATAGCTGCCGTTTTATCACAACTACAACATATTTCCTGTATTCCAAATCACACTTCAGTAAAAAGGCTGTACCTGTTTGAAGCTGCGTTTGTACTCCTTGCAGGCTGTCTCCACTGTAAACTTTAGGCTGAATATGTTACACAGTTTAGCACCATATCCATTCCTGCCACCTGAAGAACACAAGATTAATGAGTTACATTCAGCTGAACACTCATCCTTAACATGAACAAACAGCACAACTGCATCTAATTCACATAAGGCTGCATGGTCATGACAAAAATCATAACTGTTGATTATTTCTCTTGATATTGTAATAGGGGTTATTAATAGCAACTAATAGAATTTATTTGTGAGGGGCAACTGCATGTCACATTCTTACTGGTCCTCTTAGCAGCATGAAAAACAAACTAATCCTACAGTTAAAAAGTGAGCAGCGCGTCAAAACAACGGAGCTATACTCACCACAAGCTCTCAGGGGGATTTATGACAATGATCTTTCGCCGCTATATGCGGTAATATTTGTATCTAGCACCAACTTTCACTAAAACGCTGCCGAAAATGAGAATGCAGCAAAGTAAAAATATTTTTATCTGCATGTACGACTGCAACCATTCAAATAAACTAGGTTTGTGACAGGTTAACGTGTCGCCTTTAGACAATAATATTTTATTTTGTCAGTCAGCACCGACGAGTATAGTAACTTTGTTTTCTGCTCATGAGTGTGTTATGATTATTAGTTTATGCATATTGTTTGTTTGTGGTCTAAGGAAAATATAAAAAAAATTGTATTCAATTTTAAAAATTTCACTCAAGAGAAGAACTCTGAACCCTATTTAGTTACTCATTCAACAGTAATTAGAGATAGAGAGGACAAACATATGAAAATGAATGTAAAAAAGAATTTAACAACCAATAAAGATGTGAATACAGGGCCGTACAAAGACATTTTGACGACCAGTTGCCCAAACCAAGAAAAAATTTTATTCATCTACCTAAATAGGGACATTCCATAGATTTTTATTCTTTTTACAGCTAGTTATAAATACTATAACTAAACTCGAACCCTAGCAGAAAACCTTTTTTTGTTTACATTTTTTACAATTTAACAATATATATATATATATATATATATATATATATATATATATATATATTGTACAGTTTTTACGAATGGGGACTTCCTAAAATGGAGGTTTTGTCTCTTCGGCATTCAAATGTGTCCCCAAAATATGGTTAAGTAGGTACACACCACATACATAAAAGTTAATTCTCTAAAATTCTTTGCTACTTGAGGGTGTCAAAGTAACTGGATGATGATCTTGTAATTTCCCCTGTCACAAATATAATATTAATAAAAGCAGACTGCACATCCTTTTGCAGTCTACACTTTATTCTGAAGAGCTGTTATGATATTAACATGACACACCATTTAAAGATTATTCAATTTAATTAATAATTTGTCATATAACTGAAATATGTACATTTTAAAAACTGACTGGATTTTATTTTGATTGTAAACCTTCGTGTTAACATGTTGCCTTGATTTTGTGGTTCTTGGTTTTTTTTTATGGACTTTTATTTTAAGGCGTTTTGTTCCCATTGTTCCTGGGTTTTTTTTGTCTTCCTATGTTTAGTTTCTGTTTCCTTTGTTTCATTGGCTACATTGTTAGTTTCCGTAGTTACCCTCATAAGTTAACATAGTAACTAATCACCTTAACCTGTCCCTTGTTAGTGCTTGTATTTATACCCGTGTTTCAGTTGTCTTTGTCGGTCGTTGTCCTTACATGTCTCCACACTTTGTGTAAGCTGTTGCGTTCCTGGTTTCCCCAGTTTGGATTTTTTTTTTGGTTCCCCTGTTTGGATTACGTTCCTGTCTCTGGTTTGGATTATCTTTGTTTGTTTGTGTATGTGTTTTTTTTTCTTTTGGAATAAACTTTTTGCTGCATCTGGATTCTCACTTATCCTCCTTCCTGCTCATACGTAACACTTAAAATATAACTTGTTTAATCTTCCAGAGTGAGTCAGCTTCATTTCAGTATTTTGTACTGCTTTCTAACTGTAGTGCAAAAGATCAAGTTGATAAATAGGTTTATAATGCATTTTTGTCTCACACTGTGTTCAGCATCTGTTCAGCTTGAGCCACACTGCAAAAATCACCCTTGCCTGAGTAAGGAAATGTCAAGAATTAACAAGGCTTAATTAAAGCCAGTTTAAGGCATAAACACCAATCTATTTTGTCTATCTATTCACCAATCTATTCTGATAAAAAAAAAATTTGCGTGCACACAAATACTGCACTATTTTTAATCAAATTTATAATTTACAATTAATTTTGTGTTAAATATGATTAATTGCGCAACACTGGTCAATCCGCTAGACTGCTTGACCATTCTGTGACACAGACAACAAGTTCAATAACCAGCAGAACATGAGAAAAACACTACCAACAAAAACAAACTCCACCACAGAGGAGTTTTGGAAGATGCACCATTGCATAATTGCAGTATATAGTGTGTGCTTGTATTACCTGTGACTTTTTTCTCATTGTCATCATAGTTGCTAGAGGTGAGGAGGTGTCCAAAGATCAGTGCAGGCACGTACATCTTCTCATCTTTGTGTTCAACAACAGGAATTCCCTTTCCATTATTCCACACGGCAATGATGTTGGACTCTCTTTTAGAAACAGGAGGACAAGATATTACAACACAAAGAAACAGAATACAATTATGTTTTCCAGGCTGTTCCTACAATATTATTCAAATACATTTAAATTAAAATTCTCTCAAAATGAGAACTGTAATATTTATTTCTGTATTTAAGAAAAGGATAGTATACAAATCTCTTGCCTAGAACAGTTTAGCATTATAAAAATATTTATCCACAGAAAGTGAATAAATCTGCAAGGGTATCTATCTATTAAAGACCCCCTGTGGTGAAAATCAAGTTTTTAATGTTGTTTATATGTCTATGTGGTGTTTTTAATATGCTTTAAGACAAATCATGTGCAAATTCATAAGTCAACACCATTGCTGAGTATTTTCTCTTTAAAACTGCAGTGAAAAAAGACGCTGTTTGAAATCTCTGGTCTTTTAGATGTCACAAACTACCTTGTAATCAATCACATCAATGTGCGGGCAGGCTTTAGCATATCATCATTACTATGCTGCAAACGAAGCAGGGAAGTCTCAAGAGAAGCCAGGTTATCCCTGTATATTTTTCTGTTGATATGAAAAATCGGTACATTTAGCAATATAGCGAGTGAATTATGTATATGATTTATATTACAATGTTATGATTAACTATATGCCTTTCTTCACTGACGTTCTAATTTTTAGAAGGCAGCTGTCTGACTGTCTGGTGAACGGGAACATGGTTTGTGTAGCATTAGCAACACATTATTAGCTGTTTGATAACGTAGTAAATCAAAAGGCTAATCATATCAATTACCGTTATGTGTCCGACGTTGTAGAAAGCGACACGGCATGCATGTGGAGGCGGGGTTAATTTGCATATTCATGGATCCGTGTTTATAAATGAAGCAAGGGTGTAGAGTTACATTCAAGCTATTTTAAGGCATGAAGACATTTTTTTTCACAGGAAAAAATATTTAAATGTTATTTTGGTGATCAAAGATGAGTTTTAGGGGATAAAATGATTGACTACAGGGGGACTTTAAGAGACAGCAGACACAGACAGAGGCAGAGTGTGTGTGTGCTTGTGTACATGGTTTATGAGGACAAAATTGTGTACATTGACATAGTAGTACAACGTTAACACTTCCTGTGTCCCCGTAAAACCAAACATGTTTGTTTGTTTGTTTGTTTGTGTGTGTGTTTGTGTGTGTTTGTTTGTTTGTGTGTGATGGAATGTGAAATGAGCAGCCATGGGACTTTATTAGATCATAACACCCACTGCATGCTCTCCCAAGAATCAATCACATCAACATTTTCCCACTGCAGTAGTCAACTGCCAGCACCAACATTACTTGATACAAGAGCATTTAGAGCCTTTAAATGAGACTGTTAAAGCTGCACTCACGGGTCGATGGTGATTTTGATGGTGGTCATGTTCTTGTCTCTTTGCTTGTTATCAGCTGCATTGACTGATGATAAAGAAAATCACTGGTTACAGCATGAAAGATCACAGACACTTATCATCTAGATATCTTTTGTTGGAAAATAGCAGATTACCTATAAAACAATCATAATAGTGATAAGGGCTGGGTACTGACACAAATTTCATAATTCGATTCGATTTCGATTCACAAGCTTGCAATTCGATTCGATTCAATATAAATTATTTTGGATATATATCAGGTACAATACATGGCAAATTTTCTCAAGGAAAACAAATCTCTTAACTAATACTGTAAACTATGAGAGTCAGTTGTAGCCTACTATAATATTGAAGGTAAAAATTAACTGATTTGTATACAAACACTTAAATTACACTCAATGATGTTTTTTTTAACAATAATAAAGTTATAATATTAACTTTACAATTACGTAATCATATTTCTATTCCAAATCGTTTTTTGAAATATAAACATTTAAATGGTGGCTGTCATAAAAACTTGCCAAATTTAATCATACATGCATTAAATATTGAAGAACATTAAAAATTATAGTGAATATGTGATATGGGGCATATATTTAGCAAAATGCTCCTCTCTAAAGTTAATTTTTCTAGCTGACTAACGAGTTTATGGACACTGGATATGGTTTTTCTGAGGTAAATGTGACGTTACATGACATTGTTTACAAGCTGTTTTACTGACGCCTTTCCACGGTTGAAACACTGATTGAGCGATTCCATATGACGATACAGATTTCGGTAAGTTGTACTGTATCTTTTAACACTTACAGATGCTCATTCATGTTTATTTTGCGCTGTATTAAGGCGGAAGAGAAGATCAGTGCATATGCGCTCCGCGCTGCCCCTTCTTTTGAGCTGAGCTGCGCCAGAGCGATCTCACGCCACAGCGCCAAAACGGTATTTATGTTTTTGAATGTCGTAATAAAATGGACGTAATTTGAAATCTGAGACTTTGTGTCATATCAATAGTAACAAAGCACAAAGATTATTTCGATTTAATGGATGGGAGGTGCACTACAACGTTCTGTTCATTCATCTGAAAACAGGATGACTAATCGATTCTTGGGATTTAAGAATCGATATTGGTTCGTAAAAATGAGAATCGATTAAAATCGAGAAATAGATATTTTTTACCCAGCCCTAATAGTGATAATATCTATATTTAAAAAACTGCGTAATTACATGCTAATAAAGCCAAAAAAAAGTTAATAAATGATACAAACAAATAAATTTAATGTTTCGTGTGCTAAATAGGAATATTGCCACATAAAAAGGATTTCCATTCAATAACAAACAGCCGCGGCGTCCGTCCGGCTACTAGTGATAGTATTAATAAGAAAAAGAATGCATTTCAAAATTATATGAAAAAAACATTTTATACTGCAAAATGTTAACAAACTGCAGAAACTTCAGAATTATCTTAAATGTTGTCAACTAAATACAGCAAATACAGAAAATAGTATAGTACTTAAACTTTTTAGTACAGCAATATTTACTTTACTGCATATAATATTACTAAAAGATTTTAATTTTAACACTGAGACTCAACATTTTTGAGTGTTTTGAATTGATTCACTGAAATGAGAAATGAACAAAGCTAAAAACATAAAAATTCATGTGATTTTTGCTACTGAAATTTACAAGAGACAACCTACAAAAACATCTCTGTCTTAAAGGGATAGTTCACCCCAAAATGAAAATTACCCCATGATTTACTCACCCTCAAGCCATCCTAGGTGTATATGACATTCTTCTTTCAAACGAATACAATCGGAGTTATATTAAAAAATGTCCTAGCTCTTCCAAGCATTATAATGGCAGTAAATGGCAACCCAAAATTTGAAGCCCAAAAAAGCGTATCCATCCATTATAAAAGTAATCCACATGGCTCCGGGGGGTTAATAAAGGCCTTCTGAAGCGAATCGATGGGTTTTTGTAAGGCAAATATCCTAAATATATATATATAACACGTTATAAAGTAAAATATCTAGCTTCCGGCGGACCGCATTCCGTATTCAACTTACGAAGAAAGTGTAATGCCTCTCACGTCATCGTCGCGCCAGTTACTCTTTTTTCGTAAGCTGAATATGGAAGGCGGTCCGCCGGAAGCTAGATATTTTACTTTATAACGGATATATGGATATTTTTCTTACACAAACCCATTGATTCACTTCAGAAGGCCTTTATTAAACCCTCTGAGCCGTGTGGATTACTTTTATAATGGATGGATGCACTTTTTTGGTCTTTAAATTTTGGGCTGCCATTCACTGCCATTATAATGCTTGGAAGAGCCAGGACATTTTTTAATATAACTCCGATTGTATTCATCTGAAAGAAAGATGTCATACACACCTAGGATGGCTTGAGGGTGAGTAAATTATGGGATAATTTTCATTTTTGGGTGAACTATCCTTTTAATGCTTTAAAACCTGCAAGTTGCGAGACAAGAAATGATTGCAAAACTGAATGGCACAACATAATGACTGAATAACATAAAAAAACATGACTTCTGAGCACAACTGTAATTGGTGAAATGCTATAAATCTAGTTTAATGAAGACTACTGAACAATGAAGTGAAATAAATTATCACTAAGCAATCCTGATTTTTTTTCATTGAAAGGAACATAACAGAAATCTTACCAAGGATCTCATCAAAGATTTTATATAATCCAGGGACGAACGTGATCTCCCTCAAGTTCATTCCAATTTCTTCATCAAAAACCCACATTTGCTGTAGAACACACAATCACTTGAGTATTATGTAAAGAAATTAAAATCCATTTGATGACACTGAAGCTTTGAAGAAGTCAGTCAGTTTAACATTTACTTCAACAGTGACGTTACTACAATTAGCAAAACATGCTAAATTTCAAAAAACTTGTTTCTGTCTTAAAATGAGTTTCATTATAAAAGGTCGGGTTCACATGTTCTTGAATGTCAGCCTAAATTTTAGACTGAATCTCTAATCTTCTAATTCTCTTACCTGAGTGACGGGTTCCACAGAGCCGATATAGGTGTCTGGACGGAGGAGGATGTGTTCGAGCTGAGTCTTCTTCTGGTAGATCCTTTCCACTGACATCTTCTTAGAGCTCTCTTTCTTGACCACCTCACTCTTCCCTGCATCTCCCCGGCCGTTCACTTCCTCTTTCTTCGCACCATTGTTCTTGTCAAAGAGGGTCTGTTGTTAGATACATCCATGCAACTTTGTTAAACTTGTCCACGGCTATCAAGTGGTTCTCTCAAAAAGTTTGCGAACCTTTTAGTTGCTTTTGATGTTGGAATTATTTTACAGAAACAAAAGGTATCTGAAATATTTGGTGAATTATCTAGATGGCCTGGATTAACAGTTGCTTTGCAAATATATTTGTGCAATAGATAATCTTTGTAAATTCTGTAAATATATGTACTAGTGTATATTATCTATCTGTCTGTCTGTCTGTAGTTTGTTGAACTCACTCCATAATCTTTTAACACGTCTATTATTGGAAAGAAATGGTACTCTTTTCAAAACGGTGTAATGCCAGTGCTTTATAATACTCTCTGAGCTGTTATTTCATAGATTACACTGAATAACATGATATCAGAATTTCCGGTGACTTAACAATGGAATGGTCTCAAATGGCATCACACACTAGACACACTAGTTTATCAAGTTGTCGTTATATCAGAATATTTTTTTTGGCTGAAATTAATTATGATAACGAGGGCTGTAATCTAACTGTAAATATAATCTGTACAAATGTGAAAATATTATCTACAAAAAAGTAAATAAAGGCAAATTTTGTAACTAATGTGTCTGAGTCAACGTTACTTTTAACGCCACTTGCAAAAATCTACACATCATATATCTGTTAAGATCAGTAATTTGAACTAGTAACCTAGTTCATTAGTACTGGCCTGGAATCAGTTCTTATAATTAACATCTATCTCTCCATGGACTGCCCTATTGTTGTGGCTTTAAGTGATCAAACCCAAATAAACCCTGCCACCCTGTCCCGTTTTAAGATCAGCACATAATCCAGGACTTTTGGTTGTAATAGAGCAACAGTCAGTAGATATGTAAACATTACATTTGTAAGTTTGACTAACAAAGATGAGAAAGTTGAAATCAGTGGAAAGAGTTATTCACAGCTGAGAATCAACACAAAAGAACTTTCCTCTACATCACAAAGAAGAGCTTCACAAATCTTCATCTTCATACACAAATTGATGATTAAATGTGAGGTATTTAAAACAGATGTTATATAAATTGATATAACGTGCCCTGCATGAATAATAAAGAGATGCAGATGAGTCTGTGGGATCATTTATGTTGAACTGGATGAATATTGCAGCTAAAAGGCTAAAGCATATGCGTGCGTACACACAGCGGTTATAATCTTTAATACGCGAAGTATGTGCGTAATAACACATGAATTACAACGTTAGTAATCATATATGACTTACCACCCAGGTTAAGCCCCCGCTTCCCGCTGCACCGTTAGACATTTTCTATTGTGTGTGCCCAAAAAAACAATCAGGAACTGTCCATATGTGATCGCCAAACGCCTCAAACGCCGGGCACCATCCGGGCTGGGCTCCTGTGGTTTCTCTTTCCTTTGTTTATTTACTGCTGTGATGGAGGTGAGGTTCTGCTGGCTGATTTCATGGAGGAAGTGTGCCCGCTTCTACGTGACTGTTCCTCGGCTATTGTTAAAATCGACCACCGGCGCCTGCTCAAGGCCTAGGGCTCTAACTAAGACTTTTAAATAGCTCCTTAATATTAAAAGATGTTTAAAAAACTGCGTAATTACATGCTAATAAAGCCAAAAAAAAGTTAATAAATGATACAAACAAATAAATTTAATGTTTCGTGTGCTAAATAGGAATATTGCCACATAAAAAGGATTTCCATTCAATAACAAACAGCCGCGGCGTCCGTCCGGCTACACCATCCGCATGGCGACATGCCCCCATAGCGCCACCCGACCAATAGGACGCCAAAGAATCTGAGGCGCCGGCGTTTCAACCAATAGGAGTATGGTCGGCTTCGTGCAGCGTCACGCACTTTAAATTTCGAGAATAACTGACTTGTCCCGTTGCCACAGACCCAAGCAATTTCACTTTCTGTCTGTAAAAATACACTATGGTGAGCAGACGTCCCGGTATTTGGAGTCGATTAGAGCTGTCCCCGTTTTACATCACGTTCCAAACCTGCAAATACACTACAAAAAGCTCGACCAACATAGACTGCTGGTTGCCAGAGCAGTCGAGTAGTGAATATTTTTGGGCGGCAAGCTACTTGTTTGCACTCCGCTCCTTCAGCCATGAAGACTTGTGCAAGCACTGTTATCATCAATTTTCAAAAAGGTAGTCACATACTAACTGCTCATGTTAAATTAAAACAATGCTGTTTACTGTATAAAGCAGGGCCTGAAATTGTCTTAACAATACCACGTGGGTGAAAGTACATATGGACAAATAATAAAAATCCACCAATTAGGGACTACACTTGCAAAATTACATCTGCAGAAAGCATGTTCTCTGCTCAAAATGAGACTAAAATGCAAAATAAACCCATTAGACCCTTTTCACATTTCCAGGTTTCTCAGAAGAGGAAGTTGTCATAGCAGGGTAAACTATTGCAAATACATAAAATATACAGTTGCAAGAAAAAGTATGTGAACAGCTTGCAGAATCTGTGCAATGTGAATAGTTTTAACTAAATAAGAGAGATCATACAAAATGCATGTTATTTTTTATTTAGTACTGTCCTGAATAAGATACTTTACTTTTTTTTTTTTTTACATATAGTCCATAAGACAAAAAAAATTGCTGAATTTATTAAAATGACCCCGTTCAAAAGTTTATGAACCACTGATTCTTAATACTGTGTCGTTACCTGGATGACCCACAGCTGTTTTTTGTTTTGTGATGGTTGTTCATGAGTCCTTTATTTGTCCTGAGCAGTTAAACTGCCCAATGTTCTTCAGAAAAATCCTCCAGGTCCTGCACATTCTTCAGTTTTCCAGCATTTTTTGCATATTTGAACCCTCTCCATCAGTGACTGTATGATTTTGAGATCCATCTTTTCACACTGAGGACAACTGAGGGACTCAAACACAACTATTAAAAAAGGTTCAAACATTCACTGACGCTCCAGAAGGAAACACGATGCATTAAGAGCCAGGGGGTGAAAACTTATTGAATTTGAAGATCAAGGTAAATTGTACTTAATTTGTCTTCCGGGAAACATGCAAGTATCTTCTGTTGTTTCTGAAGGGCAGTATTAAATAAACATTTGGACATCTTCAACCTGTCCCCACAGTATTAAGAATCAATGGTTCATAAACTTTTGAATGGGTCATTTTAATAAATTCAGCAATTTTTTTTGTCTTGTGGACTATGTAAAACACATTTTATGTAAAATATCTTACTCAGGACAGCACTAAATAAAAAATAACGCATTTTGTATGATCTCTTTAATTTTGTTAAAATTATTCACATTTTCACAGATTCTGTAAGCGGTTAACATACTTTTTCTTGCAGCTGTATTTTTGTTTTCCCATTTGCTCAAATAGCAAAACTCCACAATAGTGTTTTCACACCTTTCAAAAAGAGAAAAAATAGAGAAAGACTGATAATGGCAGTCAGAAGAGAGAAATGTGTTAACTTTACCGTCACTCCCATAGCCGCTGTAGCCTATTAGAAACACCCTCACAGCAGCGTTAACTAGTTTTTTGTAATTTGATGCAAAGCAAAGGTAAAATAATACAAAGTGTAATATATTTTTAAAAAATTAAATATAAAAAACTTTGCAGGATTTACGATCCTGAT
Source organism: Coreius guichenoti (assembly GCA_039654105.1). Classification (NCBI taxonomy): domain Eukaryota; kingdom Metazoa; phylum Chordata; class Actinopteri; order Cypriniformes; family Gobionidae; genus Coreius; species Coreius guichenoti. Next base: position 17,038,805 of record CM077184.1, on the reverse strand, counting down.
GACCGTTGAAAATCGTCATCACAGATTTTCCTGATGACCCACCGCCTTTATCTTGGCAACTGTACACTTTTATTGTCATGTGACCATATATTTTGGAACCACCCATCATTTCTGCCAGACTGTAAAAACGAGAAGCACATGGGGGGAGTGGAAGGCGCCCATTTACTTTAAAAACTGTTTTTGGCTTGTCAAAGTAAAATTTTTAGCATAACAGATGTAATGGCTGCTACATCAAAGCAAATTTGTTCAGGTCTAAAATATTTATGATCCATATTGGTGATTTAGCAATGTATAAAACCATGTAAATCATTTAGCTAAATATTAGCCTGAATTGGTAAGCTAGCTAGTTTTATCCAAAATGGCAGCTATGGGGAAAAGTGAGCCAAATGCTGTGGGGGTAAATTGAGCCAGCGGTTTAATTTACCCCACCATAAGGCACTGTAGTTAAGTTAAATCTCTGAAGTATAAACTGGTATAATTGTAATGTAATGTTACACAACTGGTTTAGTTTATAATTTCTTAAAAAAAAAAATTAGTTTGAGTTTATTTGATAGGAACAATGTACAAGTATACACCAAATCCTTCTCTGATAAGAACCAGAAGATGCTTAATCATATATATCTTTCCACCTGTAGTCCCTAATGGCCTAACATGTTCGACATTGCAGAAAAAAACAACCATGCCAAGAACCTTATGACTAAAATGTTTATTAGTTTCAATGACATTCATTCACTCTAATTCAGTTTTTATTTTATTTAATTTTTATGTAATTTTACTCAACAAACTCTGTTTAGTCTGTTTTTGTGAATGTTACAACTTTGGTGTTCAACATATTGTTTCAGAAATGCAAACAATTAAAGTTATTACAATTTCAACTTCATTTGGTTGGTTTTATGTTAAGTTAGCTTTAAGAAATATGACTATTTGAAAAAGGAAATTTGATTAGTGTTTTAAAGGAGGTATCGATTAGTTGTTTAGTGTTGAATAGACTAGTGTTGATTAGTGTTTCAAAAGAGGTAAATTATCTTTACAATTTCACATGGGTTTGATTCAGATTCAATTAGATGGTTAGTTTACACCCAGATGGTGCAACGGTACGTAAAAACACTGACTCGGATCAACTTACCCCTAACATGGGGTAAACTGAGCCACAGGAACACTTTTTTTTATAATGAGGCCATATTTTTAGAACCCTTTGTCATAGATGTGTTCTGATCATTTAAAATGATATAGCAAACATCCTGAAATTACTTTAGATACTTTCATTGTACTTCTGCCTTATTTTCTCTTATCTTGAGGACCACATAAGTAAAAAATGGCTCAGCTTACCGCACTCTCCCCTAATTACTGTATACAGTATATTCACTGTTTGTGAAAATTAAAATACAATAAATACAGGGAGGTACAATAAATACAGGAAAGGGAAGTGCCAAACCATCATAAAATGTTTGTTGTGCTCTTCAGGAGGTTCAAAACTGCATGCTGCTTTATATTTATTTTACACTATAAGTTTGTGATTTTTCAATCTAGCTAGTTCGACTAGCCTTGGTATGTAATTATTGATAAATTTATATCTCACACAAACAAAACATAACATATAATTTCACTTACTATAACTTGGGTAATTCACTTACTATTTCACTATAACTTAGGGTTGAATGGTTGAGTTGAGTGGTTCTATGAATGCAAAAAAAAATAGAAAATGTTCATAGAAAATAGTTCATCACCGCAGCGCTCACCACCAGTACTAAAGCGCACACCTCTTAGTCCCTCATCGTCTGGCCTTGAGCGGGGAAACAGACTCCTTACCTGCTCTACTTACCTTGGTGGTTCAGCTAAGCATTGTTTATCTCCTGTGTCGATTCCCATGTTTCCTTTGTCTCTCCAGCGATCTTTTTCGTCTTCGTGCCTGAAACCTGTGGGTTAAAGATTACCTGTATACTCACTGTGTTCATCAAGAGGTGTGCGCCATTCACCCATCTGTTTAGTAAACGACAGATTGGATTGTTTATATCTGTCTTTGAGTCTGGTTTATCATGACAACATGGATAAAACAAAAATTAAATATAAATAAATGTTATTTATACCATTAAACCAATTGGGAGGGGTGATGCTGCCACATTTAAAGGGAATGAAGTGGAGAACCAAAGAAAAATAGTAAAAGAAATAGAATTTAATGTAGGCTAAAGTAATAATTTTGAACTTGCAAATTATATTTTGGTCACTTTAATAAAACACAACCTAAAAACATACGTGAGTCAAAGCCACATCTTTTACCTTGTTACTTATCTGGGCATTTCAGTTTTAGGAACCATATTATCAGACAAGTAAATTTTACTGAAAGGCTTCCAGGAAACCACGTTTATTAAATTCAATAACAATATGCACATATCTACTCTTAAATCATATGCCTAACATGCTGAACATGACATTAATGTTTCTTGTCTCATCACAATAAATTACTAAATACGTTTCATGAATCACAATGTATGATATTCCAAAAATGTTGAGTAGTTTGCATTACTTCGGTCATTTAACATTTCTATTAAAACATTTCGTAGGCCTCTTCAAAATCATGCTTGTAGCCAGGCTCATTTACAAGCCTTGAAATCAGCAAAAACTGTATTTTTCTGTTCAAGTTCCAGCATTCTGAGGTCTCCATGCCAAAAGGTAAGTACAATGTGCTAATAACAATAATATCAAATTAATCACATATGCAATTGTAACTGAAACATTTTTTGTGTGTATTTAACATTTTAATAGTCTGCAGCAGCCGTCAATACAGCAAGTCCAGGCAGGGTGCCTTCAGTTACAGATGCAAGCTTAAATCTCAGATAACGATTCTAAAATTCTTTTAGAGCACCTTGAATTTAAATGGTCATTGGTTGTGGTTATATGATCAGTCCTAAGCATTTGGAGTCAAAGCACTTGTAGGCTATAAGCAATGTACTTTTTACACTGGTATGCACTCAGTATATACACTGCAAAAAATGCTTTTCTTATTTAGTATCTTTGTCTTGTTTCCAGTCTAAATATCAAAATCAAGATGCACATAAAATATTTTTTCTTGTTTTTTTTGGAAAATAAATCAAATCAAAATGAAGTGAGTTTTTGCTTAAAACAAGCAAAATTATCTGCCAATGGGGTTGCCAATCTTGTTTCTGTTTGAAATCGTGTTTCTTGTTTCTGTCCCAAGAAAAAAAGAAAAAATATCTTATGTCTTTTTACTTATCTATAGTAAATGCATCTTGATTTAAGCATTTTTAGATATTTAGACTGGAAACAAGACAAAAATGCTAAATAAGAAAAGCTTTTTTTGCAGTGTATGCAGTGGTATCAAAGCTTGATGAAACATTTAGCACAAAGTTTGATTACACTATGTAGAAACAGACATGAATGAACAAAGAAATGACATTAAAAACATTAAAAGTCTGCAAGAAAATGGCTCTCAGGTATGATGTCTAATGGTACTGTATTAATGTGGCCACTATATCACAATCTCCAACTAATGTAAGTGATTAGGTTGTTGTATATAGTTGCCAATGTCATCATAGTCACTTTCAGAAGAGACGGCCTCATTATCATAGCTGACGGGTGCATACAACGGGGAGTCCTCTCTGCTGCTGCCCCCTTTATCTAGTCCTGATAGTAAAAGAAAATACATAGAAATTATATCTTTTGTGCAAAAATCTTTAAACATCATAAAAATGGTCAAGAGGTTTGTTTGTTGCAAACAGTATGGAACTGAATGCACCACCACATATTAAAAGTGACCACGGTACAACATCTCTACAAATAACTATAACATCAATTTGGGGTGTAAATGTATATTTTCTGTTGGTGGTAGATACACACCTTTGAAGGGAGGATCCATGGTGCGGCCCAGGACAGATTTTACAGATTCCTGCTTCAGAAAATCTTCATTATCTGAGTCAAATTTGGAAAGCAGTTAGAATATCTACAGTCATCAGGAACTTAACCTTGGCCACTATTTCTATATTATCATTTGCAGTTTTGCTCTTAACCCTCCTTAACTTTTTGAAAAAGGTAGGGGTTTGTGGCTGTTTGTAATTTTTGACTGGGAAAAGTAAGAGTGTTACTTGTTATTTGTTTAATGAAACACTAACAACTAAATTATGCTCTTTTTAGTCAGTTTTAGGTTATTTAGATCTTATTTACCCCACCTATGCTGCTAAATAATCTTCCACTGTTGGCTGTAAAAGTCTAACGTCTCAGTTACGTATGAAGGAGGGAACGGAGACATACGTTGGACGTCACCGACGAATTGGGATCACTTCTGGGAGTCCCTATCAGCTTTGAGTGTATAGAGAACGGGCCAATGGCCATTGGCGTGCGAGACATTGGCCTGCCTCCGAGGGCAGCGCTTGCAGGTTCACCACCTGGTCCCGGAAGGGAGTGGTGGGAACCTTGGGCACATATCCGGGCCGGGATCTCAGGATTACGTGAGAGTTAGCCGGGCCGAATTCCAGGCACGATTTGTCGACCGAAAATGCCTGCAGGTCCCCTACCCTCTTAACAGAAGCCAATGCAGTCAGGAGCACTGTCTTCCAAGACAAGATTTTTAACTCTGCTGACTGCAATGTTTCAAAGGGTGCTCTCTGCAGTGCGATTAGCACCAGAGACAAGTCCCAAGAGGGTATAGAGTGAGAGTGAGAGCGAGGCGGATTTAGTCTCCTTGCTCCCCTCAGGAACCTGGCGATCAGATTGTGCTTCCCCAAAGACTTACCATCAACTACATCATGATGTGCGGCGATAGCAGCAACATACACTTTGAGGGTGAAGGGAGACAGCCTTCGCTCCAACCCATCTTGCAGGAAGGAAAGCACAGAACTGATCGAACATCTTCGGGGGTCTTCTCGTCGAGAAGAGCACCACTTGACGAACAGGTTTCACTTGAAAGCGATTGCTCCTGTCTGCCTCCTGTGCTCGCGTGTGCTTTGCTTGCTTTTGAATCTTTGTTTAAACTGCTAAATATAACTTACCCATCACCATATATTGTCTAATATTACCTGCCACATTAAATCTGACATCGCTAGCTTTTAATCTAAATCACTATCACGCGTTAGCATTTCGCTAGCCTGTTAGCTTGCCATCTCTGCACTCGGGTCTCTTGTTTTCTGAGTTCATTCAACAACTGTGATGAGTTAGATTAGTAAATAGACTCCAAACAACTGAGGTAAGTTGGATTAATCAACAAATACGGTAAGCCATGTCTTCTCCTGTCATTGTCCCTTGGACTGCATGTTTCATATTTAGTATATCTTTCTCCGTTGGCAAACAGGGCTTCACATGTGATAAATGTAAGGAGATAGTCAGGCTGACGGAGAAGATTTCAGAATTAGAGACACGCATCCAGACTTTATTTGAGAGTAGTGAGAATGTAACAGCTTTAGACACTGCTTTGGATGCGAATAGCTTAGTGAACTCTGTACATTGTTCGGTTCCGGCTGTAGAGCCCATGCAGCAGGGCAACTGGATGACGGTGAGACGGCATAGTCGCGGATCAAAAAACCACTCTTCCGTTCCGATTAGAACATCAAACAGGTTCTCCCCACTCAGTGATGCACCCACTGAGAATCCTGTTGAAAGTGCCCTAGTTATTGGCTATTCTATTATATGGAACGTGAAAATAGAGACACCAGCCACCATAGTCACATGTTTACCGGGAGCCAGAGCGCCTGACATCAAAGCAAATTTAAAAGTGCTGGCTAATGCTAATCGTAAATTCTCTAAGATTATTATTCACGTCGGCACAAATGATGTTCGACTTCGCCAGTCGGAGATCACCAAAATTAACATTAAAAAGGTGTGTAAACTCGCAAGTACAATGGCAGATGACGTTTTTTGCTCTGGTCCCCTCCCCGTTAAAAGGAGTGATGAGATACTTAGCAAACTATCATCACTCAATGGCTGGTTGTCTAAGTGGTGTCCGCAAAATAACATAGGGTTCATAGACAATTGGAATAGCTTTTGGGGCAGAACTGACCTGTTGAAAAAAGATGGCATCCATCCTTCCTGGGATGGTGCCGCTCTTCTCTCTAGTAATTTGGCACATAGTCTTAGAGCTAAACCTTGACTAACTGGGGCCCAGGTCAGGAAGCAGACGGACTGGCTTAACCGATCACCTGCTAGCTGTCTCACGTCACAGAAGTCAGATAAATCCCAGCACATAGAGACTCTTTCACCTAGATATCACATAGAGACTGTGTCTGTTCCACCAATTAGTGAATACGAAAAAAACATCAAAACCATTCAGCGGTAAAAATTTAATTGATGTCCAACAAATAAACAACAGATATAAAACAGATGATCAAATGATAAAGCTCGGGCTGCTGAATATTCGATCCCTTTCCTCAAAAGCGCTTATTGTTAATGATATGATTACAGATCATAACCTAGATGTGCTGTGTTTGACAGAAACCTGGCTAAAATCTGACGATTACATTACTTTAAATGAGTCCACCCCCCAAGAATATTGTTATAAACACGAGCCGCATCTGAAAGGTAAAGGGGGAAGTGTTGCTGTAATTTATAATAATATCTTCGGTATTACTCAGAAGTCTAGTTTCAAATATAATTCCTTTGAAGTTCTGGTGCTTTATGTAACGTTATGTAGTGAAATTGATAAATCCCGTTTGACATTTGTGCTGGCTACTGTGTACAGGCCACCAGGGCACCATACAGACTTTACCAGAGAATTTGCTGATTTTCAATCACAGTTAGTACTGGCTGCAGATAAAAGTCCTAATTGTTGGTGATTTTAATATCCATGTAGACAATGAAAAAGACGCATTGGGATTGGCATTTAGAGACATTCTAAACTCTATTGGAGTAAGGCAACATGTGTCAGGACCCACTCATCGCCGTAATCATACTTTAGACCTAATACTGTCATATGGAATAAATGTTGATACCATTGAAATTCTGCAGCAGAGCGATGACATCTCAGATCATTACCTAGTATCATTTACACTTAACTTAGCAAAGGCTGCAAAGCCGTCCCCTCGCTTCAAATATGGCAAATATGGCAAATATGGCAGGACTATCACTGACTAAAGATTGCTTTGTAAATAATCTTCCTCATCAGTTTCATCTCCTCAGCATCCCAGATAGCCTAGAGGAAATCGATGTTGCAACAGAAACTATTGACTCTCTCTTTTCCAGCACTTTAGACACAGTTGCTCCACGGCGCTTAAAGAAGATTAAAGAAAATAGTCCAACGCCATGGTACAACGAGCACACCCGGGCCCTTAAAACAGCAGCCAGAAAAATGGAGTGCAGCTGGAAGAAAACAAAACTGGAAGTTTTTCGCATTTCATGGAAAGAGAGCATGATTGCATACAGAAAGGCCCTAAAAACTGCTAGATCTGCTTATTTCTCGACTCTCTTAGAAGAAAACAAACAGAACCCTAGGTATTTATTCGATACAGTGGCTAAATTAACCAAAGATAAAGCTTCAACTTCTGATGTTTGTAAACAGCACAGCAGTAATGACTTTATGAACTTCTTTACTTGTAAGATTGATAATATTAGGAAAAAAATTATAACCATGCAGCCATCTACTACAGTATCACATCAGACAGTGCATTGTAGTGTCACTGAGGAAAACTTACATTCATTCACTGCTATAGGAGAAGAAGAATTGGCTAAACTCGTTAAATCATCAAAAATCAACAACATGTATGCTCGACCGTATACCGACTAAACTACTAAAAGAGATGCTTCCAGAGGTCATAGATCCTCTTCTTAATATCATTAATTCATCCTTGACATTAGGATATGTACCGAAAACTTTTAAGTTGGCTATTATTAAACCACTTATTAAAAAACCGCAACTTGATCCTACAGAATTAGTCAATTACAGGCCAATCTCAAATCTACCCTTTCTGTCAAAAATACTAGAAAAGGCAGTGTCTTCACAATTATGCTCCTTTTTAGAAAGAAATGGTATCTGTGAGGATTTCCAGTCAGGATTTATACCGTATCATAGTACTGAGACTACTCTAATTAGAGTTACAAATGATTTACTCTTATCATCCGATCGTGGTTGTATCTCTCTGTTAGTGTTACTTGATCTTAGCGCTGCATTCGATACTATCGGCCACAACATTCTTTTTAATAGACTCGAAAATTATGTTGGCATTAGTGGAATTTCATTGGCATGGTTTAAATCATACTTATCTGACCGTTATCAGTTTGTAGCAGTAAATAAAGAGATGTCACACCGATCACAAGTTCAGTATGGAATACCGCAGGGCTCAGTGCTAGGACCGTTGCTTTTCACCCTGTACATGCTACCACTGGGAGATATTATTAGGAAGTATGGCGTTAGTTTTCATTGATATGCTGACGATACTCAGCTCTATATTTCTTCACGCCCTGACGAAACTTACCAATTCACAAGATTAACGGAATGCATAGCTGATATAAAAAATTGGATGACTAATAATTTCCTGCAACTTAATTCAGAAAAAAACACAAGTAGTAACCTAGAATACTGTCTAACACTCAATGGCTGCTCTGCCAAGTCCTCGTCGTCAGTTAGGAACCTGGGTGTGCTCTTTGATACCAATCTCTCATTTGAAAGCCACGTTTCTAGCATCTGTAAAACTGCATTCTACCATCTTAAAAATATATCTAAATTACGGCACATGCTTTCAATGCAAAATACTTTACAGTTAGTTCATGCGTTTATGACCTCAAGGCTAGATTATTGTAATGCAAGATGCAAATAAACTGCAGCTTGTCCAAAACGCAGCAGCTAGAGTTCTTACTAGAACCAAGAAGTATGACCATATTAGCCCGGTTCTGGCAACACTGCATTGGCTCCCTATTAAACATCGTATACATTTTAAAATCTTGCTGATTACTTACAAAGCACTAAATGGTTTAGCTCCCCAGTACTTGAGCGAGCTCTTAACGCATTATACTCCATCACGTCTATTGCGGTCTCAAAATTCTGGCCAATTGATAATACCTAGAATATCAAAATCAACTGCAGGCGGTCGATCTTTTTCCTATTTAGCACCTAAACTCTGGAACAGTCTTCCTAGCATTGTTCGGGAAGCAGACACACTCTGTCAGTTTAAATCTAGACTAAAAACACATCTCTTTACTATGGCATACACATGAAACATTTTTAATTTATATTATTCAAATCAGTTAAATGATTGTTTTAGGCTGCATTAACTAGGTCAGCCGGAACCGGGAACACTTCCCATAACACCTGATGTACTCGTTACATCATAAGAAGAATGGCATCTACGCTAATGTTAGTCTCTCTGTTTATCCCGAGATTTACTGCAGTCGGCTGGATCCGGGCCGTATCCGGACCAGATGGTGGACCTTAGCCTGGACATGATGAACGCATCCCTGAAGTGTCTGTAGAGACCGTGTCAATTAAACTCCCCCCTGTAAATGCCGCATCGACACGACATCCTCATTAAACCCGTCCCTGGCGTGACGACTCCAATCTTTCGAATAATCCTACGAATATCTATTGATCTAATATGACTTCTGACCTGTAATGTTGCCAGAATCATAATCATACACTATTTGTTCATCGGCCAGAGGAGAACTGGCACCCCGATTGAGCCTGGTTTCTCCCAAGGATTTTTCCTCCATTCTGGCCCTGAAGGAGTTTTGGTTCCTTGCCACCGTCGCCTTTGGCTTTTGGCTTGCTCAGTTGGGGACACTTAAATTTCAACTATATTACTGATCTGCCCGCATTGACACTATATGATAATTGAAATGAGCTGGATGACATCACCGTTTTCACCAGAGCGGCTGTACAGCCTAATCAAATTCTGTTGCATTATTTTCCTGTTACCACTGTGAAGCTGCTTTGAAACAATTGGCATTGTAAAAAGCGCTATATAAATAAAGGTGATTTGATTTGATTTTGATTTAAAATTCACAGGAATTACATTTCCTTTCTTTTTTCTTTTTTGCAGTAGGTCTAGTATTGATAGCAGAAATCTCTCAAATGAAGAGGTTATATTGTGTTGTGATATAGAAAGATTACTTTACAATGATAAAGTAAATGCACACCTGAATATTGAGGAACAACTTACAAAAAAGGTAACACTTTAGTTTAGGGTCCAATTCTCACTGTTAACTATTATCTACAACTTTTGCCTCAATCTCCTAATTACTGCTTATTAATAGTTAGTAAGGTAGTTGTTAAGTTTAGGTATTGGGTTGGAGTAAGGGATGTAGAATATGGTCATGCAGAATAAGGCATTAATACATGCTTTATAAGTACTAATACACAGCCTGCATGCTAATAAGCAACTAGTTAATAGTGAACAAAAGTAAACTAAAGTGTTACAATGAAAAACATTATATCAAAAATCATATACTGTTGAACTAAATATATTAGCATAGCTGTGATTACATACACGGGCCATGGCTGTGAATCCACCTGCGGAACAACAGCACTCAGCATTCTGTTGCACTCTTGCTTGTATAATTTTGCTTAATTTTTTCATCAGTTCGATGTATTTAACAGATTTTCTAGAGAGAATGAAAATCCTGGGACATTTAATACCTGCAGTTTGTAGACTGTCTCGGTTTTCTCCTGTATTTTCATAACATTCAGCAGACTCCAGCGAGCACAGGTCCTGTGCATTTGTGCCTGTGTTCTCATAGCACTCTCCTGATGAGGTGCAGGATGACTCAAATGAGTCCACTGTGCAAAGGAGAGGTAATTATAATACTCATCAAGGCCGTTTATATATCAAATTTAAATAATAATATAAAAAAAGACATGTATATTTAGTCAAAGTTTTGTTATATATAAATAATTCTCACCACTTGTAGCAGACCAACGCATCTGGTGTGCATCATGATCAGAGGAAGTGTCACAGATTTGTTGGTATCCTTTCACCGAGACCTCCGCTGGGACAGCTGAGACCAAACACCAACAGTGTTTATGTGTATTTAAGAATGTAATCATTTATCCGTTACAGTTTTTTTAAATTGCTTTGGTGCAATTTTCACAAGCGTTACATTTTCAAAACTCTTAGAATTGTGCACTTTTTCATAATCCTTCTTTCACAATGCTATTACTATCAAACTTTTGATTTGCATCTCTTTTCATTCAGTTTAATACATGTGTCTATTATTTAATACAACTGATCTTAATGGTTAATCAATCATTCATTTGGTACATCTATTTCTATAGATACAGATTCTATAGATATATAGTTTCTACTTTGTTTGCCATTTCCAATACGGATAACCAAATGTAATGAATTAGTTTTACAGATTATAACCACTATGTTCAAAGTGTGTGTGTGTGAGAGAGAGAGAGAGAGAGACAGAGATTTGCAATTTGTGAACATAGAGCAGGATAGAATAAAAGGGAGAGAAAACAGTCAATGACTGTATAACATCAGATTGATCAGAGATGCATCAGAAAAAGGGAGACAGATGGCATCAAATACAGCAGTTTTATGCCATGTGATACTGTAAACAGATTACTATGGTAGAGACTGCCACATTACTGTAACTCACCCTTATAAAGGTCGACTACAGTATAGAGTTAGTCATATGGCACAGTGAGATCATTTACTGTATTGCCAGCAAACTCTGTTCTAGCACAAAACCTCACATTTTGATAAAACACTGAATAGATACTATTACAAACATTGTGGATTTTATGTTACATAAGTTAGTGTATTTTCTAATGTGGCATCTGTAGTTACTGTAATTATTTTTAACAAAAGTGATTTGAAACATGTATATTTGCTATTAAAGGGGTCATGAACTGAGAAATCAAATTTTCCTTGAGCTTTTGACATAGAAGAGGTCACCATACTATAAGAATATCCTGTAAGTTCAGAAATGAAAACTTCCTTGTTAGTCCAATAAAAGCTTTTATTGACACCAGGCCCAGCAAACGACAGGTTTTTCAAAGTGGGAATCTATGACATCAAAGGGAGGCAAGCACTGCCTCTGCAGAAGAAGATCAACGCCTACTTCATCACTGCCTGTTTAGCCCCGCCCACCGATTCACGCATGACATGCAATAGAATAGGTAGCCTAAAAGTAACATAGGCCTACGTGGTGTTAAACCAGATCAAGCTACCAAGCAATAAACATGCCGTTGAGGATTACAAAATATTGTGCAGTGCCTGGGCTCGACAGTAATGCTGTCTCTTCTCTCTAGTAATTTGGCACATAGTCTTAGAGCTAAACATTGACTAACTGGGGCCCAGGTCAGGAAGCAGACGGACTGGCTTACCCGACCGCCTGCTAGCTGTCTCACGTCACAGAAGTCAGATAAATCCCAGCACATAGAGACTCTTTCACCGAGATATTATCACATAGAGACTGTGTCTGTTCCACCAATTAGTAAATACAAAAAAACATCAAAACCATTCAACGGTAAAACTTGAATTGATGTCCAACAAATAAACAACAGATATAATACAGATGATCAAATGATAAAGCTCGGGCTGCTGAATATTCGATCCCTTTCCTCAGAAGCGCTTATTGTTAATGATATGATTACAGATCATAACCTAGATGTGCTGTGTTTGACAGAAACCTGGCTAAAACCTGACGATTACATTACTTTAAATGAGTCCACCCCCCAAGATTATTGTTATAAACACGAGCCGCGTCTGAAAGGTAAAGGGGGAAGTGTTGCTGTAATTTATAATAATATCTTCGGTATTACTCAGAAGTCTAGTTTCAAATATAATTCCTTTGAAGTTTTGGTGCTTTATGTAACGTTATGTAGTGAAATTGATAAATCCTGTTTGACATTTGTGCTGGCTACTGTATACAGGCCACCAGGGCACCATAAAGACTTTACCAGAGAATTTGCTGATTTTCTATCAGAGTTAGTACTGGCTGCAGATAAAGTCCTAATTGTTGGTGATTTTAATATCCATGTAGACAATGAAAAAGATGCATTGGGATTGGCATTTAGAGACATTCTAAACTCTATTGGAGTAAGGCAACACGTGTCAGAACCCACTCATCGCCGTAATCATACTTTAGACCTAATACTGTCACATGGAATAAATGTTGACACCATTGAAATTCTGCAGCAGAGCGATGACATCTCAGATCATTACCTAGTATCATGTACACTTAATTTAGCAAAGGCTGCAAAGCCGCCCCCTCTCTTCAAATGTGGCAGGACTATCACTGCTGCGACTAAAGATTGCTTTGTAAATAATCTTCCTCATCAGTTTCATCTCCTCAGCATCCCAGATAGCCTAGAGGAACTCGATGTTGCAACAGAAACTATTGACTCTCTCTTTTCCAGCACTTTTGACACAGTTGCTCCACGGCGCTTAAAGAAGATTAAAGAAAATAGTCCAACGCCGTGGTACAACGAGCACACCCGGGCCCTTAAAACAGCGGCCAGAAAAATGGACCGCAGCTGGAAGAAAACAAAACTGGAAGTTTTTCGCATTTTGTGGAAAGAGAGCATGAGTGCATACAGAAAGGCCGTAAAAACTGCTAGATCTGCTTATTTCTCGACTCTCTTAGAAGAAAACAAACACAACCCTGGGTATTTATTCGATACAGTGGCTAAATTAACCAAAGATAAAGCTTCAACTTCTGATGTTTGTAAACAGCACAGCAGTAATGACTTTATGAACTTCTTTACTTGTAAGATTGATAATATTAGGAAAAAAATTATAACCATGCAGCCGTCTACTACAGTATCACATCAGACAGTCACTGAGGAAAAATTACATTCATTCACTGCTATAGGAGAAGAAGAATTGGCTAAACTCGTTAAATCATCAAAATCAACAACATGTATGCTCGACCCTATACCAACTAAACTACTAAAAGAAATGCTTCCAGAGGTCATAGATCCTCTTCTTAATATCATTTATTCATCCTTGACATTAGAATATGTACCGAAAACTTTTAAGTTGGCTATTATTAAACCACTTATTAAAAAACCGCAAATTGATCCTACAGAATTAGTCAATTACAGGCCAATCTCAAATCTACCCTTTCTGTCAAAAATACTAGAAAAGGCAGTGTCCTCACAATTATGCTCCTTTTTAGAACGAAATGGTATCTGTGAGGATTTCCAATCAGGATTTAGACCGTATCATAGTACTGAGACTGCTCTCATTAGAGTTACAAATGATTTACTCTTATCATCCGATCGTGGTTGTATCTCTCTGTTAGTGTTACTCGATCTTAGAGCTGCATACGATACTATCGACCACAACATTCTTTTGAATAGACTCGAAAATTATGTTGGCATTAGTGGAATTTCATTGGCATGGTTTAAATCATACTTATCTGACTGTTATCAGTTTGTAGCAGTAAATAAAGAGATGTCACACCGATCACAAGTTCAGTATGGGGTACCGCAGGGCTCAGTGCTAGGACCGTTGCTTTTCACCCTGTACATGCTCCCACTGGGAGATATTATTAGGAAGCATGGAGTTAGTTTTCATTGTTATGCTGATGATACTCAGCACTATATTTCTTCACGCCCTGACGAAACTTACCAATTCACAAGATTAACGGAATGCATAGCTGATATAAAAAATTGGATGACTAGTAATTTCCTGCAACTTAATTCAGAAAAAAATGAATTTTTAATCATTCGACAAAAAAACTCCACAAGTAGTAACCTAGAATACTGTCTAACACTCGATGGCTGCTCTGTCAAGTCCTCGTCGTCAGTTAGGAACCTGGGTGTGCTCTTTGATACCAATCTCTCACTTGAAAGCCACGTTTCTAGCATCTGTAAAACTGCATTCTACCATCTTAGAAATATATCTAAATTACAGCACATGCTTTCAATGCAAAATGCTGAACAGTTAGTTCATGCGTTCATGACCTCAAGGCTAGATTATTGTAATGCTCTACTGGGTGGTTGCCTTGCTCGCTTAATAAATAAACTGCAGCTTGTCCAAAACGCAGCAGCTAGAGTTCTTACTAGAACCAGGAAGTATGACCATATTAGCCCAGTTCTGGCAACACTGCATTGGCTCCCTATTAAACATCGTATACATTTTAAAATCTTGCTGATTACTTACAAAGCACTAAATGGTTTAGCTCCCCAGTACTTGAGCGAGCTCTTAACGCATTATACTCCATCACGTCTATTGTGGTCTCAAAATTCTGGCCAGTTGATATACCTAGAATATCAAAATCAACTGCAGGCAGTCGATCCTTTTCCTATTTAGCACCTAAACTCTGGAACAGCCTTCCTAGCATTCTTCGCGAAGCAGACACACTCTGTCAGTTTAAATCTAGACTAAAAAGACATCTCTTTACTATGGCATACACATAAAACATTTTTAATTTATATTATTCAAATCAGTTAAATTATTGTTTTAGGCTGCATTAACTAGGTCAGCCGGAACCAGGAACACTTCCCATAACACCTGATGTACTCGTTAAATCATAAGAAGAATGGCATCTACGCTAATGTTAGTCTCTCTGTTTATCCCGAGGTTCACTGCAGTCGGCCGGATCCGGGCCGTATCCGGACCAGATGGTGGACCTTAGCCTGGACATGACGAACGCATCCCTGAAGTGTCTGTAGAGACCGTGTCAATTAAACTCCCCCCTGTAAATGCCACATCGACACGACATCCTCATTAAACCCATCCCCGGCGTGACGACTCCAATCTTTCGAATAGTCCTATGAATATCTATTGATCTTAAATGACTTCTGACCTGTAATGTTGCCAGAATCATAATCATACACTATTTGTTCGTCGGCCAGAGGAGAACTGGCACCCCGACTGAGCCTGGTTTCTCCCAAGGTTTTTTTCTCCATTCTGGCCCTGAAGGAGTTTTGGTTCCTTGCCACCGTCGCCTTTGGCTTTTGGCTTGCTCAGATGGGGACATTTAAATTTCAACTATATTACTGATCTGCCCGCATTGACACTATATGATAATTGAAATGAGCTGGATGACATCACCGTTTTCACCAGAGCAGCTGTACAGCCGAATCAAATTCTGTTGCATTATTTTCCTGTTACCACTGTGAAGCTGCTTTGAAACAATTGGCATTGTAAAAAGCGCTATATAAATAAAGGTGATTTGATTTGATAATGCAACATGTAAGTAACTGTGTTAATTCTAATGCCTGATCTGAAATGTAATTATTCATGTATAGGCAGATGTTCTTTGTCTGTGTCAGTAAATCAAACCAGTGACTAAACGTCAACTTGTGTTGTTTCTCTTAGTAGGATGAAAATAATCTGTTATTTAACGGTGATTAAATTCTATAAAAAAAGCGATCAAAGAAAGCTCCCTTTGCAATCGTTGGAGCAGCACGCGCTGGAGCTGTCAATCAAATGGCGAGAGTTTATCAGTGACGTGTTTATCAGTGACTCCCATTTTATTCAACGAATCTCTTAACTATATCACGTTTGCACTGTTAGTGAAGATGAAAGCATTAGTGTACAGAAACTGAGTTGCAATGACGAGATCACTGCTTTCATGCGCTCAGCATGTCTGTGATCGGCTACAATGTTCATCTCTGCAACCTTTCATGCCACGAACTGAATATAATGCCATAGATCTAAATATAATGCAACACTTTTCACGATTAGTTAACCATGAGAGCTGTAATAGTAAAAACGCGCTAAAAGAGAGAGTAATACTTAGCTATTTCAAATGGAAAGACATTAGCCAATCACAGCAGTGGGCGTTTACACTGAAGTCTCACAGCAGACACGCCCCTTAAAACAGAGCGTTCAAACCAGAGGGCTAAAATCAGGGTAGGAAAAGTGCCTTTTATTTATAAATTATGACAATTTTTGATGTAAAAAGCATTCTAACATTATAAGTGCACCCCAGGAAACATCATAAAACAATAAAACAACGCAGTTCATGACCCCTTTAAATGAACCGATGTTAAAAGTACTAAATTGAAAGAAGATCATACTGTTGTGTTTCGGTGATTAAACCACGTTCTCATTACATATTACATTAACCTTGTGTTTCAAACAATGATTATGTGTACTGAAAATATGTATAACTGTAATGAAAGCATGGGACCATTTTGAAATAATATTTGGATTTTTGTAAGAGTTTTGAAAATGTACAATGTGAAAATAGTACTTGAATCAGCCTATACCAGTGTATCTGAGTGAAACAGGATATTAAATGAGAAAAAAGTCAATTGTTCTCAGTCAAAAGTCAAAAGTCAATTCTCAATTGTTATTGTTCATCAATAATGTTATACATTAACATTAATCAAGTCCAGCTTTGGTTCTTAGCGCTCAAGTTCTGTGCTCAAACCCTTCCTTTATGGACAGGACAAATTTGTTTACCTACAGCAATTCACACTTGAGGATTATATGAATTTGTGACCTTGTGAAATCACATTTTGATGTTTTTTTTTGTTTTTTGTTGTTTATAAACATGAACACATTCACAGAAAGACCAAGAATGAATATTAAGAAAGTAGTCAGAATTTTGATTTTGATGATGTTGATGTTACACATTTACATACATATATTACATACACTATATTGCCAAAAGTTTTGGGACGTCTGCCTCTACATGCACATGAACTAATGACATTCTTAATTTGTAGGGTTTAATATGGAGTTGGCCCACCCATTGCAGCTATAACAGCTTCAACTCTTCAGGGAAGGCTTTCCACAAGGTTTAGGAGTGTGTTTATGGGAATTTTTGACCATTCTTATATAAGTGTTTTTGTGAGGTCAGGCACTGATGTTGGACGAAAAGGCCTGGCTCGCAGTCTCCGCTCTAATTCATCCCATGTTCTATCGGGTTAAGGTCAGGACTCTGTGCAGGCCAGTCAAGTTCCTCCACAGCAAACTCACTCATCCATGTCTTTATGGACCTTGCTTTGTGCTCTGGTGCGCAGTCATGTTGGAAGAGGAAGGGGCCATCCTCAAACTGTTCCCACAAAGTTGGGAGCATGAAATTGTCCAAAATGTCCTGGTATGCTGAAGCATTAAGAGTTCCTTTCACTGGAACTAAGGGGCCAAGCCCAACCCCTGAATAACAACCCCACACCATAATCCCCCCTCCACCAAACTTTACACTTGGCACAATGCAGTAAGGCAAGTACCGTTCTCCTGGCAACCGCCAAACCCAGACTCGTCCATCGGATTGCCAGGCAGAGAAGTGTGATTCGTCACTCCAGAGAAGACGTCTCCGCTGCTCTAGAGTCCAGTGGCGGCATGCTTTATACCACTGCATCCGACGGTTTGCATTGCACTTGGTGATCTAAGGCTTGGAGGTCTGTAGCTATTGACTCTGCATGCGCTGACCCCGCTCTGTGATTTTACGTGGCCTACCTGAGCTGAGTTGCTGTTGTTCCCAATTGCTTCCACTTTGTTATAATACCACTAACAGTTGACCGTGGAATATTTAGTAATGAGGACATTTCACAAATGAACTTATTACACAGATGGCAACCTATCATGGTACCACGCTTGAATTCACTGAGCTCCTGAGAGTGACCCATTCTTTCACAAATGTTTGTAGAAGCAGTCTGCATGCCTAGGTGCTTGATTTTATACACCTGTGGCCATGGAAGTGATCGGAACACCTGAATTCAATGACTCGGAGGGGTGTCCCAATACTTTTGGCAATACAGTGTACTTGCATACATACAACTGAAATAATATAAAGAACAAACAAAGTGAAATAAAACCTTCCCCTTCTTACCCTCCTCCATCACACTGTTCAGGTTTGTGGCCTTTACAACGGGCGTTTTACCATCTGCACTGTACCGCATTGAGTCTACATGAGAAAGAAGAGAGAAGTATACTTACAGTACTGCCTACTCATTTTCATTGTTGGTGATAGTTACTTTTAAATGTAATGCATTACAATATATTGCTTTACTTCCTAAAAAAGTTACTAATGGCATTACTTAGTTACTTTTTATTTTAATTAACGTGTTATGTTACTTTTTCTCACCTGGGCTGGGCCTGCTTGTTTGTTTTTTAATGACAAAAAAAGTTATATTTTTGGAAAATGTAAAGGCCCTTTCACGCCAAAAGTGAAATGAATAAGCCTCAGGCTAACCGAGTGTGGAACCCTAGGTTAGAAACTCAGGTCTTTTTCACATATAAAGGGTACAACGCCCTCTGCGTGCAACCATATAATGGGGAACCCCCTGCTCATGCAGACGGAAATACCCTGACCTAGCCTGACGTTTGTGACGTGGCAAGGATCGACTCATGCAGGAGATAAACAGTTACCACATGGGTAACTTACATTACAGTAACCTCCCATACCACCCCCAGAAAAGTTATTCTCTGATTGGAGACAAAACACTCTTTTGTGCAGTGTTGGGGGTACTCCAGGACAGCACAATGGCACACGCTGAATGCTACATGCAAATGGATTATGAATGCACACAATAATCTCATGTTAAACCAGAAGCACACTCTGAGGAGTTAGATTTTGATTATGCTTCTATATCTGAGGAGATAGATGTTGAATATGTTGAACATGGAATATTCAGTCTATCATCCAGAAAGTGTTACATCTTGTTCCGTAGTGTCAACACCCATGACACAGCGTTGAGTTCCCTCGAAAGGGAACAAAGTAATTTGCATTCCATTAAAAAAAAAAAAAAAAAATTGTAAATTTAAAAGCAATGAATTTCTTTACTCGATAACTCACATTACTTGCTGCGTTATTCCCCAGCATTGGATTTAACAACCAATTTTTTTATAGGGGAGAATGGAGATGGTTGTAACACCTTTTGCTCTAACATATGTAACTCAGTGTTTACTGAATGTTGCAGTATTTATTAAAAAAATTATTAATCCAAGCACATCATTTAAAAAAAAACAAAAAAAAAAACATGTACCCTTGTAATCTTTAACCAAAAACATAAACTCTAACTCTGTAAACTGACAGTATTACAGCTAACCCCGTGTTACAACCATCCCTAGTCTTTCCTGCTTGCTCAATATTGTCCATAACACTTAACAATGACTAACTGTGAAAAGTGGATAAAGGAAAAGCCGCTTCCAGACTGATGTCATGTTGCTCATAGTCCGTATCATACGATCCACTCTCAACGCTACTCTGAGGCCAGACACGCTGAGGAAATATGGGAACTACAAGCACACAGAGAAAACTATTTACAAATACAGAAAACAAATGTTAAGTATCTGTCATCCACATAGTATCAGCACAGTAAAACTCACCCTCAGCATCACCGCTATTGTTTGTAACTTTGACAAGATGGACAGAATCTCTGTAGTTATTTTCCTCAGCTTCAGCTGTGGCCTGTAGGTTCATGTATCTCTTCTGGACCACAACAGCTAATAGTGAGTAAACACAGGAAAAAAAAAACAGTTTTATACCACAGTATCTAACATTCATCTATAAAAGATGTTAGAGGCCACTGACATTCCAAATTAGAAATATACTCAAATGCAGTACAAAAACACTACCATCACATCCCTATCTATTATAGAATTGCACACAATTGGCTTAAAGGGTCCTATTATCTTTTTTCACTTTAGTTAGTGTGTAATGATGCTGATCTTGTGAAGTTAATCTCAATGGTTCTTGAATGTAAAATGTAATTTATTATTTATTTATTTTGGGGTTAATTATGACTTGCTCTTCATAGCTTCCGTGATATTAATCCAAATAAAGGTCTTGATATATTAGGTGGTCCACAAGGTTTTCTGCCAAAAATTAGTTAAAAAAGTGTTGCGCTTTAGATGGTGTTGATCTGCTGGTTTGGACCTACCTTTCTTCTTTTTATCATGATGACACAGGAAGATATTTGTGATAACTGCGATCACAAGAAAGAAACCCAGAACAAAACACCCCAGTAACTCTGGAGATGGGAAGAATCTATGTGACTTGTCCATTTTCGTTATCTCTGGATGAAAGAAAAGAGTCCCAGACGTGATAAAAGAGTGATGCTTCTGCCTGACATTGCTTACCATTTCCATAAATGCAGCCAACCATGAATGTTATATAACTCACAAGTTACCTTTCTTCAAATGTACCATTTATTTGACTCTCCATGGCATAACTGCAACTACAGTAAATGAACCCCCCTAATTTTCCCAAGTTATTTCCCCTTTTAATAATTTTCAGCTTTAGGATACTTATAAACATTCAAGATCACCTGTGGTTGATGGTGCTGAGGTTGGTATTTGACTGGTGGGAACAGGCAGACCAAGAGAATCTGGAAAAGAAGAAATATTTATCTTGAAGCGATTTTACATAGGACTGCTCTGAGCCGGCTCTGTGCTGGTCCAACCTCTGTGTGAAGCTCTCACCCACTTTAGTGTTAAAGGCAGCTCTTTGGCTGCTTCTGTGTAAGTGAGCAGCATCAGAGCAGCCTTAAACTTTACAGTTGTCATAACGTATATGTAATTATTTAGACTCTCATGATTAAAAGGGAATGTAAGTAAAACAATTGCAACATTGATGGGCAATGCCACTGGTTCTCATGTCTTGTGAATAATGGTGTCAATTGCACACAATTTGGTTTGAGATCTCCAACAAAGGGGGGAAACAGTGAATAAAAACAATTGGGGGGGTGAAACAAAGAGGGACATTTTTTGAATAAATCTTCAGATGGTTTGGAATACAGTATATGAGCTATATTAGCTGGAATTTAGCATATTTTTGAAGTTTGACAGACATCGTCAATGCTAAGGGTTGCGTTAAGATTTTAACAATTATTTTAGTGTTCCACAGAAGAAAATTAGAAAATTTCTGTTTTGGGGTAAACTGTTGCTGTAACTATTAAAATATTCTCTTACATGTTACATGCAAAAACACAAAACATGTTACTTACTGTTGCAAATCAACCCAGCGGCTTTTGTTTCCTTGCATAAAAATTCATTGTTAATGTGCTCAGGACACTGCCATAGGTTTTTGCTATTCTGCGCACAGATAAAATACCAGTGTGTTTCATTTTTATGCTTGAAGGGGGGGTCAAAGGCTGTGAATTTTTTGACCATTCCACAATTTAGCATATCACAGGCCATTGCAGCTTCTTCCTTCTGCCAGCACGTGTCACACACTGTTCCCCATCTACCATTGCGGTGGATTTCCACTCTCCCAGCACATCGATCCAGACCGCCTGTCAGTCGCAGAGCCTTGTATTCTTCATTAAAACGAGAAGAGACATGTGAACAGACACATGCAATGAAAAAAAAAATCTCAAAATCTTTTCAAACACATGCAAAACGTTAGTGTCACCCGCGGCACACAGACCCCAGCTTTGACAACTTTTTGACACAAAGGCTTTTATTACTTTATAATTTTATAATTAATCACTACATTACTCAAAGTTTACGAGGTTAGTGGCATCAAATCTTTGAAAGACACTTTTAGAGGTTAGAGCTGTAAGAAATTATAGTCTGCCCTGACCCAGCTTCCACTCCAAGATTTGCATTAGAATATGCTCCTTCCCCAAAAAGAGCTTAATTATCATAGAGACATTTCCCCCAGATCTCAATAATATGTAAATAGTACCACCGGAGTGATACTAGTAGAATGGGAATGGGTGTGGGACACTGAGAACCATCTAACAATGGGGTGTCTCAACTTCATTAACATACAGACCACAGCTGTTTCAAATGGAGCAACTTCATTTACATTAAGAATGCTAAACTGTAACAGGATAAAAGGTTTGAGATTTGGATGTTCGGGGTTCATTCTGTATTTTGTTAGTACTATGCTGCAATAAACTTTTTCATCAAGATCTTCAAAGTCCTCATCATTTTTTTCTTACAGTGCTGCCTTTACCACTATATACCATGACATTGTCCAGTAATGCAGACACAGATGAGTGTGAACCCAATTGCAGGTACTTTATTGAAGGTTTGAAGGATGAACAGGTGAGTAACATAATAATAATAATAATAATAATAATAATAATAATAATAATAATAATGAGAACACGCACGCAATGGTAGCACAACGAGAAGAACAACAAAAGACAATCAGCAATGAAGAATCAATGATGGAGAATCAACACTGAAGAAGCAACGATTCAGAAATACAGAGAAATACAAGGGTTAGTTCACCCAAAAATGAAATGACACATGGACTATTTTAACAATGCCTATGGGTGGTTCAGAAACCTCTCGGATTTCATCAAAAATATCTTAATTTGTGTTCCGAAGATGAACAAAGGTCTTACGGGTTTGGAACGACATTAGGGTGAGTAACTGTAGGGTGCTTCTCAAACGGAAGGCTGCATCCTTCCTAGTCTAGTCCTTCTGAGGCTTGTAGGCTCGAGTCCTCTTCAGCAATTAAACGATACGGTCTAGTAAGTGTGCATGGCTACGTCAGGCATGTTCCCACCCCCACGGTCACGACATGAAATTATTATTAAAAATAAATTTTTGAAAAATACTTTGTATTACAAATCTTTATAATGTAATGCAGACACAGATGAATATGACCCAAATATCATGGGAATGAAAAAACGAAACGAAGGCTGCCTTCCAAGGATCCTTCAAATTGAGACAACCTTTGGTGACGTTTGATGACATGGCAGTCGAGATATGCAGCCTTCATTGGTTGCAGCCTTTCGTTTGAGAAATTCATTTTGGGGGGAATTAACCCTTTAAAACAACAAAAAGGCTTATCATATACACTCACCTAAAGGATTATTAGGAACACCATACTAATACTGTGTTTGACCCCCTTTCGCCTTCAGAACTGCCTTAATTCTACGTGGCATTGATTCAACAAGGTGCTGAAAGCATTCTTTAGAAATGTTGGCCCATATTGATAAGATAGCATCTTGCAGTTGATGGAGATTTGTGGGATGCACATCCAGGGCACGAAGCTCCCGTTCCACCACATCCCAAAGATGCTCTATTGGGTTGAGATCTGGTGACTGTGGGGGCCATTTTAGTACAGTAAACTCATTGTCATGTTCAAGAAACCAATTTGAAATGATTCGAGCTTTGTGACATGGTGCATTATCCTGCTGGAAGTAGCCATCAGAGGATGGGTACATGGTGGTCATAAATCGATGGACATGGTCAGAAACAATGCTCAGGTAGGCCGTGGCATTTAAACGATGCCCAATTGGCAAAGGGGCCTAAAGTGTGCCAAGAAAACATCCCCCACACCATTACACCACCACCACCAGCCTGCACAGTGGTAACAAGGCATGATGGATCCATGTTCTCATTCTGTTTACGCCAAATTCTGACTCTACCATCTGAATGTCTCAACAGAAATCGAGACTGATCAGACCAGGCAACATTTTTCCAGTCTTCAACTGTCCAATTTTGGTGAGCTCGTGCAAATTGTAGCCTCTTTTTCCTATTTGTAGTGGAGATGAGTGGTACCCGGTGGGGTCTTCTGCTGTTGTAGCCCATCCGCCTCAAGGTTGTGCGTGTTGTGGCTTCACAAATGCTTTGCTGCATACCTCGGTTGTAACAAGTGGTTATTTCAGTCAAAGTTGCTCTTCTATCAGCTTGAATCAGTCGGCCCATTCTCCTCTGACCTCTAGCATCAACAAGGCATTTTCGCCCACAGGACTGCCGCATACTGGATGTTTTTCCCTTTTCACACCATTCTTTGTAAACTCTAGAAATGGTTGTGCGTGAAAATCCCAGTAACTGAGCAGATTGTGAAATACTCAGACTGGCCCGTCTGGCACCAACAACCATGCCACGCTCAAAATTGCTTAAATCACCTTTCTTTCCCATTCTGACATTCAGTTTGGAGTTCAGGAGATTGTCTTGACCAGGACCACACCGCTAAAATGCATTGAAGCAACTGCCATGTGATTGGTTGATTAGATAATTGCATTAATGAGAAATTGAACAGGTGTTCCTAATAATCCTTTAGGTGAGTGTATGTCATCAAATAGTAAATATTGGCTAAAATATGGATCCATCCATAATAAACTCTCTAATCAACATTGCTTAAGATGCCACTTATAGCTCACACATAGTGTTACATACCTGAGCAAACCACACCTGCGTCCTCCTTATGCCCACAGTCATGTCCATGCGTAAGTGCCGGACATTCCCATAAGCTCCTCTCTATTCCAGTGCAGCTGAGTTCATCCAGGTGTATGGGGCCTGTACCCTGGCCGTAGGGCTCACCTTGCCCGCTGACAGACACAGAGTACCCACAACCAAGTTGTGAACACACCACATTTGCCTCCTCCATATCCCATCCATCATCACACACTGTACCCCAGGACCCCCGCCACACCTCCACACGCCCCCCACAGCGATGACCGCCCCCAACCAATCGGACAGCAGCATTGCCTAAAGAACCAGTTGGGACATATAAACATTTAGACAATACCAACATTATTTACATAATTTAGACACAAAGAACCTTTCAAATACAAACCAAAAATCATGTTTACAGCAATGCACTTACTAGAACGTTTATGGGGAAACTGTATCAACGGGTATATAAATAGAAATGTGCAGCTTTTTCCATACAAAACTGTTTAAATATTTCAGTTCAAGGTAGGACTACAAGGTGGGAACATCTGGTTATGTGTTTACCAATGTAATTCTTGCAGGTGTGTAAACAACCCTTTCCAAATAGCAAAATTGCTATGGCCCAGCACTTGGGCGTTCTGCTCCTGTTTGACAGATCTGGGCTACACAAAGGCCATTGCTCAGCCACATGTCAGCATTTTTGGGCGCTCTGCTCCTGTTTGAGAGATCTGGGCTACACAAAGGTCATTGCTCAGCCTCACGTCAGCATTTTAAAAAAGATTGTTTACATTTTTGAATGGTTTATGCCTTCATTTGATTACTATCGTATTTATTAATACATTTGTATTTTTGTATATTTGCTAGTGATTACTGTCCCATATCTTTGCCAAACATGTGCCACTTTTGGTTTACAGCCAGACAGGGTGTAAACTTTGGGGTGTGCCCTTTGGGTGTGAGATTTGGGATATTTGTTACATATTTTCTATTACACATGTGGGCCACTTTGGGCTCAAATTAATTTTGTATGGGCCAAAAGGCGGCCAACAGTGCCACATCATTGCCTGAAGTGGCCCACATGTGGATGCTATCTGGGTTGTGTATGTGGTGTGAAAGTGAAAGGGTTTATCAGCTTTACATGGTCATGAGGTGAGTAGAAAACTTGGATGTAATTTGGCAAAAGCAAGGTTAGTAAGTGATTTTATCACATTAGTTTCACATGTATAACGTGCAAGTTATAATATCATTTCAAAATAGTGTGTGAATTGTTCCATTTTAAGTTCTTTACTGTAAAAATTATTTTTGTATTTTTGAGTTTGATTTTCAGAAATTTAGGCATGCGTCGAAATTATTTTCTGTCGTAAATGACAGCGTGTCACATTGTCACATATGCTGTCACAGAACTTAAAGTTGCAATATGCAGGATTTTCGGAAAAAAAATAAAGTATACTCATACAAAACTAATGCCTCGCAATAATTACTTATGGTCCACTAGAAGTGTGTGGTGGTGTTTGTGTCTACAGAGACATTGTCTTGTGCCTGTAATTTATTATTAGGGCCTGAGCACCGATGGTGTGAGGACCCTATTGGAATTGCTCCGTTTATCATTATTATTATTATTATTATTATTATTATTATTATTATTATTCTCTCAAATTAATCGCTTTTTTGAGGGCCTAAACATGCTCGAAAACTCACGAAACTTTGCACACACGTCAGAAGTGGCGAAAATTTACGTCTGTTATGGGTTTCAGAATGAGGCGTGGCAAAATGACTCGATAGCGCCACCTACAAAATTTCAACGAAGTGCCCCTCCCGCTACGTTTCACGTACAGGTAACAGCCCAATACCTACAAAAAAGTCTCCTGGTACGAAATCTGAAAACCAACAGGAAGTGAGATATTTTTAATATTCTTTGCAAAATTGTTGCAAATTTTGCCATTTCCAGACGTTGTACTTTAACGAACTCCTCCGAGAGATTTAATCAGATCATCATCATATTTGCACAGTCTAATCTTAAGGCCTTGGTGATGTTAAATTGCGAAGATCTTGAGTTTTCCCTGAAGGGCGTGTCCGTGGCGACCTCACAAAGTTTGATGTTTCGCCATAAAACAGGAAGTTGTTGTAACTCGGTCATACAATGTCCGATCTGGCCCAAACTTCACATGTTTTATTAGAGTCCTGACCTGAAGACATCTACACGCCAATATTCAGTTACAGTCATAGTGCCACCTGCTGGCAACAGGAAATGGCATGCTTTACACTATAATTCATTCCCAGAAACTCGTTTAAATATGCCATGAAGTACCAAACATGCTAGAAACACATTAAATCATACAACACGTGGCTAAGTGCTAATGTATGCGATTTACGCAACGAACTCAGGCATACAATGTCCGCTCTGCCCCAAACTTCACGTTTGATAATAGTCCTGGCCTGAAGACATCTACATGCCAATATTTGGTTACAGTCAAAGCGCCACCTGCTGGCAGCAGGAAGTGTGGCACATTTAAGTGACACTGCAATATTTCTCCTATATTTACCCACTTAAATGCATGTCACCCACTATTCACTGTTTTCCTGAGGCCACCGGGTGGCGGTGCTCCCGGGTGCGAGGGCCCTTTCATCGCTGCTTGCAGCTTTAATTTTATTTATTTCCACATTTATTCATTTCTACATTTCTTTATTTTTACATTTATGTATTTCTACATTTCTTTATTTCTACATTTCTTTATTTTTACATTTCTTTATTTTTACATTTCTTTGTCCGTAGGGTAATGCGGAGGGCGTGGTTTACCTCAGACATAGCAATCGAGCTCAGAGTGGGCGAGGGCGAAGCGTTGAGGCCACAGTAACACCTTGTGGTGTGGCCGAAATATAATAAGTATAGCCTACTGACGTTGATACTGTTTACTATTTACAGGTTTGTATCTTGTTATTCTTTTCAGAATAGAATTATTAGTGTCACTGTAACCAAGTATCATCATAGTGATCAAATATCGAAGCTATCTCTATCTAATAGGCTACTTCAAAGATCAAATCAAATAATTTATTGTTAACATTTTTCTGTAGCCTAACAACTGCCAAAAACAGTGTGTATATATATATATATACATATATATATATATATATATATATATATATATATATATATATATACACATATATATATATATATATATATACATATATATATACATATATATATATATATATACACACACACACACACATTTATATTTATATACACATATTATATATATATATATATATAAATAAATATATATATAGGCTACATATATTTTAATTTTTATTATTATTATTATTATTATTATTATCATTATTAGCCCTTATTATACCCTTTAGGCACAACGCACGGGTGTTATTCCCTATACAGCATGAAGTTCATTATGTCAAATGTCAAAAGAACAGGTGAGAAAAATACAAGAAAACCAAGAAAACATTTTTGTATCCATCCCATCCCAGTCTTTGAAATAACTTTTCTTTCTTTCTTTCTTTCTTGCTTCTTCTTATTATTAGGCTATTGTTATTATCATCATCATACTCGCCAAAATAAAATTAAATAGACTAGGCTATATGAAATAGGCATATGTTAAATTCCTTCTTTTTGCTAAGTGAAATATATTTATTCGGGTTACAAGTCCAACTCTCTGACCATTAGGCCTTGTAGTTATTGTGAATTTACACAAATAAAAAGACATTTACAGTTTTGTTTTGAATGTCTTACTCTTATCTGGATGACCATAAATGACACAGTATTAAGTCGTTTCTGCTGCTGAGGGAAAAAACAAGCACTTTACGCGCTCACGCAACAAAAACCCTATATCAGCTAACTTGCATTGCTATGACTTTCATCCTGTTCATTAGCAAAATAAAATAGTCAACCGAACATATAAGTTATTCTGCTTAATTTCCCTTGTCAAAAAATCCTATTGGAATTTCAGTTTATCGGATCTTATCGGATTCTTAGAATACCATTGGACATTCAGATGTTTTTTAGCTGAATTTCGTGGAAACATGATACGTCGTGGCCACTAGATTATTTTGTTAAGCGACGCAACAAAATGTTCTACTGAAACCGATGCCTCGTTCTATTTTGGATCTTTGAAATATGTGTTGTATTTTAAGTGTTTGTCACATGTTGTGCATGTACAAATAGGAAATATGAATGTGAAGTGAATTTGTGGTCTCGTTTCAAATGCATTGATCAATATGCTTGCGTCGACTTCACTGTAGCCTATATGTGCGCTGCTTCCTTTCCGTGTGTTCTGACCGGTAATGGAAAATATCAAGCGCTTCCATTTCAGAGTCCCTGTTATCAGATCTGTTGAAGATGTTGCTGTTCATGTTTGTTAGCCCAGGACATGTTCTACGGCCACGTCCAGAATAAAGAGTAGCCTATCCATGTCACACAGTACAGTTAGGGTGATAGGACTTAACCCGTGATATAAGATTTTGGCCGTATACCTATCCAAGTCATTCATCACAGACAGTATCAACGTCAGTAGGCTATACTTATTGTATTTCGGCCACACCACAAGGTGTCACAGCCTCAACGCTTCGCCCTTGCCTACTCTGAGCTCGATTGCTATGTCTGAGGTAAACCAAGCCCTCCTCATTACCCTATGGACAAAGAAATGTAAAAATACATAAATGTAAAAATAAATAAATGTAGAAATAAAGAAATGTAGAAATGAATAAATGTGGAAATAAAAATAGAAATGAATAAATGTATAAATCATTATTTATTTTAGTTTTTTTGCTTTTTTATGTATTTATTTATTTATTTATTTATTTATTTTTAATTTAGGCAGACTTGGCATTCCATAGTTCTGCACCGCTAGTAAAACGATCTGAAGTTTTATATACTGCTGAATAAACAGACGGAGCCGTTCGTCAGTTCCGAAAGCCTGTGCAATACGTCCATTACAATTAAACATTTGCACTACATGATGCTGGTATTATTGTAAAGATGAAAAATAAGAGATTTCATTAATTGCAATGGCCAAAGTTTGTTTAACAAAAATGCCATTAAAGTCATACTTGTCACGGAACTCAAAAAAAGCAGTCAACTTATCGCTAAAGCAGTTTTTCACGATGAGCTATTAAATAGTGACAGAATAGTCTTCTTTATTTCATTATGGGAAGGGATGGGCTCATGTTTGTGCTTTAAGCTTAAAAGCTGATATAGTCACATTACATGTACGACACTTGAATGACATCTCGTCAAAATGCATGCTGCTCCCCCAAATATTACACGACATAATAGCCTACTTCATAAATCTTACCCAGCCTTTTGATGAAGACGGTTGCTACAAAAAAGCAAAAAAAAAAAAAAGAGATTGCTATTGTCAGTCATTTTCAATAATATTGTGACACTGACATGTCAACTCCAAATTTGCTTTGTAAAATGTAAAGGCTGAACTAGGAATTAATTTGTGCATGGCTGTACTAACAAGAAAAACGAATAAATAAACAGATAAAGCAACATAATTTAAATCCATTAAATTCAGGAATACTGAATAAACGTCCATCAAAAGAGGGTGATTTATGAAGTATGCATGTTGTGTAACATATGGGGGAACAGCATACATTTTGACGAGAAAATGACACCTCTGGCCATTGCGTTGGGTCATTTGTCCAGTCACAGATACTGTACTGACAATTCGATCCAATATGGCTCAGTTTTTCTATGTATCTTGCTCTGTCAAGCGGCAGAAGTGATTCTACGTAGGCTATACTGGGTTAACACCATGCTTTTTTTCCAGTGAGGGGAATGGACTGTTTTCCCCCACGCCGACTCCACGTCACGCCCCCAGCTATGACACGACACCGACCAAGTCTATTGCCTATTTGACTGCTATCTGTAACTCGAGTGAGATTATTAGCCATTGTAACTAAGTTTTCATGATGACACGTAACACGTAAACTCGCTCGCAAAAAGCCAGTCAGCTAACTATTAGCGTAGCTGTTCTTTCATATACACACACAAAAAAAAAGCTATTCATGCATGATAAACACAATATTTGCAAAATAGCTCATCGCTCATCTTCCCGCAGGTAGTTTCTTGAGTCATGTTCCACCAGTGAGGAGGGGCCAAGTTTGAATGCTGTGTTTACAAGCAGTAACTGAATATCCTGCATAGTGCATCTTTAACTTGTACTGAACCCAGAACATTTCTTTAAATTAATATACTGTCATCTTTTTCATAACTGTTATATTGTAATGGAAAATGTACAAACTTACCACATTTAACTTCAGAGAGCACTGAGCAACTAGGGTTAGTAACCTCCATACAGTTCTTTAATTGATAGTTGTGATAAACACAGTTTGTGAAACAGGTTGTGTTCAATCGCACACTGCTCTGACTGAGACTGTAGACCTGTCCACAGCCAAGCTCATGGCATATCCCACTGGACACATTGTGGGCAGTGTCTTCAGTCAGAGACACAGAGGATTCTGTGTCTGGGGATTTGATAGTCCAGGAACATGGGCTAGATATTAGAGCCACATAGGGAGAACCTGGGGGTGAAAGAAGAAAATAAGCATTTCAAAAAAATGGATAGGCCATTCTTATAAAGCTGTGCAATGCATTCATTATGACTGATATAATATCCTATAAACATACATATACACTATATTTCCAAAAGTATTGGGACAACCCTCCAAATCATTGAATTCAAGTGTTTCAATCACTTCCATGGCCACAGGTGTATAAAAATCAAGCACCTAGGCATGCAGACTGCTTCAACAAACATTTGTGAAAGAATGGGTCGCTCTCAGGAGCTCAGTGAATTCAAGCGTGGTACTGTGATAGGTTGCCACCTGTGCATTAAGTCCATTTGTGAAATTTCCTCACTACTAAATGTTCCACGGTCAACTGTTAGTAGTATTATAAAGTGGAAGCAACTAGGAACAATAGCAACTCAGCCACAAAGTGGTAGGCCAGGTAAAGTCAATAGCTACAGACCTCCAAACTTTGTGTGGCCTTCAGATTAGCTCAAGAACAGTGCGTAGAGAGCTTCATGGAATGGGTTTCCATGGCCGAGCAGCTGCATCCAAGCCTTACATCAAGTGCAATGCAAAGTGTTGGATGCAGTGGTGTAAAGCACGCCGCCACTGGACTCTAGAGCAGTGAAGACGTGTTCTCTGGAGTGACGAATCATGCTTCTCTGTCTGGCAATCCGATGGACGAGTCTGGGTTTGCCGGTTGCCAGGAGAACGGTACTTGCCTGACTGCAATGTGCCAAGTGTAAAGTTTGGTGGAGGGGGGATTATGGTGTGGAGTTGTTTTTCAGGGATTGGGCTTGGCCCCTTAATTCCAGTGAAAGGAACTTTTAATGCTTCAGCATACCAAGACATTTTGGACCATTTCATGCTCCCAACATTGTGGCAACAGTTTGAGGATGGCCCCTTCCTGTTCCAACATGACTGGGCACCAGTGCACAAAGCAAGGTCCACAAAGACATGGATGAGCAAGTTTGGTGTGGAGGAACTTGACTGGCCTGGTCCTGACCTCAACCCGATAGAACACCTTTGGAATGAATTAGAGCTGAGACTGCAAGCCAGGCCTTCTCGTCCAACACCAGTGCCTGACCTCACAAATGCGCTTCTAGTTGAATGGTCAAAAATTCCATAAACTAATAAACCTTGTGGAAAGCCTTCCCAGAAGAGTTGACGCTGTTATAGCTGCAGAGGGTGGGCCAACTCCATATTAAACCCTACGGATTAAGAATGGGATGTCATTAAAGTTCATGTGCATGTAAAGGCAGGCGTCCCAAAACTTTTGGCAATATAGTGTAGTATTGATATACTATATTTAGTAAATTTACTATATTACCTGAATACTAAACTAATACTAAAAGGATACTGAATTTAGTCATATTATTTAATAGATTTGACTTTGTTTGGCATGTAATGCAAAATACTTTTAAATACATTTTTAAATAAGAAATGAATTAAATGAATATTATTAAAATAAATCAATCAGTTTTAAAACATTAAAAGTGTTGCTTTTATTTGGAATATCAGACTTGGAATATTTGCCCCTGTTGATCATGATTAGTTGTACTATTTATTTAACCCCATATTTCAAACAGAGGCAAGCTTATCTTACTATCATTATTTCTTGTATGGGAACAGTTTTTACAATTTCACATAATACATTCCAACCTACAGACATGTTCTATTTCACGTCACACTGGTTCTTACCACAAATAACCTCAGAGAGCATCTTGCAGTGGCTTCTCATAGTCTGAGTGCAGTTGTTTAGCTCAGAGTTATGGTAAAGGCAGCCTGTGAGACAGGTACTGTTGAATTCGGCATCAAATGTCTTTAATTTATACACATCGCCACATCCCAGGGACAGACAGATCTGAGAAGAGAGACTGTTAATATCCTCCACGGCTATAACTGACGTGTGGTATCTAGAGGTGCTGAGGGTCCAGGAACATGACCCAGAACGCTGATCTGCTTCTGAGAATACAAGAAAATTTACTTTTCACAATTTACTTTCTCAATGCATATTCCTGGTCTATAAACTATTCTTTTATAGTTTTTTACGAGTGCCTGTTACTCCAAAGAAAATTATTCAATTAAATTCAGTTCAATTCACATTTATTTGTATAGCGCTTTTCACAAAACACATCGTTTCAAAGCAGCTTTATAGAAAATGCATGTGTCTACATTACAATTCAGAGAGATCTGTTATCAGAGGTGACTGTGTCCAAGTACATATACAAATCACGCAGTTAGCTAACAATGTATTCATTTACAGCAGAAACAATGAGCTAATTTAAGACATTATTACAATCGTTGTGAGCACAATAATTACAATATTTAGAAATTGTCTCTGTAATCTTTAATGAAAGTTTAATAACTTTCTCTGTCTCTGCTCCTTTTCTATTGACATCAAAACCGCAAAGAGTAACTAGATAATGTTAACCAATAGCCAAATAGTTTTAGCAAACTTGCATTTGTTCTTGCAATTGATTATCCAATCAAATCCCAATGCATTGGAAATAATAATGCTTGATTTTTTTTTTTTTTTTTTATGTTATTTAAATAAATTACATTTAAGTTAATCAATTAGTATATCAATAGAATGTGAGAAGAACTAATGCAAGTTTTGATAAAACAATGCCTACATTTGTTTTTCATGTTGTGAATAATCTGTTTCTGAAATGTGACCCTGGACCACAAAACCAGTCATAAGTCGCACGGGTATATTTGTGGCAATAGCCAACAATACATTGTATGGGTCAAAATTATCCATTTTTCTTTTATGCCAAAAATCATTAGGATATTAAAGCGCATGTTCCATGAAAATTTTTTTAAATTTCCTACCGTAAATATATAAAAAAAATTTATTATTAGTAGTAATATGCATTGCTAAGGACTTCATTTGGACAACTTTAAAGGCGATTTTCTCAATATTTAGATTTTTTTGCACCCTCCGATTCCAAATTTTCAAATAGTTGTATCTCGGCCAAATATTGTCCTATCCTAACAAACCATATATCAAATGGAATTTCATATGATGTATAAATCTCAATTTCAAAAATGTTACCTTTATGACTGGTTTTGTGGTCCAGGGTCACAAATACTGATGTTGCTACCAGCACAATTCTGCTTTTTGAACTTGGGTATTACAACTGAACACACAATATTCGTTTATAATAAACTACAATAATGCTGTTCAAATAGTAACAATAGCATAGAGCCCAACATGATCTGACATCTCACAAGCTGCCTGTTTGATGTGCCACCTGTTTTAGTGCAACAGAGAAATACAGTGGAAGTGAGCAAATTTGCAGTGGTTGGATAACAAG
This sequence comes from Coreius guichenoti, assembly GCA_039654105.1. NCBI lineage: Eukaryota > Metazoa > Chordata > Actinopteri > Cypriniformes > Gobionidae > Coreius > Coreius guichenoti. The sequence goes on along the minus strand of CM077184.1, from coordinate 17,004,025 downwards.
AGCATCACCGCAACATCCTGTCACACTCAAATTTGGGGTTAAGTATTATGTGAAATTATTCTTCACAATGCGCTAAGGCTTTATGTCGCAACATTCAGCAGTCCACACTGAGGCAAAAAAGAGTGATTTAAATGTAAACTACTAAAGGAAGAATTACCCATGAATATCAAAATGACACACAATTTTAGGAAAGCAAATAACTCACGTTTCACATTGACCTTGACCTTTGGATGCTCAGTAGAGATGAGATTGTCATATCCTGAGAAGGGCAAGAAATTTTAGTCTTGATCTACTGTTGTCTCTATATTACACAGCTGGAATAATATTTTACCAAACTAATGAAGAGGTGACTTGACGTTTTTTTTTTTTACTTAGTTTTTTTTTTTTTGACAGTAAACTGTCAGACCATTGCACAACACAATGCTTCTGCTAACGTTTTATTCTGTGGGTCAACTGAAAGACAGCAACTGAATGATTAATTACATAATGGTAGAGCAAAGCTACAGATGCGCTAGTGTTCAGAATTTGCAAAATGATACTACTTTTAACAAAATAAGAGGGATTATAAAAATTGCTTCTTGTTTTTTATTTAGTACTGCCCTGAATAAGTTACTTCACATAACAGATGTTTAAAAATTAACAAGACAAAATGATAGCTGAATTTACAAAAATGACCCAGTTTAAAAGTTTACAAATGCTTGATACGTAATGCTGTGCCTTTACCCGGATAAGTTCCTTGTTTGTCCTGAACAGTTACAATGCCCACCGTTCTTCATGAAAAAAATACAAATCTTTCCAGCATTTTGAGATCCATCTTTTCACACTGAAGGACAACTAAGGGATTCAAATACAACTATTACAAAAGGTGCAAACATTCACTGATGCTCAAGAAAACAGCATGATGCATTAAGACCAGGGGGTGTAAGAACTTTAGAACAAAATGAAGATGTATAAATGTTTCTTATTTTTTCATTTAGTACCACCCTTTAGAAGCTACAAAAGATGCTTATACGTTTCTCAGAAGACAAAATAAATTGTTTACCCTGATCCCCCTATTTTTATGTTGCCTTCTTGAGCATCAGTAAATGTTTGCACCTTTTGTAATAGTTGTATTTAAATCCCACCATTGTGAAAAGATGGATCTCAAAATCATATGGAAATAATCATAAGACACTGGAAAAGCAAATTATGTTCAGGAACTGGAGGACTTTTCTGAAGAACAGTAAGCATTTTAACTCAGGACAAACAAGGGACTCAGGAACAACCATCACACACAAAAAAACAAAAAAAAACTGGACTATACTGCATGTAAACATACTTCATGTGAAAGTTTATTTAGGGCATGCGGTACTAAAAAAAACAAAGTATGTTTTATGATCCCTCTTGTTGCGTTAAAATTAACATTTTGTAGATTCTGCTAGGTGTATCTAAATTTATGACCACAACTATATATGCTATATTTAGAATTTGTATACAGTTAGATACAAATTTACATCATCATACAAACAACATTTAATGATATTCAGTCATCCTTATATACTTTATAAATGCAGTAAGATTTTAGTCTTGACTTCAATACAATAGAAAGCATTATTGAATTGCTTATCAGCTTAGTATGCTTTTAAATCTCGATGCTTTCAAAAATAATGTCAAATAGATTTTATCAATTAACTAAATCAAATCAATATTTGGTGTGACCACCCTTTGCATTTAAAGCTGCTTTTTGTCCTAGGTACACTTGCACATAGTTTTTCAGGTAGCATTTGGAGCTTTGGTTTCTTCAAGCATCTTGGAGATGTTGCCACATTTATTCTGGATCCTAGATGGTGAGATCAGATCTCCGACTTTTGCATATTATTTATATATTTATATATATATATATTTATTTATATATTTATATATATATATATATATATATATATATATATATAAAATAAACAATGTTCTTTAAAACTTTGTTCATCAAAGAATCCTGAAAAAAGACACTCAATTACAGATTCAACACTTCTATAAGCAGAACAATTATTTTCAGCTGTGATAAGAAAAGGTCAGGGGGGGGACTCATATTATGATTTCTTAAGGATCATAATACTGAAGTAATGACCGGAGTACTAGCTGCTGAAAATGGACCTTTGCCATCAAAAGAAAAATTACATTCTAAAATATAAATGGAAAATAGTTATTTAAAATTGTCAATCTTTAACAACGTTTTTTAATAAATTAATGCTGCCGATATATTAGACAGACAGATGGACAGACAGATAGATACCTTGTATAGAAGCAACAGTTTGGACAATGGTCATGATCTTGAAAGCCTCCATTCTTCATGAGGTGGATGAGGGCTGTTTCCAGTACTGCTGCGCCTCACTTTCTGAATCACTGGGAGGAAGTAAAACTGCCGAGCTGGTTTTTTTTTTTTTTTTTTTTTTTTTTTTGCATAAACCATACACCCTTACAAAAAAGAACTTTATTAAACTGCTGATAGTATGCTATACTTAAACTAAGAATAAGAATGTAAGAATGTATGTCCTCGAGGCAGCATGAAAAACGTCTCGGTTACTAACTTAACCTCGGTTCCCTGAGATAAGGGAACAAGTATTGCGTAAGTTAGTTTACGCTATGGGGAAGGGAGAGAAAAAAAAAAAAAAACCCTTTTCTCGAAAATATGAAGCCAAAAATTATCCTTATAATTTTATATATGTAAAACGCAGTGCAGCTGCACAGCAGACCCAAGCAGAGCATACTAGCGCGCTGATTGGCTGTGCTGCGGCAACTGCACGAACCTATGGCGAGGCGGCTGAGGCGTGTGAGCCAATCGGGTTGCTTCGCGCCCAAAGCACGTCAACTACCGCCTAAATTTGCATGGCTAAGCTATAAAAGCCCATACTATGCCATAAGATTCAGGTTAAATCGACTGAAGCGATCCCCTGATCTAAGCACAATAGCACGGCGGGTCACGCAATACTCGTTCCCTTCTCTCAGGGAACCGAGGTTACGAGGTATCGAATGCAGCGCTAAGATCAAGTAACACTAACAGAGAGATACAACCACGATCGGATGATAAGAGTAAATCATTTGTAACTCTAATGAGAGCAGTCTCAGTACTATGATACGGTCTAAATCCTGACTGGAAATCCTCACAGATACCATTTCTTTCTAAAAAGGAGCATAATTGTGAGGACACTGCCTTTTCTAGTATTTTTGACAGAAAGGGTAGATTTGAGATTGGCCTGTAATTAACTAATTCTGTAGGATCAAGTTGTGGTTTTTTTAATAAGTGGTTTAATAATAGCCAACTTAAAAGTTTTCGGTACATATCCTAATGTCAAGGATGAATTAATGATATTAAGAAGAGGATCTATGACCTCTGGAAGCATCTCTTTTAGTAGTTTAGTCGGTATAGGGTCGAGCATACATGTTGATTTTGATGATTTTACGAGTTTAGCCAATTCTTCTTCGCCTATAGCTGTGAATGAATGTTATTTTTCCTCAGTGACACTACAATGCACTGTCTGATGTGATACTGTAGTAGATGGCTGCATGGTTATTTTTTTCCTAATATTATCAATCTTACAAGTAAAGAAGTTCATAAAGTCATTACTGCTGTGCTGTTTACAAACATCAGAAATTGAAGGTTTATCTTTGGTTAATTTAGCCACTGTATCGAATAAATACCTAGGGTTGTGTTTGTTTTCTTCTAAGAGAGTCGAGAAATAAGCAGATCTAGCAGTTTTTAGGGCCTTTCTGTATGCAATCATGCTCTCTTTCCACAAAATGCGAAAAACTTCTAGTTTTGTTTTCTTCCAGCTGCGCTCCATTTTTCTGGCTGCTGTTTTAAGGGCCCGGGTGTGCTCGTTGTACCACGGCGTTGGACTATTTTCTTTAATCTTCTTTAAGCGCCGGGGAGCAACTGTCTAAAGTGCTGGAAAAGAGAGAGTCAATAGTTTCTGTTGCAACATCGAGTTCCTCTAGGCTATCTGGGATGCTGAGGAGATGAAACTGATGAGGAAGATTATTTACAAAGCAATCTTTAGTCGCAGCAGTGATAGTCCTGCCATATTTGAAGCGAGGGGACGGCTTTGCAGCCTTTGCTAAATTAAGTGTACATGATACTAGGTAATGATCTGAGATGTCATCGCTCTGCTGCAGAATTTCAATGGTATCAACATTTATTCCATGTGACAGTATTAGGTCTAACGTATGATTACGGCGATGAGTGGGTCCTGACACGTGTTGCCTTACTCCAATAGAGTTTAGAATGTCTCTAAATGCCAATCCCAATGCGTCTTTTTCATTGTCTACATGGATATCAAAATCACCAAATTCACTGGTAAAGTCTGTATGGTGCCCTGGTGGCCTATATACAGTAGCCAGCACAAATGTCAAACGGGATTTATCGATTTCACTACATAGCGTTACATAAAGCACCAAAACCTCAAAGGAATTATATTTGAAACTAGACTTCTGAGTAATACCGAAGATATTATTATAAATTACAGCAACACCTCCCCCTTTACCTTTCAGACGCGGCTCGTGTTTATAACAATAATCTTGTGGGGCGGACTCATTTAAAGTAATGTAATCGTCAGGTTTTAGCCAGTTTTCTGTCAAACACAGCACATCTAGCTTATGATCTGTAATCATATCATTAACAATAAGCGCTTTTGAGGAAAGCGATCGAATATTCAGCAGCCCGAGCTTTATCATTTGATCATCTGTATTATATCTGTTGTTTATTTGTTGGACATCAATTAAATTTTTACCGTTGAATGGTTTTGATGGTTTTTTGTATTTACTAATTCGTGGAACAGACAGTCTCTATGTGATAATATCTAGGTGAAAGAGTCTCTATGTGCTGGGATTTGTCTGACTTCTGTGACGTGAGACAGCTAACAGGCGGTCGGGTAAGCCAGTCCGTCTGCTTCCTGACCTGGGCCCCAGTTAGTCAAGGTTTAGCTCTAAGACTATGTGCCAAATTACTAGAGAGAAGAGCGGCACCATCCCAGGAAGGATGAATACCATCTTTTTTTCAACAGGTCAGGTCTGCCCCAAAAGCTTTTCCACTTGTCTATGAACCCTATGTTATTTTGCGGACACCACTTAGACAACCAGCCATTGAGTGATGATAGTCTGCTAAGTATCTCATCACTCCTTTTAACGGGGAGGGGACCAGAGCAACTAATTTACGATTAGCATTAGCCAGCACTTTTAAATTTGCTTTGATGTCAGGTGCTCTGGCTCCCAGTAAACATGTGACTATGGTGGCTGGTGTCTCTATTTTCACGTTCCGTGTAATAGAATCGCCAATAACTAGGGCACTTTCAACAGGATTCTCAGTGGGTGCATCACTGAGTGGGGAGAACCTGTTTGATTTTCTAATCGGAACGGAAGAGTGTTTTTTTGATCCGCGACTATGCCGTCTCACCGTCACCCAGTTGCCCTGCTGCATGGGCTCTACAGCCGGAACCGAACAATGTACAGAGTTCACTAAGCTATTCGCATCCAAAGCAGTGTCTAAAGCTGTTACGTTCTCACTACTCTCAAATAAAGTCTGGATGCGTGTCTCTAATTCTGAAATCTTCTCCGTCAGCCTGACTATCTCCTTACATTTATCACATGTGAAGCCCTGTTTGCCAACGGAGAAAGATATACTAAACATAAAACATGCAGTGCAAGTGACAATGACAGGAGAAGACATGGTTTACCGTATTTGCTGATTAATCCAATTTACCACAGTTGTTTGATGGAGTCTATTTACTAATCCAACTCACCACAGTTGTTTAATGAACTCAGAAAACAAGAGACCCAAGTGCAGAGATGGCAAGCTAACAGGCTAGCGAAATGCTAACGCGTGATAGTGATTTAGATTAAAAGCTAGCGATGTCAGATTTAATGTGGTAGGCAATATTAGACGATATATGGTGATGGGTAAGTTATATTTAGCAGTTTAAACAACAGGGAATGATATCAAATAAAGATTCAAAAGCAAGCAAAGCACACGCGAGCACAGCAGGCAGCAGTACTTAATTTTTACTTTTGTAAGTACATGTAGTTAATTAATATTACTCAGTACTTAAATATATAGTTAGACTGTAACAATGACACCTTAAAATAAAGTAACAGAAAGCCTTATGTAAGAAACATGAACGAAAATATAGCTTCAATAAATGTTTTAACTGTATAATTATGTACATTGCCTTTCTTTCTCCATTTTTCTAAGTCCGAGTAGGTTACCAGAGGTTTGCCCATAAAACTTCATGGGTAGAAATCGCATGAAAACTGTGAGACACTCCTGAATAAATGTAAAAAACAGATTGTAAGCATTGTGTACTCAGTTCACAAGAAAAGAATGAGATAAAAAAAGATAATTGAATCAGTGAACCTATAGGCTACAAATACCTGACACAATTAGCAGGGTTGGAGATTAACAGCATATTGTAATATTGTAGGCCTTAAATTGAAATACGAATTATGAATAGGAACTGTACTGTTACTATTAATTACTAATTATTAATTGTTACTGTTAATATTTAACTATATTGCTGATCTGCCCGCATTGACACTATATGATAATTGAAATGAGCTGGATGACATCACCGTTTTCTCCAAAGCGGCTGTACAGCCGAATCAAATTCTGTTGCATTACTTTCCTGTTAACACTGTGAAGCTGCTTTGAAACAATCGGCATTGTAAAAAGCGTTATTTAAATAAAGGTGACTTGTTACAGTTAAGGGCTAGAATACAGTGTAAATTTTTGGTTATAAAAAAATGTTAATAGTTTACTTTGGATTAGAAATAGGCTACAATCTAATAAAAAAAAGTTTCTCCAGTGGTTCAAATCAGTGTTAAACAAATAATCCAAAATTAAGATTTAATGTTAGTTTTAATTATTTAATGAAAGACTTAAATGTTAAAAATATAAATGAATCTGCACAGCTGGATGCCTGCTGGCAGATGTGTAGGTCAGTCAATACAATGGAAATTGCAAAACATTATTTTATTTTCACATAAATGCATGCAACCAAACTAATATTGTGTTGGTCCCCCTTTTGCTGCCAAAACAGCCCTGACCCGTCAAAGCATGGACTCCATTAGACCCCTGAAGATGTGCTGTGGTATCTGGCACCAAGATGTTAGCAGCAGATCCTTTAAGTCCTGTAAGTTGCGAGGTGGGGCGTGGTCTGTTCAGCACATCCCACAGATGCTCGATTGGATTGAGATCTGGGGAATTTGGAGGCCAACACCTCAAACTCGTTGTTGTGCTCCTCAAACCATTCCTGACCATTTTTGCTTTGTGGCAGGGCGAGTTATCCTGCTGAAAGAGGCCACAGCCACCAGGAAATACTGTTTCCATGAAAGGGTGTACATGGTCTGCAACAATGCTTAGGTAGGTGGTACGTGTCAAAGTAACATCCACATGGATGGCAGGACCCAAGCTTTCCCAGCAGAAGCATCACACTGCCTCCGCCGGCTTGCCTTCTTCCCATAGTGCATTCTGGTGCCATGTGTTCCCCAGGTAAGCGACACACGCACACCAGGCCATCCACACAATGTAAAAGAAAACGTGTTTCATCAGACCAGGCTACCTTCTTGCATTGCTCCGTGATCCAGTTCTGATGCTCAAGTTCCCACTGTTGGTGCTTTCGGCGGTGGACAGGGGTCAGCATGGGCACCCTGACTGGTCTGCGGCTATGCAGCCCCATACGCAACAAACTGTGATGCGCTGTGTATTGTGACACCTTTCTATCAGAACCAGCATTAACTTCTTGAGCAATTTGAGCTACAGTAGCTCGTCTGATTGATCGGACCGCACAGGCCAGCCTTCGCTCCCCAAGTGCATCAATGAGCCATGACCCTGTCGCTGGTTCACCACTGTTCCTTCCTTGGACCACTTTTGAAAGATACTGACCACTGCAGACCAGGAACAGACATCCCACAAGAGCTGGAGTTTTGGAGATGCTCTGACCAGTCGTCCAGCCATCACAATTTTGCCCTTGTCAAGCTCGCTCAAATCCTTACGCTTGCCCATATTTCCAGCTTCTAACACATCAACTTTGAGGACAAAATGTTCACTTGCTGCCTAATATATATCACACCCACTAATAGGTGCCGTGATGAAGAGATAATCAGTGTTATTCACTTCACCTGCCAGTGGTCAATGTTATGCCTGATCAGTGTATATAACACACCCACACTGGGGTATGCTCATGCTCACCCAATACACACAAACACCTTCACCCCCAAAAGTCAAAATGGGCTACAACTCAAAACACAAAGAAATGAAGGGGTGACATGTATGACAGTATGTTTTCTCAGTCCCAATCAGAACTTGATCAGACCTCTGCTGGAAAGGAAATATATAGGCACTTTTGGACTGGACCGGACCTCTTGGCACTTTAATTGAATAGCTCTGGAAGAGAACATCGGAGTTGCACCAACAATGCAGACACATCCACACATCAGATAACAACCAACTAAGCCTTCAGCAGGGGTGTCAGCGTTAACTATATATATATATATACACACTATATTGCCAAAAGTTTTGGGACGCCTGCCTTTACATGCACATGAACTTTAATGACATCCCATTCTTAATCTATAGGGTTTAATATGGAGTTGGCCCACGCTTTACAGCTTCAACTCTTCTGGGAAGGCTTTCCACAAGGATTAGGAGTGTTTATGGGAATTTTTGACCATTCTTCTAGAAGCGCATTTGTGAGGTCAGGCACTGATGTTGGACGAGAAGGCCTGGCTTGCAGTCTCCGCTCTAATTCATCCCAAAGGTGTTCTATCGGGTTGAGGTCAGGACTCTGTGCAGGCCAGTCAAATTCCTCCACACCAAACTCACTCATCCATGTTTTTATGGACCTTGCTTTGTGCACTGGTGCACAGTCATGTTGGAACAGGAAGGGGGGCCATCCCCAAACTGTTCCCACAAAGTTGGGAGCATGTAATTGTCCAAAATGTCTTGGTATGCTGAAGTATTAAGAGTTTCTTTCACTGGAACAAAGGGGCCAAGGCCAATCCCTGAAAAACAACCCCACACCATAATCCCCCCTCCACCAAACTTTAGACTTGTCACAATGCAGTCAGGCAAGTACCGTTCTCCTGGCAACTGCCAAACCCAGACTCGTCCATCGGATTGCCAGACAGAGAACTGTGATTCGTCACTCCAGAGAACACGTCTTCACTGCTCTAGAGTCCAGTGGCGGCGTGCTTTACACCACTGCATCCGACGCTTTGCATTACACTTGGTGATGTAAGGCTTGGATGCAGCTGCTCTGCCATGGAAACCCATCCCAAGAAGTTCTCTACGCACCGTTCTTGAGCTAATCTGAAGGCCACATGACATTTGGAGGTCTGTAGCTATTGACTCTGCAGAAAGTTGGCGACTTCTGCGCACTGTACGCCTCAGCATGCGCTGACCCCGCTCTGTGATTTTACGTGGCCTACCACTTCGTGGCTGAGTTGCTGTTGTTCCCAATTGCTTCCACTTTGTTATAATACCACTAACAGTTGACCGTAGAATATTTAGTAGTGAGGAAATTTCACAAATTGACTTATTGCACAGGTGGCAACCTATCACGGTACCACGCTTGAATTCACTGAGCTCCTGAGAGCGACCCATTCTTTTCACAAATGTCTGTAGAAGCAGTATGCATGCCTAGGTGCTTGATTTTATACACCTTTGGCCATGGAAGTGATTGGAACACCTGAATTCAATGATTTGGAGGGGTGTCCCAATACTTTTGGCAATATAGTGTACATCATTCCTTTAGACTGGAAGAAGATTGCAGACGTGGTGTAATGCTGCATATCATAGATATGTAATTATGTGCTGTATATTAAAATTAGGGCTGTCAATTTTACACGTTCAATTGGTGTGATTTAACCGTGGAAAAAATAATGCGTTAAAATGATTAATGCATTTAATGCACCCAATAACTAATGCAAACACTCTAATGATTGCACTTTAATTAGAATAGTTAAACGAAATCTATGAATATTGAAATCTGATGTTAACAAAAGGGAAGCTTTGAGGTCTCCCTGCAGTTCTGCCAAAATAAAAGCTTATTTAAAATGTATAATTACCATTATTATTAAATACTAATGTTATAGTATTACAGTACAGCACTATTGTTGCAATTGTAATATATTTCTTGATTGATTTGTTTAATTTTAAAATAGAACAAAATACAACTATTTTATTTTTTATAATGTGGCCTGAGACAACTGAAGAGATCTTTTAGCTGTTAAATAAACAATCTCAAAATGACTTTTTTTTGTTTTGTTTTTTAGGGGTTTACCTTTTTTTAGCTGATCGCGAGCAGCATGATGCATCAGAATTCAGAAGTAAAATTTATCATTTTCATCAACAAAGCTGTCTACACTGAAAGTACCATCAGCTTGGGAAATAGATCACTGCAAAATGCTACTTGTTCTCCCAGGAAATATATCCTCCAAAGATCACTGAGCTGGCTTATGTGTCTGATGGAGCCTGTCTGGAGGAGGAGATACTACAGATGGAGCTGATCATGTTAAAGGTGTGGACAGACAAAGCAGTTCTATCTGACTATCTGCAGTTGTGTCTGTTGTACTCAACAGGCATTAAACTAGGATGTGTGTCCAGAGACCGTAGTCTCACGGATGAAGCTCTACATTCAGATCGCATCACTGTATGACTTCACCAATCTACTAGCATCTCAGTTTTCTCAGGAAACCTACATTCAGATCACACGTAGACAGTTTCCCACACACTATAAAATACTGAAACAAGATTTTGTTCAGAGATGCATGTCGCCACATCACGTGTAGAGTCTAAATGCTAGTTCATCCTGATGCATCCCAAACAACAGCCAAAGAACTGCCAACAGGCAGTTTCCAACTAGTCAGTTTCTTACCCTGTTCTGTCAGAGGTCTGTAGCACTCAGACAGCAGCAATATTTATTTTATATTACACGTTAAATTGTCTCAATGTAGATCAGTCTAAGTGTAACGCCACACAGGACTAAAATGGGAGGCCATGACTAAAAGAATTAAGTTAAGGTCTTTGCACAATGAGTCCGAAATTTTCGTATGCGTTTTTTCGTATTCTTCATCCGGTGGCTCTGAACTGTCAAACCCCCTCTCAAAATGCTTGCTACTGTTGCCAAAAAAACAGAAAATCGAAACCCGATCCAAATTTTTTTATGACGAACAAAAGTTTCGGAGGCAGTGTGTAAACGTGATTGACACAACGTGAGGTGTTTTTTTTTGTTTTGTTTTCTTTTAACGCGCGAAAATTTCGGACAAGAACTTCGGACTCAGTGTGCAAGGACCTTTAAGGCCAAAGTATACTTCACTTTTTATAAGTACGCGAGGGTCAGCGTTACCCTCAGGTTACACATGAGCATTTAAATTTTTTTTTTTTGCAGTATTTACATAGGTTGTAACTTTTGGCCAGAGATTGATTAAAACTGCGCATGAGTCGAACGCCTGTGTACGCGTATTGGCAAGTGCCGTCTGTGGACTAACACAACTTCAAGACAAGTGGACTACCTCTGCATGCTGGTGAGTCTATGGATTAACTAGTATTGTTACATTATACTGTTAATTTGTATATAAAATGTAATCAGTTTACATTAGGGGTGTCGCAATATACCGGTATTGACGATAATCGTGATTCAAAGCACGAAATCTCAAAGCTCTAAACACCAGTCAGAGCCAGTCTTGACGGTCGCGGTAGCATGGTCTCCTGTTGTTTCCACCAGTGCAGCACATCTCATAGTTTGTTTTAATTAATGAATATCTATTTACATAATGTATATTTTTTGTATTTGCAATCTAGTCATGGCCAGTACAGCCTGTTCGTAGCACTTGATTTTTTTTGTTCAAATCTATTACACGATTAAAACGGATCTAGAAAAACTGTGCAACCACATTGCTACATTAAACTCTAAAAAATTTTTAAATGTTACGTTGGTCGCAGTGCCATGCACTTAATGTCTCATCTGCGGACGTTCTAGGTACACATTAAAACTGAATTACCAGCGCGCTTACTGTATGACTTCATTGGCGCCGGCGCAACGATAGGTTAAAGAGCTTAAAATACGGGTACACAACAGGTTAAAGTATCAGTTTTGATGTTAATATTTATTCATCATACTGTTGAACTTATTCGTTATTTCATAGGGAGCTTCAAAGAAGATGCATGTGCCCTGTGTTTATCAGTATCCAATTATGTTCATTGGATAAAAAAGAAAAACTAAAAGTAAAAATTAATTTGATAACTTTTCCCCCAGGGTTTCTATAGATATCGCGATACATGAATTCTATAGATTCTCTTTTGGCCACAATAACCGTGGTGTGAAAAATCTAATATCGTGACAGCCCTAGTTTACATATATCATCTCCTTTAAAAAAGGCATTAAGGTCATGAAACCCTAAACCAAATTTTCTGAGATTTTAACAGAGTTATGAGTGTTGAGCATCATAGAAGTCAATGTTACCATCCATTCGTTTTGATTGTAGGAGAAAACTAGTTAATTTTAAACCTTTTTGCGCTATATTCAACTTCCGGGTTTAAATTCATCTTTGTATCAACGTCACAGAATGTGACGTTTTCTTGTATAATAGTACGGCGATGACTCATCGGTGTCTCATAATTATTCATGAGTCTGCGTGTCCTTATCCTATGAGAAGACGACTCGCTTAATTATTCATGAGTCTGCTTGTCCTTATCCTATGAGAAGATGCCTCGCTTAACACAGCAGCATGCGTTGATTGACAGGCGCTTCAAAGAGTGATATCGCATTCAGTAAGTGGGAGATGCATTAATGGATCAAAAACGAGTGTTTGTTTTTGCTTTGTAAGAGTTTCTGCGTCGCATAAGTTCTCTTCAGTAGATCCTGAGTCTTCGAAACAAACGCGATTCATCCACAGTGTAACCGCTCTTTACGGCCCATTAACCAATCAAATGGCTCATAAAACGCTGCAAAATAAGTCTCAAAAGTTATCAATGATGCAACAGCGTGTTCGTATATATTTTCTATGCAGAGAACATGCGAATGGCTGTGCATTTATTTGTGCAATAAATGATAGCTGGCACAGGATATGTACTTTATGTATTTGTGATGTTTACGGTGAGCTTACAAAACCTTGTGTAGATTGTGTTAGGTAATGATATTTTGCAGCGTGCATTTTTTTGGGAAGCTTTGATGCTTTTTCTTAGATTGAAATAAAACTGAATCAGAAGCCCTTGCTGTGTTGTCAGTCAGTCTCCCCTCATCCCCTTCCACTCCGCAGCTTAAACACGCCCACTTTTATAGCATTTTTCAAAACTGTGGTGAGAACTGAACACTGCTGAAACAGGGGGTTTCATGACCCTTGGTTAGTTCACCCAAAAATGAAAATTCGGTCATTAATTACTCACCCACATGTCGTTCCAAACCCATAAGACCTTCGTTCATCTTCGGAACACAAATTAATATATTTTTGATGAAATCCGAGAGCTCTCTGACCCCACTATAGACAGCAATTTAATTAACTTTCAAGGCCCAGAGAGGTAGTGAAGACATCGTTAAAATCGTCCATGTGACTACAGTGGTTCAGTCTTAATTTTATGAAGCAACAATAATACTTTTGGTGTGCAAAAACAAACAAAAAAAACAACTTTATTCAACAATTTCTTCTAGCCTGTGTCAGACTCTTAAGCTGATGACGTAAACAGCGCTTCCAGAACGTCGGCTTACCATTGGCTGACGCCGTTCACGTGAGCACCACGACGGATGCGCACGAGGCCATCTGCCGTAAAACTAGGAAACACTGCACTGTTTACAGTACGTCAACGGCGTACGAGTCTGACACAGGATAGAAGAAATTGTTGAATAAAGTTGTTATTTTGTTTGTTTTTTGCGCACAAAAAGTATTCTTGTCGCTTCATAAAATTAAGATTGAACCACTGGAGTCACATGGACGATTTTAACAATGTCTTTACTACCTTTCTGGTTCTTGAAAGTGTTAATTAAATAGCTGTCTATGGAGGGGTCAGAGAGCTCTCGGATTTCATCAAAAATATCTTAATTTGTGTTCTGAAGATGAACGAAGGTCTTACGGAACACTTTAAACTGTGCATTGGATTGTTATAAACATAAAATGGGATATAGTTTTGGGAAATAGTAATAGTATTTGACCACAAAAAAATGCACCTCTGTATGTATTTGTATATAAACGTAGGAGACAACTTATTTTGGATCAGCTTAGCCATATTTATTTGAAAATTGATTTTTCAGTATAAAAAAAGCATTCTTTTGGAGTGAATTTAAAAGTAGAGTTTAGCTATGGCCTGTAGGAATTTCTTCTTTCTTTTTTGTGCTGCGAGCTGCAGGACTTCCTCTGGATTACTGGAGTTTAACTCCGTCTGTCCGATGGCCTTGATCTGTGTTACAATAGATTTACCATCATCAGCTTCATATCCATGTAGTGAGCAAATTAGTTTCTTTTGTGATGGCCAAATGTTCCATCTGAAAATCAAGCTACTACTGTAATCTTGCATTAAAACTGGACTGAAATGATAGATATTGCTAGATATTAACATTTATATTAACATATTAACATCTGCAATAAATGTTTTAGACACTCAGTGTCGTAACTGTGATTCTTGAATCAATAGAATCAAATCAGCTTACCGCAACTTGTCTTTTGTCACTCTCTCCTCGTTTATGGTGAATGTCTGAGGGCAATTGTTACGGTTTAACAATGCTGGAATATCAGACATGCTGGAAAAAAAGGGTTATTCAAAACTTTTGATTAATAAATTTGCAGATGCAGAGTTCAAGACTGATAACTCCTGACTACAGATTGTTGTTGGTCTGAAATGGAGTGTTCTTTAAAAAGGATACATGTCAGATATTCCAGAATCGTCACATCCCAAATGTAGTCATAGAATGAATCCATAGAGTCATGACTGATGGAATAGGGAGAGGGGGGAGAGAATTAAACTTCTGAACTATTTTGTAAAGCGGGTACTGATACAGAATGCATTGCGAGTTCACCTGTTTTGCTCTTGCAGAGCTTTGAATGCAGTCATGTAGTCCACTTCCCTCAGAAACTGGCAGAGAACAGCCACCTACAGAGTGTACAAAAATCACAACATGAATTATGTTGTACAATCATATGAAACAAGACGATTCATGGCGGTGTGTTACCTGAGTGTGACAGTTCAACAACGAACAACACTTGATCATTCTCTTCAGAACCTGCAGAGACATTCAGCATGTTTCAGTCCTGACAATATTCAGTCACATCTTTAGAGAGCATTTTATTACCAAGACAAAAGCAGAAATAAAAAAAAATTGTATTATTAGTTTACAACAGCGTTCAGCAAATTTTGCAGCACCTGGTCAGTGTAGACATCAGGAGGAACTGGTTTAGTGAAGTAATCTGAGCACACAGTCCCTGCCTGCAGGTAATAATGCATCGCTGCAGAATACTGGTTGGTCACTGAAAAAAAACAAAAGGAAGAATATAAAATAAAATTAAAAATGAAAGCATAAACTTGAAAAAAAAAAAAAATGCTATAACTGAAGTAATTTTGAATGACATTTTTGATGAGTTTTTGTATACATCAAATTGTGAAAGTTTGTAGTCTAGTCATAGGTTTCTAAATGCTTTCTCTGCATTTAGAACCTGTCCTGGCAAAAACCCATCTACAAGTAGTGTAGTCAAGTCAAGTCAAGTCACCTTTATTTATATAGCGCTTTTTACAATGCCGATTGTTTCAAAGCAGCTTCACAGTGTTAACAGGAAAATAATGCAACAGAATTTGATTCGGCTGTACAGCCGCTCTGGAGAACACGGTGATGTCATCCAGCTAATTTCAATTATCATATAGTGTCAATGCGGGCAGATCAGTAATATAATTGAAATTTTAGTGTCCCCAACTGAGCAAGCCAAAAGCCAAAGGCGACGGTGGCAAGGAACTAAAACTCCTTCAGGGGCCAGAATGGAGAAAAAAACCTTGGGAGAAACCAGGCTCAGTCGGGGTGCCAGTTCTCCTCTGGCCGACGAACAAATAGTGTATGATTATTATTACAGGTCAGAAGTCATATTAGATCGAAAGACATTCTATTAGATCGAAAGATATTCACTGTATATTAACTGTATTAATCATTGTTAGCATTAACGTCTATTTAAAGGGTTAGTAAAAAATTCTGTCATTAATTACTCACCCTCATGTCGTTCCAAACCCATAAGTTCATCTTCGGAACACAAATTAAGATATTTTTGATGAAATCCGAGAGCTTTCTGACCTTTCCATAGACAGCAGAAAGGTAGTAAAGACATTGTTAAAATAGTCCATGTGACTCCAGTGTTTCAACCTTAATTTTATGAAGCGACGAGAATACTTTTTGTGCGCAAAAACAAACAAAAAACGACTTTCCGACTTTTTTTTGTATGTAATAAGTCTATTGTAATAAGTCTTATGTAATAAGTCTATTGTAAATAGAAAAGTATTCTCGTCGCTTCATAAAATTAAGGTTGAACCACTGTAGTCACATGGACTATTTTAACAATGTTTTTACTACCTTTATGGGCCTTGAAAGTGTTAATTAAATTGCTGTCTATGGAAGGGTCAGAGATCTCTCAGATTTCATCAAAAATATCTTAATTTGTGTTCCGAAGATGAACAAAGGTCTTATGGGTTTGGAATGACATAAGGGTCAGTAATTAATGACAGAATTTTCATTTTTGGGTGAACCAACCCTTTAATAAAGAATTTTCAAAAGAAAAAGATTGTATGCTTTGTATAAAAAAAATTACCAAACAATGCATCACAATGAACTCACCTCTATGAAATATCATGCATCTGACAGATTAGGCTAAGAGTTTTAAATTGTTTGGATGTGAAAATTAATTCAGGTATCTGAACTTTATTTTTAGAGTATTATGGGACTTCAGCATCAATCTCAGTGTCAATAGTTAAATATTTTGATGCACAAAACCTGTTTTTTTCTTCTTTTTTTTTTCTTTTTTTTTTACTTTTGTATGTTTTTGTTACACCAGACTTGGAAGAAATTTAAGTATCATGGCATGACTTCCAATTTACTTTTAAGTTAAACTGCTTAGTGCCCAGAAGTGGGCAAGTTAAGCTAAACTAAACTTCTTAAACCCTGCTGTTTATATGCATCATTTAGCCATGACAGTGATACACATGCCCAAATAGTAGTAACAATTGAACAACATGAGTTCAATGGAGAGGAATTGTGAATGGCAGTGAGGTGACGCAACTGACGTGATAAGGTCACATTATAAGGGTAACATGGCAAATTTAGTAGGTCCAGATTATATTCATACTACAAACATTCATACTATATAGAATGTACTTTTTTAGCAGTTGTGAAGTAATGAATTATTCAAAATAAGTACCTACACTCAAGAGTATGTGATTTCAGACACAGCCATACTGTGCATACAGTATACTATAGCAAATTTCAACAGCTTAACGGTTTATACCATTATCAAACAGGGCTTGAAATTAACTTTTTTTTACTTGGTAGCACTGGTGGTCATTATATAAAACACAAAGGAAAAAACAAGAAATTGCTTTACATCCTTAAAAAACATACAGAAATTATTCTGATTATTATTCTGAAACATTATTCTATGTTTTCAACATTTTTCGTCATGCACTAATTTGCAGACTCTCATTAAGCTATGCAGTTGCGGGGTCCACTTGTTTAAGTAGCAAAGGAGGCAAAATCAAAATTCTCAAAAAAGAGAATTAAAATCAAAACAAAGGAAAGGAAAGAAAAGTACCGTGAGGGAGCGTTTTAGTGAAGTGGTTAACCAGGATGAATTATGTGCTGGGTATGTGATATATAACAGTATTCTTTTCATCTTCTCTCTTCAGCTCTTTACATTTTGCGCGCTAGTTAGCAGCTTTCTGTTATGTGACAACGGAGTGCAGATTAAGGGAGTGACTGACGGCTAATATTAACCAACCTTAAATCTGCTTTAAAGTTAGGAATGTAAAGTTTAATTGGTTATGTGATAGAACTGTGGACTGGTCACGGTATCAGATCACAGCAGGCACATACTGTGCAGTAATTGGCGAACATTTTGTAGAGAAATAAAAACAGGTCGCACCTTAATTATTTGCACTAGCACAAATGCTCCCAAATATATTTTAAGGTTGCACCGATTCAATTTTGGGAGCATATGCGACCAAAGTGGTTGCAAGTTCGAGCCTTGTCAAATGTAAACTATACTATCGCCCAGCTCCAGACTGCTAAATGTAGACAATTAAGCATTAACATGAAACGCTGTAAAGCTGCTTTGAAACAATATGTATTGTTTAAAGTGTTATACTTATAATATGACTTATAATATGAATACTTAAATAATATGACTTGAAATAACCCCTCTGTGTTGGATCTTTACAGTATGAGTGTAGGGTTTAATTTTATACATTGCATCTACTTACCAAAGTAAATGTCGGCCTGTGTGCAGAGCCACGACTGATTGTTAGGGTTGAGGCTGAGAGCATAGTTAACCAGCTCCTTTAACGTGACGACCACGGCTTCAACATCCACAGACTGTAAACTGCATCGACACCATCATCATCAGAACATTTGACAACAAGATTACATTATCAAAGCAAACTTTATAAATTTACAAATTATCATTACATATACAGATATAAACAAAGGAGCTTTTCTTCATCTAATGGCATTTAATTTGTTGCGACATACTTGGCGAGAGATGAAGGCCATATGGAGATATGCTCAGCTGTCACTTCATTCACTATATCATCCTGGGAAATACAAAACATATGCATAATGACCTGGAATCAATCCAGTCCACAGGAATGAGCCTTTCATGTAGAATGTCTAGCACACGGAACCAACATTTAGACGCTGACCAGTAAATTTCAGAAAGTAAAGCTACGATGTTGTAGATGAAGGTGAAATTGCGTATTGGTGCCGTCTTTGGCACATTAATCTTAATTTTCAACAATGTTCAACCAATTTCGGTACTAGAGCAAAAACTATTGAATTCAGTACTTTTAAAAATGTTGTCCTGTTTTGTCTTGTCCGTTGGTTATCACTGTCAATCAATCATCGCAGTTTCCGATTTAATCGCACATTTAAATATGGTTGTCAATCCAGAAAGTTTGCTGTGTGAGCATGAAAACTAAACTTGTATCCAGATTGAGAATGGGTAATAAACAAAGCAAGAGAAGAGCGCTCCCTTTATAATCACTAAGACTGTCAATCTTTAAACCGCAAGCTCAATGAATTCTGCACTCAAACTTTTCCTATAATAAAAACAGCTGTCCTAATTGTAGGCTAGGTTTTCTTATTTCTTATTTACATTGCGTTTCCACCGTCAGGCCAAACTGTTCTCTTTGCTTAACTCTTCCATTCTGTGCCAATGTGGCCCAGCCGGTAGGGATATGGTTTCATTTTCCACTGTGGGGCTGATAACAGTTCTTTGGAATGTAAATTTAAATGTGTTTACAGACAATATGAGATGTAAATAGTGACCGTGTTATGCAGGGTGATCAGATATTTCATTTAATTTTATTATTAATTTGAATTTACGTAGCTCAAATAGCATGCTTAGCCAGCTACAGAGAAACTGGTAGTCAGGCAACAGACAAGTAACCAATCCTGAGTTACAACGTTACTACACGCATTCTGCCAGCACGGTTAGCCAACCTGAGAATTCTGGGTTGAGAACCGTTTGTAGCCATACCAGGCTCAAGTGGAAATATAATTGAAACGGTTCCTTACCATTCTCAGAACCGTTTCACCCGACAGTGGAAAAGCGACTTTTGTTGGTTACAATAAAAGGATTTGCGAGTATGCGGCTCGTGTTGAACAATACCTTGTGCGTTTTCATTGGTGACTAACTTACTGACTAGCATCTCTGATAGGCCATTGCGTTCACGCACTCAACAGATATGATTGCGATTGGCTACAATGCTGAACGCTTGTAAAAACATGCTGGAAATAGAAACCTTTTATGCTCAGAGAGCGCTCAAACAAACACGAACGAGAGCGTTTAAAAGCAGCGCCCTGCAGCGGGTACCGAATACACCAGGTACAGTCAACTTTTTTTTAGTACCAACTGGTACCGGTAGTAACGATACATTTGACAATCCTAATTACAATCTAGAAAAAGTAATTAGTACTTGTATGAAGTAATTTCCTCTACATTGGTTAGCACATACCCGTACAATACTGTGCAGCCGCACAAACAAAGAGATGAGTGTTGTCAAAACCAGTGGCTCCTAAAACAAAAACATTATATTAGTAGATTAAATGGAAGTTCTCCAGATTTACAATAGACTTATGTAATGCTATGCACTGTGCAATGTTACACTTACCCGTAGTTTCTTCATAAAAGTCATGAATTTGCTCCTAAACCACAAAAAAAAAAAAAAAAAAAATGCATTAACATGACATGCAGAATTATTTAACATATTATTACAACTTATTGCAGTGAAACTGATTTTTTTTTCTTAGGAAGTCATCTAGGGCAGAATTTAGAATGATTCCCCATGTATGATATAGTGGCCTTGCAGTAAATGCCCTCTATCTCACCGGGGCAGGATGCCGAGTGAGGACTCTCTCTGTTTGAGAAGGCTCACTCTACCCTCATTGGTGCGTTTGTGCTGGCTGGAAACACTGCAGATTTGCACCACCACTTCCCAGAGCTCCTTAGCTGTGCGTCTGCTCTCTTTAGGTCCTGGCAGCTCCTTGCAGGTGGACGCTATCAGTTGCCCCAGCTGCACAAGTTACAAGGTGAAGAACAAAACAGAACAACCTGAGGTAAAAATCTAGACCTGCATAGATTTAAATATTGAAAATGAACAATTCAGCACATTTTCCCCAATTCTCATTACTGAATGAACTTTTTTTTTTACTATATTCTTTAACCCCTAGAGGTCGAAGGTCGCGCCGGCACAACCAACTCTTTTTTCTTATCAGTGCGAAAGAGACTCAAAATACTCAGTCGATTTTGGTCATACAGGCAAGTGTTATACATCATTATAATCTGTTAAGTTTCTACTTTTATTTGCGTACACACAATAAAAACAAAATGTTGTGCTTTTTGCAAAATAAAGAAAACAAACATGATGCGTGATCTGCAGCCTCTCTCTCTCAATGAAGTCCATTCTGATACTCTTCAGAAAATGAACTGTAACTTAGTGAATACTTTTCAACGCTTCTTTAGACATATGGTTCATGTTTGTGTGACATGTTAGGTTTTAAATGTAAATTGAAAAATATTTTCTGTTTATGTAATCTGTTTGAAAAGAGAGAGATGTCAGTCATTCATGAGCTGCCTCATTAAGTGCTAATGTGGCCACGCCCCGTTCTTTTGAAAGTCAAACACCGACGCGATCCATGCAGGTATCCCGGCCCGCATCAACTCGAAAAAACACATCAAGTTTAGTGCATGTACTTTACATCGTTTTGAGACGCGGTGAGGAATAATTTACCTCAAGAAAAGTTGTTTAATTTCTAAGAGCAACAGATCCAGCCGAGGATTAGGAGGCAAATTTATTCTGTTAGTGTGTGAATATTAAACCGCAAAAGACCACAAAATTAAATATGAATCCTGCATGTGTCTGTGTGACGTATTAAACTTGAGATTAACATTTATAGGCTCTATAATATAACAAATACGCTACATAAAATGTCATAGATGTAAGACTGTTTAGACAAGATTTTTTTTACCTGTTTAGGACAGATTATTAAGTGTTTACTGTAAAATAGCCTAGTGTCACATCAATAAAGCCAGTCAAATGTTTGGACACATTACTATTCAAATTAATGCAGTGTTGGGCAGTAGCGACTAGCTTAACTATATTTTTCGGTAGCTTGTCAGTAGCTCAGTTTATTTTGAAACAGTGTACAATACTTCTTGTAGCCATTAAAAACAGATTTTGTTTTGTTGGTTCTGTTCAAAATGCTGTGCGCTCATCACTGCATGTGCTCCTGAGTAATTAATTTAAGTTGAATACATTTTATTTTTGCACTGATGTTAAATTTGTAGCAATTTTGCACTTTGACAGCCAGTTTGAGATATAGGCTATATTTGAGTATTGTGTGTATCGGATAGTTTACAAAATCAAATGATTCAGAACATTTTTGCCATTGAAATGACTGGTAAAAAAGTGTCCCAATCAACTTGAATTTACCCTATACTCTTTGAAATCATAATTGCATTGCATTATGTTGTTTTAAACACCAAATATTTTACTTATAACATTAATCATTACCAATTATTCAGTTATTTGTATAACAATGTCATTGTAAAAAAAAAAAAAAAAAAATGCGGAATGCAAATACAAACCCGATTCCAAAAAAGTTGGGACACTGTACAAATTGTGAATAAAAAAAAGGAATGCAATAATTTACAAAATCTCATAAACTTATATTTTATTCACAATAGAATATAGATATATCAAATGTTGAAAGTGAGACATTTTGAAATGTCATGCCAAATATTGGCTCATTTTGGATTTCATGAGAGCTACACATTCCAAAAAAGTTGGGACAGGTAGCAATAAGAGGCCGGAAAAGTTAAATGTACATATAAGGAACAGCTGGAGGACCAATTTGCAACTTATTAGGTCAATTGGCAACATGATTGGGTATAAAAAGAGCCTCTCAGAGTGGCAGTGTCTCTCAGAAGTCAAGATGGGCAGAGGATCACCAATTCCCCCAATTCCTGGCGAAAAATAGTGGAGCAATATCAGAAAGGAGTTTCTCAGAGAAAAATTGCAAAGAGTTTGAAGTTATCATCATCTACAGTGCATAATATCATCCAAAGTCCAAATCTGTCCAAATCTGGAACAATCTCTGTGCGTAAGGGTCAAGGCCGGAAAACCATACTGAATACCCGTGATCTTCGGGCCCTTAGACGGCACTGCACCACATACAGGAATGCTACTGTAATGGAAATCACAACATGGGCTCAGGAATACTTCCAGAAAACATTGTCGGTGAACACAATCCACCGTGCCATTCGCCGTTGCTGGCTAAAACTCTATAGGTCAAAAAAGAAGCCATATCTAAACATGATCCAGAAGCGCAGGTGTTTTCTCTGGGCCAAGGCTCATTTAAAATGGACTGTGGCAAAGTGGAAAACTGTTCTGTGGTCAGACGAATCAAAATTTGAAGTTCTTTTTGGAAAACTGGGACGCCATGTCATCCGGACTAAAGAGGACAAGGACAACCCAAGTTGTTATCAGCGCTCAGTTCAGAAGCCTGCATCTCTGATGGTATGGGGTTGCATGAGTGCGTGTGGCATGGGCAGCTTACACATCTGGAAAGGCACCATCAATGCTGAAAGGTATATCCAAGTTCTAGAACAACATATGCTCCCATCCAGACGTCGTCTCTTTCAGGGAAGACCTTGCATTTTCCAACATGACAATGCCAGACCACATACTGCATCAATTACAACATCATGGCTGCGTAGAAGGAGGATCTGGGTATTGAAATGGTCAGCCTGCAGTCCAGATCTTTCACCCATAGAAAACATTTGGCGCATCATAAAGAGGAAGATGCGACAAAGAAGACCTAAGACAGTTGAGCAACTAGAAGCCTGTATTAGACAAGAATGGGACAACATTCCTATTCCTAAACTTGAGCAACTTGTCTCCTCAGTCCCCAGATGTTTGCAGACTGTTATAAAAAGAAGAGGGGATGCCACACAGTGGTAAACATGGCCTTGTCCCAACTTTTTTGAGATGTGTTGATGCCATGAAATTTAAAATCAACTTATTTTTCCCTTAAAATGATACATTTTCTCAGTTTAAACATTTGATACGTCATCTATGTTGTATTCTGAATAAAATATTGAAATTTGAAACTTCCACATCATTGCATTCTGTTTTTATTCACAATTTGTAGTGTCCCAACTTTTTTGGAATCGGGTTTGTAAATGCGGGCATTGTGAGCATGAGACTTCTTTCAAAAACATTAAAAATAGTAATTTAAAATATAATAGGCCTTTGTAATGTGCCTTTGGCTCTCACTTTATATTGTTTACTATATTCTAAATAAACTACAAAAAAACATATATTTCTTTTGTCCTGTTTTGTCCTCATATTCTTGTAATTCCCTCTCAGTCACATACCTGACTCAAAGGCTCATACATTGTGCAGCTCATTATGTGGTTCTTTTGTCTTCAGGTGAGAATCACAGCACGATATTCATGATCGTTCACGCCTCTTCGCATATGGGCTTTGTAAAGAAAAAGTGTCTTACAAAATTTAAATCAATATATTGTTTTATGTGAATGAGTAGGCACAATGATTTTCACATCAGTTTGAAGCAAAAACTCTAGGCAACAACACCCATTAGTCAAAAGTCTTGTGGACACATATCTACTGTGTGTTTTGTGGCCTTATTTCAGTGTCTTAAATTTTTTGTTTTTTCAAAAACCATGCATAAACGTTACTCTCTCAAAAATACAAGCACGTACATACATGTTGCTCACATATTATGGTAACCCAGTTTGTGGTGAATACAGCGTAATGACACTTTTGCCATTAATATATGTTCATAAACAACAGAAAAAAAATAAAAAAAATAAAAATAAATCACAAATGTCAGAGCATGTCAAAACTTCTAAAGGGCCCCAAATCTGGCTCAGACCCGTATAAGCAAATAGGCGGAAAATTGGTGATTTTAATATCCATGTAGACAATGAAAAAGACGCATTGGGATTGGCATTTAGAGACATTGTAAACTCTATTGGAGTTAGGCAACACGTGTCAGGACCAACTCATCGTCGTAATCATACTTTAGACTTAATATTGCCACATGGAATAAATGTTGATACCGTTGAAATTCTGCAGCAGAGCGACGACATCTCAGATCATTGCCTAGTTTCGTGTAGACTTAATTTAGCAAAGGCTGCAAAGCCGTCCCCTCGTTTCAAATATGGCAGGACTATCTCCACTGCCACTAAAGACTCGATGTTGCAACAGAAACTATTGACTCTCTTTTCCAGCACTTTAGACACCGCGCTTCCCTGCGCTTAAAGAAGATTAAAGAAAATAGTCCAACGCCGTGGTACAACGAGCACACTCGGTCCCTTAAAACAGCAGCCAGAAAAGTGGAGCGCAGCTGGAAGAAAACAAAACTGGAGGTTTTTCGCATTTCGTGGAAAGGGAGCATGATCGCATACAGAAAGGCCGTAAAAATTGCTAGATCTGCTTATTTTTCAACCCTAGGTATTTATTTGATACAGTGGCTAAATTAACAAAAAATAAAGCTTCAACTTCTGACGTTTGCAAACAGCACAGCAGTAATGACTTTATGAACTTCTTTACATGCAAGATTGATAATATTAGGAAGAAAATTATAACTATGCAACCATCTACTACAGTATCGCATCAGACAGTGCATTGTAGTGTCACTGAGGAAAAATTCCACTTATTCACTGCTATAGGAGAAGAAGAATTGGCTGAACTCTTTAAAGGGTTAATGAAAATAACGTCATTTATTACTCACCCTCATGCCGTTCCAGACCCGTAAGACCTCCGTTTATATTTGGAACACAAATTAAGATATTTTTGTTGAAATCCAATGGCTCAGAAAGGCCTCCATTGGCAACAATGACATTTCCTCTCCCAAGACCCATAAAAGGTACTAAAGATGTCGTTAAAAAGTCCATCTCACTACAGTGGTTCTACAATAATTTTATGAAGCGACGAGAATAGTTTTTGTGCGCAAAAAAAAACAAAAACGAAATAACGACTTTGTATAGTGATGGCCGGTTTTAAAACACTGCTTCATGAAGCTTCGGAGCGTTATGAATCAGCGTATCGAATCAGCGGTTCGGATCGCCAAAGTCACGTGATTTCAGCAGTTTGGCGGTTTGACACGCGATCCGAATCATAATTCGATACGCTGATTCATAACGCTCCGAAGCTTCATGAAGCAGTGTTTTGAAATCGGCCATCACTATATAAGTCGTTATTTAGTTTTTTTTGCGCACAAAAACTATTCTCGTCGCTTCTAAATCAACAACATGTATGCTCGACCCTATACCGACTAAGCTACTAAAAGAGATGCTTCCAGAGGTCATAAATCCTCTTCTTAATATCATTAATTTATCTTTGTCATTAGGATATGTACCGAAAACTTGTTGGCTATTATTAAACCACTTATTAAAAAAAAAAAAAACGCAACTTGATCCTACAGAATTAGTAAATTACAGGCCAATCTCAAATCTACCCTTTCTGTCAAAAATACTAGAAAAGGCAGTGTCTTCACAACTATGCTCCTTTTTAGAAAGAAATGGTATCTGTGAGGATTTTCAGTCAGGATTTAGACCGTATCATAGTGCTGAGACTGCTCTCATTAGAGTTACAAATGATTTGCTCTTATCATCTGATCGTAGTTGTATCTCGCTATTAGCGTTACTTGATCTTAATGCTGCATTCGATACTATCGACCACAACATTCTTCTGAATAGACTCGAAAATTATGTTGGCATTAATGGAATTGCATTCGCATGGTTTAAATCATACTTATCTGACTACTATCAGTTTGTAGCAGTAAATGAAGAGATGTCATATCGATCACAAGTTCAGTATGGAGTACCGCAAGGCTCAGTGCTAGGACCGTTGCTTTTCACCCTGTACATGCTACCCTTGGGAGATATCATTAGGAAGCATGGCGTTAGTTTTCATTGTTATGCTGACGATACTCAGCTCTATATTTCTTCGCGCCCTGACAAAACTTACCAATTCACAAGATTGACGGAATGCATAGCTGATATATAAAAAAAAAAAAATGGATGACTAGTAATTTCCTACAACTTAATTCTGAAAAAAACAGAATTTCTAATTACTGGACAAAAAAACCTCTGCACGTAGTAACCTAGAATACTGTCTAACACTTGATGGCTGCTCTGTCAAGTCCTCGTCGTCAGTTGGGAACCTGGGTGTGCTCTTTGACACCAATCTTTCATTTGAAAGCCACGTTTCTAGCATCTGTAAAACTGCATTCTTCCAGCTTAAAAATATATCTAAATTATGGCACATTCAACTTTTTAGGGGTTTGCGCGGGGATGATGGTACAGTTTTCAAAACTATTCTAAACCTATTTCATGGTTTGCATTCTCGGGCCACCAGAAGCTGTTGCCGTGCGGATGGGGTCCGGAACGCATTGGGGGTTTTCTGTTTTAATTGAAAATGGTGTTGTTTAAATGGCACCAAATTAAATAACTAATCAGTTTTTACAACAGAAATTAATCAAAAACTTTTCTTCAAAAACAAAATTAATTTCCTATTATCACTGTGAAGCTGCTTTGAAGCAATCTGTGTTGCAAAAAGCGCTATATAAATGAAGGTGACTTGACTTGGGTTAAATTGTAACCATTTATACCAGGGGTCTCCAAAATCGGTCCTGGAGGGTCACTGTCCTACAGAGTTCAGCTCCAACCCCAAATAAACACACCTGAACCAGCTAATCAGTGCCTTACAAGGTCCTAGTAAGACAACGATTAGCTGGTTCAGGTGTGTTTAATTGGGGTTGGAGCTAAACTCTGAAGAACATCGAGTTTGGAGACCCCTGATTTATACAGTATGGTAGCATTTTGTTGCCTTTATTATATGTTGCCTTAATCACTGTATTACAGTATTTTTTCCATACTGAAATAAATTACTATATTATAGTAACGAGAATCAAACTTGAAAATAAAAAAATTAAAAACAGACACATTACAGAAAACAGAGTATTTAGATAATTATAAACTTTTTTTATTTTTTTTGGAGTGAAATTTGATCAAGACATGTCTTTGTTAGATTCAAATGTCCAACCACCTGAATGAAGTATGAGCAGTGTGTGGGTAGAGTGCAAATACCTTTATATACGGGTTGTTGTTGACCAGTGACTGGGGCACCTGCAGTGTCAGATACTCATTTTCCCTCCAGTTAAGCATGAACACAACACATTCTTCACCAACAACCTGACGCAACGGGAGATCTGTGGGCGTGAAGAACACAGTAAGAAAATACAGCATCCTCTCCTCTACTTCATCCGATTTCATTAGAATAACCACAGAAACCCAAAGATCTTGTTTTGTCATAGAAGAATAAACAACACTTTCATTGTTTCAGCACAATTTGGGTTGATCACATCCTGAGTAAATTATCATTAACTAATGGGAACGGGTGTTTAGATCATAATGAATCAATTTTACAAAAATGTGCTCTTCATGGAAGTCTCCAATTCATTCCTATGGGATGTCAGAGGAAACAACAGTAACTAAGGCTTGGCCAAAGAAATGTACATAAAGATTTACATCAATGCTGAGTGAGTAACTGAGTGGGTAACAGTTATATCTATAATGTCAGATTAATTTACTTCTCTTTACGGTTTCATTACATTGCCAGAAGTGATTGTAAAAGACCTTGCTCTGATTCGCATCAAAGACCTCCTGTTAAGAGACCTTGTAACAGTAGACGTAATACCATGTATTCTCATCTCCAGATATCCGCGGACCCTGCTGACCAGGTCGGATGGAGGCCTCTCCATGTTGCCTTCGACAGCACCTGCCTCGTGTGCTCTAACCTCCATCAGAAGCAGCTCATTGAGCATGACCTGACGCAGCTTAGGAGAAAACTCAGTCACCAGCTCCAGGCACGCTGTGAACAGCTGACGAGAATGCACAAAATCCTGCAACACCCAAAAGAGACAAAAAAGGCTGGTTCAAACTACAAACTAAAAGTAACCTGACATTTGAACCCCCAAAATATAGGCCTTGATGTAATCTTTAATTTCAAAACAAACTAAGAACATAAAACAAATACAGTTGCAAGAAAAAGTGTGTGAACCGCTTGCAGAATCTGTGAAAATGTGAATAATTTTAACAAAATGAAAGAGACCATACAAAATGCGTTGAATTTAAAAATAGCTGAATTTATTAATAATAATAATAATTTGTTACATTTATATAGCGATTTTCTGGGTACTCAAAGCGCTTTACATGGAGGGGGAGAATCTCCTCAACCAGCACCAATGTGCAGCATCCACCTGGATGATGCCATGGCATCCATATTGCGCCAGAACGCCCACCACACACCAGCTGATTGGTGGAAAGGAGACCGGGTGAAGCAGCCAATCAGTATATGGGGATGATTAGGAGCCATGATGGACAGAGGCCAATGGGCAAATTTGGCCAGGATGCTGGGGTTACACCCCTACTCTTTTTCCGAAGGACATCCTGGGATTTTTAATGACCACAGAGAGTCAGGACCACGGTTTAACATCTCATCCGAAGGACGGTGCTTGTTACAGTACAGTGTCCCCATCACTATACTGTGGTGTATAGACCCACACAGACCACAGGGTGAGCACCCCCTTCTGGCCTCACTGAATTTATTAAAATTACCCGTTTAAAAGTTTATGAACCATTGATTCTCAATACTGTGTGTCGTTTCCTGGATGATCCACAGCTGTTTTTTTGTTTTGTGATGGTTGTACATGAGTCCCTTGTTTGTCTTGAGCACTTAAACTGCCCAAAAATCCTCCAGGTCCTGCAAATTCTTCAGTTTTCCAGCATCTTTTGCATATTTAAACCCTCTCCAGCAGTGACTGTATGATTTTGAGATCCATCATTTCACACTGAGGACAACTGAGGGACTTTTGAACAGGATGAAGATGTCCAAATTTGTCTTATTTTGTTTAAATATCAATTTTTTTCATTTAGCACTGCCCTTCAGAAGCAACAGAAGATACTTACATGTTTCCCGGAAGACAAATTAAGTACAATTTACATTAATCTCACAATTCAATAAGTTTTCACCCCCGGCTCTTAATGCATTGTGTTCCCTTTTGGAGCATCAGTGAAAGTTTGGACCTTTTTCAATAGTTTGAGTCCCTCAATTGTCCTCAGTGTGAAAAGATGAATCTGAAAATAATAGTCACTGCTGGAGAGGGTTCAAATATGCAAAAGATGCTGGAAAACTGAAGAATTTGCAGGACCTGAAGGATTTTTCTGAAGAACATTGGGCAGTTTAACTGCTCAGGACAAACAAGGGACTCATGAACAATCATCACAAAACAAAAAAACAGCCATAGATCGTCCAGGTAACGACACACAGTATTGAAAATCAATGGTTCATAAACTTTTGAACGGGGGAATTTTAATAAATTCAGATTTTTTTTGTCTTGTGGACTATATGTAAAAATGTTTTATGTAAAATATTTTATTCAGGACAGTACAAAAAAAAACATGCATTTTGTATGATCTCTCTTACTTAGTTAAAATTATTTAAATTTCCACAGATTCTGCAAGCGGTTCACATACTTTTTCTTGCAACTGTAAGTCACTAAGAAATATTTCCTGTTCCTGTATCATTTTGCTTGTGTTAAGTCGGCATGAAATCAAAATTGACCCTATTTATTTTGTAAGTGCACATAACTAGTCTTGTGGTGAACAATTCATCCATGCAAGTTGATTCACACACACAAAATTTGTCTTTGTAATCTTTGATCAAAATCTGAAAATGTATTCACTCTTGAATGGCCTTTCTTCTCAGAATTTCATTAAGTTTAGTGACAACATGTTACAATCTTTACAGGGGCTACTGTTTTTATAAGTGCACAATTTCAATTTAAAAGCTTGCGATTTCTTTACGATCGATTGAATAGCGATTCATTTGGATAAATATCAGTAGCTACATTAATTTTTTTTTTAATCTCTCAACTAATGCTGTAAACATACAAGGAGCCATGTTACCTTGTATAATTATTAAAGATTAACTCAAATTAATATAATGTGTTTTTTTTATAATAATGTTTATATTTTTTAATGATATGGTTAAAAATATAATAAATATGTAATATATTTAGCCAAATACTGCTCTCTATAGGTAATTTTTCTAGCCAACTAAAATGTTGCGGTCATTAAATGTAATGTTACGTGTAATGTTTTACAAACAGTTTTTTTTTTAATTACGAGACACGATTCATTTCAGCAAGTTGTACTGTATCTTTTAACATACCTTCTAATGTTCATTCATGTTTATTTACTGTTAATTAGTGGTAAAAATGGTATTTGTTGTTTGAATTTCATAATAAAATTGACAGAATTTGACAGCTGAGACTTTGTTTCATATCAAAAGTAACCTGCTCTGTCTTGTCTGTCGGTGTCAGTGTCCTCTTTGCTTCGCGATTTTTCACTACGTGACAAAATGGATGTGTGGCGTGAGAGCGTGAGAACAGTGTCAATTGCGTGAGTCTCAAGCTGAATGTGTGAGAGTTGGCAGCCATTATTTATGGCTTTGATTTTCTAGCAGCTTTTGAGTTCAACATGTTTTATAAAATATATATTTTTATAAATAACAAAATAAAAACCTCTATAACCTTTTTTACTTAAACAATAATCTGCCAAGGGGTCTTTAAAATTAGACCAAACTTAAAGGGATAGTTCACAAAGGAAGATATTTGGAAGAATGTTTGTAACCAAGCAGATCTCGGCAGCCATTGACTACCATAGTCGGGGAAATACTATGGTAGTCAATGACTGCCGAGATCTGCTTGGTTACAAACATTCTTCCAAATATCTTCCTGTGTTCAGCAGAAGAAGAAAAAAACATACAGGTTTGGAACAACTTGAGGGTGAGTAAACGATGACTGAACTATACCTTTAAGTCTGTGCTCTCAAACTTCAAATTCTTATAAGTGTTCTGACACTGACAATTTTGTCCTCTAAGGACCTTAAAAAAGGAGTATCTTTTTAAAATTGACGCACAAGGGTTAAGAAGCTGGCTATCTGTTGTGCATGTAAACATACTGAATGGTGTTAACGTGATTCTTGTACAGATACACACTTTTATACTGATGCAGTGTAGACCTTTGGCCAAGAGGATGTACACCAGGTCTCGTGTCAGGTTGTCTTTTATTGCTAGTATGACGTTTACATAGTCAATAGGAACCTCCCACTACAGAAAAAAAAAAAAAAAAAAAAAAAAACAATAATTGTAAACTAAATTTAAAAATCACAAAAAAGTTACATCACAATGTAAACAATTAGAATTTATTATTTTAAAAAAAATCATGTTTGGTTAAAATTGATATTGCAAATCAGTTCACAAGTTAGTTGATTTGAAGTCTTTCCTAACCTTACTGTTAACCCTCCAGAAGGGTCGTTCGGCCATCCCATGCAGCTCAATGAGGATTTGTCGGACATGTCGAGCATCCAATGACAGAATGAGCTGCTGTTCAAGCTGGCTGATATTCACACTGGCAGACACTGTTTAGAACAAGACATAAATAGCACACCGCAACCAAAAGCAAGCACGGCTATTCATATCATAAAATTATTGATATATTGTCAATTAAATGTCTGCCCATCAGGATGTACCAGGTATATCGTAGAATGAGGGCAGTGGTTTGGCACTGAGGTTGACTGTGGCTGAGCTCTTCCTCATCTGCTCTATCAGGATCTTCTTCTCCTCATCTTGAAGAAGTTCATTGAAGAGTTTATGAGATGACACCATGAAGGCCAGAGAAACATCCCCCAACCGGTCACAAACAGTCCTACAACGAAAACAAGAAAGAAAATCTAAAATCTCTGAAAAACAGGCAAGCTCAGAGCTCAAATTAACAGAGAGAGGTCATAGAATATTTGAGTAATTGTTACACAATGGGACAATTTAAAAATATAGTAGTGAAAACTAAAAAATTTTTTTTTTAAAAAATGGCAAAAAACAAAAGTATAATATAGTAATATTTATACTTCAATATTGAGAAAAAAAAAGTATATTATTGTGGTAGAATCCACTTTAAACAAATCCACCCTTAAAAAGCATGTGAAAGCAAACAAAAAGTAGAAAAAGCATTTGAAAATGTATTGTCAAAAGTCTGGCTAGATGAAAATAGTTCTTGAAAGTGTAAAAGTGCTCACTTGATGAAAAGAGCCATTTTCCTCTTGCTCATCTCTGACAGGTGCTCCTTATCCAATGACCTTAAACACACCTAAAGACATGAGATAGAGTACTGAGCGTAAAAGAGCATTTCATTTCAACAAAAGACCATGTGAACTACACTCACCTAAAGGATTATTAGGAACACCATACTAATACTGTGTTTGACCCCCTTTCGCCTTCAGAACTGCCTTAATTCTACGTGGCATTGATTCAACAAGGTGCTGAAAGCATTCTTTAGAAATGTTGGCCCATATTGATAGGATAGCATCTTGCAGTTGATGGAGATTTGTGGGATGCACATCCAGGGCACAAAGCTCCCGTTCCACCACATCCCAAAGATGCTCTATTGGGTTGAGATCTGGTGACTGTGGGGGCCATTTTAGTACAGTGAACTCATTGTCATGTTCAAGAAACCAATTTGAAATGATTCGAGCTTTGTGACATGGTGCATTATCCTGCTGGAAGTAGCCATCAGAGGATGGGTACATGGTGGTCATAAAGGGATGGACATGGTCAGAAACAATGCTCAGGTAGGCCGTGGCATTTAAACGATGCCCAATTGGCACTAAGGGGCCTAAAGTGTGCCAAGAAAACATCCCCCACACCATTACACCACCACCACCAGCCTGCACAGTGGTAACAAGGCATGATGGATCCATGTTCTCATTCTGTTTACGCCAAATTCTGACTCTACCATCTGAATGTCTCAACAGAAATCGAGACTCATCAGACCAGGCAACATTTTTCCAGTCTTCAACTGTCCAATTTTGGTGAGCTCGTGCAAATTGTAGCCTCTTTTTCCTATTTGTAGTGGAGATGAGTGGTACCCGGTGGGGTCTTCTGCTGTTGTAGCCCATCCGCCTCAAGGTTGTGCGTGTTGTGGCTTCACAAATGCTTTGCTGCATACCTCGGTTGTAACGAGTGGTTATTTCAGTCAAAGTTGCTCTTCTATCAGCTTGAATCAGTCGGCCCATTCTCCTCTGACCTCTAGCATCAACAAGGCATTTTCGCCCACAGGACTGCCGCATACTGGATGTTTTTCCCTTTTCACACCATTCTTTGTAAACTCTAGAAATGGTTGTGCGTGAAAATCCCAGTAAGTGAGCAGATTGTGAAATACTCAGACCGGCCCGTCTGGCACCAACAACCATGCCACGCTCAAAATTGCTTAAATCACCTTTCTTTCCCATTCTGACATTCAGTTTGGAGTTCAGGAGATTGTCTTGACCAGGACCACACCCTAAATGCATTGAAGCAACTGCCATGTGATTGGTTGATTAGATAATTGCATTAATGAGAAATTGAACAGGTGTTCCTAATAATCCTTTAGGTGAGTGTAGATCAGTATAGAGTGAGAACGTGGTTAAGAGTAATTAAGAGACTGGAGTGTGCAATGTGTATGATTCAGTGATGCAGCAGGGTTTATACCTCCAGCAGAAAGCTGATGGTGTTTTTGCTGGGTTTGAGAAGCAGCTGATGGAAGGACACACAAGGGACACCACCCTCCAGTGCATCTCTTACTGCATTACACACACACAGTTTATGACATACTTCCTCCAGAGCCCTGTCCCTGTCACATAAACAAACACCCATTAAAGGAATATTTTAGGCTTAAATACAACAAGCTCTAACTTTGTGGCATGTCATTTACCATATGTTGGCTTGCCTCAACAAACAAATTGTATTTATTGTAAAACACTTATTATGAAAATCTATGGGGCAAGACATTCAGGTGAGTTTATAAATAAAAACATGAAGCTTTTACACAAATTCTTCAGTAAAAAAAACAAATGGTATTTGATCTTTTAGGTGGGACTACTTATGTAAAGGCCTTTTCACACTGCGCTTAACCCTGGCATTTAAGGGGGAAAATGTCAAATGGTGAACAATGTTTGAATTGAAGTGTTTTAATTTTTACCTTTGTAGTGGGAAAAATATAATCAGGAAAAACATCAAAAAAAAAAAAAAAAAAAAAAAAAAAAAAAAAATCAGAATCACCTTTATTTATATAGCGCTTTTTACAATGCCAATTGTTTCAAAGCAGCTTCACAGTGGTAACAGGAAAATAATGCAACAGAATTTGATTCGGCTGTACAGCCGCTCTGCTGAAAACGGTGATGTCATCCAGCTCATTTCAATTATCATATAGTGTCAATACGGGCAGATCAGTAATATAGTTGAAATTTAAGTGTCAAAAGCCAAAGGCGACGGTGGCAAGGAACCAAAACTCCTTCAGGGCCAGAATGGAGAAAAAATAAAACCTTGGGAGAAACCAGGCTCAGTCGGGGTGCCAGTTCTCCTCTGGCCGACGAACAAATAGTGTATGATTATGATTCTGGCAACATTACAGGTCAGAAGTCATATTAGATCAATAGATATTTGTAGGATTATTCGAAAGATTGTAGTCGTCACGCCGGGGACGGGTTTAATGAGGATGTCGTGTCGATGCGGCATTTACAGGGGGGAGTTTAATTGACACGGTCTCTACAGACACTTCAGGGATGCGTACGTCATGTCCAGGCTAAGGTCCACCATCTGGTCCGGATCCGGCCGACTGCAGTAAACCTCGGGATAAACAGAGACTAACATTAGCGTAGATGCCATTCTTCTTATGATGTAACGAGTATATCAGGTGTTATGGGAAGTGTTCCCGGTTCCGGCTGACCTAGTTAATGCAGCCTAAAACAATCATTTAACTGATTTGAATAATAGAAATTAAAAATGTTTTATGTGTATGCCATAGTAAAGAGATGTGTTTTTAGTCTAGATTTAAACTGACAGAGTGTATCTGCTTCCCGAACAATGCTAGGAAGACTGTTCCAGAGTTTAGGTGCTAAATAGGAAAAGGATCGACCGCCTGCAGTTGATTTTGATATTCTAGGTATTATCAACTGGCCAGAATTTTGAGACCGCAATAGGCGTGATGGAGTATAATGTGTTAAGAGCTCGCTCAAGTACTGGGGAGCTAAACCATTTAGTGCTTTGTAAGTAATCAGCAAGATTTTAAAATGTATACGATGTTTAATAGGGAGCCAATGCAGTGTTGCCAGAACCGGGCTAATATGGTCATACTTCCTGGTTCTAGTAAGAACTCTAGCTGCTGCGTTTTGGACAAGCTGCAGTTTATTTATTAAGCGAGCAGGGCAACCACCCAGTAGAGCATTACAATAATCTAGCCTTGAGGTCATGAACGAATGAACTAACTGTTCAGCATTTTGCATTGAAAGCATGTGCCGTAATTTAGATATATTTTTAAGATGGTAGAATGCAGTTTTACAGATGCTAGAAACGTGGCTTTCAAATGAGAGATTGGTATCAAAGAGCACACCCAGGTTCCTAAATGACGACGAGGACTTGACAGAGCAGCCATCGAGTGTTAGACAGTATTCTAGGTTACTACTTGTGGAGTTTTTTTGTCCAATGATTAAAAATTAAAAAGTTTTTTTCTGAATTAAGTTGCAGGAAATTATTAGTCATCCAATTTTTTATATCAGCTATGCATTCCGTTAATCTTGTGAATTGGTAAGTTTCGTCAGGGCGTGAAGAAATATAGAGCTGAGTATCGTCAGCATAACAATGAAAACTAAAGCCATGCTTCCTAATAATATCTCCCAGTGGTAGCATGTACAGGGTGAAAAGCAACGGTCCTAGCACTGAGCCCTGCGGTACTCCATACTGAACTTGTGATCGGTGTGACATCTCTTCATTTACTGCTACAAACTGATAACAGTCAGATAAGTATGATTTAAACCATGCCAATGAAATTCCACTAATGCCAACATAATTTTTGAGTCTATTCAGAAGAATGTTGTGGTCGATAGTAACGAATGCAGCGCTAAGATCGAGTAACACTAACAGAGAGATACAACCACGATCGGATGATAAGAGTAAATCATTTGTAACTCTAATGAGAGCAGTCTCAGTACTATGATACGGTCTAAATCCTGACTGGAAATCCTCACAGATACCATTTCTTTCTAAAAAGGAGCATAATTGTGAGGACACTGCCTTTTCTAGTATTTTTGACAGAAAGGGTAGATTTGAGATTGGCCTGTAATTGACTAATTCTGTAGGATCAAGTTGCGTTTTAATAAGTGGTTTAATAATAGCCAACTTAAAAGTTTTCGGTACATATCCTAATGTCAATGATGAATTAATGATATTAAGAAGAGGATCTATGACCTCTGGAAGCATCTCTTTTAGTAGTTTAGTCGGTATAGGGTCGAGCATACATGTTGATTTTGATGATTTAACGAGTTTAGCCAATTCTTCTTCTCCTATAGCAGTGAATGAATGTAAAGCTTTATCTTTGGTTAATTTAGCCACTGTATCGAATAAATACCTAAGGTTGTGTTTGTTTTCTTCTAAGAGAGTCGAGAAATAAGCAGATCTAGCAGTTTTTAGGGCCTTTCTGTATGCTATCATGCTCGCTTTCCACGAAATGCGAAAAACTTATTTTTTTTGTTTTGTTCTAGTCCAGCTGCGCTCCATTTTTCTGGCTGCTGTTTTAAGGGCCCGGTGTGCTCGTTGTACCATGACGTTGGACTATTTTATTTAATCTTCTTTAAGCGCCGGGGAGCAACTGTGTCTAAAGTGCTGGAAAAGAGAGAGTCAATAGTTTCTGTTGCAACATCGAGTTCCTCTAGGCTATCGGAGATGCTGAGGAGATGAAACTGATGAGGAAGATTATTTACAAAGCAATCTTTAGTCACTGCAGTGATAGTCCTGCCATATTTGAAGCGAGGGGATGGCTTTGCAGCCTTTGCTAAATTAAGTGTACATGATACTAGGTAATGATCTGAGATGTCATCGCTCTGCTGCAGAATTTCAATGGTATCAACATTTATTCCATGTGACAGTATTAGGTCTAACGTATGATTACGGCGATGAGTGGGTCCTGACACGTGTTGCCTTACTCCAATAGAGTTTAGAATGTCTCTAAATGCCAATCCCAATGTGTCTTTTTCATTGTCTACATGGATATTAAAATCACCAACAATTAGGACTTTATCTGCAGCCAGTACTAACTCTGATAGAAAAATCAGCAAATTCTCTGGTAAAGTCTGTATGGTGCCCTGGTGGCCTGTATACAGTAGCCAGCACAAATGTCAAACGGGATTTATCAATTTCACTACATAACGTTACATAAAGCACCAAAACTTCAAAGGAATTATATTTGAAAGTAGACTTCTGAGTAATACCGAAGATATTATTATAAATTACAGCAACACCTCCCCCTATACCTTTTAGACGCGGCTCGTGTTTATAACAATAATCTTCGGGGCTGGACTCATTTAAAGTAATGTAATCGTCAGGTTTTAGCCAGGTTTCTGTCAAACACAGCACATCTAGGTTATGATCTGTAATCATATCATTAACAATAAGCGCTTTTGAGGAAAGGGATCGAAAATTCAGCAGCCCGAGCTTTATTATATATAGCGCTTTTTACAATAGCGATTGTTTCAAAGCAGCTTCAAAGTGTGACAGTTGTTCATGAGTCCCTTGTTTGTCCTAAACAGTTGAACAGTTAAACCACCCACTGTTCTTCAGAAATATCGAGATTAATCACATCCAAAATAAAAGTTTATATATAATATAAAATAAAACAAAAGTTTATTTTATATATATCCCACTATATTTCCTACTTTATTTTCATCAGAAATCCATTTGTATAAAACACGGATTTAAGATAAACAAATTTGCATAATATTATATATCATATATACCGGAAATATACATTATGACCGCCTTCCTAATATTGTGTTGGTCCCCCTTTTGCTGCCAAAACAGCCCTGACCCATTGAGGCATGGACTCCACTAGACCCCTGAAGGTGTGCTATGGTATCTGGCCCCAAGATGTGACACAGGCGCACCAGGCCATCCACGTGATGTAAAAGAAAACGTGATTCATCAGACCAGGCCACCTTCTTCCATTGCTCCGTGGTCCAGTTCTAATGCTCACGTGCCCACTGTTGCCGCTTTCAGCGGTGGACAGGGGTCAGCTATGCAGCCCCCTACGCAACAAACTGCGATGCACTGTGTATTCTGACACCTTTCTATCAGAACCAGCATTAACTTCTTGAGCAATTTGAGCTACAGCAGCTCATCTGTTTTATCGGACCACACGGGCCAGCCTTCGCTCCCCACGTGCATCAATGAGCCTTGACCGCCCATGACCCTGGCGCTGGTTCAGCACTGTTCCTTCCTTGGACCACTTTTAATAGATACTGACCCAGAGCCGGCCCAAGGCATAAGCAAACTAAGCAGCTGCTTAGGGCCCCCTTGGCCACCAGGGGGCCCCCAAGAGCACATGAAATGACTTCTTCCTGCATGTTAGCCTACTAAATGATGACTGAAATCGCGAAATGGCCATAAACAATTACTAAATAAACTGCAAAATGTTTTCTAATATATGCACGATTCTGACAGCGCTGCACGAGCTCACAGCGCCATCGGCTGGACACTATTAGCTTGTTAGCCAGGGTTCAAAGTGCAAAGTGCGAGAACAATCGGCGCTGAAACGGTGCTACTCGTCAGTTGCCCGGTAACCTTTTTATGAATGGATGGATTTGAGGATGTGAAATGGTTTAGTGGAATATCTTATCTGACGTGCTGCATGTTTTGGACGGAGTACAGCATAGCTTTCAGTTTCTGTTCACAGTAAATGCTTCTCTGCAAGTGCTATATGTTTGAGTCGCTCAAAATTATCATTTGGAACGCAACATGCAGCAAACATCTTCCCAAATTCGTAATGAGAATCATTTATAAATCTGTTGTCAACAAAAAGAAGCACTAAGGTCTTCCTGCGTGTTTCCGCCAAAATAAAAGCGCTGTTTAATGTTTGAAAGAAATCCATCAACATTTCTTGTTTTTAAAAGAAGTCTCTTTTGCTTACCAAGGCTGCATTTATTTGATCTAAAATACAGTAAAAACAGTTATATTGTGAAATATTATTGCGATTTAAACATCTATCCATCATATAACTGCTCCACACAGATCCGGGGGGTTAATAAAGGCCTTTTGAAGCGAAGCGATGCGTTTGTGTAAGAAAAATATCCATATTTAAAACTTTATAAAGTAAAATATCTAGCTTCCACCAGATCGCCTTCCGTATTCAACTTACGGAAAAAGTGTAGTGCCTCTCGCAGTTCAAAATGCTTATGCTACGTCTGACGACATTGCACACCAGTTACACTTTTTCCAATCTGGCAGAAGCTAGATATTTTACTTTATAAAGTTTTAAATATGGATATTTGTCTTACACAAACGCATTACTTCGCTTCAAAAGGCCTTTATTAACCCCCCGGAGCCGTGTGGAGAAGTTATATGATGGATAGATGCACTTTTATGGACTTAAACAAAACAACAATTCACTGCCATTATAAAGCTTGGAAGATCCAGGACTTGTTTAATATAACTCTGATTTTATTCGTCTGAAAGAAGAATGTCATATACACCTAGGATGACTTGAGGGTGAGTAAATCATGGGCTAATTTTCATTTTCTGGGTGAACTAACCCTTTAAAATAGCTGTTTTCTATGAGAAAATCAAGTAAATTGTAATGTATTCCTGTGATCAAAGCTGGATTTTCAGCATCATTACTCCAGTCTTCAGTGTCACATGATCCTTCAGAAATCATTCTAATATAAACCCGATTCCAAAAAAGTTGGGACACTGTACAAATTGTGAATAAAAAAGGAATGCAATAATTTACAAATCTCATAAACTTATATTTTATTCACAATAGAATATAGATTTTGAAATGTCATGCCAAATATTGGCTCATTTTGGATTTCATGAGAACTACACATTCCAAAAAAGTTGGGACAGGTGGCAATAAGAGGCCGGAAAAGTTAAAATGTACATATAAGGAACAGCTGGAGGACCAATTTGCAACTTATAAGGTCAATTGGCAGCATGATTGGGTATAAAAAGAGCCTCTCAGAGTGGCAGTGTCTCTCAGAAGTCAAGATGGGCAGAGGATCACCAATTCCCCCAATGCTGTGGCGAAAAATAGTGGAGCAATATCAGAAAGGAGTTTCTCAGAGAAAAATTGCAAAGAGTTTGAAGTTATCATCATCTACAGTGCATAATATCATCCAAAGATTCAGAGAATCTGGAACAATCTCTGTGCGTAAGGGTCAAGGCCGGAAAACCATACTGGATGCCCGTGATCTTCGGGCCCTTAGACGGCACTGCATCACATACAGGAATGCTACTGTAATGGAAATCACAACATGGGCTCAGGAATACTTCCAGAAAACATTGTCGGTGAACACAATCCACCGTGCCATTCGCCGTTGCCGGCTAAAACTCTATAGGTCAAAAAAGAAGCCGTATCTAAACATGATCCAGAAGCACAGGCGTTTTCTCTGGGCCAAGGCTCATTTAAAATGGACTGTGGCAAAGTGGAAAACTGTTCTGTGGTCAGATGAATCAAAATTTGAAGTTCTTTTTGGAAAACTGGGACGCCATGTCATCCGGACTAAAGAGGACAAGGACAACCCAAGTTGTTATCAGCGCTCAGTTCAGAAGCCTGCATCTCTGATGGTATGGGGTTGCATGAGTGCATGTGGCATGGGCAGCTTACACATCTGGAAAGGCACCATCAATGCTGAAAGGTATATCCAAGTTCTAGAACAACATATGCTCCCATCCAGACGTCGTCTTTTTCAGGGAAGACCTTGCATTTTCCAACATGACAATGCCAGACCACATACTGCATCAATTACAACATCATGGCTGCGTAGAAGAAGGATCCAGGTACTGAAATGGCCAGCCTGCAGTCCAGATCTTTCACCCATAGAAAACATTTGGCGCATCATAAAGAGGAAGATGCGACAAAGAAAACCTAAGACAGTTGAGCAACTAGAAGCCTGTATTAGACAAGAATGGGACAACATTCCTATTCCTAAACTTGAGCAACTTGTCTCCTCAGTCCCCAGACGTTTGCAGACTGTTATAAAAAGAAGAGGGGATGCCACACAGTGGTAAACATGGCCTTGTCCCAACTTTTTTGTGTGTTGATGCCATGAAATTTAAAATCAACTTATTTTTCCCTTAAAATTATACATTTTCTGATATGTCATCTATGTTGTATTCTGAACAAAATATTGAAATTTGAAACTTCCACATCATTGCATTCTGTTTTTATTCACAATTCATACAGTGTCCCAACTTTTTTGGAATCGGGTTTGTATGATGATTTGCTGCTCAAGAAACATTTCCGATTACTGTTGAAAACAGTTGTGTAAACATTTTTTTTAAGGATCCTTTGAAAGCTTTCTATTTCAGATAAATGCTGTTCTTTTGAACCTATTTATCAAATAATCCTGGGGGGATGGGGAGTTGTGAGCATATTCATAAAGAGACTTCTTTTAAAAACATTTTTAAAAAAAATTACATATCCCAGTCTGAACTGTAGTACTGTAAGACTTTGAATATTAAAGTGCAAATTAACACCTGAGCACTCTTGTGGGTTTGCTACTGTTACAATTAAAAGCCATATAAGGGTAAAAACATGACAGGCAGACATGATGTAAGCAACACAGCTACAACTAATAAAATTGATAATGGGTGTGCGAATTATGAAGACTTGACAATAGTCAATTGCATTGGTGGCACCAAGGGGCCCCCAAATAAAATTCTGCTTAGGGCCCCATAAAGGCTTGGGCCGGCCCTGTACTGACCACTGCAGACCGGGAACATCCCACAAGAGCTGCAGTTTTGGAAATGCTCTGACCCAGTCGTCTAGCCATCACAATTTGGCCCTCATCAAACTCACTCAAATCCTTATGCTTGCCAATTTTTCCTGCATCTAACACATCAACTTTGAGGACAATGTTCACTTGCTGCCTAATATATCCCACCCACTAACAGGTGCAGTGATGAAGAGATAATCAGTGTTATTCACTTCACCGGTTAATGTTATGCCTGATCGGTGTATATACAGTATATATATATGCAACTATTTCTTAAATATATACACACATGTATGTGTGTGTATTCATATATACATAATTATACACAGTACACACACATAAATTACGTAAATGCAAACTTTTGTTTGATGCGATTAATTGTTTGACGCGATTAATTGTTTGACAGCCCTAATAACGAGACGAGACAATATTTTAACACTATTTGTAAGAAATCGTCAATGACGAAATATATGACTGGAAAAATTGTCTTTTATTCGACTGAAAGTCACAAAACGCAAAACGCAGATG
This sequence comes from Coreius guichenoti, assembly GCA_039654105.1. Classification (NCBI taxonomy): domain Eukaryota; kingdom Metazoa; phylum Chordata; class Actinopteri; order Cypriniformes; family Gobionidae; genus Coreius; species Coreius guichenoti. Next base: position 16,960,846 of record CM077184.1, on the reverse strand, counting down.
CATTTTTGAAATGTTTTAACTAATCTAGGGCTGTCACTAATGATTATTTGAGCAATCAGTCATTTATTTTGACAATTAAAAGAGTAATCGGATTTTTATTATCAAACAACATTCAAATGTCTACTTAATCTTTAATATTTGGCCACTTCTTTACGATAGAAATGCTACAGCCACTGTAATTTCTTGAACAAGAACATGTGGACATGAAAACTCAGAGCAAGGGTTTAAAATTTTATTTTGAAATAACGATGAACAACAATTTGCATATTTAGAAACATACTGATATATTCTCCTGTGTGGGCGTAGGTTTATAAATGATTTACTTCACAAATCTGGTGAAATGGTGCACGTTGTGTTCCCAGATGAACGTTATAAGCAACCCAAAATTAGCATATGCAGAGATGGAGTTTGTTAACCAAGCTGCTGAAACGCATTTCACGCATGTAAATGATAATAGTGCAACGCTTTGCTATGTAACACAAAGCGCATCAGACCGTATATGCTTTCCTTAATGCTTGTTATTGGATACCCAAACAAACAGCACACGCAGAGACTGAGTTCGTGTAGAGCAGCATTTACAGTAAACAAAGCCGCTCTGAGACGTTGGAAGAAATGCATAACCTGCACACGTAAAAAATGTAAAGCATCATGCTTCATTCTAAAGACTGTTATACGCCACTGCTGTAAACCACCCACATTTGGCGGGTTGACAAGTGTCAATGTCAAGCCCTGTATATACAAGTTGAATATCATTTCTATGGGTTTTTTTATGAAATAAGAATTTTGTATAAACTTTTTGTATAAATTTCATTTCTGCTTTAAAAAAGGAATAGAGACAAAAGTACACATCTATTATACTGTACTGTCATTTTCTCAAAACAGTGTCATTTGCAGGGTTGCCTTCTTGCTTGACAGGCTTTCATTGTAAGTACTAAACACCTTCTATGCTTATTTATGCAAGCGGAAATATGAGGCTCTGAACATTTCAGTAGTGACTGACAGTCTCAGATGCTGTCCAGAGAGTCATTTTGAACCCTGAATACACATGTAATTATCCATTAAGCATCAAGCCATGCCTCACCCTTGTTGAAGCTTGTGCAACAGCTCTAGCTGAATTGAATGTCTGAAGCTGTTGGGTAGACTGAGCGTAACATTGTCCCTGATAAAGGCCTCGATCAATGCCTACAGCAAAAAGACAAAAAACAGAGATAGTAACAGTTACTGATATACAAATCAACATTCACATTTCACCAACTGCACAGTCCTGGCAAGCTCCAGCGAAAAATACTCAATTTTCTCCTGGTATATACTGGAGCACCATTTATTACAAAAAAACATGTGTGAATGTGACAACGGACAACTTACAACGGTTACTATAGCTGCTATTATTTCTTAAACAGTATGCCATAATAGAAAGTGCTTCCAGGGTGGAGTATGAAATACAGGTGCTGGTCAAGAATTTGACAGTACAAAAACAAAAAGCTGGATAACTATTTTAGGACACATCCTAAAACCTGGCAGTTATCAAATCCCTTATCAAGAAGCCCCAGTTTGACCCAGGAGAACTAGTTTATTATAGACATTATCTGCTGCTTATGTCTAAAACATTAGAAGTAGTGTCACCTGAATTGTGTTCATTTCTGTCCACAGTAAAGTAGCAAGTGGCCTATTTCTCTCAAATATTGTTCACAAATCTGTCTAAATGTGTGTTAGTGAGCACTTCTTTGCCGAGATAATCCATCCACCTCACAGGTGTGGCATATATCGATGCTGATTAGACAGCATGATTATTGCACAGGTGTGCCTTAGGCTGGCCACAATAAAAGGCCACTTTGAAATGTGCAGTTTTACTGGGGGGGTCCAAAAAAAAAAAGTCAATATCTGGTGCGACCATCATTTGCCTCACACAGTGCAACACATCTCCTTCGCATAGAGTTGATCAAGATTGTGGCCTGTGGAATGTTGGTCCACTCCTCTTCAATGGCTGTGCGAAGTTGCTGGATATTGGCAGGAACTGGAACACGCTGTTGTATACGCTGATCCAGAGCATCCCAAACATGCTCAATGGGTGACATGTCCGGTGAGTATGCTGGCCATGCAAGAACTGGGATGTTTTCAACTTCCAGGAAATGTGTACAGATCCTTGCAACATGGGGCCGTGCATTATCATGCTGCAACTATCGGTTTGCATAACCAAAGAATTTCTGCACAAACTGTCAGAAACCGTCTCAGGGAAGCTCATTTGTATGCTCGTCGTCCTCATTGGGGTCTCGACCTGACTGCAGTTCATCATCGTAACCGACTTGAGTGGGCAAATGCTCACATTCGATGGCGTCTGGCACTTTGGAGAGGTGTTCTCTTCACGGATGAATCCCGGTTTTCACTGTACAGATGGCAGACAGCGTGTATGGTGTTGTGTGGGTGAGCGGTTTGCTGATGTCAACGTTGTGGATCGAGTGGCCCATGGTGGCGGTGGGGTTATGGTATGGGCAGGCGTATGTTATGGACAACGAACACAGGTGCGTTTTATTGATGGCATTTTGAATGCACAGAGATACCGTGACGAGATCCTGAAGCCCATTGTTGTGCCATTCATCCACGACCATCACCTCATGTTGCAGCATGATAATGCACGGCCCCATGTTGCAAGGATCTGTACACAATTCCTGGAAGCTGAAAACATCCGAGTTCTTGCTTGGCCAGCATACTCACCGGACATGTCACCCATTGAGCATGTTTGGGATGCTCTGGATCGGCGTATACAACAGCGTGTTCCAGTTCCTGCCAATATCTAGCAACTTCGCACAGCCATTAAAGAGGAGTGGGCCAACATTCCACAGGCCACAATCAACAACCTGATCGACTATGCGAAGGAGATGTGTTGCACTGTGTGAGGCAAATGGTGGTTGCACCAGATATTGACTTTTTTTTTGGACTCCCCGGGACCCCCTCAATACAGTAAAACTGCACATTTTAGAGTGGCCTTTTATTGTGGCCAGCCTAAGGCACACCTGTGCAATAATCATGCTGTCTAATCAGCATCTTGATATGCCACACCTGTGAGGTGGATGGATTATCTCGGCAAAGGAGAAGTGCTCACTAACACATATTTAGACAGATTTGTGAACAATATTTGAGAGAAATAGGCCTTTTGTGTACATAGAAAAAGTCTTAGATCTTTGAGTTCAGCTCATGAAAAATGTGGGGGCAAAAACAAAAGTGTTGTGTTTATAATTTTGTTCAGTGTATATCAGTGTTGTTGTTTGTTTGTTTTTTTTTACCAAAAATTATAAATGGTTTACTAGTACTTGTATATTTAAATGTCTAAAACAAAATAAACATTATGTGGTTGAAAACAATGAACAGTTGTGATGGCCTATATGGCAAGCGCTCGCTGAGCGAGTCCCGCTCTCTCTGGCTCAGTGCCAGCCAAAGCAGCTCTAATTTTTTTGGGATTAGAAGGTAGGTCATAAAGACTTTCCAAGTCAAAGGGCTCAAGTCAAAGTCAAGTCACGAATCATTGTAGCCAAAGTGTCATCACATTTGGGACTCAAGTCCAAGTGAAATCTAAGGCCCTGTCACAAATGGCACCCTAAACAACACCCGTACTAGTCTTCATACGAGTCCACACTTTCGTGACATAACGCTGCTTTGACTGTTGGGTAGAATTCTGCTGCGGAGCTCTCTTCAGTGCAGGCTCGGCAAAAGTGTGCATCGAGGGCGCATATCCACCACAAAGAGGGTGCTCACAAGCACCCTTCTGAAACCTAAAATGACAAATGGATGTACACCCTACGGTCTCATGAACTTAATGGACACGTTATAATTTTAACTGTACACATGCTGCCACATATGCCACAAGGCATATGATGTGTGCCATTTGGGACAGGGCCTAAGTCATGCGACTTCAGTCCACAACCCTGGTTTTAACTTTTGTCATGTGATCATTAAGGCTCTTTAAATCAATAAGAGTACCATGGTACTCTTTTCATCTCAAAATATTTAATGGCAGCACAGTGCACTGAGAGTTCCTGCTGACCGCATAATTGTGGTTCCTCATGAAGCCGCTGATCTGACCATACGGGGTGTGTTGGCTCTCGTTGGGATCTGAAGTTCCGGTCAGAGTTCTGCAGGCGCTCCAGTATCCAGCCAACCGCTGCTCATCCAAACAACAGAGCGACGCAGAGAAATCCAGCTGCCATCAGACAACAAAATTAAAAAAAAAATGATTCAGAAATGTATGTTGATTATCTCAACAGATTAGTACAATCCTGGGATGCGTTCTTCGTACCTCACTTAATAATACATTTGAGATGATTTGACAGATGCCAGATCTTCTAAACGTGATAACTGATCTCTGGCTAATTTGGTTCTTCAAACGAATTTGCGGATTTGATTAAAATAATCGGGATTACGTTGTCTGAGATTACTGCGCGATCTTGTGTTCCCTGAAGAGGGCAGATGCATCGATACTCGAAACCACGATCAGCAATGCAGCAATTGGCTGGCGGCAAGACAGCAACATAATGACATCATATAATTAAAAAAAGACACCTGGCGAAAAACATGATGAATTTCTGGACCTTTTATAAGGAAACAGCCAAGCAACCAAAATGACATAAAAGTTATAATAGATAAATGAAATGTGCACTCTTTTTTTTTTTTAAAAACATGATTCCCAATTATTTATAATCACGATTTCTAGTATTTGTACAGCCTTTACATTTTTATTTCAATGTTGTAATTAGCAATTCACTTAAATTTATATTTGAAGCAGATTTGTTACATGACAGCATTAATTAAAGTTTCTTAAGGGTCAAGATCAAGTTATCTGCATCTTCTGCGCTGCATCAAGCCACTCCCATAATATCCGTCAACGCTCAAATTAATGTACGGCTCAGACTAAATATACAGCATGTGTAAAGTAAAAATTATAATAAATTTAAAACTCCAATAAAATTATAAAGTAAATACTCCATCACAAATAAATCTCTCAATCAAGTGGCTGTGTCTATAGTATTATAGACTACACAACATTATAATATTTTTTCAAATACACATTTTTATTATTATTATTATTATTATTATTATTATTTAAAATTATTATTGCTCCTGGTTCAGCGAGGAGCTCTTGTAATAAAGTAGCTGTGGCTGGGACAGATTTTAAATATCAACGCCACTTAAAAAGATGCAATCTAATCCTGTTTACATGAAATAAGCTTGCTCCTAAGATTTGCTATGACAGCAAGTCCAGGATGAGTGTCGAAGAACCAAACAATCCAAGATCATGAATCGTCAACAATCAAATCCAGCTAACTGAGTTAGCGACGTACGAAGAACAGACCCCTGGATGCTGTTTGGTCAATATAGCATTTCAGTTGTGTCATGAAGTGACTAAGTAAATAATGACAGCGTGTTCCTTTTTGTGTGTTCCTTTCAGTTGATTATGTCTCACCTTTGTGAGGAGTTCTCGTGCCATTCTGAAGTGTTCTCTGGCTTTCTCATACACTGACGTCTCAGAACAGCCTTGCTGAAAGTAAATGCCTCCTAAATCGTAATGCACCTGTCAGACAGATATGAACATTATTTACTTTTAATAACAGAACATGATGAATGGGCACCTTTATATTCTCTGTAGGACACACCTGACAGTGCAGGTGATCAGCGCTGATGTGGAGTCCTGCGGTGGAGGACTCAGTCTCTCCATTGGCTGTACTGGGATCAGCAGCTAGCAGGTCAAGGGTACGAAGCGTGTGAATGTAGAAGTCTTTTTTGATGTTCAGGGCTCTTTCTAAAACCATGATAGAGTCTGTGGCCTGTTCTCGGAGCTGAAGAGCAGAGCGTTAAACAAGTGACAGGTCTATGATTAGCTTTCTTTGAGAAGAAAAAAGGAATATAAAGAATAAGAAAGCCATATAACTCTAGAAATACAACAAGCATTATCGCTACTGTCTGATAATTGTTTGCCTATGCAAACAAATGGAAGTCACCACATTGTATCATCTCAAGTTTCCTTTGCTGTTAATCTGTTGCACTACATATTGCTGTTATACTGCTGTTGCCTTAACGCATCTTGTGTGAAAGTCTCCTTTTATTGCCCAGAGTTACAGCAATCAGATATCAGTATATAAAAACACACTGCAGGCAACTACATGCATGTATCTTACAAGCAAGTTTCAGTCATACCACACTTAGTATGTTCTCTGTGAGTTCCTTTTCCTGCTGGACCAGATTCATCCTACAGGACACACAACACTATTAGCACAAATTCAACAGCACACAACACAAAGAACTGACACCCATCATTCCTTCCTTACATATTTAGCTGATGTGGTCCAGGTTTGGTCTGTTTCTCAGGAAAGCTGCTCAACACAATGGTACGAATGGCCCTATTGAGAAAGTTCATTTTACATGGTAAACACAGCAAGTGGCTAGCACGGCATCAGCTTAAGGGTTGACTTTCTTTCCTACTTTATTTTCATCGGAAATCCATTCGTATAAAACATGGATTTAAGCTAAACAAATTTGCATAATATTATATTATATCATATACCGGTAGTATAAATGTTTCAACTGTTTATACATACACCAATCAGGCATAACATTATGACCACCATCATAATATTGTGTTAGTCCCCCCTTTTCCTACCAAAACAGCCCTGACCCGTCAAGGCATGGTCTCCACTAGACCCCTGAAGGTGTGCTGTGGTATCTGGCCCCAAGATGTTAGCAGCAGATCCTTTAAGTCCTGTAAGTTGCGAGGTGGGGCCACCATGGATCGGACTTGTTTGTTCAGCACATCCCACAGATGCTCGATTGGACTGAGATCTGGGGAATTTGGAGGCCAAATCAACACCTCAAACTCGTTGTTGTGCTCCTCAAACCATTCCTAAACCATTTTTGCTTTGTGGCAGGACGAGTTATCCTGCTGAAAGAGGCCACAGCCACCAGGGAATTCCGTTTCCATGAAAGGGTGTACATGGTCTGCAACAATGCTTAGGTAGGTGGTACGTGTCAAAGTAACATCCACATGGATGGCAGGACCCAAGGTTTCCCAGCAGAAAATTACCCAAAGCATCACACTGCCTCTGCCAGCTTGCCTTCTTCCCATAGTGCATCCTGGTGCCATGTGTTCCCCAGGTAAGCCACGCACACGCACCCGGCCATCCACGTGATTTAAAAGAAAACCTGATACATCAGACCAGGCCACCTTCTTCCATTGCTCTGTGGTCCAGTTCTGATGCTCACGTGCCCACTGTTGGCGCTTTCGGTGGTAGACAGGGGTCAGCATGGGGACCCTGACTGGTCTGCGGCTATGCAGCCCCATATGCAACAAACTGCGATGCACTGTGTATTCTGACACCTTTCTATCAGAACCAGCATTAACTTCTTGAGCAATTTGAGCTACAGTAGCTCGTCTGTTTGATCGGACCACACGGGCCAGTCTTCGCTCCCCAAGTGCATCAATGAGCCATGACCCTGTCGCCGATTCACCACTGTTCCTTCCTTGGACCACTTTTGATAGATACTGACCACTGCAGACCGGGAACACCCCACAAGAGCTGCAGTTTTGGAGATGCTCTGACCTAGTCGTCTAGCCATCACAATTTGGCCCTTGTCAAACTCGCTCAAATCCTTACGCTTGCCCATTTTTCCTGCTTCTAACACATCAGCTTTGAGGACAAAATGTTCACTTGCTGCCTAATATATCCCACCCATTAACAGGAAACATGACAAACTGGCTTTGATTAGAAATAGGGGATCCAACTGAAGACATGCACATTACAGTTTAGACCAAAAACAATATACTGTAGAAGAAAAAAATGGTAACTGCATAATTTTCTAAAATTAAAGCTGCAATATAACATGTTTGTGGTAAGTACATAAGTAAGCGCATAAGAAATCAGTGTTCAAAACTCTCTCTCTACCTTACCTTGATACAAGACAAAAAAAAGCTTAATTTTTTAAATATCGGCATAGGCCGATAAGTTTTTCTGTTTGGCTGATGTATTGGAAGTAGGACTTTTAATTTGTTCTCAGCGCCGCCTCTGAGAACGGCAGCACCTGAGCACACAGCGTTTCCTCTGTCTTTATTAGTTATGGTCTCTGTTTAACAGTTATTTAATGTTACTACAGAGGTCTTCAACCCTGCTCCTGGGGACCCACTGTCCTGCAAAGTTTATTTCCAAACTGCTTCAGCACACTGGCCTGTGTATTTTAAACAAGTGATCCTGAGGAGCTTGATTAGCTTTACCTTCAATTAGGGTTGGAGCTAAACTCTGCAGGACAGTGGGTCCCCCAGGAGCAGGGTTGAAGACCTCTGTGTTACTAGATAGAACTGTTAAACACAAAGTAACGTAAACTGTATACGAAAAAGTATTATAGCGTTTGCTTTTATATTATTAGTAACAGAAAGGCAAACTATTATACTTTCTCATTTACCGTCAGCATTCAGCAGATACGCATTTATATCATTTTAACCAATCTTTAAATATCTAATAAACATTTAATTTCAAAAATCTTGCAGACTTAGTCGAATCCAGCTGTCAGATATTCTGAAGTGTGCATTTGTAGCCTGCATTAACGTGTTACTCTGCACGTGATGGTCAGTCCGTGTGAATTGAATGCGGACAGGAGAGTTCAGAGTCACTGGAGATGCACGATAGGAACACTTTAAACCCTTGATTTCAAACTATGCTGCGCTATATTCTGTTGCCCACTATGTCATATTTATGCTGTAAGCCAAATTAATGTAGATTAGCCTACAGAGTGCCCTGGTTACAGCGTTTACTTCATTTTTGTCCATATTTTTTCCAACAATTTCTTTTTTTTTGTGAAAAATACTGTAATACGATTACAGAATCAATGAGTTGCCATCTAAAGTCTGTTTAATGTAGAGATTCATTTTTTTTATTCATTTTCAAATTATTTATTTCTAAATTATTATATATTAGTTCAAATAAAGTATATTGGCCAACCTGCTTTCTAAGATATCGGCATCGGCCATCAAAAAACCAATATCGGTCAACCACTAATATTGATTTCTGACTATACATTACTGACTTGTTAATAATTAATATAATGTTCATTACTGACTTATTGCTAAGAGTAACATATAGGAACTGTAAATATAAAGCGGTTTCATTTTGAAGGCTGCACATTCGTCATTAAAACGTCTCATTTCAGAAAAATAACCATTATAAACTTCACTATTGTGATGCATGCTCTTTTGAAACGTAAATTACTGTAATTTCTCCATTACTTTGGAATGTAATGGTAACTTTTCTGAAATGAAGCAGCGGTTTGTGGCCGACATGCAGTCAATGACGCTTGTGGCCGACATGCAGTCATTGACGTTTGTGGCCGCTGTGACATACAAATGAACCCCACACTTACCATCTGTTGTAGATGAGCACGGCCATAGCTGTGGTGGGCGGCAGGGTGGACAAATCCAGATCTACATGTTTAACTCCAGGAGGAACACGGCTGACACACAGAAGCTCATTCAATAACATATTGACCACAGGGATGGTCAAACTATGATTCAAACAGAAAGACAAAACAGGACACTTTACAACTTTACCATCTGTATCAATGTCCAACAAAATCTTTACATTTTCTTAAAGGGGTCATATGACGCTATTTTTAAAAGTATTTATATTATTTATTTTGTTTATTGGGTGTAATAGAATATAATAAAAACATACTGAAGAGTATATTTCTAATTTATTTAGATGTGTATAGGTATAGCCGGCATTGTACTCTCGCAGGTTCAGGAAGCTGGGAGAAAATGTGCAGCAGCTCCATAAGATGCACTGTACACAAGCTAGCTTTTGGGTTGTACTGCTCAGGAACAGAAATATAAATAAATCTTAACCACTGATGCCTAAATTCATCCATTTTCGCAAGGCCAAACAAACACACAGCGTCTCCTTGACATGGTGAAAACACTACAATTCACTGAAGCCCAGTCTTCTTTCTGTACGTACAGCTTTGGGAGGGCATTTTGACGCAGGCATTTGAGGAAGTAATATCTGGGCTTCGATCAAGGCTTTTTTGGCAGGTCTGGAGCAGTAACTTTGCAGATCTTATACACACACAAACAGATACATTACACACTAAAGGAAAACAAAAAGCATCATATGACCCCTTTAAGAAAATGTAAGTGGAGTTTGCCCATGCAAAAATCATTGTCACAATGGCCAAGCACTGCTTTGGGGGTGGTGGCTATTCTAATATTGTAAACTTGTCAAAAATAAAACTCAAAAGAAAAACAACACTTAATTAAATGTTTTATCTTCACTAACCCTTTCTCTAGTATGTTCAGGTCCCATCTCAGGTGGGCGGCAACCTTAAGTGCCATTAGCTTCAGTGCGCGGTTCCTCAGGTTGTCCACTGGTGGTTGGACCTGGTTCTGCTCATTCACAGACGGTTTGGAGGCTTGCTCAAGAAACTGAATGATGAGTTGAACAGGAGATGGATCTGTGGAAAACATTTGGGATAATGCAAGTACACAAGTCAAAAAAATATATAACACTTTTCTAGTGGTTTTTGGATATTTTAATCCAAAAATCTTACATGTTGTGCCTTTAATTAAACAGGTATATAGTCTGAAGCGCAGCACTGTGTTCATTTGTTTACACGCAAGCAGCTCCAGCTTTTTTTTGTGCATAAGATACCTGGATGAGGGCCCAGTAAATGCTGCTCCAGTAATGATGGATCCAGCAGAAACTCAAACCAGGAGGTCTGTGGTGGGGTGCAGGGCCGACTGCCACTCACCGCCTCCCGGTCTGCAGCTTCAGCACTCATACTAACCTGCAAAAAAACATCAGTGTATACAGCACATAAATATTAACTCTGCCTCAAAATAGTTAGAATGTATATGCACTCACTAGGTTTTGGCACACAGTCCATGTCTGTGATGTACTGGATTACATATTTGAGATTTTAACTGCAATCACGTTGTTATTTCATTACGTTTTAGTAACTGAAAATCATTAATGATAGAGATATTGGTGACAGTAAGGTTTAGATTTACTTGTATCTGGCTCGTGTTAACTGTACAGGCCTGCGTTTCCCAGCCCAGGTAGACCGTACAACTATTTGTCACCAAAGGTCTCTACGAGCAACTTAGCTCACGATGCTTTGGGGAAACGCAGCCCAGATGTCTAAGCTCAACTTTTGTCTTTGATCAATATTGTCCTACCGAAAGAGACACGCTGGAACGTTTTTACCCTTTCATGCATTATCACTCACCTGTTTAGAACGTATGAATAAATAATACGATATATATCACAAACTGTTTCTATTAAAACAAAGAGTAAAGCTAGCTAAAACTAGTCAAGCGTTCCTAAGACGCCAATGAGTTTCTTCATTGTAGAGGGTCTATGAGAGACAAAGCGAAACAGCGCCGCGTACTGTGCAGGCGGTAACATACATCCATTTAGTGCCGGTTGGCAAGCAAACGTATTGTGCATTTCTGCCACCTGCTGAGATGGAGTGTGGAGCAAATGAAGAAATAATAAAAAGCATCAATGAATAATAATAAAAAATAAAATAAAATAAAAACTTAAATAGGCTAAATAAATCAATAAAAAGGACAAATGTAAATATGTATTTTCACAATTGGGTTGTAAAGTTCAACGTATATAGGCTAGCCTACTTATTGTTCAGGCTTTTAGATTTTATTTTAAGCTTTATTTAATAACAACAATTAACAAAATAACAGTAATAATAACAGCAAGAAAATCAGTGAAAAAATAAATACAAAATTAAATACAAATAGTAATAATAATACAAATAAAATAAATAAAATAAGTAACAACATAACAAGGATGAATAACTATATACACAGGGGTATTGAAATCAAATCCATATTTTGACATTATTTGCAAAGCCATTGTTTTGTCTCAAGATGCACACCTGGGGCCCGTTTCAGAAAGGAGGTTAAGTGAAAACTCTGAGTATGTTAACCCTGAAATGAGGGAAACTCTGAGTTTTCTGTTTCATAATGGGAGGTATGTCAAACCCGAGAAAGCAGGGTAAGTCAAGCCTGTTTCTGAAAGAGAGGTAACTTATACTCAGAGTCAGTTACCAGGGTAACTTACTCTGTGACCCTAACCTGGGGCCTCATTTATAAAACTTTGCGTAGTATTTGCGTCAGAAGTGGCGTACGGATGAAACATAGGACGTGCGTACGCACAGAAATATTCGGATTTATAAAACCGTGCGCACGCACATCCTACGCAGTTTTCCCTTAATAAATCACAATCAATTCTAAATGTAGTGCAGCTTTTGCGGCTTCATGTCACGCCCATAGTTGCCCATAAATAGTCCGTGAAACGCCCACAAGTTAATATTCATCGATTGCGAAATCATGGCAAACACAGAGAGGAAATCAAAAAAACGTAACTTCACTCAATGTGAAGTAGACGTTATCGTTGGCGAGGTGGAAAAGAGGAGAAAAATGTTGTTTGGAGGGCACAGTGTGGGCATTACTAATGCCAAAAAGGCACTTGAGTGGCAAAAGGTTGCAGACGCCGTAAATGCTGTAGCCTCACAACCTCGGACCGTGGCCGAAATAAAAAAGAAATGGTCGGACATCAAAGTCGAGGCAAAAAAGCGTCTAGCGCTCCATCGCCAAAGTGTGTCTGCCACGTCATACGTTATTGTATCAAAATAAAACAAACTAAAGGCATATGCATGAATACCATGATTCCGTATCTGATGAACAAATTTTTACTATGAAAACAACTTTCCCCAGTGGACAACTAATACATCTATCTATCTATTTATCTATCTATCTATATATCGCACTAATTATCTATCTATCTGTCTATCTAATTGCATCTATATCTGCTCCGCCAGACGGACACATTGACGAGAATATCAGTTTTGTACATTATTTCGTTCTGTTTACCATATTATTTATGAGGATGAATTGCATAACATGCCAATATTATTGCAGAACATATTTCACTTTTCTTTTTGCAAATATGTGTTAATTTGCATTTCTGCATTTTCGTTTGATTTTGTTTGTTTTACACTGCAGATCGATCAAACGGGTGTTCGTGTAGGCTGTTAATTGTAAGACTTGCTTTGTGAAGTCTTCATCTTATTTATGAGAGGCAGTATTGCCATTTCTTTTACACAACGGTCTACAGTTTCACACACTTTCACGTGTTTCTTCCATCTGCCGACGGTGTCGCCATTTCTCATTTCACCCGTTTTTGTGCGTACGCCTGGGTCAGAGCTTGCGTGAAGGACCGCACATTTTCCCGTCAAATTTGCTTTTTATAAATACCAATTATTGCGTAGAGAGCGGCGTACGCCTTCTTTTGTGCGTACGCAACGTTTATAAATGAGGCCCCTGGTCAGGAGCAGGTTTTCTTTGGTAAACCCAAAGTTTCGGTGTCCTCCCCCTTTTTAAAGCGTCAGCTGAGTTTAAATACTTCATTTGTTCGTTCACGCTGCACAAATACTTTTCTTACTGAGTATTTTTGTCTTATTTCAAGTACAAATATCTAAAAATTATAAATTAAATCTAAAGTAAGCACATTTTACTTAAAACAAGTAAAATAATCTGCCAGTGGGGTAAGAAAAATAATCCTAATGCAAACAGAAACAAGATTATTTTTCTTACCACACAGATAATTTGCAAAATAAGAAAAATGCACTTAAATTAGTTTTTTTTTCCCCCAGGAAACAAGACTAAATAACTTATGTCATTTTTCTTATGTAAAAAATGCATCTTGATGTAAGAATCTTTAGATATTTTGACTAGAAACAACAAGACGAAAATACAAAGTAAGAAAAGCATTCTTTGCAGTGCAGGTACATTCATTCATTGTGCATATTTCATCACGAGGACACCGTCAAAGTGATAAAAATGGCATGTCCTTTTATACAGGATCCTGACGTTCACTTGATAACCTCTGGTAGTAACCTAATAATTAGAATTTCCTTTAGGATTTCCAGTGGTTGGATGCATGGATGACACGTATATTCCCATCATCACACTTTCTGAAAACGGATTATTGTATGGAATGGAAGGATGTCAGATGGATGAGTAGTCCGAGATATATGCCCTAACCACCACCACCACCACAGCTGTTAAATAAACACAAATTATTCACAATTTATATGGTCATCTTTATTTCCAACAAATACTTTATTCTATTTCCTGTGGGATGTTAATATTCTTCCTCCATCTCCTCTTCATCTGTCAGTGGTGCTGGTTTTTGGCTGGCCTGAGTAGAAGTCAAATGTTAATTTCATTACCCTATTAAGAAACGTAACAGGTTGGCTCAGAGAACATTTAATCATGTGAAAAGAGCATTAGACTATGTGGGAAAAGCTGCTGCACATTGAAATAGACACTGAATGATATTTATTGTATTTATATTGTATTGTATTGTATTGTATCAAATGTTTGTAAAGTCATGAAACCTACACCCATTAACCTTTTATGCTTAAAGCTCTAATTTTTAGCTGCTGCCACATTCTTTTTTTGCCTGTGGGATACCATGAAAATTAAACTAATTAAGAATTAAATTTACATATTGACCCGGAAGTATGCAAACGTCTTTTTGTTGGGTGCTGTTGCCATGGTGAATCATAATTTCGGAGCTCCATTGATCGTGACTTTTCATAGTTGCACGCGCTTAACTCAGAGTCAGTCTACTCAGAGTTGATTGAACTAACTCAATTCAGCTGTTCTGAAACCCAAAACTCAGAGTTTCCCATCTCAGGGTAAGTCAACTCAGAGTTCAAGTTTAAACTCAGAGTTGGTTGAACCTCCTTATTGAAACAGGCCCCAGTTTTTCTCTAAGGCATGTTTATAAAAGCTAGCCTGGATGCCAGCCGAACTTATCCCCGCCCAACATTTGAGGTCGGGAAGTTCGGTCTGGACTTGATCCGTTGTGGAGCAACTATGCTCGAACCAGAGCTGTTCGGACCAATCAAATTGTCAGGGCGGGCTTTATACGATGATGGACAGATGATCAACAGTAACGTAATCATCCACGTCACCAAAGAGCGCTTGGGTTGAATTCGTTCTAATTCTAAACGGAGAACTTGTTCGTATATGCATTCACCTTTACTATTTCTCTCAAAAATGATGATCGTGTTGGTAAGTACTCTGTGTATCCTTAAATTCTTTTTACAACACCGGCAAAGACCGTTTACACTCATCTTCTTCTTCTACTTCCAGTGTACGTGCAGTTGAGTTCTGTTGACAACTATGCGTTGCTCATCATACGTCTCTGATTGGTTGTAGGTCTATCCAATTGAGTGCAGAGGCATTTTCTTTCCTGGTTCGGTTGAAACACGCCCCATAATCACAGCCCAATGGAGCCCAAGTATAGAGGTGTGTTCGACATCGGCTGCGGCTGGATGCAACCGATCGGCGAGAGTTGCCGCGTGCAGGCGGGGAGGAGCTGCAAACGGAGACGTGAAGTCGGACACTTTCTGCTTCCCGTAGTGACGCTCGCGCTATATTTGCATACTTTATCACAGCTGAAGTTAAATAAATGCAATATTTGTAAAATACACAGATGTTTCAGAGAAATTTTCATTCAGTACTTTATGTACTGCATAATACAGCGTCTGTTTGTATAAGAATAAAGTTCAACATAAGCCTACACTATCAATGAAGTGGTGTCTACATTTTTAATCAGTTTTATTTTGATAAACATGACACAATATAACATCGCAACTACATGAAAAGAGGTTTTACCGTTATAAAAAACTGATTTGTGAGCATTAGTGGAGCTGAAGATTTTAGAATAAACACGAAACACACGTGATCACTGTCATGCGGTGAATCCGGCCAATCGTGGAACAGCTGTGTCGTCATCAGCGTTCGTGCAGCCTGGTGCAGCCGCTCTAGAGAAGCTGCACCGGCTGTATTAGCCGACTGCTCTCGATTCGCTCTCGCGGTACTTTGATGCCATACGTCACTGTCACGTGGCGTCGGCGCTGTCTCAAGTCGGACAAAAATTCTAACCGGCATGCACTGCTTCAAGTCAGCCGCCGATCGGTCTGCGCATCGCTACATCAAGTCGAACAAGCCTTATGTCTCTGCAGGATAGTAATAGGAGTTACTACATCAGTGGAGGAGGCCATAAACAGAGGGGCGTTTTTCACTGCGTTACCTGATTTGCCCACGTCACAGTGTGGGTAGGGTTTAGGGGTGGGGTCGGGTCGGGCGAAGGGGATCATTTTCATTGCATGGTTTATAAACACCCATCAGTTTGAAAACACCCACACATTTAGAAACACCCACTTTTGTTCCTTAGAGACCAGACTCATATTCTGACTAGAATCTGAGTATGACGACATTATAAAAGCTACTTACAGTTTTTTTCAGTCGCTAACAAGCGTTTGTCCAACCAGTTGTCACATTTTCAAAACTCTAAACACAGCATTGGTCATTTGTGGCCATACCATTCACACATTTCATGTCGTTTTCACACAATATGCAGTCAGTGAACACATTTCCACAATGCTTACATTTTCTTAACAGACAAGCTATACCTCCCAACAAAATTATGGATTGTTTTTGTAGTATTTACGAATGTTAACACACAACATCCCACAATAGCAAAAACAATATTCCAAACCTTAGATACAGTAAAAACCTCTGCTTCTGCAATGATATCAGTTCAAAAACAATATATCTCAGCTGATAATAAACAAACAATTGAATAATTGACACACAGCTGATTTATGTTGGGTAAATTGGGCCAACCACAGCTGATTCCAGTCTGGCTTAGACTCAGTGGCAGGGGTTATTTTTTTCTATTACATTGACACTTATACAGTAAAAGGAGGACTTTGAGGAGTGATGTTTTTGGAAACAGAAAAAGACAAACACTGTAATGTCTGGACGAGGAAGAGTAAGAGCAAGGGGCCCAGGGAGAAGAGCAGGTCCAGTGAGAGATGCAGTGAGAGGTGCAGTAAGAGGTGCAGGTGCAGTGAGAGGAGCAGGGCCAGGGAGAAGAGCAGGCCCAAGGAGAGGACAAGGTAGAGGTGTAAGAATGCGTGGTGGTGGCATTCCAAGGGCTGCAAGAACAGTAGTCAGTGATGAAATTCGTGCCACTATCATTGACCATGTAATCAACCATGGTCTTTCACTAAGAGAGGCTGGTGAAAGAGTGCAGCCCAATTTGAGGCGGTCAGCGGTTGCCTCCATTATACGCATCTTTCAACAAACCAACAGGTAAGTATTGCATTTTACATGGATTGTTTCTATTCTCACTTGACATGTCGATAAGGTCATACAGTAATGCATATGCAGAATTTTTTGTCCCTCTAAAGAATGCAACGTCTTCCACCCTCTGGGGGAAGAGGAAAGCTCCTCAATAATGATCAAGAGCTTGCCATTGTAGAAATGGTTGTTGCAAATAATGCAATAAAACTGCATGAAATTCAAACTAGAATTGTGGAGGACCATGAGATATTTGACAATATCGATAGCATCAGCCTCACAACCATTACGCAGACATTGTCCAAACACAGAGTGCGGATGAAGCAGCTCTACACTGTTCCCTTTGAGAGGAACAGTGAGAGAGTCAAGGAGCTACGACGACAATATGTCCAGGTATAGTGTATATTCAATTCAATGTCCAGTTCTAGAAGCTTTGCACTTTGCAAGTAGGTAACCTACACAGTAATAGGTTACAGTACAGTATGGTATACAGTAATGACAGGATTTACATAAACTTTGTTTCAGAGAGTTATGGAATTGGAGGCCAACCAGGCCCCTCATGAATTCATATACATAGATGAAGCAGGATTCAATCTGGCCAAAAGGCGTCGACGTGGACGAAATGTAACTGGAAAAAGGGCCACAGTTGATGTGCCAGGACAGAGAGGGGCAAACATTACCATGTGTGCAGCAATTGCAAATGCAGGATTACTCCTTCACAGATGTCAGGTTGGACCCTATAATACCGAGCGCCTCCTTGCCTTTCTCAATGATCTCCACCAGCGCCTGGTTCCAGAGCAGGATCAGGAGGGTGAAAACATGAGGACCTTTGTAATTACCTGGGACAATGTGGCTTTCCATCATTCGCAAGCAATAACAACATGGTTTGAAGTCCACCCAAGACTGGTAAGTCTCTTCCTTCCACCCTATTCACCTTTCCTCAACCCCATAGAGGAGTTCTTTTCTGCATGGAGGTGGAAGGTTTATGACCATCAGCCACATGACCAGATGTCCCTCCTTGAAGCCATGGATGCTGGCTGCAGGGACATCAGTTCAAGATTGCCAAGGGTGGATCCGACATACCAAGCGGTTTTATCCCAGGTGCATCGCCTTGGATAATATCAGATGTGATGTTGATGAAAACATGTGGCCTAACCCTGAAGATCGCAGAGATTAGATACAGTAATTTTGTGCTTTTTTTTTTTTTTTTTAAGAACAAAATAAATGAACCAACTCAGAGTAATCTGAAAGATCTAAAACAAGACGAATATTATTTGAAATGTGCCGACCTTTCATGAAGCCAGATTGTGTGGGTGAGATAACTTCTTCTAAGCAGGGTTTTAGTCTCCTAGCATATACTGCAGCTAATATTTTGTAATCAGAATTAAGCAACGTTATAGGGCACCAATTATCTAAAAATGTTTTATCCTTATTTGGTTTAGGAATTCATGTAATAAGACCTTGCTTCATCGATTCAGAGAATTCCCCTTGGTCTAAACACTCCTTGAAAACATCTAAAAATCAAATATTTTATATCACTCCAAAATGATTGATAAAATTCAAACGGAAACCCGTCAGGGCCCGGACTCTTATTAAATGGGGTCTTTGTAATTAGAATGTCCAGTTCTTCCACAGTTATCTCACCCTCACAAACAGCATGACTATCTTCACTTACAGTATAGTTTAAATAAATGGATCCACCTTAAAGATGTGAAAAGGTTATGGTATGACGTGTCCATGTTTATTAAGGAAAAGGTACTCTTTAATTTTGATTTGCATTTTGAAAATATAATTGTTGGATGTCTAAGGTGTGATAAAGGAAGCTTTTGTATGAATCTGTTAATTTTATTAGTCAAATTTCACATTCATAAGTGTAAGTTTTCGAACAAAAAGCCCCTTTTCTCAGTAGGCTAGCCTTTAAATAATTTGAAAATTACTTCTACTATTCACACTAGTACTAGGCTAATGGAAAAGCTATTAAGACTGTTAATCTGTCTTTAAAATCTTTGAATATTACAAAGGTCTTGTATTTTTTATTTATTTTTTCCTGTGTGTTCTTTTTCTTTTATATATGTGTGTTCTTTGCTCCCCTGGCTCCAAACTGTATGTTGTATTGTTTTGTTGTTCAAAGCATAATAATAATAAATATAATAATAATAATAATAAATGTCATTCTCTGCTACAGTTATACTGATTAAAGCGTTTATTGATACTACATTTCATTCTCATCAAACAACCAGGCTAACGAATGACTCGACACACACTGTACCGGGGCAGAGCAGACAAGACTTTCTTCTGTGAAATATTTGTCTCATAAATATTAATTTACTTCGCATCTTAACCCACAACTACCCCTAGCCTACATATTTGGCAATATGGCTGTTTTATTTAGCTGACCAACTATCACAATATGTGTGGGAAAGCTGCGCGATGGCACTGCATTCCGAGTTTTTAGGCACATTAACATAATGAATTCCAGGTTCAACGAAGGCTTTTTGTTTTGTTAAGTAAAGCGTCACGTGACCTAATTAATATTTAACGTGAGCTAATTATACTCAAACTGCTGGAGACAGGTGTTATGAATGAAGTAGTCTAACACTTTAAAGATTTGGTTTTTGCAGTATTGGTCTTTCCATCTTTTGCTGCGTTTTAGGCACACATGGCTTGGCAGGGAGTGAAAGCGATCATTTTGTTTGTGTGCTGCATCGGTTTGGTTCTACCGCATAGTTCAAAGCCGATCTCTACTTTAGATCACTTTTCAGGCGTAGATTATGATTATTCTGATGGTGAAGCTGATAAATCCGAAGTGCTGGTTCAAGACAGAGGACATGAAATGAAATCGGAGTTGGCAGTTTACTGTAATAATAATACTATGAAAGTGATTTTGCCCTCTGGTTCTCTCAGTCAGGTGAAAATTTTGGGTAAGTATTAATATATCAGTTGTTTGTTTTTCATACATGTGATCTTAATTGACATTTCAACTTGCATAAATATTTTCAGGTTTTGCAGTAATTGAATCTGTGCTTGGGGCCCCAGCGGCCTGTGGATACTCTCTGACACAAGGCCATGGCCATAATGTTTTGGTTGTTGATTACACTGGCTGTCATGTCACCTTGGAGGTATTGAAGTTATGGAAATATTTTTGTTCTTGACGTTAACATCAAGTCAGCTATTAAAGGAGTAGTTATTTATTCACTCTTATGTCGTTCCAAACCTGCATGTGTTTCTCTTTTCTGTGAAACACCGAAGATCTTTTGAAAAATGTGGTGTTGGTATTTGTTTTTATTTATTTTACATACAGTAAAGTCAATGTAGTTAGAACCCTATTGACTGCCATAATGTGTTCTACAGAAGAATTACATTTATTTACATTGGAAGATGCTTACAAAGTTGAGTTACAAATGAGTGGCTTTGGATAAAAGCTTACAAAAGGTATGCATACAGGTATGGCACAACATGACGGATGAACAAACTATTTAACTTTATACACATTCATGGTCCTATTGTGAATGGGTCCCTGTCAGTGCATGTTATTCTAAAGAAAAAGTTATAGCAAAATGTAATGTCTTGATGCCCCTCTAAAACAAATGGTCTTTTTCATTTGGTGTCCAAGCGCTTATTTTTTTTCCCAACCTCTCTCTTCCAAGCTACTCTGAATCTTAAAGCGTCAGTTCACCCAAAAATTAAACTTGTCATTAATTATTCACCCGCATATTGTTACAAACCCGTACGACCTTCGTTAATCTTCGGAACACAAATTAAGATATTTTTGATGAAATCCAAGAGCTTTCTGACCCTTAATATAGACCACAATGTAATTGCCACTTTCAAGGCCCAGAAAGGTAGTAAAGACATTGTTAAAATAGTTCATGTGGCTACAGTGGTTCAACCTTAATGTTAAGAAGTGACACTAATACAGAGACTGACATGGAAAGATGTTGAATAAATTCGTTATTTTAGTTTTTTTGCATACAAATTATTCTTGTTGCTTCATAAAATTTAAGGTTGATAGCTCTCGGATTTCATCAAAAATATTTTAATTTGTGTTCAGAAGATGAATGGAGGTCTTACAGGTTTGGAATGACATGAGGGTGAATAATTAAAGGGATAGTTCACCAAAAAATGAAAATTACCCCATGATTTACTCACACTCAAGCCATCCTAGGTGTATATGACATTCTTCTTTCAGACGAGTACAATCAGTTATATTAAATGAATGGGATGAGATAGGATGGCTTGAGGGTGAGTAAATCATGGGGTAACTGTCATTTTTGGGTGAACTTACCCTTTGCATTTGCAACTCATTTTAGAGGCAGAACTTTGTTTCACCCAGCTTTCTCTCATGATTGTTCTGTCTTTAGGACGGCCGTTATACTATGAGGGTCCTCTACCCGAATGAAGCTGGAAAGTTGGCTGTCGCTACGTTGTCTTGTGATGTAAACCAAAGTCTCACTGCTTCCCTAAAACTGCTCAATGTGCAGTCAGATCAACCATGTGCAAAACTACCCCCTACGCAACCTTCTCAATCATCAGCTCCCCTATCCCCACCAAACTTGCTACTGCTGAACAGAAAACCAGGAGGTGAATGTGAAACTCTCTTATGATTGCTCTTAAACGTTAATAACTTTAATAATTCCAGCTTTAATTTTTTTTGAATTAAGTTCTGCTTTCCTCAAATTAACTCAGCTCTTCATGTTTTAATTCAAGGCTGCACCATCTCTGCTGATCAGAGAGTGTTGTGTAGCACCTCAGGTATAACGCGAGACGAGTGCCTGACCAGAGGATGCTGTTTTGATGCAGTGACCTCAGTCTGCTACTATCCCATGGATGGTATGTTCTTTCTTACATACTTCACAGCTAAACCCGTAAGGCAAGTAACTAATGTATATTAAGGCAAGTCAATTTTACAATATTTCAATGAAATAGAGTTAAAGATGTGCAATTCATTTTGAATGGAAAAACTAAGGTTGGGCCACTTGAGTTGAGTGAAAAAGACAATTTCCTTATAAGCAATTGCCTCTTACAGTTGAAAGGAGGGACTTCCATTCCTAAAGCTGCCATATTGATTGTTAAATTGTCGTTTCCTCTCTCTTAAACTCTCTTGGCATTACAAACCTATACATATGATGCATTCCAAAGGGTCAGGGTTTTCTGCTTTGCTTTCATATTTGGACCATTTACTTTATTTTAGTTGTACTTTTTTACAAATGCCTCAATTTAATAACCTGTGTTCTGATTAACCAGTTTGGGTAGTTCAGTAATTGCACTAAATTACTGCTATACCATGACGTTTACCAAAGCATAGAATACTGTAGAATATAATTTGTCTTAAGTAAATTACCTGAAGTAGTCAAACTCCTACATACTTTTGGCCACAACCTACCAAATGTTTATAGTTGCTTTTGTACATTAAGCTAGTATGGCAGAAACCTAAAGGTTTTAAACCAAAAAAAATTACACACTACCTTTTAATGGATACTGGGTCTCATTCACTAACTGTGCATATGCATGGATTTGTGTGTGACGTGTATGAATATTTTCACGAACAAATCATGATTCATCATTAACTTTCGTTCTAAATTCTATTCTGAATTCATGACGAAATGTTGGAACAACTGAAACCACATGTAGGCTATGCAAAGATCACATACTCTTAAACATTTAAGATTAAATTACAAACCTGATTCCAAAAAAGTTGGGACACTGTACAAATTGTGAATAAAAACAGAATGCAATGAGTTTCAAATTTCAATATTTTATTCAGAATACAACATAGATGACATATCAAATGTTTAAACTGAGAAAATGTATCATTTTAAGGGAAAAATAAGTTGATTTTAAATTTCATGGCAGCAACACATCTCAAAGTTGGGACAAGGCCATGTTTACCACTGTGTGGCATCCCCTCTTCTTTTTATAACAGTCTGCAAATGTCTGGGGACTGAGGAGACAAGTTGCTCAAGTTTAGGAATAGGAATGTTGTCCCATTCTTGTCTAATACAGGCTTCTAGTTGGGTCTAGTTAGGTCTTTGTCGCATCTTCCTCTTTATGATGCGCCAAATGTTTTCAATGGGTGAAAGATCTGGACTGCAGGCTGGCCATTTCAGTACCCGGATCCTTCTATGCAGACATGTTGTAATTGATGCAGTATGTGGTCTGGCATTGTCATGTTGGAAAATGCAAGGTCTTCCCTGAAAGAGACGACGTCTGGATGGGAGCATATGTTGTTCTAGAACTTGGATATACCTTTCAGCATTGATGGTGCCTTTCCAGATGTGTAAGCTGCCCATGCCACACGCACTTATGCAACCCCATACCATCAGAGATGCAGGCTTCTGAACTGAGCGCTGATAACAACTTGGGTTGTCCTTGTCCTCTTTAGTCCGGATGACATGGCGTCCCAGTTTTCCAAAAAGAACTTCAAATTTTGATTCGTCTGACGACGGAACAGTTTTCCACTTTGCCACAGTCCATTTTAAATGACCCTTGGCCCAGAGAAAAAACGCCTGTGCTTCTGGATCATGGCTTCTTTTTTGACCTATAGAGTTTTAGCCGGCAACGGCGAATGGCACGGTGGATTGTGTTCACCGACAATGTTTTCTGGAAGTATTCCTGAGCCCATGTTGTGATTTCCATTACCGTAGCATTCCTGTATGTGATGCAGTGCCGTCTAAGAGCCCGAAGATCACGGGCATCCAGTGTGGTTTTTCCGGTCTTGACCCTTACGCACAGAGATTGTTCCAGATTCTCTGAATCTTTGGATGATATTATACACTGTAGATGATAACTTCAAACTATTTGCAATTTTTCTCTGAGAAACTCCTTTCTGATATTGCTCCACTATTCGCCGCAGCATTGGGGGAATTGGTGATCCCCTGCCCATCTTGACTTCTGAGAGACACTACCAGTCTGAGAGACTCTTTTTATACCCAATCATGTTGCCAATTGACCTAATAAGTTGCAAATTGGTCCTCCAGCTGTTCCTTATATGTACATTTAACCTTTCCGGCCTCTCATTGCTACCTGTCCCAACTTTTTTTGGAATGTGTAGCTCTCATGAAATCCAAAATGAGCCAATATTTGGCATGACATTTCAAAATGTCTCACTTTCAACATTTGATATGATATTTTATTCACAATAGAATAGATAAAAGTTTGAGATTTGTAAATTATTGCATTCCCTTTTTATTCACAATTTGTACAATGTCCCAACTTTTTTGGAATCGGGTTTGTAATTGTATTTATTTATTTATTTATTTATTTATTTTCAAACATGCATTGTCTGCTTAAGTGGCGCGTTTCCTCTGCATAAAGATGCAGATTCGTGTATGTTCAGATGGCTAATCTGTACATAGTCTGTATAAAAGGTGTTTGTTTGAACATGTTTTAAGGACCGGACACTTAGCATGCACAGTAAGATCCTTGAGCAATGCCATCAGGCATGTCATGTCAGTGTGTGTCATGTTTGCTGAGAGTGAAAGGAAAAGTTTGCAGAATGCCTTTTTATGGACGTTATGGTTGGAGCGTTTAATGCAAATTTCTAACCTTGTGCATGTGGTCGCTCATTTAGACTACTCCAAATTTATTAACATTGGAATGAGGTTAAGAATGCATGTGTTTTATAAGTATAAATACTTGTCTTAGTGCTGCTTCCATTCGCCTCAACCTTCTTGTTTTCCCAGAATGCACTGCTGATATGAATTTTGTGTTTGCTATTTACAATGATTTCACAAACGTCCCTGTGGACCCAATGAGCTTCATTGTTGCTGGGAAGACTGGTTGCAAACCTGTTATCTCCAACAAAGACTTCGCCATCTTCAAATTTTCTGTCACTGAGTGTGGAACACGTTCTTTTGTAAGTATTTTGCCGTCAGCTTGTGGGACTTTTTTTTTCTTTTGGCTTAATCTTCCTTTTTATTATATCTATATATCTGTATCTCAGATGCTCTGCCATCTGTATTTGCTTAGCTTTTAGTTTCATAGTTGTAGTAGTGGCAAGTGTGTGTTTTTTTTTTTTTTTTTTTTGTGTCCCTTTCATTACTTCAGACCCCCCTTCTGCTGGCTCTGGCTTGTACATTGATTCAACTGGTGGACTGAAAAATGACAACTGCTGTAATTTTACATCAGATCATAGGCGAGACGACTATTTACCTGGCTGAGGTACAGACCATCATCAAAGTTCGTAACCTGAAGTATGGCATGATCTCCAGGGATAATCCCATCAGGTTTTTGAAAATTTCTTTGAAAATGGTGTAGCTGGTTTTTATTTATTTATTTATTTATCTTTTTTTCTCTCCTCTTCTTAATATATTCTAGGGCAGTGGTTCTCAAACTTTTTTTTTTTTTTTTTTATACCAAGTACCACCTCAGAAAATATTTTGCTCTCAAGTACCACCATAATGACCAACATTTAAAATACAGTAGCGTAGTAGGCCCAACCATTCAGCTACAGCTCTGCACAGTTCAAAAACAAGGCAGTTTATTCCTAATGAGTATTTATTGTCACTTTAACGTTGTAAATACAGTTCGTACATTAACACTGCACTGTGCTTACATACAGGTAGCCTAAATAAATTAAATTAAAATGTGTTGTACCTAAAAGTTAAATTAAAACTGTACTTAAAGGGTTAGTTCACCCAAAAATGAAAATTCTGTCATTTAATTGCCCTCATGTTGTTCGACACCCGTAAAACCTTTGTTCATCTTCGGAACACAAATTAAGATATTTTTGTTGTAATCCAATGGCTCAGAAAGCCCTCCATTGGCAGCAATTACATTTCCTCTCTCAAGACCCATAAAAGGTACTAAAGACGTCGCTTAAAAAGTCCATCTCACTACAGTGGTTCTACAATAATTATGAAGCGACGAGAATAGTTTTTGTGTGCAAAGAAAATCTAAATAACGATTTTATTCAACTGTATTCTTGTCTTCCGTCT
Source organism: Coreius guichenoti (assembly GCA_039654105.1). NCBI lineage: Eukaryota > Metazoa > Chordata > Actinopteri > Cypriniformes > Gobionidae > Coreius > Coreius guichenoti. Next base: position 16,934,701 of record CM077184.1, on the reverse strand, counting down.
GGACCTCTGACGTGAACTCACGAAGCACCACGACGCATGCGCGCGAGAATGACGTAGAGCCGGCAGAAGCGAGGAACTTTGTTTACAAGCAGAGGAAGACGCGCCGTATCTAAGCTGTTGAATTCTACATTGATTGTGCTTTAGGTTTTGGCGTAGTGCTCAAAATGGTGCTAAAGTGTGCTGGATTTCCTGGATGCCCGAACGCCGGCTCTACGTAATTTAAGTAATTCATGACAGAATTTTCATTTTTGGGTGAACTAAACCTTTAAATGTAAAAACTTTACTCAAATAAAGATTAAATTAAAATGTATTGTTTTAACATTAGTGATTCATCTGCGTACCACTGGAGGGAGCCTGAGTACCACTAGTGGTACTCGTACCACACTTTGAGAACCACTGTTCTAGGGTCCTATACCATGAAACCGGTTTAGGTGGATAGACCGGTATGTTTCAGTTTAGTTTGTTCCAGCCCTGGGTTTTAGGCACCATGGAAGTGGTTTTTAGCAGTGTTCATTGCAATAGTAACTTGCACTCCACGGCTAACCTGCTCCGGGGCAGGTTACGTTCTGGGTAAGAGCGCAAGCGGAAACTGGACCAATCAGCTGTGAGCAAAGTGACTCATCTGACGAAATAGTCACTCCCCCAGTTTCTCTTGCTCAAAATGAAAGGTCACTACATGGTAAAAGATTTTTAAATACAAAATTTACTTGCTTTTAGCGATTTGATCATTTATTATAATTTTGTATAATAGTTATAAATCTTATACCCCTAATTCATTACACATGTTGAATAATTGTTAAACAAATTGCTCATTTAAATTAACATAAATAAATGAATAAATAAATAAAATTTGGAATCGGTAGATAAAGCTTTAAAAATAACTAAATGCGAGCTTGCGTGTCTGATTCTGTGTATACCAATATATTATCAGCTATATAAACTTAACTTTCACTTGCGCTGATATAGTAAGATTTTCTTGCTGTCTACATGCATTTATGTACTTTATTCTTCAATCTCTTAATCTTTGGCAGAAGAGAGAAAATCTTGCTGATTCTCTCGCGAGAAGTGGATCGCAGGTTCTCTGTTTCAAGGCATGTGATTGGCTGTTCACTTCTGGTGTTACCTTCATGTGCGCAATCTGCGCATGCTCCATGAACTCGGGATCAAACCTGAGTTGACAGAGAAAGTTGATCGGCGTCATGGTACCAACAAAACCGGATTTAATTGTTTTTAACTTGAAACTAATCTTGTAACACTGAGTTCGTGGTATAGGCCCCTGATCTTTTAGTGCATGGTCCTAAGCCTTTGTAATCTTTCATCACAATGTGGTGGTTTTTTTTTTTTTTTTTTTTTTTTTTTCTCTCATTAATATGCCCTGGTAATTTTTAAATTTAAAATGACGTCTCATCTGACATGTTTACGGGCGTGAGAGCAGGACAACCTGTCACTCAGATGAGATCACAGCAATAGCAAACCCCAACCATGCAATCCATTTTCTCCATGGGCAAAATCAAGTCCTGCCCTACTTTTTTTTTTTTTTTAAATTGTTTGAGCCATTTTACACATGACTTAGTTGCAATAGTGTTTTTATTCCCTATTGTGACATGTTTCATGCCGACTTGAATTAAATGGCAATGTAAAGATTCTTTCATTCTCATTTATTTATTTATTTTTTTTCCCTCCTTTCTTTCACTTTTGTGCTCCTTAGACTGATGGTTGAATGCCGCTACCAGAAGGTTTTAGCTGATCCTTTGCTTTCCAGACCTGTGCTTGCCAGTGCAGGGTATATGGTTATGAGTCCCAGTCTTCCTCCATACCTGCTCTCTGAAGGACTGTTTGGAGTTCAGCTTTTAATTTCTGAGGGTGAATCTCTCTATAGTTGTCACGCTGGTTTCTCTGGTTGATCAGAATAGCAATCAGAATATTTCTCCAACCCTCTTTTCCCTACAGATGAGACTTTCACCAACTTTTATCCACATTGTCATCTGCCCCTACATGTTCTTTTGGGGAAGCCTGTATATCTGGAATTGCGTCTGAGCTCTCCACAACCTGCAGCTACTCTTCTAGTTCACTACTGTGTGGCCTATCCACGCTCTGCTAAGAGTGCCCTGGTTCTGCTTTTTGAGGGGTAAGAACCTGAATTTTAAATTTAAAGCAAAGATGCTAACATTGATGCAGCATTGTATTGAGTTTAGGATGCAGATTTGCAATTTTATTTTAAATGAAATTAAAAATTTTAAATTCATACATATCTGCAATGTGGAATTTTTAAACCGATGATCAACACTGAATGTATGGTTGTGAGCCCAGTTTGAAAGTTAAAAATTAAAGTTTAAAATATTACATTTTGAAAGTTGTCTGTCAGTAGATGCATAATTGTTCGAAATGCCACCTATAGAGATTTTCTTTTTGAATTTATATTTTTATATTAACTTCCATAATGCTTACCTGTGAACTTTCTTGAATTTCAGTTCAGTAAACTCCTTTTGAAGTTACAGAGGCTGCTAAGAACTTAAGCAAAACTTTTAAATATGCATATCTCGGATGTCTTTTTATTCATGATTGATCCTTGATAACGATTTTTTTTTCTTTTCTTTTTTTTTCCTCCTGCAGATGCCCTAATCCTCTTGACTCTGGCAGCACCTCCATCCTTTATGTGAAACATCTGCCTCAGAATCAGTACCAGCGTCGCTTTGAGATTAAAGCCTTTCAGTTCATGGATTTGTCTACCAATAAATACATAAATGAGGAGGTAACAACTAGACGACAACATATAAGAACTGTCAGGTTGCCTTACCAAATCATGATTTTGATCATGTTTCCTCCCTGCAAACAGATTTACTTCATGTGTTCTACTGAAGTGTGCATGCCCTCTGGGTCGCCCTGTGCAGAGACCTGCTTTGATGGAAAGGTGTGTTGTGCACAATTTGTATACATTAAAGGCAAGCTCACACTACAGGACTGCAAAACTACCTGAATCACTGTGGTGCTCACAGTAAACAACAGGGTTTCTTATCTGTCGCCTTGTAGCAGAGCGCGTACTTTAAAAACAACGCCGATGAGGTGCACAAACTGAACGAGCATTGGTCAAGAGGCAGTCTTGACCAACATTGAAAATGTTCATAAATTCATGCACGAAGTTAGACTAAGAGATTTTTGTTTACCTTCTGCAATGTGATTGGCTGGATTAGTTCCACCTTGTTGCATCGCACAAACTAAAATCATGTGGCGATATTTTAAAATCTTTTGGACATTATCATGGCGTCTGTAACTGCTCAAGACTGGCTCAGATGCTCCTAATTAAGTGCTGATTTGGCCACAATCCAGAGGTTTTGTCACAGATCTTGGAAATCTATCTGCAACCGCAAAATCCGACCAAAAGTCATGTTTTGTAAGCTTGCCTTAAGAGTCACTCAAATGTTCATGATGGATTACAATGACTTATTTCTGTTTTCTGCAATGTAATGTGTTAATTTTGTTGTAGTCTCCATGAATAAGGCCCAGGTGAACCACTGGCAGTTGGAGTGTGAGAATCCTCCTGTGTTTGTACAGTCTAACTTGGAATAAATTTTTTTTTTATCTCTATTTGTGCAAGATGTACATTTCTATAAAGCATTTAAGACTAAAGCATCTAACTGTCCAGGGATGTAAACTTCTCAGCAGCGAAACGGGTGACAAAGACGTGAACTTGGGTGGGAAAATGTTTAATAAGTTTTATGATAATGATTTAAAAACACATGAACAAGCTGAAAACTCTCTCAAAATACAAGAAACTGTTAACATGACTTTTGAAACATAACTTTTAAAATATTGCCTTTTTAACATGTAATTTAGTCAGTTATGGTAACTCAATGACATGATCAATCTTGTACCATATTTATTGCATGGTGAATGTAAAGCTAAAAATACTGGAGGAAAAAATAAGCTTTTCTGCAGTCAAATCTTCCAATAAACCATTGTTTTGAAACCACATTAGTATATCAGAATAACCCTGTAACATCACTTTTCAAAGCGCAAGCACAACACGCTTATTTAGCCAAGTTCATACTTTGACCTAAAACAGCATTCCTGTAGCTTGAACCTTAGAGCAAGTGCAAGCGAAAAGTTCAGTTCAAGTCCCAGGGAATGCACGAACTCATGAAATGTATACCTTGAATGCAATATAATTCGCATTGGATAGAAGCATTTGCCAAATGTAATAAAACATCTTCAATATTAGCTGAAATGGTCTCACATACTTAGAATTAAGGAACACCATGCACATATTTGATCTAATGACCAAGGTGAGAAAAAACAGGAGTAAGCACAGATTGAGCGCTCATTCCTTATTACTTTTCCTGTGGCACAAATAGAAACCATAATCAGTATCACAGAAAAATGTCACTAAGATTAAATCCTTGAGCATAATTCTGGCATAAATACACTATATTACTGCTTTGGACAATGCCTTCCTTTAGACAGTTCCGTTGCTTCCTGTAATAAGAGGGAAATTGTTACCCATGAGAAAAATTTGCTTGCAATTTGTGACAACATTGAGCAAATCTAGCCAAAAGAAAAGTGTAGTCTTAACTACTTATAGGTTTGTGTACTGTATAGTTTGATTATATTTAAGGTTAATTGTAAAATATTCATAATCACATGTACATTGTACTTTAGGATTCAAAACTTGTATAGTTGTTGTACTAAGCATCTTTTTTGAGTATCTGTTGAAACTAATGAACAAACTACAACTACTTGTGCAGTGTTGCCACAAATGGACCACTGCTGTTGTATCAGAATGTTACGACTGCACAATGTAATATTATATTAATGAAATGTTCATAATTTCTCAAAACAAAATATATTTTTTTTCCACAAAGTAATAGGTTAAGAAATGTATTACATCATAAACACTGTAGCAACTTAATAAAGGATAAGTGAATTCATGTTTACAATAACAATTGTCAACATAATGAAGTTACAAAACATTTTTTGTATTAAAATTACATTAAAAGGAATGTTGTCTTAATCTAATTAGAGAGTACCCCCCCCACCCCCACCCCCCGCTCTAAAATGCTTGCACTCTATGTTCAGAGCATCACAAGTGTAATATGGGGGATATTGTTTTGCGGCGGACTGGCCCTCGGCTTGCAAAATGCTTTTTCTGGGTTACAACCTGGAAATTCCCTTTTCGCACCCCATGTTCTGTCTGCGCAGGGAAAACAACTGAGCAGCCATCAGATTTCTGTAAGGCTTCGTGGCTACGCCCCTCTTTGGCGCGCGTCTCAACTAGGTCGTGTAGACCAATCTGTAGTGCCTCTGCTCGCAGCCTCGCACGGTTGATAGCTACTACATATGCAAACTGATGCATTCACGACACAGCCTTCTGTGTTCTATTATTCTAAGGTGCTGTGAATATAGAGGGATATAGAGCTGGTTTAATGTGTATGCACCAATACACGTGTTGCTTGTTATTCCACGCTCTGCATTCATTAGTCCAGCGTTGCTCGACTGTGTGTAGTAGGGCGGTGTTCAAGACACCGTCTTGGCCCGCTAATGTCTGGTGTTTCAACTAGGTCCGGTACCCTGCCAAAGTGAGGCGGGCGCTACAGGACCTTCAAATGAGCACACATGTAAACATTCAATAAAAAAACATTAATTTGTCAACAGCCATAAAACATCAAGAATAAGAACCTTCATGGGTTATCGAACGCGACTATCTCCCCTCTACATGAGTGGAGCGCGCGTGCTGAATTAATCTGGCTGATCGACTGATAGTCCATTCAGAGAATGTATTATACAAAAGACAGATAACTGGGCCTTGTGATGCGAGCTCGCATTTCACAGGGGCGCTCACAGTTTGTTACTGTGAGCGCCTTTTATACTTATACTTCCGTTCATTTCGAGCCGAGAAGTTTCTGCCTTAAGAGTTCTCAGGAAGCACTTAGGTTGGACAATGAGAGTCTACCGCTATTGCCTTGTTTCGTTCCCCGGTTGACGGGCAATCGATCGGGAGGCACGCGAGGAGATTACACCCCCCTCGTTGTTACAGGCGCAGACTCTGCTTTTCTGCGCGAATGGTCACTCTCGTGGGTTATATCTATGCGCTTTGCTGTTTTACACATTCATGGTGTAAAAGCACAGACAAGGAATCACCATTTGTGGTTCCCCCACACAGGTAGTAACCTTTGCGGAAAACTATGAATGTTGCTATGGCAGTATTCGTCTTAAGCTGTTGCAGCCACTGAGTTGGCAGTGTTCGACTAGTCGTGTAATGACTACTGGATGATTGGCACCACCAGTGTTTCTGCTGCCTTCGTGTTTCATTTGCACGGTTAACCACGCATGTATTATGTTCATGACAGCACCGGCATTGCCGTTGCAGCGGACATTTTACTTACTGCTGCATGCATTTGGTCACCAGCACACACTGTACGGTGTTTACACCGTGGATGCCATATCCCGGGATGAACGCTGATAGACGACAGTGCCGTCACCTATCCATGCGTCTGTGGTGCGGAATGGCTGCTGTTAATGCAATCCAGAGGCGAGTGCCGACATGAATGCTGGCAGTGAGTGTATGGTTTATCCAGGATGCAGGCGAGACCGCTGTCCTTTACTCTGCGACGTGTTTGCAGGAGTCTATGCATGTGCAACTTGCTCTTATAGCCGCTATGCCGCTGAGCTTATAGGTCTCCGTTTCATGAAGTTCTTTAGCTAGTTCTACGGCTTGGCTTGCAGCCTATCTGGACCTTCGCCATCAACACGGCGGGTTTTTATTATATCCCCATAGCGACACCTATCGGTGACGCAGTGTCGAGAGATCGACTCGAAAGGGAACGTCTCTGGTTACCTAACGTAACCTCGGAACGGGAACGAGACACTACATATGCTGCCGTGTTACATAGTTCAGAGTCTCTGTCGGCTGCGCTCTGCTTCAGTCCAAGATTCTGAGGCAATGGCGTTCAGCGCCGCCCTATAGTGCGGGGGAGCCCGCCTCTATTTCATGCGCTTGAACGCTATTGGCGGGCGGTTTCTCGCCCGCGAGATTTCATATGGCTTCAGTAGATTCAAGAAAATCAAAATCAAATCAAATCACCTTTATTTATATAGCGCTTTTTACAATGGCAATTGTTTCAAAGCAGCTTCACAGTGGTAACAGGAAAATAATGCAACAGAATTTGATTCGGCTGTACAGCCGCTCTGGTGAAAACGGTGATGTCATCCAGCTCATTTCAATTATCATATAGTGTCAATGCGGGCAGATCAGTAATATAGTTGAAATTTAAGTGTCCCCAAATGAGCAAGCCAAAAGCCAAAGGCGACGCATGACACTCGTGTTTTTTTTTTCCGTTTGCTCTGCTTGAGCTTAAATGCTTTTGATATGTATATTTATTGTTTACACGCATTGTTTAATGTTTTCAACTACAAGAAAACCTCAAGATATAATGTAAGCTTGTGTATATTGCCTAGTCATAAGCTTAGAAATGGTGACAAAAACATAATGATTCAGGGTCCATTTACATGACAGCATTTTCAACTTAAAAACGGATAAACTTTTTATGCATTTTGGCCTTTCATTTACACGACAATGGCGTTATGGTAGGCATGCACATTTGGCGTGAGTGCTCTGTAAAGAAAGACCTGCGCACATATGCATTCTTTTACAAAGTGGCATCGCCAACTACTGGCCTGGCATGAATAATGCACCGTTTTTAGTCGTTTTCGCAGATCCGTGTGAATGGAGATTAGTTTTATAACGTTGTTATCTGTACAAAGAAAAAACTTTTCCATTTTTAGTACATTGTTGTAGTGTAAACATACCTAAAAAATAACCCTTTAAATTAAGTTTAACGAGAGAGACCCACAAATGAAAATTGTCATTTACTCACCCTTATACTACACAACACTTAAGGCACATTATTTTAGAAAACATCAGCAGCTTTTTCTGCTGTTCCTGCACTGTTAACCGCTTACCTCCATTGAGTACTGTTTGTGCATGTCCATTGCTGTTGTTTCCACCTGGGAAATGCAAAGAGGAATACAAAAAAATATATAAACACAGAGAAGCTTATTAATTAAACTACATATATTCCTACAATCTAGTTACATCTACTGACAACAGATATTTTATATATTTTAGCTACTAAAATGAGTTACAGAAAACACTGCTTCCATTTATATTTTATACTGGGATAAATCTGGGGTGGCAATGCTTTTTCTTAGGGTGTCAGTTGTCACCCTGTGCCACCCTGGTAGATCCGCCTCTGATTACTGATTGTTTCTATGTGAAGGGTGAACTATCCCTTTAACAACTAAAGAGGCATTCAAACAGCATTGTGTTGCACATCTGTCATTCAAACCACATTGGTTGAACTGTAGTCAATGACGTCACACAGGTGGTGTTGTAATAACTTCTAATTAATCAGTCTGAGATCGAAATAGTGTCAGATTATTGCTGTAAATAATGCATATGGCACCTGAGGACTACTTCGCTGTTATTGTTCTTTGTTGTTTTGCTTTATTTACAGATTCTTGATTTAATCGCAGGTTCCCTCTTATGTCATACTCCAGGCTTCCCCGAGGTACTAGAGCACATTTGAATACTGTTCAAAAGCGGCACTTTCATTCTCTTGACAAACTAAAAGACATAGAATGAAATTTGTGTGTGTGTGTGTGTATATATATATATATATGTATATATATATATGTATGTGTGTGTGTGTGTGTGTATGTGTGTATATATATATATATATATATATATATATATATATATATATATATATATATATATATATATATATATATATATATATATATATATGGAATGAAAGATTTATTGTACTGCATCTTAGCTTGCTTAAGAGCATGATGTATGTAAGTCCACATCTAATACTAAAAATAATCTATGCTTCTAACCACAGGTCGAAGGCTGTAGTTCCAACCACACAACTTTGTGATGCTGTTTGTGAATGTTCATTGGAACTATGGTTTTGGGAAACACCAAATTGTTGAATTATGTTGCTATCTTGCAACCATAGATGCTTTTAGGAACCACACCCCAGAATGTTCATCATTAGTAACAGAAAACAATCCCTGTCAAAATATAGTCACTATGTATTTTAAGCAGAAATCTATCCCATTTGTGTCAGATGTTTTGGTCAATGTGCAGTCCATCAAAACTATTGGGGAATCCATCAGTAGGAGCATCCACTACAGGTCCTCTGGTGATAAAATTGCTGTATGTGTGAACACCCCATAACACTTATCTAAAGGGAAATACTGATTCACTCCACTTCAAGGGACAAAAATAAAAATTCTGTCATCATTTACTCACTCTCAAATTGTTCCAAACCTGTATAAATGTCTTTGTTCTGCTGTACACAAAGGAAGATATTTGGAAGAATGTTTGTAACCAAACAGATCTCGGGCCCCATTGACTACCATAGTATATATTTTTCTTCAAGTTTGGTTACCAACATTCTTTAACATGATGACAGAATTTTCATTTTTGGGTAAACTATCCCTTTCAGTCCTTTCTGAAGCAGCTTACCTGGAAGAAGACTGTTCTTTGTTCCATTAATGTAAGACTTTATTGCTACTTCATTTTCAGTTCTCTGTTTCGAGAAAACTAGAGAGGATTACAAATAAAGATGATAAATACAGTTACAATCTACATGCATTGCTGTCAGAGGCAGAGATAAACAAGTGAAGTCTGGTCAGCAAAAAAAAAACACAATTAATATGGATTTCAATGGACTATTTCAAGATTTTGGACATACTGCCCACCCCAAAGTGAAACAATAGATTTTTTTCTCTCTGAAGCAGTCCTGTCAATTCTGACAGTTGAAGAAACTTCTTCAGAGAAAAGTATTAAAGATATTGTGCCCAGAATCTGTATGTTGTAATACTCACCAAGTATTTTAGTATTATAAAGGTAAAAGAAGAGCCCTGCAGCACAGACTATTGTAAGTAAAGCTCCAATCACAATTCCAATAGCCAGGGAAGGGCCTTCTTTGCAGTCTTTGCATTTTCCATCTGCAAAAAAAAGCAAAATGAATAGACAAAGTTACTGTATGTAAAGTACAAATGATGATTACATTTAGAAAATTCAATTCCATTGTTGATAAAGGCTCACTTTAAGGGGTCATAAGACACTAAACTACATTTTCTGAGATTTTATAAGGTGTTTGTATTGCACATTACAGAAGAAAATGTTAACATGAAAACGTTAACATCAATTATGTTTTAATTGTAATAGAAAACTTAATTTGGCACTATTTTTGACTTTCGGGTTTAAAATCTTAATTGTGTCAATGTCATAGGCTGTGACATTTTCTCTCACATTATGGAGTACTGATGATATAATTATTCATGAGACTGTGCATTTATCCTATGAGAGACACTTAGTATTTTATGGATCACAAGTGTCTCCGAGTCTCCAACATAAACGTGATCCATCCATACTGTGAGTGTAACACTCGGTAAACACTGCAGGTGTCATGATGGTCACAAACACAGAGATGAACCTATAATTTCACTAAGCTAATTGGTCACAAAAAACGAACATATCATGCTTTCAAGTTGTTTCAAGTAGGCACTGCCACCATTGCTTACTCAGAGGAAAGACCCCTACTTTACTGGTTGAATTAATGCTTTCACTTTGCCTACCCCATGTGACAATAATTGGTTCTTTAAGAGTATTATGAGACACAAAACAGTCATATTCTGCTTTTTCATCCTCCTTGATGTTTACACTCGTCCTCAGCTGGAAGGTTCCATCATGGTTTGGTCTGATTCCTGTGGATTCAATCTCATCTTCAGGCAGGGATGTGCGATATTTCCTTATGGTCAACTTCACATCTTTGGGGTAGAAGCCAGTGGCCAGACAGGTGAGTTTCAGCTTAGTTTTGTCACTGTTAGGAGACTTTTTCGCGAACACATGCACTTCTGGAGGAGCTGAGGACACAGGAATCAGTTTATCAGTGAGTTCTATATATAGGACAGCTGCAGATAATCAACAAATACAAATGCTGTACATTTACTCACAGCTATTTCTCAGCTCCTCGTCTCCATATTTTCTGAATTTGTTGAGCCAGTCCACACACTCTTTCTCCAGGTAGCCCTTGGTGTACTGGTTTAGGATGGGCACATTATCCCACTTCCTCTTGGTTGGAAGAGCTGCATCAACGGGGGCAACCCACTGAGACTCCTTATCATCAAAAGACAGGAAGTTCTCACCATCATAGCTGTACTCATCAATGCCTTTGGAAAACTTTGCTTCACTTCCTTCTTCTTCAATTTCACACCCATGTCTCCACTGAAGAACATGAACATCTTAAAAGGACAGAAAACAAAATGTCTATCAGATGATAATAATATAATATGATAATTATATGCAGGTTAATATGTATCATTGTTCCTCACCTGATTCATTCTGTCTCATACGGTTAATCAGAATGTTGACATTCACACTAAACCACTGTTCTTTGCTCTTTCTTGACTGGGTGCCTTTTTCCCAGTAATCCTCCTGCATTTTCTCTTTCATCCAGTGCTGTTTGGGAATCTTTCTTTTTTCCTTGCTATTATAATAGTCAATCTGTCTGTCATCTAGCAGACCCATAGCAGTGAATTCATGGATGCCCGGCAGATCGACAGGTTTGGACAAGGCCATGTAAATGTAATACAGGGAGTGTTTGTCTGCAATACAAAGGAATAAAATAGGCTGTGCATAAAATAAGTGTATTGGCCGATTACATAAACTGCTTAGACTAGTCTTACAAGTTAGTCATCTCGTTTTTTTCTTTAAGACTGGTCATAATTTATTTTAAGTCTGTTACATAAAAAAGTAGATTGGTCTAATTTTAATCTGAAAAATAAGACTGATTAGCCCAAACTAATTGAGTTGGTCAGAGTAGATTTTAAGACAGTCTTACAGTTTTTTTACAATCGCTATGACACTTTTTTCAATACTTTTAACAAATTTCCTAAACTCTTAACACAGTTAGCACAACATCTGTCTGTGTAGGCTATACAATTAACACATTTATTGTTGCTTTGACACAAAATGAATATAGTTAACAAATTTAAAATGCTTGAACTTCTTTTACACACAAGCTCAACCAAGACCAAAACAATGGATTTTTACTTCCAAATTTACCAGTGCTTTAACACTGTATGTCAGAACAGATAACACCATGTTCTAAACCTAACCTTATAGGCTAAAGTCAAGGTAAACAGCTGTTTATATTGTGAATTGAAACACAAATATATCCCCTGTATTTTATTCCATTGTTACTGAGAAACAGCTGATTGAAGTTATGCAAATATATAAATCACAACTGATTCCCATCTAGGAATTGTTCAGGTGTTGATGATCTTTCAATCACATGACCATATGGTATACAGTAAAAGAGCCTCTTTGGGCTGATCTTGTGTGAAAAAGGAACAATATAGAGCAACGCATGAGGGAGAGGAAGAGGAAGATGAGTATCAGGACAAGGGAGAGGAGTGCCTTGACGAGGACAAGGTAGAGATTGAGGAGTTAGAATACATGGTGGCGCGCAAAGAAGGGCCTGAATTAGGGTAACTGATAAATAATAAATAAGAGCTACTACTATCATAGACCATGTCATAAACCACAGGCTATCATACAGTAAGGCTGGTGAACGAGTATAGCCAAATCTCAGCGGGACACAGTGGCATCCATTATCCAGAATTTTCGAGAAACCAACAGGTAGGACTTCTCCTACTGCAAAGTGTAAATACTTTTACCATGTATGCCTGTATGCCTCTGGTCTCTAATATGTAACTGTATTCTGTCTAAGGATTCAATGTCTACCTCCCTCAGGGGGCAGAGGAAAGCTCCTAAATGAAGAACAGGAACTTGCTATTGTCAACATGGTGATTGCTGATAATGAAATAAAACTGAAGGGCATAAAGCTACTCTGAGATGGGTCATTTATTTTTTGTTTTGAATTTCTGCAGCAAAAGAAACAAAATTCATGCATTTACTAAACCCAACAAAACAAAAATGTGGAGAGGCTTCAAAAGACACAATCTATGGTCAATAAAATATACTGTCTATTGTATAAGGGCAGACCTGACACATAAAATAATGCAGTTTCTGTAATTCCATTTAGTGTTAGTGTTTTTATGACATTGTGCTATGATTGACTAAATGTTCCTGTTGGAAGAGAACATGTGTTAGTGTTTTGGTAGACATAGTGTATTGTGTTAGTGTATTATTGTATTTTGAAAATTAGTGTTGGAGTTTAGTTTACAATGTGTGATTTTGAGCATGAAATTAACCGCTTTGGCAATTGTGTGTTGTAGGTGTGTTGGTGTGTTAAGAGTTTAGGAAAATTGTTAAAAGTATTGAAAAAATTGTCATAGCGATCGTAAAACTGTAACTGTTTATGCAACTGGTCCTATATGATAAAAGGGGTTTCTGAAGGAGAAAGCAGATCTAATACGAGGTGGGTCGGTGAGTCTCAAAACATTTCAGTTACAGAAAGAAAAGCAGACTAAATCTATTATAATAAAAAACAGACCTATAATTCGATGTATTATTTTGATAAATTCAGAGGCGGTTAATAGTGGTATATCCCTTACGGAATAATAATATATGGAAATATACTGCAAAATATAATGCGATATATTACATAAGCACTAGTTTCCCATATATGGAAATGTATTATGTTTCAATGTACTGCAATATATGCATTGACCATGTATGGCTATATATTGATACATATATTTAGACAAAAATTGCATTACATGTAATATTCATAAAGTTTTATCCCCTTTACCAGCCAACTTAAAGTTTTATACTTGTGTACATATATTGCACAAACATGTTCCCATATAAATGTGAATGTATGTACACACATATATTCACGGAATGAGTTACAGCAGATTTCTAGTCCCCAGCATGCTTTGCTTCTGACTGTTAAAGGAAGGTAAATGTTAAAATTAAGCTTTATTTCACATGATTTGCTCAAATTTTTATATAGGGGAGATCTGTTAGTTTTAAGTTGTATTATTTGGTAATTTCAAAGGTTTTTTGGTATGTGTGAGTTTTTGGGGTTACCACTGTGCTGAAGAGTAGAGCCTGTGGTTAGGTGGACAACTGGCCGAACACCATTAAGACTTTATTGCTATATTTAAAAAGTAATGGCTGTGCACTCTTCAGTAGTGATAGTCTCTTTGCTAAATACTTTAATACATGCAGGTGTGCTTGTGCTATTGTTAACTAGCTTGAAAATATGAAACATTTATAATGCAAGTAAATATAAGAAATATATTACATTATATATTTCTCTATATATGTATTTATACTGCATGATTAAATATATCTGCAATATATTATACACATATAAAACATATGTGATCAGATATGGTACTGTATATTATGAAATGTATTACTGAATATAAAATTACATACATTATGATATATTAGTAAATATACAATCACATATTTTTCAATATATGAAAAGCGGCAATTCCTTATGTAGCCTATTATTCAATATATTGTAATATATTAACACAATATCTTATTCTGAATATTTTTAAATATACCGTTATATCATTTAATATATTGATCATTCATATATAGGGAAATATATTTCCTTTCCGTAATGGATCGATCTTATGATCAGTAATAACTAACGTAAGGCCGCCGCCATATTAATCGATGTCACATTTGTGTGTAGTAAGCTTTTTTATTTGACAGAACTTGTAGCCAATGTATAGGCCTAGTTATATGTTTATTGATACACACTTTTAAATTGAATGTACTAAATGCGTAATCAAATTTCAAATCTGTCTTTACAAAACCGTTTTAGACCAGGAAGCGTAAAATGTTACTTTCACTTTCTTTCTCTAACAAATGCAGCAAAATGTAATCATCTACCCGCTTGAAGTGAAGGCAGAGTCCCACAAAGGAAAAAAAAACAAAGCACAGCAAAACTCTTGGTCGCGACTCCTGTGCCCATGATTGAAAAACGTTCGATTAGGCTATCTACTGATGTTTAGGCTACTGATGTGTGATGTCTGAACTCAACAACTTTCGACGACAGTAATCTGGATGCAGAACATGGCGGATGATTTTAACCAATAAGAAAATCTAGAACGATAATTTCATCCGTATCTGGGCAGATGCAGTTGAAGCAATGTTATTAAATCAACAACACAGCTCTTAAAGGTGCACAGCCTAGACTGGTTTATTACCTTTAAAAATACAACAACGTTTTATTAATGATATTTACAATAAGCAGCATTCCAGCCTAAAAGTTTGCTGCTATATATATATATATATATATATATATATACTGTATATATCACCTAATGCATTGTCATACCATACACTTCAGAATGTTGACGTTCACATTAAACCACTAAACAGAATAATTATTATAAAAAAATATTATCATAAAGCCAGACCTATAGTTCACGGAGACATTTAGTCTGGTCAAAAACCCAAATCTAAAAGTAATCCTAACAGGATCATTCAAGGTCCTGGATAACCTTAAATTCGTATTTTTCTGGTTATTTTGTTATTAATTTCTGTTTTTCCAGGATCTTCTTATTTTTTTTCTTATCTTATTTAGGCTGCTAAAAAACAATCCTGATGAACCTATAATTGCTATATCAATCACGAGGCAAAATGTTATAATGTACCGGTCTAAAGTGAAGGGAAAAAGCAAAGCAAAAATCTTCGTTGTAACACACATGCTCATGAAAAGTTGGCTATATGTGAATTTTACTGACGTTTATATCGGTCCCTCGGATGGATGGAAACTGGTTGCAGAAAATGGCGGATGAACTACTAAAACAACTGGTAGAACGACAATATTGTTTAAATCTGGGCAGATGTTGGTGGAGAAAGAGAAAATCAACAGCGTTAGGGAAGTTTTAGGTACTCTTAACCTAGAGTGGTTTATTAGCTACTTTTAAAAACGACAATATGTTTAAAGACACTTCAGTGTTCAGTGAATAATTATAGTCGTTGATATTCACAATTCTTTCACCAAGTAATATAGTTCCTATTGGTTTTATTTGCTGTTATGAAAATTACAAATTTTACATTTTACAAAAAAGTAAAATGAGTATTCATTAGATTGCTCAGTTTTTAAAGTAAATGAGACAAAACCCCTTTTAGTACAAGTTTATATTAGCAGATATTAAAACATCAAAAACAAAACCCTAAATGAAACAGTAGACAGCAGATTATAGACAGTCCATTCTGACAGTACAAACTGTAGCTACTGTAAAAAAAATTGTCTAATAAAAGGTAAAAGTGTTATAACTGAAACCATGTTAATACTATAGTCTATTATAAGAATAAATGGATCCCACATAAACAACAGACAGACATACTGTACAATCAACTTAATATCATTAAAAAGGATTGTAATCAACATAATTATATAATGCAATATTTCACAAGACATTCAAGAGTTTAAAAGAATACTTAAACTTAAATCTAATTTGTATTGGCATTCAGGATAATTATTGGGATTTATTTCTCAGGTATGCTCAGGATTATTTTCATTGGTATTATGAAGATCAAAAATGGTAAAAAATGCTTGTAGAACTGTCTATGTTGACAATGACAAATACCATAGATCTGCCATTACAAATTTTCCATGATGCTCGGACTTCATATCAAGGGTTGCCCTCAGCACTCCCTTTTCCTGTTGAGGAACAGTGAAATGTCAACATGTTTCTCCAGTGCTATGCATGACATGACATTAAATAGGGATGCACCAAAATTTTGGCCACCAAAAATAAAATCACCATGAGAAACACCATGAAAAGCATGCATATAGAGCTCATGAAGCTTTGCACATCTTGTATGTATGTGATGAGATTCAGGAAGTGTGTATGTGATACGATGTTTGGATTTCAGGAAGACAAATTATTCATTTAGTGATGCATTTTGAGTTTAGTGCATTATTAAAAAAACATGACATATTTAAATAAGGGGCATATTCACCAGAGTCAGTTGAAAGGCTTCCCACACTTCCAGTTGTTGCCTTATCGTGTCCTTCACCTAGACATGTAACACAGATATTCAAGTTAAGCAGCAATACACAGAGATTTTAAACTGCACAGTGAAATGTACTTTGATTCCACGTTTATTTTATTTTTTTAGCAATGTTTACTGCTGACATTTAATAAACAAGTTGTAAGTACATACAATTAGGGTTGGAATGGGATGAGATTTTTTTTACGATATGATGACCGTCCCAGGAAATGTCACGGTTTCACGGTATACAGTAATAAACAATCAGTTATTATTATCATCAGTTAATATGACAGTTAAATGAATGAAAACAGGTTTTTGGTTGAACAAATGCTTTATTATAACAAACGTTTGTTTAATCAAATTTCAATAATCAAAAACATGTCTAATCAATTACATTTAATAACTGATTATGGATTAGATTAACAACTTATTTTTATCATTAATAATTTATTTACATTTTTAAGAATAATAGAGTCCTATGAAATGTATTTTATTCAGAAAATGTCACTTTCTTTTTATGATTTAATACAAATATATTATCAAAAACGGTGGTAATCAAATGAATGCATAAAACTAATAATTTAACTCATGTTTTTAAATGTAATCAAATGAAAATTTAACAACTAAATTTAATTTATCCTTTTATTTTTGGCAAAGTACAGCCTAAATGTAAAACATGGACAAAAAATTATATTCCTTAAATAATGTTTAAATAAACTATTATTATTACAAACCCGATTCCAAAAAAGTTGGGACACTGTACAAATTGTGAATAAAAAAAGAATGCAATAATTTACAAATCTCATAAATTTATGTTATCTATATTCTATTGTGAATAAAATATATCAAATGTTGAAAGTGAGACATTTTGAAATGTCATGCCAAATATTGGCTCATTTTGGATTTCATGAGAGCTACACATTCCAAAAAAGTTGGGACAGGTAGCAATAAGAGGCCGGAAAAGTTAAATGTACATATAAGGAACAGCTGGAGGACCAATTTGCAATTTATTAGGTCAATTGGCAACATGATTGGGTATAAAAGAGCCTCTCAGAGTGGCAGTGTCTCTCAGAAGTCAAGATGGGCAGAGGATCACCAATTCCCCCAATGCTACGGCGAAAAATAGTGGAGCAATATCAGAAAGGAGTTTCTCAGAGAAAAATTGCAAAGAGTTTGAAGTTATCATCATCTACAGTGCATAATATCATCCAAAGATTCAGAGAATCTGGAACAATCTCTGTGCGTAAGGGTCAAGGCCGGAAAACCATACTGGATGCCCGTGATCTTCGGGCCCTTAGACGGCACTGCATCACATACAGGAATGCTACTGTAATGGAAAAATCACAACATGGGCTCAGGAATACTTCCAGAAAACATTGTCGGTGAACACAATCCACCGTGCCATTCGCCGTTGCCGGCTAAAACTCTATAGGTCAAAAAAAAAGCCATATCTAAACATGATCCAGAAGCGCAGGCGTTTTCTCTGGGCCAAGGCTCATTTAAAATGGACTGTGGCAAAGTGGAAAACTGTTCTGTGGTCAGACGAATCAAAATTTGAAGTTCTTTTTGGAAAACTGGGATGCCATGTCTTCCGGACTAAAGAGGACAAGGACAACCCAAGTTGTTATCAGTGCTCAGTTCAGAAGCCTGCATCTCTGATGGTATGAGGTTGCATGAGTGCGTGTGGCATGGGCAGCTTACACATCTGGAAAGGCACCATCAATGCTGAAAGGTATATCCAAGTTCTAGAACAACATATGCTCCCATCCAGACGTCGTCTCTTTCAGGGAAGACCTTGCATTTTCCAACATGACAATGCCAGACCACATACTGCATCAATTACAACATCATGGCTGCGTAGAAGAAGGATCCGGGTACTGAAATGGCCAGCCTGCAGTCCAGATCTTTCACCCATAGAAAACATTTGGTGCATCATAAAGAGGAAGATGCAACAAAGAAGACCTAAGACAGTTGAGCAACTAGAAGCCTGTATTAGACAAGAATGGGACAACATTCCTATTCCTAAACTTGAGCAACTTGTCTCCTCAGTCCCCAGACGTTTGCAGACTGTTATAAAAAGAAGAGGAGATGCCACACAGTGGCCTTGTCCCAACTTTTTTGAGATGTGTTGATGCCATAAAATTTAAAAATCAACTTATTTTTCCCTTAAAATGATAAATTTTCTCAGTTTAAACATTTGATATGTCATCTATGTTGTATTCTGAATTAAATATTAAAATTTGAAACTTCCACATCATTGCATTCTGTTTTTATTCACAATTTGTACAGTGTCCCAACTTTTTTGGAATCGGGTTTGTATTTTGAGAAGTACATTCTATTGTATAGAAATCATAATTTCTTCAAGGTAAACTGAACTTTTATTTTGACAAGTTGTAGTGAAGACCTTTGAGTTTCAGAGAGTATTTGACAACGGTTTCTCAAATTAAATGATAAAACTGACTTACAGGTGACATTTTGCCAATGCCTACCTTCATGTACATACAGAAATTACTGTAATACACCAAAAGGTTTTCAAAAAGGGTTTTCACATTCAAAGGTTTTAGTGCATTCCTAGTGACCAGACGGATAGGTGAGATTTTGCATTATTCACCTGTAGTAAGTCATGCTTGTCTTTAGGAACATACTACAACAATTGGAACATGAAAAAACCCTTTTGGTGAATTTCAGTAATTGTCTATAAAATAATGGAGTATTGTACATACATGAAGGGAGCTATTTTCAAAATTTCACCTGTAGTAAGTCAGTCTTACCAATAGGAACCTACTACAAGCTTTGGAATTTGAAAATGTCTGTTTTTAAATGATAAAAGTCATTTTAATTAATTTAATTAATGATCCTTCAGAAATCATTCTAATATGATGATTTGCTGCTCAAGAAACATTTATGATTATTATCAATGTTGAAGACAGTTGTGTAAAACATTTTTTTCATGATTCTTTGATGAATAGAAATTTCAAAAGAACAGCATTTATTTTAAATTGAATCTGTTGTAACATTATAAATGTCTTTACTGTCACTTTTGATCAATTTAATGCATTCTTGCTGAATAAATGTATTTCTTTAAGTTCTCCCCCCCAAAAAAAAAAAAAAATTCTTACTGACCCAAAACTTTTGAACGGTAGTACAGTGTTGCAAAAGCTTTCTATTTCAGATAAATACTGTTCTTTTGAACTTTCTATTCATCAAAGAATCCTAAAAAAAATGTTTCACACAACTGTTTTCAACATTGATAATAATCATAAATGTTTCTTGAGCAGCAAATCATCATATTAGAATGATTTCTGAAGGATCATGTGACACTGAAGACTGGAGTAGTGATGCTAAAAATTCAGCTTTGCATCACAGAAATAAATTACATTTTAAAATATATTCAAATAGAAAACTGTTATTTTACATTTTAATAATATTTCACAATATTACTGTTTTTTTGTATTTTTAATCAAATAAATTCAGCCCTGGTGAGCACAAGAGACTTCTTCTAAAAACATTAAAAATCTTAACGATCAAAAACTTTTGACCGGTAGTGTACCTTTACAACCCTACATACAATTAACATCAACCTGCTAAATGGAATATTTAAAACTTAATAATTAGCTAAATTATTACCTTCCTCTTGAGATCTTGTGGCATCATTGAAAAGCATGCATATAGAGCTCATGAAGCTTTGCACATCTTGTATGTATGTGATGAAATTCAGGAAGTGTGTATGTGATAAGATGTTTGGATTTCAGGAAGACAAATTATTCATTTAGTGATGCATTTTGAGTTTAGTGCATTATTAAAAAAGCATGACACATATTTAAATAAGGGGCATATTCACCAGAGTCAGTTGAAAGGCTTCCCTCACTTCCAGTTGTTGCCTTATCGTGTCCCTCACCTAGACATGTAACAGAGATACTCAAGTTAAGCAGCAATACGCGTCACAGAGATTTTAAACTGCACAGTGAAATGTACTTTGATTCCACGTTTTATTAGCAATGTTTACTGCTGCTATTTAATGAACAAGTTGTAAGTACATACAATTAGGGTTGGAACGGTATGAGATTTTCACGATATGATGACCGTCCCAGGAAATGTCATGGTTTCACGTTATACAGTAATAAACAATCAGTTATTATTATCATCAGTTAAATATGACAGGTAAATGAATGAAAACAGATTTTTGGTTGAACAAATGCTTTATTATAACAAACATTTGTTTAATCAAATTTCAATAATCAAAAACATGTCTAATCAATAACATTTAATAACTGATTATGGATTAGATTAACAGCTTTATCATAAATAATTTATAATTTTTTTAAAAGAATAATAGAGTCCTATGAAATGTATTTTATTCAGAAAATTAAATTCTTTTTATGATTTACAACAAATATATTAATCAAAAACGGTGGTAATCAAATGAGTGCATAAAACTAATAATTTAACTCATGTTTTTAAATGTAATCAAATGAAAATTTAACAACTAAATTTATCCTTTTATTTTTGGCAAAGTACAGATTTACTAAAATTAAAACATGGACAAAAAAATTTATATTCCTTATATAATGTTTAAATAAACTGTATTATTATTTTGAGAAGTACATTCTATTATATAGAAATCATAACTTCTTCAAGTTAAACCAAACTTTTATTATGACAAGTTGTAGTGAAGACCTTTGAGTTTCAGAGAGTATTTGACAGTGGTTTCTCAATAGGAACCTACTACAAGCTTTGGAATTTGAAAATGTCTGTTTTTAAATGTTAAAAGTCATTTTAATTAATACAAATTATACGTTTTAATGCAGTTGGTGGAATTGGCAAATGTTCCCTTAGGCATCATGCGCCGTGGTAGCGCCTCAAAGCATTCTCAGGTTAAAAAAAAAAAAAAACACAAATGCTGCTAAAATGCACGTAGGTGATTTTGAATAAATATTTAATGTTGATATACAATGATAGCATACTGTTAAAACTAATCATGGTATTGATATCTTTGTAAGACTGCTGGCTCTATAGAACAGTGGCAAGGAAAATTAATGTCTGGCGAATATTGAACCTAAAACTAACTTGAGCTTGAGCAGTCAAGTGGAAAGAAGTTGCTTATGCGCAGGTGAGATCCTCCGCCAGATTTTTTTTCATTACCGATAAGCAAATGTGCATGATATAATAATCGTACTGGTATACACTGCCGTTCAAAAGAAATATTAATGTTTTAAGAAGAAGTCTCTTATGCTCACCAAGGCTGCATTTATTTTATTAAAAATACAAACCCGATTCCAAAAAAGTTGAGGGACTGTACAAATTGTGAATAAGAACAGAATGCAATGATATGGAAGTTTCAAATTTCAATATTTTATTCAGAATACAACATAGATGACTTATCAAATGTTTAAACTGAGAAAATGTATCATTTTAAGGGAAAAATAAGTTGATTTTAAATTTCATGGCATCAACACATCTCAAAAAAAGTTGGGACAAGGCCATGTTTACCACTGTGTGGCATCTCCTCTTCTTTTTATAACAGTCTGCAAACGTCTGGGGACTGAGGAGACAAGTAGCTCAAGTTTAGGAATAGGAATGTTGTCCCATTCTTGTCTAATACAGGCTTCTAGTTGCTCAACTGTCTTAGGTCTTCTTTGTCGCATCTTCCTCTTTATGATGCGCCAAATGTTTTCTATGGGTGAAAGATCTGGACCATTCAAGATCTGGACCATTCAGTGGCCATTTCAGTACCCGGATCCTTCTTCTACGCAGCCATGATGTTGTAATTGATGCAGTATGTGGTCTGGCATTGTCATGTTGGAAAATACAAGGTCTTCCCTGAAAGAGACGACGTCTGGATGGGAGCATATGTTCTAGAACTTGGATATACCTTTCAGCATTGATGGTGCCTTTCCAGATGTGTAAGCTGCCCATGCCACACGCACTCATGCAACCCCATACCATCAGAGATGCAGGCTTCTGAACTGAGCGCTGATAACAACTTGGGTTGTCCTTGTCCTCTTTAGTCCGGATGACATGGCGTCCCAGTTTTCCAAAAAGAACTTCAAATTTTGATTCGTCTGACCACAGAACAGTTTTCCACTTTGCCACAGTCCATTTTAAATGAGCCTTGGCCGAGAAAACGCCTGCGCTTCTGGATCATGTTTAGATATGGCTTCGTTTTTGACCTATAGAGTTTTAGCCGGCAACGGTGAATGGCACGGTGGATTGTGTTCACCGACAATGTTTTCTGGAAGTATTCCTGAGCCCATGTTGTGATTTCCATTACAGTAGCATTCCTGTATGTGATGCAGTGCCGTCTAAGGGCCCGAAGATCACGGGCATCCAGTATGGTTTTCCGGCCTTGACCCTTACGCACAGAGATTGTTCCAGATTCTCTGAATCTTTGGATGATATTATGCACTGTAGATGATGATAACTTCAAACTCTTTGCAATTTTTCTCTGAGAAACTCCTTTCTGATACTGCTCCACTATTTTTCACCGCAGCATTGGGGAAATTGGTGATCCTCTGCCCATCTTGACTTCTGAGAGACACTGCCACTCTGAGAGGCTCTTTTTATACCCAATCATGTTGCCAACTGACCTAATAAGTTGCAAATTGGTCCTCCAACTGTTCCTTATATGTACATTTAACTTTTCCGGCCTCTTATTGCTACCTGTCCCAACTTTTTTGGAATGTGTAGCTCTCATGAAATCCAAAATGAGCCAATATTTGGCATGACATTTCAAAATGTCTCACTTTCAACATTTGATATGTTATCTATATTCTATTGTGAATAAAATATAAGTTTATGAGATTTGTAAATTATTGCATTCCTTTTTTATTCACAATTTGTACAGTGTCCCAACTTTTTTGTAATTGGGTTTGTACAAAAAAATATATAATATTGTGAAATATTATTAAAAATTTAAAATAACTGTTTTCTATTTGAATACATTTTAAAATGTAATTTATTTCTGTGATGCAAAGCTGAATTTTCAGCATCACTACTCCAGTCTTTCAACACTGATAATAATCATAAATGTTTCTTAAGCAGCAAATCATCATATAAGAATTATTTCTGAAGGATCCTGTGACACTGAAGACTGGAGTAGTGATGTTGAAGATACAGTGAAATGTTAAAGTGTCATTTCAACATCACCTGATACACAAGACTGATTAAATATTGAGAATGGGATAACTGGTACCTGGCAAAAAATGATTCTCTTCATCTTCCTTTGGTTCCTGGGCATTCTTTTTGCATTTGAAACCTAAAGGACATGACAGATAAAATCATTTCTGAATACGCTTTGCACTGTAACACTATTTTTAAAAAACAGTGGTACAAAAGAAACACTGGGACAGAAGCATGTTAAGGCAAATGCCGTAACCCACTATAATATTATTTCAAGATCAATCCAATAGTATTTGTTCAGACATTTATTTGTTAAACCAATAGTGAAATGAAATCTGAAAATGATTTGTTACTTGGAACTCAAAGGCATCATATAATGATTAAACAATGGTTAAATAATGAAACCGACAATAAGAATGTGTGTTTCATAATTACTCAATCACTACTCACTAATAATATTTTTCTTCTTTAAGATGACAATCACCAAAGCAACAACTGCCAGCACAAGCAGACCACCAATCAATGCTCCAATCATAGCCGAGACAGTCGCTGGCGTGCAGTTCTGGCATAGTCCATCTATACAAATGCAAAAGATAAATATTTTAAATGAATTTGAACTAAGTGAGGATAATACACACTGAAATAAAGGGGGAAAATGGAAGTTCACAAGTTCAACCCTTTTTATATAATATTGCTATTTCTGTTTATATGCGTAACTGCTTTAATTACCCCATTTGACGATAACAGGTTCTTTGAGAGTACTGTGGGACACAAAACAATCATATTCTGCTTTTTCATCCTCTTTGATGTTTACACTCTTCCTCTGCTGGAAGGTTCCATCATGGTTTGGTCTGATTCCTGAGGATTTAATCTCATCTTCAGGCAGGGATGTGCGATATTTCCTTATGGTTATTTTCACATCTTTGGGGAAGAAGCCAGTGGCCAGACAGGTGAGTTTCAGCTTGGTCTTGTCACTGGTACACCTTTTTGCAAACACATGCACATCTGGAGGAGCTGAGGATACAGGAATCAGTTTATCAGTGAGTTCTATTTCTATATATATATATATATATATATATATATATATACACACACACACACACATGACAGCTGCAGATAACTTCAAACTCAAACTCACAGCCATTTCTCAGCTCCTCGTCTCCATATTCTCTGAATTTGTTGAGCCAGTCCACACACTCTTTCTCCAGGTAGCCCTTGGTGTACTGGTTTAGGATGGGCACATTATCCCACTTCCTCTTGGTTGGAAGAGCTGCATCAACGGGGGCAACCCACTGAGACTCCTTATCATCAAAAGACAGGAAGTTCTCACCATCATAGCTGTACTCATCAATGCCTTTGGAAAACTTTGCTTCACTTCCTTCTTGTTCAATTTCACACCCATGTCTCCACTGAAGAACATGAACATCTTAAAAGGACAGAAAACAAAATGTCTGTCAGATGATAATAATATAATATGATAATTATATGCAGGTTAATATATATCATTGTTCCTCACCTGATTCATTCTGTCTCATACGGTTCATCAGAATGTTGACATTCACATTAAACCACTGTTCTTTGCTCTTTCTTGACTGGGTGCCTTTTTCCCAGTAATCCTCCTGCATTTTCTCTTTCATCCAGTGCTGTTTGGGAATCTTTCTTTTTTCCTTGCTATTATAATAGTCAATCTGTCTGTCATCTAGCAGACCCATAGCAGTGAATTCATGGATGCCCGGCAGATCGACAGGTTTGGACAAAGCTGTGTATATGTAGTACAGGGAGTGCTTGTCTGCAATTCAAAGGAATAAAAAATGAGAATATATATTTAAAAAAAAAAAAAATCAGCCATGAAATTTTGTGATCCTCCAAGGTCCATTATTTTCCATAAATATATCATAAAAATAAAGACAAGAAATAAATAAAAATAGACAAGAACTAACATCAATTCATATTTTGTTATTAAAAATCTCTCAAAATGATGTGGTAGGTTCATGAACTTGTATCACTAGGGGATCCCTTTCGTTTAAAGGAGAATCTTCTTATGATATTAACAAAAAGTGGGTAAAAAATAGTTTCAGTTAGATCTTATTTGTTTCCCTTTCAGATGCAGATTAAAAACGTTTTGTTTTAAGAACAACACGTCATTATACTATAAAATAAATAAAATAAAAATGTTTTAAACTAATTATCTTATATTACGAAAAGTCGTAGGTAAAAAAAAAAATCATTTCATTAATCTTCTCCATTTTAGTAGAGTAGGGCTATTTAAAAAAATCAGTCGAAGTAAAGTAACTCTCTTTCTGTTTTCAAGGAAGTTCGACAGGTTCCTGAACTTTAAGTATTTCGATAGCCTACCTGTTTACCTGCGCCATTTTACCGACACACCTGGACAACTAACAGACGCGAACTAAAACTTGGGGATATATTAAAGTTAATTAAACACGTATATTATGATAATATATAGTAATAGCCTACGCATGTTGAGACATTGCATTAAATGATGACAACGCTTGTTTTGCTTTCAGTTTTAAGAAATAAAATAAATGAGAGTAGGCTATTCTGTGTCGAAATAACAGCAGACTCACCGCTCCAGGCAGGTACAACAGCCCCGAGGAGAACTGCCGAACACAAAACAGTGAAAAGTGTCATTTTTCAAGCCTGTTAAGGCTTCAGTGCCTTCTGCGTCTTCCTCAACTGACGGCTTCCTTTAACAGTCGAACAGGTTAATATGCACATTAAGTCCAAATTCCCCTTCCACACCCTCCAGAGATCTTAAATAACCAATACTAAAACAGACAGTTCGCAGCGTCACCAGTAACCACGAGCGAAGGTAGTCACGAGTTCCCTTTCTAGAGTACTCTGGTATTGCGTAAGTTAAGCTTATGCTGATGGGAAAACTCCTTTTCTCGAGAATATGAAGCCAAAAATTATCCTTATAATTTTATATATGTAAAACGCAATGCAGCTGCACAGCAGACCCAAGCAGAGCGTACTAGCGCGCTGATTGGCTGTGCTGCGGCAACTGCACGAACCTATGGCGAGGCGGCTGAGGCGTGCAAACCAATGGGGCCACTTTGCGCCCAAGCACGTCAACTCCCGCCTAAATTTGTGTGGCTAAGCTATAAAAGCCCGTACTATGCCATAGGATTCAGATTTAATCTCCTTCAGCGGACTCACCCTTCACTGACCTCCGGATTGTGAAGTCACCGCCGTTGACAAGCCTTCAGCGGAACTAGCTCCTGCCCTGCAGCTCTGAGGACGCTGGATTCCTTCTTCGGGACTCCGCCTTCAGCCCTTGCTGTTCCAGCTGCGCCATCCGGCGTGTTTGATATCCTTTTATTATTATCCTTCTCTATCTTGTGTGTGTGTTCGCCGCTGCAACACACACACTCACAAAAGAGCTGAGGCATTGTTTCAAATGCCTCGTGAATCCTGTGCCTCGTGCAGAGGCCCTCTCTTCGGTGGGGATCATCACCACACTGAAGCTGCACTCTCTAAGGGCTGCTGCCCAGAGTGCGATGAAATGGCGCTGTCGACCCTGCGGGCTCGACTCGCCAGCATCAATGAGGACCCGCCCCCTCCTCTCTCCCTCTCTCCCTCTCTCCCTCCCTCTCGCCGCGCAGAAGACAGAGAATGCCAGAGCGTGTCTCGCTCTCAGAATCCCCTTCGCCAGTCTTGTTCATCCAGGATGACCAGTGCCCCTCTCAGTTAGCGGCCGGTCCTATTTTCCTTCGGCGGACCAGAAGCGGAGGAGGACGAGGATGACAGCTTTTCACTTGCTGTCCAAGGCCCTCGGAGACCTCGGGCTCGATTGGTCTCTTCCCGAGGAGCCCGCGCGATGCAGGCTGGACGAGTGGTCTCTGCAAGGCCGCCGTCAGGCCCCTCTGCAGAGGCCCGCCCCTCTTCTTCCTGGAAGTAACATGCATGACGAGCTGACGAAATCGCGGAAGGCGCCATTTTCAGCTTGTCTCAAACCCTCTGCTTCTTCAGTGCTCTCGACACTCGACGGCGCGAAGAACGCTGGTTAAAACCTCACGCGTCAGCCCGCAAGTGGCGATCAGGCCAGTTACGCATCAAAGTGAACCACGGCTGTATCAAAGCCCTGGCTCCTTGGAAAGCAGCCGACTGGTACCAGTCGGGTGTGAGTATGGGCACGGTCTCGAAACGGAAAGTGATCTCGACAGATGCGTCCAACCTAGGTTGTGGTGCCCTGCACGAGGGCAGGCCCGTCTCCGGTCTTTGGTCAGACTCTGAGAAACGGCTGCACATAAACTGTCTAGAGATGAAAGCGGTCGATCTATCGCTAAGAGCTTTCCTCCCATACATAAAGGATCACCACGTCCTGGTCCGAACAGACAACATGTCGGTGGTATCCTATATAAATCGCCAAGGTGGACTCCGGTCAAACAACCTGCACACTATGGCCAAACATCTCCTTTTATGGGCTCAGCGCAACCTGTGCTCGCTAAGGGCAGCACATGTGCCAGGCGTTCTGAACCAGGGTCAGGACATGCTATCCAGAGACAACGTTCCCCCAGGGGACTGGTCTCTTCACCCAGAAACGGTTCAGCTAATTTGGAGTGTCTTCGGGAAAGCGGAGGTCAATCTCTTCGCCTCAGAAGACAATGCTCATTGCCCAATATTTTTCTCCAAGAACAGGGCCCACGATTGGCCCAGCCGCCCGCTATATGCATTTCCTCCGATCGTGATGTTAACTCAGGTCATCAATCGGATCAGGGAGAACAGGTGCGCAGTGCTTTTAATAGCCCCACTATGGAAGAACCAGCTATGGTTCTCCAAACTGATTCAGCTGCTAGACACAGCCCCATGGCCTATACCGCTGAGGAGAGACCTCCTCACGCAGGCAAAGGGGAAGCTCTGGCATCCCCGCCCCGACTTGTGGGCCCTTCATGTGTGGCCCATCAACGGATACCCGGGAACCTCCCTAAAAAGGTGCTGAATACTATTTCTGAAGCTAGAGTGCCCTCAACCAGGCGGCTTTATGCTCTGAAATGGTCAGTGTTCTCAGGCTGGTGTGCAGCACGGAACCTGAACCCACACTCGTGTGGAGTGACAGAAGCGCTCTCCTTCCTTCAAGAGCTGATGGACGCGGGTCACTGCCCTTCCACGCTCAAAGTATATGTGGCTGCCATAGCAGTGTTTCACGCTCACGTGGCCGGACAGTCACTGGGGAGGAGCAACCTCATCGTGCGCTTCCTCAGAGGAGCTAGGAGGCTGAATCTGCCTCGACCCCCTTCGGTTCCTATATGGGACCTTTCCACAGTCTTAGAGGCCATGAAAGGTACCCCATTCGAGCCACTTCAGTCTGTGAGCTCGAAGCACCTTTCACTAAAAACTGTTCTCTTGCTGGCACTAGCTTCAGTCAAGCGAGTTGGTGATTTACATGCACTCTCTGTGAGCGCTTCCTGTCTCGAGTTTGGGCCTAACGACTCCAGAATCATCCTCAAGCCAAGTTATATACCCAAAGTGCTCTCCACTCCGTTCAGAGCACAGGTTATTTCGGCTACAGGTTATTTCTGTCAGCTCTTCCCTCGTCTGAAGACAAAAAAGATGCGAATCTGCTCTGCCCAGTCAGGGCCCTAAGGTTTTATTTAGAGCGTTCCGCCGCTTCTAGGCAGTCAGAACAGCTCTTTGTTTGCTTTGGTGGCCGCACCAAAGATTGTCGCGATGGATAGTAGACGCTATCTCGCTGGCTTACGAGTCAAAAGGTCTCTGCTGCCCCATAGGCATCAGAGCTCATTCCACTAGAGGCATGGCCTCGTCATGGGCTTGGTCCAGTGGAATACCACTTGAAGATATCTGTGTGGCGGCAGGCTGGGCCTCTCCATCCATATTTATTAGATTCTATAACTTGGAGGTCCCTGCTTTGCAAACTAGGATTTTTTCCATATAACAAATGTATAACACATTTGCAAGACTATATGGCCCGAATTTTCTTTTCCGGTCTGGGGTTTTATCTCAAACCTTAATAAGCTATGTATAACACAAGCAAATGTTTATCACATTACATACTATAAGGCCCGACTCTGTCCGTTGTCAAAATCCCATATAACAAATGTATACACATTTTCAATATTATAAGAATCCGTGTATCATTCGTTCAGTCGTTTTTTTAATTAATATTGAAAGTAGAAAAATGAGAAAACAGCTCGTTTTTCGTTTTTTCATTTTTTCAGAAAAACGAAAAAATGAGATTTCGGCTTGATTTTTCGTTTTTCGTTCAGAGGTAGAAAAATGAATAAACAGAATATTCGATTTCTACACGTGGGCGGGAATTATACGCCCCTTTCTGCTGATTGGTCATCAGTTCTTCCTCAGTTCCGCACAGCAGAATAAAAGTCCTGCGCTGCTACAGCTGTACGGATTCTTAACGCGTTTATTGCAACACATTCTCATCAAACAACCAGACTAACGAATGGCTCGACACAACCCGTACCGGGGCAGAGCCTAGACAGGGCTTTCTTCTGTGTAGACCAGCGATTTTAGACCAGCAAAGTGCCAGGGGGTCCGCGAAATAATTTGCTATATCCTACCGTATTTTCCGGACTGTAAAGTCACGGAATTTTTTTTATCATGATTTATTCCAAAGTGACTTATATAATGCATTTAACGTCAAATAATCGAAATGTTTACTTTTTAAAGTAGGCGCGTCCAGTATTCACTGTATTTATTTCATGTTTGTGGTGTGCGCCAGAAAGATGTTTCAAGGAGACCGAGACGCGCTAAAGCAGCGCATCCTGTTGTTTTCTTTATTTTTCAAAGGCATGACATTTTGTAGTAATTTTGAATGTACACAAATAAAATAAACATTTTACTGTTTCGAAATGAGGAAAAAAATCCAAGTGATGGCGCATCGCGCGCTCACATAGGCTAACATATCAGTTCTGGCATTGCTAACTTGACATCGCAGCCTGTTCATTATCAAAATAAAACCAAACATATAAAAAGTTGTTCTGCTTAATTTAATTTGTCTATTGTACAATATTAAGGCTGTGCCAGTCAGTACTTGCTGTTATTCCAAACTCATATATCTGCATGTGAAGATGCCGATTTAGCCTATATGCGTATGGGACTCGACTGAAGTATGAAGCCTTCTTTACATAAATAGTAGCCTGTAATAGCATCCAAATGTTACATTGCAAATATGGAAACTTTGGACCGAATAAGAGATGCACGAGCCTAACGTCGATACAGTTTCAATTTAAATAAATTCATTTAGGCTTGGTGTTTAAAATAAATGTTGTTTGTAATAAATGGCACAATATATTTTTATATAGGCTTCTATGTATATTTTTATTATATGGCTACTTATATGTTTCATTCTTGTTGTTTTCTGAATACCATTCATTTAAGGATTTGTCATACAGTGAGGGGAAGTAAAATACGCATAGCCTACATGTTAATAGTGTTTATAATGTTAATGTTGTATTTTATTTACCGGTGCGTTACACTACTTCTGAATGTAGGCTAATAATAAAATGCAGTTACAATGCAACGTTCGCGTGTTTCTCTCTCATGTGACTTACACTCCGTGCGACTTTTCTGGCAAATACGGTCAATTATAAAATGTGCTGTATTATTACAAAATGCATAGGATGCATTATAGCTATATATTGTGTTCATTACCCCCACCCACATTAACTTTGGGCTTAATCACTGTTATATTAATTATGTTTATTAAGTTTATTTAACTAGGGTAACTAGCTTGATGTTGTTCTGCTTATTACCTTCTTTTTTCGGAACACACACACACACACAAAAATGTCCTGCTCGCATTTGCCTTTTTTTTTTTTCTTTTTTTGCAAATATGTCGTAAAATAATCCATATATGCAACTCGTGCCATATATTCCAAGCGCTCTGGTGAGAAACAAACCGAAATATTATTATAAACAAGTTATTACAGGCTTTGATGAAAATCTTGTGTTGCAGTCCTGTGTACGAGTGTGCAGCAGCTTGCGCTACGCACAAGCATCCTTTTCGAGATATCAGTTATAATCAATTTTAATAAAACACAAGGCACAAATCATAAAATAAAAGAGTATGTATTTTAATATCTCTGTTGTTCTCCGGTTGTCTAACTGCAACGCATTATTCTTTCCCTTTTGTATTAGTGTTTAAAATATTTAAATATTTTATTTACTTAACCAAGATAGGCTATGACAGCCGTCATATATCCTGCCAGCTGATGCAAAGAGGTGAATTTTTATCTACACAGAAGAAAGCCCTGTCTAGGCTCTGCCCCGGTACGGGTTGTGTCTGTTTTGTTTGATGAGAATGTGTTGCAATAAACGCGTTAAGAATCCGTACAGCTGTAGCAGCGCAGGACTTTTATTCTGCTGTGCGGAACTGAGGAAGAACTGATGACGGAATACTTTGATCTTCGGCTAACCAATCAGCAGAAAGGGGCGTATAATTCCCGCTCACGTGTAGAAATCGAATATTCAAACTGTTTATTCATTTTTCTACCTCTGAACGAAAAACGAAAAATCAAGCCGAAATCTCGTTTTTTCGTTTTTCTGAAAAAATGAAAAAACGAAAAACGAGCTGTTTTCTCATTTCTACTTTCAATATTAAATCAAAAAACGACTGAACGAATGATACATGGATTTATAAGGCCCGACTTTGTCTGGTCTAGTTCTTATATGGATTTTATGACATAGGAATATTCTTTCCTGTATATACCCTTATATGACGCTCACTATTGTTGGCCTCTTTTTGGGTCTCATACCTTTTCTCTTCTATGAGTCTCGGGCTCTCTCCCCAGGCCATATAAATATGGGACAAAGTTTTTAAAAGCACACACGGCGTTTTAAATTGGGTTCCCATCAGCGTAAGCTAAATCTTACGCAATACGAGAGTACTCTCGAAAGGGAACGACTCGGTTACTAACGCAACCTCGGTTCCCTGAGAGAAGGGAACGAGTATTGCGTAACCCGCCGTGATATTGTGCTTAGATCAGGGGATTGCTTCAGTCGATTTAACCTGAATCATATGGCGTAACATTGGCTTTTATAGCTTTATATATGCAAATTTAGGCGGTATTTGACGTGCTTTTGGGCGCGAAGCGACCCGATTGGTGCACGCCTCAGCCGCCTCGCCATAGGTTCGTGCAGTTGCCGCAGTACAGCCAATCAGCGGGCTAGTACGCTCTGCCTGGGTCTGCTGTGCAGCTGCACTGCGTTTTACATTATATAAAATTATAAGGATAATTTTTGGCTTCATATTCTCGAGAGAAGGAGTTTTCCTATCAGCGTAAGCTAAGTCTTACGCAATACTCGTTCCCTTCTCTCAGGTTTTCTCTCTTGCGATTTCCTGTTCAGAGTTATGCATCTGTTGTTCCATATTGACATGTTATGAGGACTAAAATTCTGCTTGAAAATCAATTTCCAGTATAATAATACTTGTTGATGGAAAGCAGAAAGTTTGACAGGGAGTTTGGAAAGTTTAAAGTCACATTGCAACAAAAAATGTATGCCACCACATTTTTTGAATACAGCAGTTGGGATTTCAAACCAGAAAGATGTTTAATGACCCCATTCATAATATCAAAGTCAATCGTTTTAAGACCCGTCTTAATGTTAAGTTTCCTGTTCTGTGAATGTCATTTCATTTTGTTTCAACCTAAAAGTCAGTTGCGGTGCGTGCAGTAAGAGTTTTATTTGCTATTCGAATCAACAATGAAGTTTAAAAAATACGACCGATGGACCGACGACGAGGTTCAGCCTTTATTAAGTGTATTTGCGGAAGACGAAATCCAGTGGGCTCTGGAAAATCGCGTGCAGTCCTACGTCACCAGATTAATCTTCACGGTACTTTAGACCGCGACTGAAACGCAGACAGCAACAGGTCTGGGGGAAAAAAAGTTCCTTGGACAAATTGTTCCGGGTAATTTCGGTGGAAACGGGGCTTATGATTGCAGAAAAAAACATGTATGTTTTATTGAAATGATAGATTGTCCAAAACTTAGTATTTCTCAGTTGTAAGTCGCTTTGGATAAAAGCGTCTGCCAAATTAATAAATGTAAATATAAATGATAGCGCAACATATTTTATGTGACAATAAATCATAAAAGTGGTTTGTTTGTTTAAAAAATATTATAAATGTATGAGGTGGCAAGGTGGGCCTTTTACCCACGGTGTAAAAGGAGCATTGAGCAAAAGGCACAAAGTATTGATACAAATACTTTAGCTAAAGTAAGGTTTTTAATAATGTCTAAATTAATATTTGTTCAAAACAATCACTTTAGCAAAGTTTGTACTATTTTCTGTTTATTTTATTAAAATAATTCATTTTTGTTCAATACTGTTATTAAAATATGTTCATTTTAAAAATACAGAAACAATTTAAAAAAAAAAAAAAAAAAAAAAGCATTGAATGAGATCCCATAATAATTTAATATAGAACTACAGTAGTTACAATAAATATGTCATTTTATTATATGAAATGATTAATATATTTTTGATACTATATTTTAATGATTAATATATATTTATGGTTTCATTATAAATATGGTGATTATCTCCAAGGTAGACACCCAACTTGAATTTAACCATGTCATGTCAACAAATGGAAAAGTCAGCCAGCTATTTATTATCATGTTAATTATTGTGCCTTTAGCCCAAACAGCAGGGACCTGCCTTTTACTCCAAATACCATACTTTTACATATTCTTCAGTTATTGAAAAACTGTTTGCTTTATTAAAAGCGGATGTTTAGGAAAGCGCTGCAGCATTTGTTGTGCCATCTGTGGTTTAGAGGAGAATACAATTAAATGTGCCTTTAGCCAGGCCCGGCTCCAGCTTTGAGATGTAGGGTGGGCCAAGTGAAATTCCTGGTGGGCCCAGACTTTTAACATTATTTTTTCATAATTTTTTCCCAGTAACAAAACTTTACTTTACAACATAAGAGGCAGGTCTTGAAAGGAACTCTCTATATGTACAGGGCTCAATACAAAGGAGCTTTTTTATTTTACAGGTTCATTCTGGTCCAGATTTTTACTTGCCCTGCAAAAATTTTCACTGGCCCCACCACCAAAAAAAAAAAAAAGTATTATTAGTATTTTAATAAATATTAAAACAAGTAAACAGTCAGTAAGAACACATTACAAGCAATAGCACAAATAAATAGAATCAGGGCAGGACTGAGGGGTCTGGGGGCCCCTGCACTTGAGTTTATATTTGGGCCCTGACCTCAACTAGAACATCATTATATAGTAGAATAAAATACACAGAAATTAAAATATGCTTTGAGGTTCCTAGAACAATTAATATGTAATATGCCTAGTCAAAGTTTAGAGGAAATATTAAATAGACATTATAATACAATAAAATACAGGATGTGTCTCAGTCGAGAGAAGATCAAAACTGTGAAATAACACTGAGAAATAAAGCCAGAGATGAACAGTATTTTTAAATGTATTGTCATCGGTGTCCTGTTATGTCAGATTCTTACATTTAATCAATCAATTCAATCAGAATAAGAAGACACTGTATGTCTATTACAAATTAAATAAAGCCAGTATCAACACAATCCATCTTTATTTACACTTAATGCAGCTCAGAAGCGGCATGAATGGATTTACACTGCAGTTGCATAATCAGTGTTGGTGTAATGCATTACTTACTAATTAATTAATTACTGTAATTTCAAAAAGTAAAGTAAGGAATTACTCTTAATTTCTTTGTAATTTAATTACAGTTACTTCTGATGTGATTCCATGAAATACTGTATACAACAATTCTATATAAAACAATAATGGATTTAACATCAAAATTTTACATTTTATGGTAAAATATAATGTAACCTTCTCCCTTTAAATAGTTTGGTCAGTTCAAGAATAATTTATGCAATTTTATATTATTTATTTGAAAGAATTAAAAGAGCAGTTTCATGTCTATCTTTATATTGTTTAACTGGTCGAGGTTGATATGGGATTTAGAAAGTAATAAGTAATGGAATAGTTTTTAGAAAGAGAATAATTGGTAATGTAATCTAATTACACTGTTGAAGATGTAATTAGTAGCTACTAGCTAGTAATTAATTAAATAATAGGCTACTTAAAAAAAATATAATAGGCAACTTTTTAAATATGAAACTAAAGACAGCACTGTTGCTTGTGTGATAACTCATATATCATAGATTTATGCTATAAATATAATTAACAGGAACTCATTAAATAGATTTTTTTTTCACACATTTTGATGACATTTCTGCCCTGCTATAGTGTGATATTGCAGTGAGACGGAAGAGAGCGCTCAAAACCCTTCAGATCACATAGTTTAGAGGAAAAATAAAAGAAATGATCATTCTCTGTAAAGAAATGACGCGTGAACATGAGACGCAAAAGAGAACTGTCTAGACGCAGCTCTCTGTGAGCGCTTTGGGTGTATGCGCAGAGAAAACAGCGCGCGATCGCGTCTTTTCGCGAAAGGCTTTCTAGTTTCTAAATAACAAGCAGATTTTTTGATGGCAAGCAACCGAAAACCATGATCTCTCAAAATCTGGAGCTGAAATATTGAAATCGTTTTTTTGGCATGGGGCCAGGGTGGGAAGCTTCTGGAGCCGGGCCTGCCTTTAGCCCTGTTGTATCCTATGCCAAACAAAATACACTAAATTAAATAGGAGTAAATTAAATAAACTCTAGGCTATTTATTGGTTCTCCTACAACAGTATCTACAGTAGGCCTATTCTTTAAGGGGCTAACTCTTCAAATAGTCAGTGGACTAAATTGGACAGTTTTTCATTTATTTTATACAAAATGGCCTTTTTTCGCCATCACTTTTTTCATGACTTAGATTTATGTGCATAACTTAACAGTAAACTAAAAGTAATTAGATTTGTACAGTCATTCTGTATTAAAGAATAGGCATTAGTGTATGTAAAGATAAAAAAGTGGAAAAACAATTGACAATGACAGCTAATCCCCTTTTAGCTGAAAAATCTATAAAATCTTTCCAAGCCCATTTCTTTATTTTCATTATGCAGTCCAGTGGCCGTGCATTTGGCCAAATTGAGTTATCTATGTCTATGACATTCCCTTTCAAATGTCATGACCACAAAAAATATAAATAAATAAAAGATCCATACTGTAAATCAATGTTTTTCAAAACCAGGGAAATTATTTAGTTAGGAAGGTACTTAGTACTATATTTATTTTACAGACACTCTTTAGAAGACATCTCTATTTTAATGTAACCTTAAATTTAAACTGACAGTAATTTGCTCACTGCAGATGATTTTTCAGTCAATGATTTTCAGGCAGTTATTTTAAATGATAGTTGCCGAGACATGAGTGACAGCTACCATTGTCAACGTACATCAAGTTAGAGTCAGAGATAGTATACACACCCATATAACCTTAATTGAGAAAGATGTTTCGTGGACAAAGAAGTGAGGACTGCGGAATATTTAACAATTTAATAAATGTCACAGTTTGCATTTTTCATGTAAACATAATTCCTGTTTCTCTTTTTTTAGGGACAAATTTGTCTCCAAAGTACAGCTAAGTTACACACACACACACACACACACACACACACACACACACACACACACACACACACACACACACACACACACACACACACACCTCCCTTCACTTTCTGCCAAATCGAAAGCCAAATCCTCCTTTCTGTCTGTTGAAGGCTTGCAAACCTCCTGCAATGGAAGTGAGCGCCTCGTTCCGCTTCTCTCCACCTTCTTCTTCCATTTCTCCCCCCCGTGGATATGGCACAGACACTATATGGTTGTCTGGCAATGTCCCCATGGGTCTCTGTCCCAGCTCCCCTCTCTTCTGGTCCTTCACCATGCCCCTCTGTCCCCATCCCAGTTCTGTCTTCACCCTCTCCAGAAGCTCCTCGGGTTCCAGGCCCTGAATCAGAGCCCAGGGCTGGAGTGCTGCCACTGGCCTGCCATCTGGACCTCCCAGCGAAGCCTGCAGCTGGAGCATAGCTGCTTCCCACTCAGGGTTTTCCAGTGTAGGCAGATAAACCATGGGATGGTGTGGCAGCATTAGACCTTGAGGAGGCTGAACCAGTAGTACCAGCAAAAAGAAAACCGTGGTTTGAAGAGTGGAGGAGAGATGGAAAACCTGGAATTTCATCTGAAATTTAATAAATAAAGGAGGGTTAAGAAAATTCCATCCAAAAAAAGACAAACATCATCCTTAACTGACTTATTTTTTCCACATCAAACCAATTTTAAAACTTACCTTGCAGTGTGTTCTGAATCGCTATCCATCAAGCCATCTGCTTGTAGCTTCTTTAAATACCCTTCCCATGCTAGATTTGTCCATTGTCAATGACTAGACAGCTGTTCATTAATTGGTTAAAACATCCATGTGACACACAAGACCATCTCCACAGTGTCATCAAAATTCCTTTAACTAGGATACACAGTCAGCTTAACTGGGAGATGAAGTGGACAATTACTGAAAAATGGGCATATATGCAATCTAACACACAAAGCCTGAAGTTTGTACCTCACCAGGAGGTCTGAGAAATATCAGGAAGAATTTTGCCATTGTCTCCTTATGGTTAGTACTGTTATGTCCCATGGTGTTCTGATTATAATATTTGTTGTGAGGAAACGCTTGTGTGCCCTGTGTTGTGCTCTCCTCCATTTCTCTCCATCACTCTCTCACTCAGGTTAATTACCACCTGCTGCAACTCGTGAGCATGCCTGAGATGGAACAGAGGAGAATAAATGGAGCACTCAGAAAATGCTATGCTGAGAAATATTTCTCCCAGCTTTAGACTGAAAACTGTCTGTTTGTCTGTGGGCTTGCTTGCTGAAGTGAGAGCCCTTGCTGATAACTTTGAGTTAGGAGTGTGTCCTATACTTGTTAGTTATGTGCCAGCAACTGTTCATTCGTGTTGCTTACCTGCGTTGCGTGTTGTTTATCCTTGTAACTAAAAGTTATATTGTATCCTCCTAGTATTAACTTAATTTGCTGTGCCTTAAAGTTTTACTTGTGGGTAATTAAAAGGTATTGATCACTTTTATTGTCTCTATTTACTATCTTATGGTGTTAGCAGTGCCTTTTATTGTGTATGACTTTTTTCTCCTGTTTTTGGAGAGGAAGCTCAGGGTATTTTATGTTGTTGATCATCTTCGTTTTCGTGCAGGGTAGGTAGCTTAGCTTATGTTTTATTATTGAGGTCCTACTCTCTCCTGAAGATTTATTCCCTTTTGTTAAACATTTTGGTATATGGAAAATAAACATTCTCTTTTTTCCTTTTTCTTAAAAATGTGAAGGATTGAAGTATGTTCTCCCTGTATCTTTACATATCACATTTTCTTTTCCTCTGTTACCTCCCCTCCTGACCCCCAGACTAGAAGGGAAATGTAACAGTGTGTAAAGTTTGGATCATTAGGCCATGTTAGAATGCCCAGTGCAAAGCTGTTGTACCCCTAAAGAAACCATTTTTACATATTTTTTCTGAAGTGTATATCAGTCAACTGCAATATTCAAGAAAACACTTAGAACACCTTGACAATAGCTTAGCAACATCATCATAACAATTGTCCTAATGCATAGTACTAATAAAACATTAAGCAAACATACTTACTGCTTCCTCCAAGATTCTCTAATGCTCATTCGGTGGACACCTCCCATATGGCAATGAGAGAGATATTTGTAAATTATGGGATGATCTACAGATGTCTGGATTGTATTTATACTACACACATTGTTTATGGTCGAGAAGTTAAGT
Source organism: Coreius guichenoti (assembly GCA_039654105.1). Lineage (NCBI taxonomy): Eukaryota > Metazoa > Chordata > Actinopteri > Cypriniformes > Gobionidae > Coreius > Coreius guichenoti. Next base: position 16,894,836 of record CM077184.1, on the reverse strand, counting down.
TGTTTTTTTTGTTTGTTTTTTTAATCAAAGGCAGTACTTATATTATGACAGAAAACAGATTTGAAATGAAAAAAATATCACTTGGAAACGCGATAGGAACCACCAGGCATTCACTCATAGAAGAGCTTAGTAACCTTCCAGAACATTCATCTGTCTGTCTATCTATCTATAACTTTCAAACTTTAAGCATTTGTTAACTTTCAGGCAAAGTTTTCAAAATGTTATATAAAAATGTAAAGTATTTGAGTAAATTTAATTAGCCTAGTTACTTTACTTTCTTTTTGGCTACTCTGTAATTTTACTGAGTAATAAAGATATTAGCAACTTTTACTCTCTACTTACTACATTTTTGAAAGTTGTAAGAAAGCATATGAACTCTTTACTCCAATACATTTGTGATGAGTAATGCAATTACTAGTTACATAGAGTGGTACAGGTATGACGTCACTTTGTAGGCCAACCAGCAGTTAGCATCACACTAGTTCCTCTGACAAAAACCCAATAGGATTTTCTAGGACCTTTTGGGTTACCGCTAAAAACAAGCTCTGTGATCAACAAAAGTTTATGATACTTGCACGTTTTGTCCATCAAGATAATGATCACAGATGAACACAACTTTTATGAATTCTGAAGCCTAAATGCAGTCTCCAGAATTAAAAAGCTAAAGGTAGGCTATATAAACAAACTACACCACGGTCACACAAATTCAACGTCACCATCCCTAAGCTTCTGACAACTCTTTCAGTTTTTATCTAAAAACATTTCCCCAGAACGTTTGAGTTAGACTAGTTTATAAGAGCACACTTGTAAGCATAATGAGGCTGTAAAAGCAGAGTGAGTTTACCTGTTCAGCATGATGACATTTAATCTCCTCGACAGCCTCTGTAGTCCCATTTAGCCACTTGTTAGCAACAGCCTTTTTCAAGACACATAACTGCTTCAAAAAAATCACGAGTGGGGTAATACTGATGTATTTTATGTCGTATAATAAAACGTGATAATGTCTTGAGCTTGTGTTCACCACAGACCTTTGTTGGGGATAACAGTTCAGGACCCAAGACCAGATGTGAAGAATGAAGACCAAGAGTCAGGAGTGCGATTAATTAAAGAATTTTTTTTACTGAAGAATAGTTTGCAGTTTCATCAGCAGAAGCCAGCTTCAAGTCTCACACGGAGTTCGTGGGCCGCGCTCTCTGCATACAGACATTTTCTCAGCAATTATACTCTTTTCAAGGTCTAGCTACATCATTACTGCAGGTTGAATGATTCTAATTGGCTAAGAGAAAATAGATAGTCATAGTAAATTTACACACGTGGACTGATAATCAGAAGCATATCTCCATTGATCAACTGTTGACGCTGGAAACCCAGAATTAGGCCTGTTGTGACCTTCCAGGTTGTGAAAAGGCGCCATCTTGTCCGGAACAACAGTCAGTCCATCTCCCTATGCCCATTGTTCACCTCCAATACTGATCTGTAACAAAGAATACTAGCGCACATACACAGCTTATTCAAGGTTGGAGTTGGTTGAGCTCTAGCTCTGACCAGAAACTTTCCCAAAACATACTGATGACATGTTCTTTCTCTCAATAAGAGGTACAGACAATATTCATCTTATTCTCTAGTGATGGAAGATGCAAAGAAAAATAAAAGCTTATAAATATAAAATCAATCAAATATAATATAAAATAAATATAAATAAAAGCATATAATTCTATAACTCTAGTGTTACAGTAAAAAGGAATGAAAGCAAATACAGACTTTAGAGAACATATGAAAAGAATAATAAACAATCAAACTAGAAGAAATTATTTAAATCATCTTAATATGTAGAATAAATATTTATTAAGGCTTTGATTATGAATTTCATTAGGATATATATATATATATATATATATTGAAGCGGCAGTGGATTTCAGAATCCACACCCTTCACCTTATTTCAGCCATTTAAACAAAACCTCATTAAAAAAACCCATTGACTTCGGGACGATGGAACCGGAAGTGCTAAAATGCTAACTCGCTTCCGCGTTTTGGCCTACAAAGTGATGTCATACTAGAGATTGTGTTATTATAGGGAGATGAGAGGGTCTGTATCTCTTAAAATTAGAGAAAGCGTAACGGCTAACTTGGATCAAGTGAGGCACCTCAGCCTATCGTGTAATGATGGGCTGTTTGATCGATTGCTGTTTGATCGATTGCTCCTGTCTGCCTCCTGTTTGTCCTTCTGACTGCTGTGCTCGCGTGTGCTCTGCTTGCTTTTGAATCTTTATTTGATATCATTCCCTGTTGTTTAAACTGCTAAATATAATTTACCCATCACCATATATTGTCTAATATTGCCTACCATATTAAATCTGACACCGCTAGCTTTTAATCTAAATCACTATCACGCGTTAGCATTTCGCTAGCCTGTTAGCTTGCCATCTCTGCACTCGGGTCTCTTGTTTTCTGAGTTCATTAAACAACTGTGGTGAGTTGGATTAGTAAATAGACTCCATCAAACAACTGTGGTAAGTTGGATTAATCAACAAATACGGTAAGCCATGTCTTCTTCTCCTATCATTGTCACTTGCACTGCATGTTTCATGTTTAGTATATCTTTCTCCGTTGGCGAACAGGGCTTCACATGTGATAAATGTAAGGAGATAGTCAGGCTGACGGAGAAGATTTCAGAATTAGAGACACGCATCCAGACTTTATTTGAGAGTAGTGAGAATGTAACAGCTTTAGACACTGCTTTGGATGCGAATAGCTTAGTGAACTCTGTACATTGTTCGGTTCCGGCTGTAGAGCCCGTGCAGCAGGGCAACTGGGTGACGGTGAGACGGCATAGTCGCGGATCAAAAAACCACTCTTCCGTTCCGATTAGAACATCAAACAGGTTCTCCCCACTCAGTGATGCACCCACTGAGAATCCTGTTGAAAGTGCCCTAGTTATTGGCGATTCTATTACACGGAACGTGAAAATAGAGACACCAGCCACCATAGTCACATGTTTACTAATGGCTAATGCTAATCGTAAATTCTCTAAGATTATTATTCACGTCGGCACAAATGATGTTCGACTTCGCCAGTCGGAGATCACCAAAATTAACATTAAAGAGGTGTGTAAACTCGCAAGTACGATGGCAGATGACGTTTTTTGCTCTGGTCCCCTCCCCGTTAAAAGGAGTGATGAGGTACTTAGCAGACTATCATCACTCAATGGCTGGTTGTCTAAGTGGTGTCCGCAAAATAACATAGGGTTCATAGACAATTGGAAAAGCTTTTGGGGCAGACCTGACCTGTTGAAAAAAGATGGTATTCATCCTTCCTGGGATGGTGCCGCTCTTCTCTCTAGTAATTTGGCACATAGTCTTAGAGCTAAACCTTGACTAACTGGAGCCCAGGTCAGGAAGCAGACGGACTGGCTTACCCGACCGCCTGCTAGCTGTCTCACGTCACAGAAGTCAGATAAATCCCAGCACATAGAGACTCTTTCACCTAGATATTATCACATAGAGACTGTGTCTGTTCCACGAATTAGTAAATACAAAAAACCATCAAAATCATTCAACGGTAAAAATTTAATTGATGTCCAACAAATAAATAACAGATATAATACAGATGATCAAATGATAAAGCTCGGGCTGCTGAATATTCGATCCCTTTCCTCAAAAGCGCTTATTGTTAATGATATGATTACAGATCATAACCTAGATGTGCTGTGTTTGACAGAAACCTGGCTAAAACCTGACGATTACATTACTTTAAATGAGTCCACCCCCCAAGATTATTGTTATAAACACGAGCCACGTCTGAAAGGTAAAGGGGGAGGTGTTGCTGTAATTTATAATAATATCTTCAGTATTACTCACAAGTCTAGTTTCAAATATAATTCCTTTGAAGTTTTGGTGCTTTATGTAACGTTATGTAGTGAAATCGATAAATCCCGTTTGACATTTGTGCTGGCTACTGTATACAGGCCACCAGGGCACCATACAGACTTTACCAGAGAATTTGCTGATTTTCTATCAGAGTTAGTACTGGCTGCAGATAAAGTCCTAATTGTTGGTGATTTTAATATCCATGTAGACAATGAAAAAGACGCACTGGGATTGGCATTTAGAGACATTCTAAACTCTATTGGAGTAAGGCAACACGTGTCAGGACCCACTCATCGCCGTAATCATACGTTAGACCTAATACTGTCACATGGAATAAATGTTGATACCATTGAAATTCTGCAGCAGAGTGATGACATCTCAGATCATTACCTAGTATCATGTACACTTAATTTAGCAAAGGCTGCAAAGCCGTCCCCTCGCTTTAAATATGGCAGGACTATCACTGCTGCGACTAAAGATTTCTTTGTAAATAATCTTCCTCATCAGTTTCATCTCCTCAGCATCCCAGATAGCCTAGAGGAACTCGATGTTGCAACAGAAACTATTGACTCTCTCTTTTCCAGCACTTTAGACACAGTTGCTCCCCGGCGCTTAAAGAAGATTAAAGAAAACAGTCCAACGCCGTGGTACAACGAGCACACCCGGGCCCTTAAAACAGCAGCCAGAAAAATGGAGCGCAGCTGGAAGAAAACAAAACTAGAAGTTTTTCTCATTTCGTGGAAAGAGAGCATGATTGCATACAGAAAGGTCCTAAAAACTGCTAGATCTGCTTATTTCTCGACTCTCTTAGAAGAAAACAAACACAACCCTAGGTATTTATTCGATACAGTGGCTAAATTAACCAAAGATAAAGCTTCACCTTCTGATGTTTGTAAACAGCACAGCAGTAATGACTTTATGAACTTCTTTACCTGTAAGATTGATAATATTAGGAAAAAAATTATAACCATGCAGCCGTCTACTACAGTATCACATCAGACAGTGCATTGTAGTGTCACTGAGGAAAAATTACATTCATTCACTGCTATAGGAGAAGAAGAATTGGCTAAACTCGTTAAATCATCAAAATCAACAACATGTATGCTCGACCCCATACCGACTAAACTACTAAAAGAGATGCTTCCAGAGGTCATAGATCCTCTCCTTAATATCATTAATTCATCCTTGACATTAGGATATGTACCGAAAACTTTTAAGTTGGCTATTATTAAACCACTTATTAAAAAACCGCAACTTGATCCTACAAAATTAGTCAATTACAGGCCAATCTCAAATCTACCCTTTCTGTCAAAAATACTAGAAAAGGCAGTGTCCTCACAATTATGCTCCTTTTTAGAAAGAAATGGTATCTGTGAGGATTTCCAGTCAGGATTTAGACCGTATCATAGTACTGAGACTGCTCTCATCAGAGTAACAAATGATTTACTCTTATCATCCGATCGTGGTTGTATATCTCTATTAGTGTTACTCGATCTTAGCGCTGCATTCGATACTATCGACCACAATATTCTTTTGAATAGACTCGAAAATTATGTTGGCATTAGTGGAACTTCATTGGCATGGTTTAAATCATACTTATCTGACCGTTATCAGTTTGTAGCAGTAAATGAAGAGATGTCACACCGAACACAAGTTCAGTATGGAGTACCGCAGGGCTCAGTGCTAGGACCGTTGCTTTTCACCCTGTACATGCTACCACTGGGAGATATTATTAGGAAGCATGGTGTTAATTTTCATTGTTATGCTGACGATACTCAGCTCTATATTTCTTCACGCCCTGACGAAACTTACCAATTCACAAGATTAACAGAATGCATAGCTGATATTAAAAATTGGATGACTAGTAATTTCCTGCAACCTAATTCAGAAAAAACTGAATTTTTAATCATTGGACAAAAAAACTCCACAAGTAGTAACCTAGAATACTGTCTAACACTCGATGGCTGCTCTGTCAAGTCCTCGTCGTCAGTTAGGAACCTGGGTGTGCTCTTTGATACCAATCTCTCATTTGAAAGCCACGTTTCTAGCATCTGTAAAACTGCATTCTACCATCTTAAAAATATATCTAAATTACGGCGCATGCTTTCAATGCAAAATGCTGAACAGTTAGTTCATGCGTTCATGACCTCAAGGCTAGATTATTGTAATGCTCTACTGGGTGGTTGCCCTGCCCGCTTAATAAATAAACTGCAGCTGGTCCAAAACGCAGCAGCTAGAGTTCTTACTAGAACCAGGAAGTATGACCATATTAGCCCGGTTCTTTCAACACTGCATTGGCTCCCTATTAAACATCGTATACATTTTAAAATCTTGCTGATTACTTACAAAGCACTAAATGGTTTAGCGCCCCAGTACTTGAGCGAGCTCTTAACGCATTATACTCCATCACGTTTATTACGGTCTCAAAATTCTGGCCAGTTGATAATACCTAGAATATCAAAATCAACTGCAGGCGGTCGGTCCTTTTCCTATTTAGCACCTAAACTCTGGAACAGTCTTCCTAGTATTGTTCGGGAAGCAGACACACTCTGTCAGTTTAAATCTAGACTAAAAACACATCTCTTTACTATGGCATACACATAAAACATTTTTAATTTCTGTTATTCAAATCAGTTAAATGATTGTTTTAGGCTGCATTAACTAGGTCAGCCGGAACCGGGAACACTTCCCATAACACCTGATGTACTCGTTACATCATAAGAAGAATGGCATCTACGCTAATGTTAGTCTTTCTGTTTATCCCGAGGTTTACTGCAGTCGGCCGGATCCGGGCCGTATCCAGACCAGATGGTGGACCTTAGCCTGGACATGACGACCATATCCCTGAAGTGTCTGTAGAGACAATAGTGTCAATTAAACTCCCCCCTGTAAATGCCGCATCGACACGACATCCTAATTAAACCCGTCCCCGGCGTGACAACTCCAATCTTTCGAATAATCCTACGAATATCTATTTATCTAATATGACTTCTGACCTGTAATGTTGCCAGAATCATAATCATACACTATTTGTTCATCGGCCAGAGGAGAACTGGCACCCCGACTGAGCCTGGTTTCTCCCAAGGTTTTTTTTTCTCCATTCTGGCCCTGAAGGAGTTTTGGTTCCTTGCCACCGTCGCCTTTGGCTTTTGGCTTGCTCAGTTGGGGACACCTAAATTTCAATTATATTACTGATCCGCCCGCATTGACACTGTATGATAATTGAAATGAGCTGGATGACATCACCGTTTTCACCAGAGCGGCTGTACAGCCGAATCAAATTCCGTTGCATTATTTTCCTGTTACCACTGTGAAGCTGCTTTGAAACAATTGCCATTGTAAAAAGCGCTATATAAATAAAGGTGATTTGATTTGATTTGATTTAATGGCAGTGACGTCAGTGCCTGCCTTTCAAAGTTTTAAGACAGTCAGTTACAGTTTACGTTAATCGGTTTCTTGTGGATTGTTATATCGCTAGTAAACATCTGCACTGTTTGTGGAATGTGCTTTACTGCGGAAAAAAAGAGCATGAATATCTCTATTAGCTGCAAAGTACTAGTCACTGCAGGGCGCATAAAACTACATTTAAGAGTACACTAAAACTTGTTTGTAATTTAATACATAATTAATTCATTAAAATTATATGTAGCGTTATATCATAATTATAGGCACACAGCAGTCATAAATCATTACAATACAAGACTAACCTGGCAGCGATAGAAAGAACACTTTATTTTTTATTTTCATTAAACAACATACAATATAACACAATATTTATAATTAAATTATTCATTTTCTCTTTATTCATTAAAATGCATAATATCAGCATCATATGCATACATGCAGTTAGACATTACAATTCAAGTCTTATCATAACTTATAAAACCCGAAAGCCAAAGAAAGAAAACATCAGGGGCCATATTCATGAAAAATCTTAATGCAAAGAGTAGCTCCTAGTGACAAAATTCTAAGAAAATTCTTAGAAAAGTGGGCGTTTTCTCTTAAAATTAAAGAAAAAATCCTAGTAAAGAAGAAAGTAATTCAGAAAGCATCTTAACCCTTAAAAGAGGTCTTAAGGTCCAAAAGTGTTAGGGGTATGGACGAGGACTTTTAAGAGGCTTAAGAGTTTCTTTAGCAGAGGAGAAAATGGACAAAACTCGAAGATATATATATACACTCACCTAAAGGATTATTAGGAACACCTGTTCAATTTCTCATTAATGCAATTATCTAATCAACCAATCACATGGCAGTTGCTTCAATGCGTTTAGGGGTGTGGTCCTGGTCAAGACAATCTCCTGAACTCCAAACTGAATGTCAGAATGGGAAAGAAAGGTGATTTAAGCAATTTTGAGCGTGGCATGGTTGTTGGTGCCAGATGGGCTGGTCTGAGTATTTCACAATCTGCTAAGTTACTGGGATTTTCACGCACAACCATTTCTAGAGTTTACAAAGAATGGTGTGAAAAGGGAAAAACATCCAGTATGCGGCAGTCCTGTGGGCGAAAATGCCTTGTTGATGCTAGAGGTCAGAGGAGAATGGGCCGACTGATTCAAGCTGATAGAAGAGCAACTTTGACTGAAATAACCACTCGTTACAACCGAGGTATGCAGCAAAGCATTTGTGAAGCCACAACACGCACAACCTTGAGGCGGATGGGCTACAACAGCAGAAGACCCCACCGGGTACCACTCATCTCCACTACAAATAGGAAAAAGAGGCTACAATTTGCACAAGCTCACCAAAATTGGACAGTTGAAGACTGGAAAAATGTTGCCTGGTCTGATGAGTCTCGATTTCTGTTGAGATATTCAGATGGTAGAGTCAGAATTTGGCGTAAACAGAATGAGAACATGGATCCATCATGCCTTGTTACCACTGTGCAGGCTGGTGGTGGTGGTGTAATGGTGTGGGGGATGTTTTCTTGGCACACTTTAGGCCCCTTAGTGCCAATTGGGCATCGTTTAAATGCCACGGCCTACCTGAGCATTGTTTCTGACCATGTCCATCCCTTTATGACCACCATGTACCCATCCTCTGATGGCTACTTCCAGCAGGATAATGCACCATGTCACAAAGCTCGAATCATTTCAAATTGGTTTCTTGAACATGACAATGAGTTCACTGTACTAAAATGGCCCCCACAGTCACCAGATCTCAACCCAATAGAGCATCTTTGGGATGTGGTGGAACGGGAGCTTCGTGCCCTGGATGTGCATCCCACAAATCTCCATCAACTGCAAGATGCTATCCTATCAATATGGGCCAACATTTCTAAAGAATGCTTTCAGCACCTTGTTGAATCAGTGCCACGTAGAATTAAGGCAGTTCTGAAGGCGAAAGGGGGTCAAACACAGTATTAGTATGGTGTTCCTAATAATCCTTTAGGTGAGTGTACATTATAGCATAGAAAACGTCTTGTTGCAAAAATAAAAAAGTCTGAATGCAAATCAACGATGTGTGAGATGAGAATTATATATATATTAGGGGTGTAACAGTACACAAAACTGACGGTTCGGTACGTACCTCAATTTTGAAGTCACGGTTCGGTACAGGTTTGGTACAGCAGGGGAGAGAAAACTAAATCTAAAATTGCTTTTTTTATTTTTTATTAATTTTTTTTATTTATTGGTTTACTGAACAAATTGTGTCTGTCCTTAAATGAATTCAATTATAACTAAAAGTTTCTTAAAGATAAAAAAAAAAATTATCTCTGCTAATGCTGTAAAGTGTAAACTATATAGGGAGCCCTTACTTGCACATTACTATAATATAACAACACAGCCCATATTAGCCTGAATTCAGTTGCTATTTATTTTTATATATAATAAGCAACACTCTAACACATTGTATGCAAACTTCACATAAGGCAGTTTTTGCATTAACTTCTAAATCTAATTATAAAATTATGTTTTTACTCCAATTCGTTGTTGAAATATAATCATTTATACACAGTGGCTGTCATTTTCATGATAGATTTATTCAAACATATATTAAATAATCAAGACATTACTAACAGATTAAGTAGAATATAATAAATATATAGGCTAATATAGTGCATATATTTAGCGAAAGAGTTCATTTCTCTAGTGAACTAACCAGCTGTGGACCCTGAATGACTTGCCTGAGGTAAATGTAATGCTACTTGACTGTGCTGTTTTATTGACGTCTTTCCGCCGTTGAAACACTGGTTGAGCGATTACACGACATATGATACGTTTCAGTAAGCTGCAATGTATCCTTAACATACCTTTAGATGTTGATTCATGTTTATTCTTTGACTAGGGAGAGATGATCACGTTCACTCGCGCGCCACGCTGCCGCTTGAACTGATGCGCCTATACAGTGATCGCTCACGCCACATTAAAGAGGGTCAAAACGGCATTTATTGTTTTAATTTCGTGATAAAATGGACAGAATACTTAATATGTTCGTGTGGAACCAGGGAATACCGTTTCCATGAAAGGGTGTACATGGTCTGCAACAATGCTTAGGTAGGTGGTACGTGTCAAAGTAACATCCACATGGATGGCAGGACCCAAGGTTTCCCAGCAGAACATTGCCCAAAGCATCACACTGCCTCCGCCGGCTTGCCTTCTTCCCATAGTGCATCCTGGTGCCATGTGTTCCCCAGGTAAGCAGCGCACACGCCCCCGGCCCACGTGATGTAAAAGAAAACGTGATTCATCAGACCAGGCCACCTTCTTCCATTGCTCCGTGGTCCAGTTCTGATGCTCACGTGCCCACTGTTGGCGCTTTCGGCGGTGGACAGTGGTCAGCATGGGCACCCTGACTGGTCTGCGGCTATGTAGCCCCATATGCAACAAACTGTGATGCACTGTGTATTCTGACACCTTTCTATCAGAACCAGCATTAACTTCTTGAGCAATTTGAGCTACAGTAGCTCGTCTGTTTGATCGGATCACACGGGCCAGCCTTCGCTCCCCACGTGCATCAATGAGCCTTGGGCCGCCCATGACCCTGTCGCCGGTTCACCACTGCTCCTTCCTTGGACCACTTTTGATAGATACTGACCACTGCAGACCGGGAACACCCCACAAGAGCTGCAGTTTTGGAGATGCTCTGACCCAGTCATCTAGCCATCACAATTTGACCCTTGTCAAACTCGCTCAAATCCTTACGCTTGTCCACTTTTCCTGCTTCTAACACCTCAACTTTGAGGACAAAATGTTCACTTGCTGCCTAATATATCCCACCCACTAACAGGTGCCGTGATGAAGAGATAATCAGTGTTATTCATTTCACCTGTCAGTGGTCATAATATTATGCCTGATCGGTGATATATATGTGGAGTGTGCCAATTTGAAGGCTGACAGATATTCATCTATGAGGTTGTCCTTGTAGATGTTGTCTGAGTCTGATATGTGGCTGAATACAGCTAGCTCAAGGACTTTGATTAGCAAGGGCAGTAAAGATAAGAGTCTAACTCTGGATGTCAAGTGTTGTTTTTTGCAGTAGAGGTGTGGCACTAATGTACTTTGGACACCAAAAGGCTTCTGGCACCATTCAGCCACATTTATCAAATGCTTATATAGGCCTACTTATATACTTATAAGCCTATGGAGTTTTTTTTTTTTTTTTAAATATTTGCCTTCTGTGTACATATCTTTATTTTATTTAACAACTTTTGTTAATACATACAGTATATTAGCAGTTACACTGTATACTGCTTGTTTTCAGAGATGTGTTAAACAATTTTATTATTCAATGAATATGAATTCTGATCACACATCAAGTCAAGATCAAGTCTAATCCCATATTTGAACATTGTAATTCAACAATGTATACACCTTCTTCCAAAAGCGACAAGGACGCCGGTGGACATGGATCTCACCAAGTGGCGAGACAAAAAATGAGCGAAGTCCGAGCGAAGATAGCAATTGATGCAAAAGTTGAGAAACGAGCACTAGCACTCTCTAACAAGGGACAGCAGAAGACCACCTTCAACAATGAGACCTTCCAAAAGATCATAGGAGAACTTGACTTGGAAATCAAGGGCAATGTCTTGAAAAAAAATTTGGTACATTATGCTGCATGGCAACAAGCAGAAAGACCACGCGAGAACCATCAAACAAAATCTCAGATGAAACAAAAACTCTTCTTAAAAGAGACGCAGATGAAATGGGACGGAAAAGACCATGTCGAGTACAGCCTCCTCTGAAAACTCATCCGCAACAAACTAAAAGCAGACCTCGAGGAATATCGGCACAAGACACTGCTTAGTGCAGCAGAAAAGAAGCAGAGCCTCAGGAAATGCAAGGATATACAATATCCCCAAAGCTCTTCAATGCTGCACTCGAGGAAGTCTTCCGACAACTGGACTGGAGAGATGGCATTAACATTAATGGCGAAAGACTAAACCATCTACGATTTGCTGATGACATAGTCATAATTGGTGAAACAACAGAAGAGGTTGAAGAGAAGCTGAACCAGCTAGACAAAGAAAGTGCTACGGTCGGACTCCAAATGAACCGATCAAAGACAATGGATGAAAATCATCAAGTCAAGAATAGCTCCATCTATATCGGTTCTGAAAAAAATCAACGAAGTCAATAGTTACATCTACCTGAACCAAGAAATTACAATGGAGCACACCATCAGCCGTGAGCTATCTCGCAGATGGAAAGCAGCATGGCGGAGCTTCTCAGCCATCAGCGAAGTTATCACTACCATCAGCGACCCAACCCTGCGAGCCCATCTCTTCAATACCACCACACTACCAGCATTACTATACAGGAGTGAGACATGGTCTCTAACTAAAACAGATGCGAAGAATGCTCAAAGTCACGCGAAGAGACAAGATCACAAATAAATGTTTGCAGGAGATGTCAAGGGTGAAAGATGTGATCACAGAGGCAGCAAAGAAAAAGCACAGATGGGCTGGGCATGTAGCTCGAAAAGAGAATGATCGATGGAAGTGACAACAATTGTGTGCGTTGTAAACAAGATGGTTATTGTAGTTCTAGGCTAAATGTGAACATGTGTTTACTCATCTCACTTTCACAAAAACAGATTGTGTATTCCTCAAAATGAATAAAAACTGTGAAATGCAAACTCAGAATAGTATGCAAACCTGCAATAATTAAATGTTAAATTACACAAATATACTTTATGTATTTAATCTCACGTTATTAACCAATGTCATTGCTGCTGACCTTTGATCATCCAATTCAATCATAATAATAAGCAAAAATTACTTTAGATAAACATCACGTTTAATTTTTTATTGCTGAAGTAAGATTGTTGATCCAAAATGGCAGCAGAGCTAAACTTTTTTTTTTTTTTAGCTACACCCTCTACTGTATATGCGTGAATTTGCATTTCCTTTAACCTGAGGCTTATTCATTTCACTTTTGGTGTGAAAGGGCCTTTACATTTGGCAAAAATTTTACTTTTTTTAATTATTTATTTCTTATTAAAAAACAATTGAGCCCAGCCCAGATGAGAAAAAGTAACGCAAAAGAAATGTAACATTACTTTCCATAAAAAGTAACCAAGTAATGCAGTTTGTTACTTTTCAGGGAGTAACACAACATTGTAATGCATTACTTATAGAATTATTTAATGTAGACTGTAACCTGGAGTGACAATTAGACAGGTCACCACTGTTTCTCATTATAAAGCTTTGCTGCCATCTAGAGGATGACTTTCCTTCATGTGTATTTGCTCACTATAGTGAATCTATACCAGTTCCATATAGTGTTATCTTTATTAAAGATATAAATGAAAAAGGGTCATTCTGCGTCAAATCAACTACATTTTAGAAACTTCTCTGGCTCATTTTCTTTTATTTGATCGATTTCTTGATTAGTTATTAAATCCAAAATTATTAAATGCCATGAATTAATATTTATTGATGTACCACTATTTTGTAGAGGGGTGTCAAAATGACAAATTTGGAACCAAATTACAGGGGGGTAAACTGACTTCAGAAAGATTGAAGCATCATTATTTTATTTTTAGACAGAGTCTTTTAGCTAAATCTGTTGACTTTAGCAATCTTTGTTGCATTATATACCAATAGTGACAGTTCAAAAATGGGGGAAAAGCAGTTTTCAGTTTAACTTTTGATAATTTGGTACTTGGGAGGATATCAAAGCCCAACTAATTTATACAACAACTTTGCAGGCAGTTAGCAATCCATGTTCAAAAACCAAAAGAAAATCTTCTCAAAAGTTCTCAAATTCACAAATATTTGAATAATCAGCAATACTACAAAACATCATTTTATTAACAACAAACATCCTCAGTAAAAGAACACCCACATTACAATCTTTGTAATTTTACAACACAGAATAAAATGTTTATATTACAATTCTAAAGAAATGTTTAAAAATTAGTTCATTTGTCACCAATAAACTTCCATTACATACAAACATTTAGTTTCAATGGTTGCATATATGCAACTGTTTTAACATCTGATTTGAGGTCTGAAATAAAAGATTACATGCCAGGAAATATACAAAGTGTCCACACATTTCCAAGTCTGGAAGGAAATTCGTCAAATCCCACATCCACATCCACCCGCCCCCCCCCACCCACATCCAACTTTACATATGTTCAACACCTCTGATTCGCCGGGCGAGCTGTATGTCACGTGGAAACAATGTCACCCTCTTGGCATGAATAGCACAGAGGTTGGCATCGGAAAACAGACGGACCATGAATGCTTCTGCAGCCTGAAAGCACATGGAAGAGCAACAATTATAACATACTGTAAATTATTACAATTAAAAAATAAATAAAAAAATAAAAAAAATTAAAAAATCAAACTGCTAGTGTGAAATGTGCAGTCAATGCAATGAAAAAAAAATAATAATAATTCACTAAAGGCAATGACTAAAGCCACTAAAAAACAGAAAAAAAAAAAAAAAAAAAAAGAAGTCAGCACACCAAAGCTCCAAAATATGCAAAGAATTTTATAGTGGACACACACGGGTTATGTTTCGAGCAACACAAAACTTTTTCTACAAGCCTTTATACTCACAGGATCACATGGCCAACAACAACCAAACAAACAAACACACTCTCTCTCTTTCTCTCTTATACTCAGGGGTTCAACCATTTCATAAAAGGGGAATAAGACATGGTATATACATACACACATAAATACATGAATAAAACTTAAAATGTATAAAAAATACAAATAAACAATACAGTACAGTAACAGTAAAACAATGAAACAATGACCCCCCTGCTCACACTGGGAAATAGGCTATGCCTACACTACCTAGAATCCCTCAGTATGGCATAAAATGAGTAGAGATCGACCGATATATCGGTTTCCCGATATTTAAGCATTTTCCCATAATCGGGTATCCTATCAATATGGGCCAACATTTCTAAAGAATGCTTTCAGCACCTTGTTGAATCAATGCCACGTAGAATTAAGGCAGTTCTGAAGGCGAAAGGGGGTCAAACAGTATTAGTATGGTGTTCCTAATAATCCTTTAGGTGAGTGTATATATATATATATAGTGCTGTCAACGTTAACGCGTGGGATTAATTTAAAGTCCTTAACGCGTTAAAATAATTTAGTGCAATTAACGCAAATAAATTACAGAAGTAGGTGAAGCTGCGTCATTAACGTAATTTTTGTCACGTAGTTAGATGATCTTAGAAGTCGGGAGTTTATCACAATCACACTGAGCATCTACAAGCACCTGTAACCCTGGTAAGAGGTAATTTCCATTCTAACTCTTTAACTCGATTCTGCTGCTCTGTTTGTGATCAGGCCATTTAAAGCCGTTAAACTCTGGGAAAGTGTTCAGTGATCCAGTAATCGAAATCATTCAAACAGTCCAAAACAGCGCTAATGTAAAGAAGGCCAGGCTGATTACATCAGACATATCAGAGAGAATAGAGACTCACATTGCGTTTTTAGTGAACTGTTCGTTCCAGTGTGTGCTTTGCTTTAAAACACGAGCTCTGTCGTATTCTGCGATTGTTTCTGAAGAGCGCAATATTGGTCGCAACCAGAGTCGTACAGTAAGCGCATGAGTGTCTGATGCACAAACAACAAACCGTGTATGTGCACGCTCTCGATCACTGATCGCACGCTGCATTCATGTACAGACACACAGTACATTCGCGTTGTTTTCACACACACTCAGGAAGGATAATGTTTGATTTGTCATATGTACGTTGTTGTGATTAGTAATCGTAGGTTTATGCAGTCAAAGCGGTTGATTTAGGAGTTTTTTTGGCGTCTCCATGTGGTCCTGTTCGGTATTGCAGGTAATCTGTTGCTCTGTACACATACTATACACTGAATTCTGTAGTTTTTTTTATGTAATGTTTTTTTTTCATGGGTGCTTTTTATTATATAATAGAATTATATGGACTCCTTATATTTGGTTATTTGGTGTCATTTTGGAGTCTCCAATGATCCTTGAAGCTTGCAGAAAATACAGTTTTGTGAGAATCACCCTTCAATCGGATTGTTTACTTTGGATATAGCAAATTATGACAAAATTAATGTTTAATAAGATAAATGGCGTATGATTCATTTCATGATAAGTGTGCGATTAATCGCGATTCAAATTTTTAATCTATTCACAGCCATATATATATATATATATATATATATATATATATATATATATATAGCTTTTGTGTTCCATGACTATTTCTGTTGGTCATGTGATCCTGTGAGTATAAAGGCTAGTTAAAACAGTTTTAATTGTCTGACGAAGAGCCTGTGTTGCTCAAAACCTGAACCCATGTCAACTGTTACATTTTTTTTTACATATTTTGGAGCTTTTACCACAGCAAAACAACTAGACTAACTCGACTAATATAAATTTCAAATATTATTAAAGACAAGTAGACTGTCAGTAATAAAATAAGAACAAATAAAATTAGCAACAGCACACTGATACAACTGAACAAAGTTAAGGTACAGAAATTAATCAAATGTAAAATAACACTGTATAGTTTTCTTTTTATAAATAAAATTAATCCTTAAAGTTATAAAAGTTATTCAGTCCAGATCAGTGAGTGATTTTTCTTTTTCTTTTGTTCTATGATTAACATTAAATGACACAGACGGCAGCAGATATATTAGGCTTTAAAGACCTAATGCACGGATATACCGCTATACTGTTACACGTTTTCTTTTTCAACGGTTTATGTTCACTTAAAGATAAAACCGACTGTGCTTACGAGGATATTTTGACATTTTTGTGTTATTGTCCATTCAAGTGCAAAAAGACGCAAAAGAAAACTCAGTTAAGCATTTGTACACTGTACAAGAGGCGGATTATTTAACACAATCTTTAAAACCCCTCAACTAACAACCAAACGAGACACCAAGGTATCTGTGGCAACCCTCAAAAGGCAGAAGCAGGCCTCTGGTTACCATAGCAGCAAAGACCATTTATGACAAAAGAATGTGGAGAAGTTGACCACATGCAAAAGCACAGGCAATAGGAAAAGCACATAAGGCCCATAAAAAAAGGTCTTTTCTACGTTAATTCATAGATAAACCTTAATAGATTAACCTGTGAATGAACATGCATCCATCCACGACATTGTGTGTACTATTACTGTTTTGTATATTGTCTTTGGTATTGTATACTGTTTTATGCATGCCTTATGATAGAATTAGATAATGTACCATTTTCCTACTCAGTCCATCCTTATCCTCAACCATCTGTATAAATCACTTGAGACATGTACAATCATGTATCCAATTTCCCATACATTTTTTTTAGTGTTTTGCCTATGTATTAATCCTTGAATGAATGTGTTAGTATTGCTTGATTAATCAAGATCGCATATATACCATTTTTGGTATCTATGATTTTTATTTTAATGACCTACATGATCGTGTATATTATATGTTGATAGTCATACCTACACTGTAAACCCTAACGCTCAAAATAAATAACTGATTAATTTGAGTTGGCTCTACTCAAACCAAATTAGTTTAATCAAATGAACTTGAGTATTTAGAACTTTGTTTTTCGAGTTTATAAAACTGACATTTTAAGTAATCTGAATTGTTTCATTGTTTTGAGTTTTATGAACTTAAATTCTCTTTTAATTTAGACAAACTTAAATTTAACTGAAACTGGACTGCACTATATTTTTCACAGCATGCTGTGCCATGACACTCAAAAGGGAGAGTAAATGCTAAAATTAAGTGTTATATGTTTTTTGTGCAAGATTAATGTTAAGGTGGAGATTTAGTAGTGTTTAATGTATCCAGACAAAGTCACTTTAACGATGCGATTCTGCTACATGCTAAGAAAGTTATTTTCATGTGGCCACGAAAAATATCTGAGTTGATAGCCAATCAATATTGTCAATCAATAGTAAACTTTATAGTTACTTACACAATGTGTACCTGATATGAATAAAACACGTCGTCAGTTTATAATTGAAAGGATTGTTATTGCCGCTAACATAGACATCAGTGTGTATTTTACAAACTATAAATGTATTGTTTTGCTAGTACTGTACTTATGTGTATTTAAATATCTGAAACCTAAAATAGATTATGTGGTTGAAAACACTGAATAGTTGTGATATATGACAAGCACTGAGCGCATCTGTCTCTGGCTCAGCGCCAGCCTGAGCGCAAAAGCACATTTGAATTTAGCAGTTGATCATGTGATGCATTGAACGTTCTAACCCACTAGTGCAGGGGTGTGCAAACTTTTTAAAAGGGGGCCAGATTCAATGTTGTGGACACACCTGGGGGCCGGTTCCTTTCCTTTCCTTTCCTTTTCTTTTCTTTATCTATCTAGATAGATAGATAGATAGATAAATAAAAAAAAGGAAAGGAAAGGAACCGGCCCCCAGGTGTGTCCACAACATTGAATCTGGCCCCCTTTTAAAAAGGAACCGTATATATATATGCATACATATACACACACACACACACACACACACACACACACACATACATACATACATATACACACAGCTCTAGAAAAAATTAAGAGACCACTTAACATTGAAAAAAAAATGATTTCTCAAATAAACAAATTGTCAGATTTGACAAAAGCTTGAGCTGACAGTAGAGTAGCTTGAGATAGGACACAGATGTAAATTTAATACTACATTTTTAACAACCTTGTTTTTAAATGGTGAAATTTAAATATTACTGAGTTAGAACTATATTCTTCTTTAAATTAATGAGTACTCTATTTAGATCACCACGGATAAAACCACACATCACTACATGGTAAAAAGTAAAAACATTGTTTCTATATCTAGAATGGCTTTATGGTATTTAGTCTATAAACACATTTAATATAAATACAAATGCACAAAACTGCAAGTTTATGACAAAAAAAAATAGTCTGTAATTTGGCCTTTATTACTCATTTAATATATGCCTACATTAAAAAATTAAATAAAATGAGATATTAACCTACATTTCTGACAAAATACTACGATTACATGTAGTGTTACCACAGTAAATCCATGATAAATGTTGCTGAATTGTTGGTTGAAAAGTATTCAAACTGGATCGGCTCAATGTTTCTCCTGATTTGCACGTTAGTGTTGTTGATTAAGTCAGCGCTGTTTCAACTGGCTTTAACCTAAATTAAATCACAGAGAGATTTGCAGCTCAAACACTTCTCACTGGCTGTTTAGTGGTCGTGTGATCGAGAAACTCAGCAAATAAACACATTTGTGAGCTTGTGAGTCGCGTGCTGTACAGTGCGCACAAGAGAGCGCTGTTTCGTTCCGCTTTTGCCGCATTAATGTTTCCCTGGTCTAAAATGTAGTACTGCCATCTTGTGTTGACATTGTGAAACTGCACGATTTGTAAATTATGCGTGGCGGGCCACATATAATATATTTTAATAGACAAGCTGCGGGCCGTTTGAAATTCATCCCCGGGCCGGACTTTGGACACCCCTGCACTAGTGTGATCATACATGTCAAAGGGTTAATCTAATATATGTAGCAGGGCATTCAGCTACAAACAGACGGTTGCCAAAGTATTTCATTGGACTTTAACTTTGCCAGCTACAAAAATCTTGCATTTCCTCACGTTTTAGCCCTGATTTTTAGTAAGAGTCGGCATAGGCCACTGACAGATGACAGTTGCTCGCCCCCCTCTTCCTCTCCTGCCTTGCCCTGCCACACCCACTCCCCTCCCTTCTTCTCTTAGCCATCCACGCCTATTTAAGTTGCATTTTTCAAAAAGATTGTGAGGTAGACTTGATCTGAAAGAGGAGGGTTTCATGACCCTTTCAGTTAAGTAAACTGCATTAAAAAGATCAAATGAAAAAACACACATTACAGGTAAGAACAAGTGGCAAGTCTACTGCACACTGCAAGATAATGCGTACAGATCAATTTTGAAATCAGATTTTTTTTTTGTCGCGTCCGTTGTGTAGCATCTGGACCAATCAGACACACAACTATTCATTTTATTTAATTAATCCAGCAAAAATAGGGGTGTAACAGTTCTTTGAAATAAAAAAAATCTAACCATACCACTTTCCACCCACAGTTTGGCACGCATTTGCACCGCGGTTCATCTCAAATCTGATGAAGCATCTATATGGTTTGTTGAAAATAATGCGTAAAACAGCCATTACAACAGCGATAATCAAAAAAAACGGTCACTCTTTGTAAACTTTGTTCAATCGATGTATCGATCTATATCAATGTATTGTTACACCCCTACATATTAGTATTACAAGAATCTTTAATAGCTTCTGCATCAACACCCAATCAAAACCCAATCACCTGGCCCCAGGGACAGCGCAGCCACGCTGGCAGGCCTCGACTACAGTCAGCTATGTCAGACTAACATCAAAAGTTCATCAATTTCTTCATTCAACACGGAAGAAATTGATTGCAGCTTCAACACCATCAACTCATGCAACCATGAAGACTTTTTCCTGAGACTGCATCCAGACGCTTTTTCAACAGCTAAGGCAATGCAAGTATCGTACAATTAACCAACTAAACAGAAGTTTATTATTAGTAGACCCCTCTTAACAAGGTGCTTTTAAGTTAGAAACTGATGGTTCTGTTCAGATGGTTAAAGAGTTTTTTATTTTTTAAATGAGTTTCTGTGGCCATGAAAAATATCCTTTCTGGGGGTTAAGAGACAATCAATACGGAGTGTTCACTGGACAAACAGATTAAATGATTGTAATATCAATTCAGCTACATCAAGTTAATTTGATTAACTAATCAAAATATTTAATTATAACAAGTTAACAAGAGAACAAATACTGCTCTCTAAGTCTTTAAAAGGTTTATTGTCATGACTTAACTATAAAAACAGTTTTTAATATGACCTCTTAATCATACATTATGACTATGGAAGCTTGTTTCCGCCACAAAATAAAAAATATAAGGTAATTGTGAGCTTTTTATCTCAACTTTTTCCATAATTGTGATATAAACTCGCAATTCTGAAAAAAATATTTTTTACCCCAGAATTGGACTTTATAACTTGCAGTTGTGAGTTTATGTCTCACAATTCCGAGAAAAGTAGTAAGAATTGCGAGATATAAACTCCACTTTATATCACGCAATTCTGACTTTATAACACATTATAATCACAATTATGTAAACTCACAATCGTGAGGGGAAAAAAATTAATTGTGAGATAAAAAAAAAATTGCAATTAACTTTTTGTATTTTTTATTCAGTGGCAGAAACAAGCTTCCATAGTTTATTGCCATGACTTGACTATAAAAAAAAAAAAAATTAACGAGCTCTTAAATCATACACTGACAAATGTTCTAGTTACCAGTGTCAATATCATAGCAAAAAAATATTAGAACTATTTTAATGTTTTGTTTAACTATTTGAAAAAATAAATAAATAAATAAAATATATATAATATATATATATATATATATATATATATCAGTCAAAGACAAAGCTGATGAACAACAAAGAAACCCATAACACATAATAGAACACGTGGCAGGTCTATTAGTCTGCATTTACACTTAATGCACACATCTATTTTGACATCACAATTTTTGTCCCATCCCATGCTGGTTATCACCATGTCAATCAAAACAATTTTGGATTCAATCCTGCATTTAAACAAGTTAGTCATTCCCAAAACTTTGCAGTGTATATACTTAGCAGCATGAAAAATAAAACTCTTTTCAAACTGTGAAAGGGTTATATACAGATAACAAACAAAGAGTGTTCCCTTTATAATCACTGCAGCTGTCAATAACTTCAGCACTGTAGTGAAAACTCCTGTTATAACTCCTCTTATTGACCTTAATCGCATCAAAATTATTAGTTAGCAAGTTACTGAATTAGGTAGCTGCTTACCAGTTAAAATCAACTACATATAATTAACTGCTGGAAGTGGCAACACAAGACTAAACATCATCATTCAAAATACTACTCTCACGTGTCAAAACTCAGCATTCCTGAACATTGCACTTTCTGCAACTAGCGGTAATTGTTTTGGGCCAGTGATGAACTCGGGCTAAAGAAAAACCGAAGGACAATTTAAAAAATGGTTTTCCAGGACAACAAGAAGATTTTCCAGGACATTTTACATTTTCTTTAATTTTCCATGTTTTCAAGGTTTTCCAGGACAAGTGGGAACCCTGTTAAAGATCAGATAGTTTAAAATCTATTGGTTTGATTTCTAATCTGTGCTAGTGAAGCCCATAGTTTATTTAAAGGGCTAATGCACCACAGGCAAAATGGGCCTTTTTTTTAATAAAACTTCTGCCTAAATGGTAGAAAGGTGTGCAAAAAAAACCAAAAAAAAAAACCGTGGAACCAGAGAAAACTGAGAAAAGAGCTGTTGTCCCCTCTTGCCAAATAGGTAAGAAAACTTCAACACCCATAATGCACTGGGCATGTTTCCATCCAAGGCCAATTCCAGTCTGCTCCTATTGGATAGGCTTGAGCAGTCAAATTCCATCTTGCTTGAGTAGGAAATGCTTCTTAAGCCCAAAGTATACTTCTGCTGACCGCATTATGCGCGCTGTCCGCGTGATGTAATTTTCGCCATTGGGAGGGTGAGCGTACAACAGCGCATTTGCAAGGTAAATGATGAGACATAAGAGTGCACTAGCTGGCAATACGCAGTTTTGATGTACTGTGCAATAGTCAAAGAAGAATGCGTAAAGAGCGAAAACACGACTCTGCGCTGCTCTCTGACGTCTGGTAGTGTTAGGGATGGGACGATTACCAGTTTCACGATAAACCATGATCAAATGTACTGACGGTTAGTATTATCGTTTAAAATGTAATTATCATTAAAACCGTGTTTGCATCAGTCTGGCGCAGGCACAACGTTGTATTTTGAATGAGAAGAAATGGCAGAAGGCAGTGACAGCGCTCAGCCTTCTAAAAGGACCAAATCTGAGGTGTGGTCATATTTTGGCTTTTACAAAAGTCCTGAGGGAAACTTAATCGAGGATGGTCACCCTGTCTGCAAAACATGCAAAAAGAAAGTCAAATCTGCCGAGTCGTCTTCATGACCATCACCCACTGTTGTATAGCCAACGCAAGCCAAGTTAACTTTGACCTCAATACCAAAACTACGTCTGGGAAATAATTGGACACAAAGTTCTGAGTTGAAATATTTTATCTCACCCACTTGAAATGAACGTGAAGCTTCCACGAAGAAAAGTTTGCAGCAAGTGGCTTTGAGCCAAAGACGAACGAACAAGTTCAAACAAGACTATTAAGGGTGACATTTAAGGGATAATAATGTATATCCATCGTACACTTATTACAAAGATTTTTTTTTACCACATAAATAGGCTAATTACGGGGACATTGAATTGAGATTAATGTTTTAATCTTACCAGTTTATAAATCCATTTTGTACAGCGTACAAAACAATCGTCCAGACAAGATGATCACAACAATATTATAGTAGTATTAATAGTAAAGTCCTCTAATTTTAATACAATCAAAAACAGAGACGCAAGACAGCAAGTTGCATTTGAATGAAACGAGAGAGCGCATCCGTTGTGATGCATGTATGTGCGCTGTGTTATAATGCGTTGCTATTGACGACGGTCATTATAAATCAAGGAAATGCCACAGAATAGAATCTTGCTTAAAAAAAGTGCATAGAGCTGCTTGTTTTATTTGTTGTTTGTTGATTTTCAAATATAAAACTTGAAATGTTTCCAGTGTGTGCATCAGTTCTTTTTAACAAAACTGTGATAATATTGATAATTGTGATAATTTTGGACACTATAATCGTGATATGAAATTTTCATACCGTCCCATCCCTAGGTAGTGTATAAAAAGCAACTGTAATGCACGTGTCAAACACGTCCCATCCGTGGTTGAGTATACTTTGAAAGCTGTGCAGACACGACGGAGTGGAACACAGAAAATGAAATATACCCGGGCCTTTAGCAAACTTCCACAATGGTGTCAACTTGTAATGTTCCTGTTTTCTAGAATTCATAGAGTAAGCGTTTAACGGGAGCAAGTTATTTTTGGTTTCCAGTGAAGGATCCAGAGTGTTGTAGGTAGTTGTTAAAGGCAGCAAAAAAATCATAAATCTGTGGAGAGAACACCGAAATTTAAAAAAAATTCTGTTTGTATTTCAAACTGGATGACTATGAACACAGTGTTTTAGAGCAAACAGAGTTTAGGAAAATCTTCGTTAATTTGGAAGAAGAGAAACGGGGAGCACCTTCTGCCTAACCTCTCGAAGCAAAGCACTGTTGCGTACAGGTAAGAAGGCCGTTGCCATAGTGTTTTATTTAAAGGGGTAATGACATGAGAAATCTAATTTTCCTTGATCTGGCTGTGGAAAAACATCTTTGCATAAGCTGCCAAAGGATCCCGATGTCAGAGAAAAATGGATTCAGTTTATTTTTAACGAACGTCCTAGTCACGCCAATGCTGACTTGCGTGTTTGTACCATACATTTCATCAGTGACTGTTTCGAGAACAAGTCACAATATGATATTGGCTTTGCCCAAAACTTTTGCTCAAAGATCAGGCTGTCAACTGTTCTCGAACCAGAAAGGACCCCGCAAACTGTAAGTAACGCATTTCATTTGTAAACCAGTAATGACAGTTAAAGTGCCCCTATTATGGATTTTTGAAAATTACCTTTCATGTATATTAAATGTATGTATATGCATATATCATGTATATGTACCGTATATAAAGTTATTGTCTCTCAAAAGTAAGAGTCAATTAAACGAATCATTTTTAAAACGAATCCTAAGCCGCTTTGTTGTGACGTCAAGATGAAACATTAGCAAATTGTCCACCCACTTATTGCGCGCAGACACCAGGGAAAACTTGAACCCCCTCAAACACTGCAGCTGATTCCTGTGGATACTGGATAGCATCATGTCGAGAAGACGCTGTGCTCTACAATGTAAAGGTAAAGCCAGTTTTTTTTCACTGCCCAAGGACGAGCATGTGAGGAATCAGTGGTTAAAGTTAATCTTTACAACGATACCACAGCAGTATGGCCCGAACCTTGTGCTGTTGTGTTCCCGTCATTTTACTGACGACTGCAGAGGTGGGGGACTTGAGTCACATGACTTAAGTCGCAAATTGTAGGACTTGAGACTTGCTTGACAAATATTAATAAAAGACTTGACTTTGACTTGATATTCATGACTTGAGACTTGACTCGGACTTGAGTTAAATGACTCGAAATAACTTGTCTTTTGGTTAATAAATATCTGTTTTTGAACGCACCGCAACTACCTCTTGGGCAAGCAGAGAGAGCTAACGTAAGAGCATTGACAGTCATGACTGAACATGGAAGGTGCTACACCAAGAATAATTAAGTTCGGGTACCAGGATTATGTGAATTTCAAGTTTCCATGGTAATCAGTCACTCACGGGTCACGGCACGCCCATGCTCGCACCATCATTTTCATACAAAGAGGTCGCGATGAGTTCAAAATGAAGAAGAAAAAAAAACAACAAAAAAAACAAAGCATTCGGCAGCGTAGCGTTTTGTGTGTGTGTGAGATATACGGAATATCCGCGGAAGTGTTACTAGTATATCAGTTCAGTTTGTTTCTGTATTGTTTCTATATAAAAATGTCGATACAATGTAAAGTATTTGCTCTGGCTCTTGTTTTCAATCATTTTGCTCCGTTTTTATGCTTTTTGTTGTCAGCTGTTGACATTGTATAAGCAAAATGTGGCGGTTGGTTAGTGTTGTATTTGTCCCGCCCCTCCTCCACTGTGATTGGTCGGCTGGGTTAAAAGTCACTCCATCATTTGTGTGTGTTTTCTGCATTGGAGCTGATTTTTGACAAATTATGTAACAAAAAGTAATTTTTATAGTCTCCCATTGATTGAATTTATCTCAATATAAAAAAAAGCTTAAATCCCCCCAACACTGCACAAATGTAAAACATTTTAGTAAAACATTACATTTGTTTAAAAAAAAATTTTTACATTGTTACAGACTTTTTCTCACGCTAACATACAACCAGTATCATTCCAATTAATTTTTTTGTTTGTAGAGCTAGCAAATGTCGACCACCACATCAAGTCTCATGCCATTTTAGATGAAATTTTTTTTTTTTTTTTCAGCAAACATCATTTGGGGTCAAAAACACCCAGATCGCTTACATAAATAGCATATTAAGCCAATTAAGCAAAAAGATATAAGATTAAAAATAAAACCATCAATTAGACAAAGGTCAGAAAAAAAACGGTAGCTTATAACACTTGACATTCTGTCCCCCTCACTTTTGAAATGGCTACGCCCCTGTTTGGACATGTTAAGAGTTGATAAAAATCAATGATCCAAGGCACTCGAATATCATTGAAAAAAATATAAAAAGCCTTTATTTCATCATGGCTTTAATATTTTAAAAACAGGTGTTAAGTACTGCACACCTACGCGTTGCGGCTAATGAGCCTTCGTCAGGGTGTGAGCAACAAACCCAATCTGAGTTCTCTTAAGTTAATCATATAACAATCACCTGGTCACGCTGTACAGGACAAGCAGGAGAGAGAAAATTCAAAATAATACAAACGAACGTATCTCACCCAAAATATTGGCCTAATTTCAGTTACATTTACATTTTAGCCTATGTAGTTTTAATTTTTATTTATTTTTAGATTTTTATTGTATTAACAACTCAGCTGTAAGTGGACACCTTTTGAGTAGAAATGCATGATGCAAATAAAACTCCCATAGTCCATAACTACTGTAGTTTTAACTTATTTTAATATATAAATTCAGTTAAATCATCAAACATTAATATGACTTGCCAGTGACTTGCTTGACCCAAGCTACGATTTGACTTGAATTGCTTGACATAAAGCAGTGACTTGACTTGCTGATTCTCACAAAAATTTACTTGGACTTGCTTGAGACTTGAAGGTTAAGACTTGAGACTTGTGACTT
This sequence comes from Coreius guichenoti, assembly GCA_039654105.1. Classification (NCBI taxonomy): domain Eukaryota; kingdom Metazoa; phylum Chordata; class Actinopteri; order Cypriniformes; family Gobionidae; genus Coreius; species Coreius guichenoti. Next base: position 16,867,618 of record CM077184.1, on the reverse strand, counting down.
GCACATGTGTGACTTACTCCCACCTCTGGACGACTGCTGCTTCAACCTAAATGCATTCAACGATGATTTCGCAAGCCGGTTGTTATTGAAGGATGGGTCAGTACCCAGTTTATTTGGACCAGCTCCTCCGAATCACAACCTGTAAGTATGATTAATTATTTATGTATTTATTTCCTACTGGGTGTTTAAAATATGAGAGTTTTGTGTTTTATATTGTGTAGGTCTCCAGCTAACTCACGTTACTGTCTTACTGAAATACTACTGCAAATCAGCTGTGGGCCACTATTACCTAAAACTGTGTCTGTTAATGCAGATTGTCTGTCGTTCTTACTACTTTGAGTAAAGATAAAGGATGGAGCAGGATTTGTTTTACAAACGTTTATGTTATATCAGGCATTTGCGTTAGAACGTATGCTAACGTCTGCGCTGTTATTGATACAGTTCCCGCATGTGCACCGCAATAAATTAGAAATATACACATGGGTTTGTTGATGAAAATACACTTGCTGATGGTGAGGAATTACAGCTGCAACATCTCATAATGTGCCTCAGAATGAGTAGTGCATCACTGATAAACGTCCTGCTCAAGTTGTCTTTGTGATGGAGGAGCAGGTTGAATAACAAGTTCTTTCAATGTTTCATCATCGATTCGGACTCGCTCTGGGATTGATGTAAAATCGACGTCATCGTTACTGTCTTTACAGTGTTTACAATCGCTGAGCTTTAGGAAGCCTCCGCACGGAGCTGAATACCAGTTATGGTAATGGGCCTTTGTTTACGACGTGTGCTGTAAGCGGTAGGCCAATCACAACAGACTGGGCCATCTGACCAATCAGAGCAGAGTAGCTCATGGAAAGGAGGGATTTAGAGAGATTGATTCATCCATTGAGTCGTTTGAGAATCATTGAACATTGTGGTGATGTGCAGTTTATAATATGAGAAAATGAAAGTGTTTTTTGACCTTTGATGCATGTAAACCTGTTGTTGGAGACCTCCAAAACAAAATTAGGAAACTTTAAAATAGCATACTAGGGGCACTTTAAATTCATAATGAATAATCCTAGTATTTTTACTTCAAAAAGCGCCCTCTTTATAATGGCTGAATCTGTCGATCACGCAGCATGAGTTTATCTGGACACTTGCCAAAACTCCCATTAGTGACGCTCTTGCACTACACAATGAATCTCTTACTGTATTTACATCACGTTTGCATTGTTATTTATGGTGAAAGCATTCGTGAGAGTGCAGAAATTGCGTTGCAATGACAAGATCACTGCATTCACTTCAATGCTCACCACTGCAACCTTCCATGTGATGGGAATAGATATAATATATAATGCAATAATTAAACACACTTCACGATTCGTTAATTTCGACAGCTGTAATAGTAAAAATGTAGTAAAAATATTCAAGAGGGTTCCACATGTAATACTTATTTCATATGCAAAGATGTCAGCCAATCACAGCAGTAGGCGTTTACACTGAAGTCTCACAGCAGACACGCAATCAGGATGGAAAATAGCCATTTATTTCTAAATTATTTCAAAAAATGTATTATCTTCTTTATTATTAATAACCTGAAAATACTGTGGATCATCAATGCTAAATCTTACTAACCACTCTTGCTAAATGGGGTAAGCATACTTGTGTTCTCATTTCAGAGGTGTACATGATTTGTTACACCGATTCAGACAGTGAATTCATTTTTATATTATTATTATTTAAAATTATTATTGCCCCTGGTTCAGTTAGGAACTCTTGTAATAAAGTAGCAGTGGCTGGGACAGATTAATTCATGAGAGGCAATGTTTTGTTTTTTTAGCACAATTCACACCCAGCGGTAATTCAGGGAAAAAAATTCTCTGAATGCGGGTACTGGGGGGCGGAATATATGCCTCGCGCTCAAGTGCACACAAAGCTTGCCACAAAGTAGCCTAATGATTACGAATGTAAAAATTGCAAGGAGACATTTTAATTGTTCCTTTTTTTGTTCCGTCCTTGTGCCGCGGCGGGGCTGGTATGAACAAAAGCATTGACTAGAGTGGCCGCGATCAGCTCCGGTGGCCGTGTTGGAGCCGTAATGCGCAGCCGTGGAGACTAGAGCCTCACGTGCGAGCTGCGTCTCTGGGTGTAACCGGCGTAAACTAGCGTTTTTCCGCCACAGCCAATCATGCTGTATGCTTATTGGCTCACTGACGTTGACGAGATTAGCCCCTTAGGTATCGAAAGACAAGACCTTTTTTTTTACGATACTCGATGGTCTCGTGGCAATTCGGTCGGTGCCTAAAAAGTATCAAACTCGATACCCAACCCAGAGTTTTATCATATCGCTATATATTAATCGCAAATGCAATTAATCGTTCAGCCCTACTGTGAAATACTGTGTTCGTGAATATCTGCTCAAACATAGATGTTTATATTGTGCTAAACAATAATGTTTCAGAGTAAATGGTCTCTGTAAGTGTTGTGAGTTTGAGTCACTTACGACGCGCTCACTTTATAACGTGAGTGTTTGAAATAATTTCCATTTGGGATCTGAAGTGGCTTATCACAGAATGCAGACAGTATATAATTTTTAAGTATTATATATAATTAATGCTACGTTGATTGGAATTGCATCATAAATATACTTTATTCTTATGAAAATACCCGAGATGGCTTGAAGAACACAGATAAACCATATACTCTCGCAGACGTGTGTTTATTGTCTTTATATTTAGCTACAGCGATAGAGATATCCTGGAACGTCATGTTATTTTACTTCTGTGAGGCATTTAGATGCATCACAATTAGATGCAGCCCTAGTTGCTCCTGATATCAACATGTTCACAGTTGTTTTGTTGTTTTTTTTACAGGGACCAGGGGTCCGTTCTTCGTATGTCGCTAACTCAGTCAGCTGGATTTGATTGTTGACGATGTGGCATGATCTTGGATTGTTTGGTTCTTCGACGCTCATCCTGGACTTGCTGTCATAGCAACAGGTCCTTAAGCTTAAACCTGCTTGGGAGCAGGCTTATTTCATGTAAACAGGATTAGAATGCATCTTTTTTGGCGTTGATACAAACCCGATTCCAAAAAAGTTGGGACACTGTACAAATTGTGAATAAAAAAGGAATGCAATAATTTACAAATCTCATAAACTTGTATTTTATTTCACAATAGAATATAGATAACATATCAAATGTTGAAAGTGAGACATTTTGAAATGTCATGCCAAATATTGGCTCATTTTGGATTACATGAGAGCTACACATTCCAAAAAAGTTGGGACAGGTAGCAATAAGAGGCCGGAAAAGTTAAATGTACATATAAGGAACAGTTGGAGGACCAATTTGCAACTTATTAGGTCAATTGGCAACATGATTGGGTATAAAAAGAGCCTCTCAGAGTGGCAGTGTCTCTCAGAAGTCAAGATAGGCAGAGGATCACCAATTCCCCCAATGCTGTGGCGAAAAATAGTGGAGCAATATCAGAAAGGAGTTTCTCAGAGAAAAATTGCAAAGAGTTTGAAGTTATCATCATCTACAGTGCATAATATCATCCAAAGATTCAGAGAATCTGGAACAATCTCTGTGCGTAAGGGTCAAGGCCGGAAAACCATACTGGATGCCCGTGATCTTTGGGCCCTTAGACGGCACTGCATCACATACAGGAATGCTACTGTAATGGAAATCACAACATGGGCTCAGGAATACTTCCAGAAAACATTTTCGGTGAACACAATCCACCGTGCCATTCACCGTTGCCGGCTAAAACTCTATAGGTCAAAAAAGAAGCCATATCTAAACATGATCCAGAAGCGCAGGCGTTTTCTCTGGGCCAAGGCTCATTTAAAATGGACTGTGGCAAAGTGGAAAACTGTTCTGTGGTCAGACGAATCAAAATTTGAAGTTCTTTTTGGAAAACTGGGACGCCATGTCATCCGGACTAAAGAGGACAAGGACAACCCAAGTTGTTATCAGTGCTCAGTTCAGAAGCCTGCATCTCTGATGGTATGGGGTTGCATGAGTGCGTGTGGCATGGGCAGCTTACACATCTGGAAAGGCACAATCAGTGCTGAAAGGTATATCCAAGTTCTAGAACAACATATGCTCCCATCCAGACGTCGTCTCTTTCAGGGAAGACCTTGCATTTTCCAACATGACAATGCCAGACCACATACTGCATCAATTACAACATCATGGCTGCGTAGAAGGAGGATCCGGGTACTGAAATGGCCAGCCTGCAGTCCAGATCTTTCACCCATAGAAAACATTTGGCGCATCATAAAGAGGAAGATGCGGCAAAGAAGACCTAAGACAGTTGAGCAACTAGAAGCCTGTATTAGACAAGAATGGGACAACATTCCTATTCCTAAACTTGAGCAACTTGTCTCCTCAGTCCCCAGACATTTGCAGACTGTTATAAAAAGAAGAGGGGATGCAACGCAGTGGTAAACATGGCCTTGTCCCAACTTTTTTGAGATGTGTTGATGCCATGAAATTTAAAATCAACTTATTTTTCCCTTAAAATGATAAATTTTCTCAGTTTAAACATTTGATATGTCATCTATGTTGTATTCTGAATAAAATATTGAAATTTGAAACTTCCACATCATTGCATTCTGTTTTTATTCACAATTTGTACAGTGTCCCAACTTTTTTGGAATCGGGTTTGTACTTAAAATCTGTCCCAGCCACTGCTACTTTATTACAAGAGTTACTAACTGAACCAGGGGCAATAATAATTTAAAATTATAATAATAAATAATTAATTTGAAAATATTATAATGTTGTGTAGTCTATAATACTATAGACACAGCCACTTGATTGAGAGATTTATTTGTGATGGAATAATTACTTTATAATTGTATTGTTAAAATTATAATTTTATCATTTTATTTAAACACATGCTGTACAGTTAATCTGAGCCATGTATTAATTTGAGCGGTGACATATTATGGAAGTGGCTTGATGCAGCGCAGAAGATGCAGATAACCTGATCTTGACCCTTAAGAAACTTTAATGCTGTCACGTAACAAATCAGCTTCAACTATAAAATGAAATTAATTTGCTAATTACAACATTGTAATTAGCAATTCATTCACTCCTCACATTCTTTGTACTAGTTCCCTCAGTCCCATTCAGCTGATAGGGCCATTAAGGGAGTGTCTTTGTCTTCACAGGTGTGAAATGCATCAGTATTCATGATGTTTCACAGCCTCCCCGCATACAGGTTTCTCACACAAAACATGTCTTACAAATTTTTAAACAATATATTGTTTTATGTGAATGAGGGGGCACATCGTTTTGAAGCAAAAATTCTAGGTTACAATATAAATTTTTCAAAAGTCTTGTGAACAAATATTTAGTAAGGGTTTTATCGTCTTATTTCAGTGATGTAATTTTTTTTTTCTTTTTCCTACAAACCACTAGGGGTGTGCCACGAGATCTCACAAGATTAAAATGTGACAATTTCTCGTCGAGCGAAAAGTTGTCTCGCAATGTCGCCATGACATATTGTGAGGGTGAAATTAGCATAGAATATGCCACCGCTACGTTTACATTACATTCTCCACTATTGTTTCGTTTTTTTTATAGAAATAAAAAACATTTAATTCAGTTGGATAATGGTTGCTTCAATTGTAAACTATTGTAAACGTCTGCTCTGCTCAACCAGTGCGAGCTGCGGAGTCTCGCACAGTGCAGCAGGAATCGCAGTTCACTGATCATGTGACGAGAGTAAGGTGAGATGATTGACAGGACCGTGGCAGAGGATTCATACGCAACAGAGCCCAAGCGTCTGATAAATGTATTATCTTGTAGAATGCGCGTTTAGCACCGCCGCTCCCTATACACAGAGTACGTGCGATCACAAATCGAAAGCGTAAGTACACGCATGCTCCCTGATTCGTGCAAAGTGGTTTCACCCGCGGAAAGACGTCAAAATAACTTGAGAACAATATGTCACTTAACATTACATTTACCTCAGGAAAGTTATCCAATGTTCAGTTTGTTAGTTAGCCATAAACACAAGAGATGAGCTTATTTACTTATAATCCATTTTTTATGGAGGCAGGTGTTTATGAAAACCTACCTAATGTGCAGTTTATACAGACATTTCAGTTTTTACAATAGCCAGTCTCCAAATATCAAACTTATCTTATGCTGGGCTGTGTAGTTGTATCCTCCTTAGCTCTGTTTTGGTCTTTGTTTTCACTTTGAATATTGAGAGAGTACTTTGATTATGGTTGCACTTATTGTTTGCACTTAATAAGACTAAGAAAAAAAAAACTTATTTATTTTTGTTATTTATACTGTTCTTATTTCTATGTTCAATTTGTGGGAAGGAGTTATTATTAATTAGGAGGTCTTACACAGCCTCAACCAGAAGTTCTGGAAGCTCATAATTAATGTACAGTAAGGTGACTTGACTTGTCTGAAGAGACTCATGTGAAATCATACAGGAGAGAAGCCAGTCAGTTGAGTTTGTAGAAAAACCTTTTACAGTGCTTGAGTATTGTTGTCTTTCAATGCATTTGATAATTCATACTCAGAAACTAGAACTGAAATGACATTCATTAAAATGTCACCATTAAAATGTTCAAAATGCACCTGCAGACTAATTTTCCATTCATGAATTTTGTCAATGAGGATTTCTTAAAAATACTGTGCAAAAATCTCGTCTCGCGAACCCAATCTCATGTCTCGTCTCGTGAGCTAAGCGTCTCGTCACACCCCTACAAACCACACATAAACGTCACTTTCTCAACTACAAACTTTTACATACATGCTGCTCATATATTATTGTAGCAGAGTTTGTGCTGAATACAGTGTAATCAGACTTTAGCCATGAAAATGTTATAAGTAACAGAAATAAGCACAAATGTCAGGGCATGTCAAAACACCCCCAGGGCCCAGAAAACTTTATTGTAAAGTGTTACTATTTTTTTTAAATAAAACACAAGACTCTGATCATAGCAACGTGGATTTGTTTGCACAAACTCTGCGATTTGGCACTCTAGTAAAGTCAAGTCATGTTTATTCATATATATAGCACTTTACACAACAGATTGCTTAAAAGCAAGCAGCTTTACATCATTAAACATGAAAAGCAGTGCCAGTGTCTCATTTCATCAGAATTACAACCTCATCTTCTACTATAAAGCAGCTCTCCAGTGTGTTCATGTTTTCATTTGCGGACGTCTGACCTCGACGGACTGAACAGAAGAAATGAACCAGAGAGATTTCCACATCAAAGGCAGTGGAGCCTCAGAGCACATCTACCTAGTATGTAATTGCCATGGACCAATGGTAGTACGAAGGTGTTTATAAGTTGGAGCAAACTTTTCCGGAAAGTTTGCTTTGGCAAGCCGTTTCAAATTCCCAAAACAAACTCGAAATGACGTCACATCAGTTCGTTCTTCGATATCGCTTGAAGTATATTTTGACATTCTGTTTGGATTCCTTTAGTTCCTGTTTCCCCGCTCTGTTTAGTTCCGGTTTCATTTATTACAGACTGTTACTATAGTTACGTATTAGTTTCACATATTAGTTTAGTTCACTTATTAGTTTCACATATTTCTAGTTTACTTTCCGTTGTTATACCCTGTTTATATAGCCCTGTGTTTCAGTTCTTGGTTAGTTCTCATTTATGCATTGTGTGGTTTGCACTATGTTCATTCAGTTTTGTTTTTGAATCTCCATCTTCGTGCCTGCTGACCACATTGTAACACTTATTTAAACAGCAAAAAAAATTTTTTTTTAATTAAAATGGCAATAATATCACATATCGTGATATTGAGCCACTCAAAATCACTGAGACAGCCCTATAATTCATATTTCCTTTTGAGCTCATTTTCTACAATATTCAAACTTGGCAGGTGAAGAGGTGGTTCTGGTGTGTCTTGTAACTATAGAAATGCGATGATTGCGTAACTGATCACAACACTTTTTAAACTACTTTAAATCTTTTAAATTCTTGTTAGTTATTTTTAGGGGTGGGGTACTGAACTGGGGCTACGCAAATTCCCAACAGAGCTATATGCCTCACCCTAGCAACTCCAACATACTTAGAATTTTGAGAATATTTAAATCATTTGAAGAACTGATACAACATTGTATTTGTTGTACTGCCTATAATTTCTCCAGATTTAACACTGCTGTATGACAGTAATTTTTATAACATTAAATTGTATTACAATAACAAGAATCTAATTACACATTATAGTGTAACATATATAAACGAGCCAATGAACATTGGCATGCGGTTCACACATTCCACGCTCCTCCCCGCCGTATGGGGATATATAAAAAAGGAAGTGAATGCTTTCTGCTTCGGAGCCAAGCAGTTGCTGTTTTCCTAGGCAATTTGTTTTCTATGAACTGTGTTGAATTAGACGAGTCTGCTCTTCAGAGGATGCCTCTTCAGTGGTGTGGGTGAGACAGCGCGGACAGCGGAGGTCGCAGTCACGAGAGAGCTGAGTGAAAAAACAACAACAGCTGTTTTCACAGCTCTCTGAGAGCGCGTGCTGTTATTTCAGCCGTTGAGTTGCGTCTTCTACGAGTGTGTGAGTGCTCACAACAGGCTTGCACTAATGTACTGTTGTGTAGCCGCTGCCATCTCCGTGCGCTTCAGCACCAGAAAGGGCAGTTTCCATCTGAAAGAGCTTAAACGGTTTGACCCTGCGTCTTTTTCAAGATGTCATTCAAACCGTGTGTTTCTTGATGCGGTCACTATCTGTCCCCGGCTGAAGGTCACGATGGCCGTCTCTCGTGCTTGGGTAGCATTGCCCGAGTCTGACCCAGAGCTGACAGTTATGCTTTCCCGGCCCACCGCAAGCGTCGGCCTTGAGTGGAATCCACCACCGTGTCCCGAACCCTCAAGGCTGGACGACTGGTATCTCAGGGTGCCATGCATGCCATGGCGCTCCTGCAGGTCTACCAGGCCAAAGCGCTCAAGGAACTGCACGAGGGTATCTTGATTTTTAGATATTTAGACAAGAAACAAGACAAAAATACTAAATAAGAACAGCATTTTTTGTAGTGAGCCGATATGAAGGCAGGGTTTTACAGCCCCTACTTCATTGTACCCAAGAATGGCGTTGGGTTACGGCCAATCTTGGACCTGCAAGATGCTTATGCAGAAAAAATGCTTATGCAGAAAAGATGCTTATGCAGAAACGTATTTTTTAATAGCATCCGCCCCCGAGATTGGTTTGCAGCGATCAACCTAAAGGACGCGTACTTTCAGGTCTCGATTCTCCCTCGACGCAGTTTCTATGCTTTGTGTTTGAAGGGCGGGCATATCAGTACAAAGTCCTTCCCTTTGGGCTGTCCCTGTCGCCTCATGTCTTTACGAAGGTCGCGGAGGCAGCCATTGTTCCGCTCAGAGAATGCGGCGTTCGCATTCTCAATTATCTCGACGACAGTATGGCTAGTATGGCTCATACTAGCTCAGTCTCGGGATCAGTTGTGCGAACACAGGGACATGGTGCTCAGTCAGCTCAGCCTTCGGGTCAACTGGGACAAGAGCAAACTCTCCCCTGTGCAAAGGATCTCTTATCTCGGTATGGAGCTGGATTTGGTCAACCAGACAGCACGCCTCACAGAGGAGCGCGTCCGGTCAGTGTTGAACTGCTTGAATTCGTTCAATGGCAGGACAGCGGCCCTACTGAAATCATTTCAGAAATCATTTCGGGCAGGAGTTCCCCTAGAACAAGTGTCCTGGCATGCTGTGGTATTCACGGATGCCTCATCCACCAGCTGGGGGGCCATGTACAACGGGCATGCAGTCTCAGGTCTGTGGACGGGGCCTCGAGCTGCTAGCAGTACGTCTTACGTAGGGCCACTAAATTGCAAGCACGTACTGGTCCGTACGGACAGCACTGCGACCGTTGCGTACATCAACCGACAAGGTGGTCTACGCTCCCACCGCATGTTGCAACTCGTCCGCCATCTCCTCCTTTGGAGTCAGAAGCATCTGAGGTCGCTTCGGGCCATTCACATCCCTGGTGTGCTCAATCGTGCAGCCAACAAGCTCTCACGACAGCCCACGCTTCTGGGAGAGTGGCGACTCCATCCCCAGGTGGTCCAGCTGATATGGAGATGCATCAGAGCCGCACAGGTAGACTTGTTTGCCTCTCCGGACTCGACCCATTGCCAGTTGTTTTACTCCCTGACCAAGGGGCCCCTTGGCACGGGCGCACTGGCACACAGCTGGCCCCGGGACCTGCGCAAATATGTGTTTCCCCCAGTGAGCCTTCTTGCACAGACCTCTCCAAAGAGAGGACAAGGAGCAGGTCTTGTTAGTTGCGCCGTATTGGCCCAACTGGACCTGATTCCCCGAACTCACACTCCTCGCGTCAGGAGTCCTCCCTGGCCCATTCCTCTGAGGAAAGACCTGCTTTCTCAGAGACGGGGCACTCTATGGCACCCGCGTCCAGGCTTCTGAAAACTCCATGTCTGGTCCCTGGACGGGATGCGGAGGTTCTAGGTGACCTACCCCAGTCGGTGGTAGACACCATCACTTCCGCTATGCATTGAAGAGGAAGCTGTTTGTTAAATGTTCTTGTTCTTCCCGCCAGGAAGACCCCCGATGATGTTCAGTCGGAGTCGTGCTTTCCTTCCTGCAAGATGGGTTGGAGCGAAGGCTGTCTCCCTCCACCCTTAAAGTGTATGTCGCAGCAATCGCCTTGATACGTGTCCAAGGTTCCTACCACTCCTTTCAGGGACCAGGTAGTGAACCTGCAAGCGCTGCCCTCGGAGGAGGTAGACCCAGCCCTGGCTTTTTTCCTGTCCTGTCCGCACTCTGCGGTATTATGTAGAAAGAACTCAAAGCTTTAGGACCTCAGATCAGCTCTTCGTCTATTACGGAGGGCAGCAGAAGGGAAAGGCTGTCTCCAAGCAGAGGTTAGCCAACTGGATAGTGGATGCTACTGTCTTGACGTATCAGTCCCAAGACGTGCCTTGCCCGTTCGGGTTGCGAGCACACTCAACTAGAATTGTTGCTTCCTCCTGGGCGCTGGCTCAAGACGCCTCGCTAACAGATATTTGCAGAGCTGCGGGCTGGGCGACACCTAACACATTCGCTAGATTCTATAGCCTTCGTGTAGAACCGGTATCTTCCTGTGTACTCGCCCCAAGTGGCCAGTAGCGCGAGGGACCCGTTAGTGTCAGCTTGCAACTAGGGATGCACCAATACCATTTTTTCAGAACCGATCCGATACCAAAAATTCTCAGTATCGGCCGATACCGATCCGATACCAGTGCAGTTTTGTTTAAAAATTCAATGTAGAATTTCTATACCTCAGTGTGTTGAACTGATAATCACTCTTTTGTGTCTTAAACACAATCTACTAAATACAGACAACTTCATTATAAAGAAAAACAACAAATTAAAAAAAATATATAAATCACAATCTATGACAAAAATACTACTATAAACTAGATTAGTGGATAATTCAGCAGCAAAAGTTACTCTAGAAAAATCATGAGTGCACAATAAATTGTACAAAATCTAAACATTTAGTGGAAAAAAAAAAAAAAACATTTAGTGGGGAACAAATGAAAGTGAATAAGTGTAGCACTAAATCTGGTAAAATGTTACACGTTGTAAAATACATTCATGAAAAAAGTTAATATATTTATAGAAATAGGGCCTATATACTAAGAAATTAAAAAAGAATTATTTTAAATGTATAGCACAGCTTTTTAATGATGCTGCAACATATTATATATAGGGCAGAACAAGAAAGGCTATTAATAATCTTTCATTGCGCAAAAGTATTATAATACGAAAGGCACAAAGCGCTTATGCGCATCCCGTGCACAGGATGAAGCGCTTGAAGCAACATGGAGTCACAGCATGCAGCATTCTGTCCGCATTGAAAAGTTCAAAAAACAAAAGGGAAGATATATCTATGCGTAGTTATCTATCTATCTATCTATGCAATATTTTATTGAGCCTTTTCTTTTAAGTTTAAAATTTCAGTTACGGTGCGTGTGAAGAACAATACAATCTCTAGTCCAGTGTTGTGATCTAACACATGGGTTTTCAAACTGTGGTCCTCCAGAAGATTCTAAGGGGTCCCCAGAAAATTTCAGAGAATAAAAAGACAAAGCAAAAATGGTTAAAGTCTACCAAACATTCTAACTGTTTTATTTCTAAATGTTTCTCACCTTTCTTGCTGTATACAGTGGGGAGAACAAGTATTTGATACACTGCCGATTTTGCAGGTTTGCCCACTTACAAAGCATGTAGAACTCTGTAATTTTTATCATAGGTACACTTCAACTGCGAGAGACGGAATCTAAAACAAAAATCCAGAAAATCACATTGTATGATTTTTAAATAATTAATTTGCATTTTATTGCATGACATAAGTATTTGATCACCTACCAACCAGTAAGAATTCCGGCTCTCACAGACCTGTTAGTTTTTCTTTAAGAAGCCCTCCTGTTCTCCGCTCATTACCTGTATTAACTGCACCTGTTTGAACTCGTTACCTGTATAAAAGACACCTGTCCACACCCTCAATCAAACAGACCCCAACCTCTCCACAATGGCCAAGACCAGAGAGCTGTGTAAGGACATCAGGGATAAAATTGTAGACGTGCACAAGGCTGGGATGGGCTACAGGACAATAGGCAAGCAGCTTGGTGAGAAGGCAATAACTGTTGGCGCAATTATTAGAAAATGGAAGAAGTTCAAGATGATGGTCAATCTCCCTCGGTCTGGGGCACCATGCAAGATCTCACCTCGTGGGGCATCAATGATCATGAGGAAGGTGAGGGATCAGCCCAGAACTACACGGCAGGACCTGGTCAATGACCTGAAGAGAGCTGGGACCACAGTCTCAAAGAAAACCATTAGTAACACACTACACCGTCATGGATTAAAATCCTGCAGCACACGCAAGGTCCCCCTGCTCAAGCCAGCGCATGTCCAGGTCCGTCTGAAGTTTGCCAATGACCATCTGGATGATCCAGAGGAGGAATGGGAGAAGGTCATGTGGTCTGAGGAGACAAAAATAGAGCTTTTTGGTCTAAACTCCACTCGCCGTGTTTGGAGGAAGAAGAAGGATGAGTACAACCCCAAGAACACCATGCCAACCGTGAAGCATGGAGGTGGAAACATCATTCTTTGGGGATGCTTTTCTGCAAAAGGGACAGGACGAATGCACCGTATTGAGGGGAGGATGGATGGGGCCATGTATCGCGAGATCTTGGCCAACAACCTCCTTCCCTCAGTAAGAGCATTGAAGATGGGTCGTGGCTGGGTCTTCCAGCATGACAACGACCCGAAACACAGCCAGGGCAACTAAGGAGTGGCTCCGTAAGAAGCATCTCAAGGTCCTGGAGTGGCCTAGCCAGTCTCCAGACCTGAACCCAATAGAAAATCTTTGGAGGGAGCTGAAAGTCCGTATTGCCCAGCGACAGCCCCAAAACCTGAAGGATCTGGAGAAAGTCTGTATGGAGGAGTGGGCCAAAATCCCTGCTGCAGTGTGTGCAAACCTGGTCAAGAACTACAGGAAAAGTATGATCTCTGTAATTGCAAACAAAGGTTTCTGTACCAAATATTAAGTTCTGCTTTTCTGATGTATCAAATACTTATGTCATGCAATAAAATGCAAATTAATTATTTAAAAATCATACAATGTGATTTTCTGGATTTTTGTTTTAGATTCCGTCACTCACAGTTGAAGAGTACCTATGATAAAAATTACAGACTTCTACATGCTTTGTAAGTGGGAAAACCTGCAAAATCGGCAGTGTATCAAATACTTGTTCTCCCCACTGTATATACAGTCAAACCAAAATTTATTCAGACACCTTCAACATTCTCACATTATCACAGTTTATGTTGTTGAAAATAAGAACTTGTTCTTAAGTAACTTGCCTGGTTAAATAAAGGTTAAATAAATAAAATAAATTATTCGCTATAGTTTAGAAAATGGTAATAAAATATGACAAGAACTCAGAGTTAAACTGTGTCAGAACAAATTCATCTTGATAATGTCAGATAACTTTGACAGAAAGGCATGTAATGGATTACAATCAACCAATCAGCTGTCAGCTGTTAAATTCAAGTACACAATTATATACTACCAATTTAGCTCAACCAATGACCAAGCAATGCTTCATTTTGTTCAGTCTGTGGTGTAAAAGGTCGCATTAGCAATTAAAGAAAAAAACACTTCAGCAAAACATGGTCAGGTCAAAGTGTCTGAATCATTTTGGTCCCAAATTTTTATAAATTTTACCGGTAGTCACTGTATGAAGAATTTTTTGGTGTATGTCATCACAGTTTGCTTTACATAAATGAACTATAGTGTCCTGCACACACTAGTGAAAAATTATATATGGTGTCTGAATCAGTTTTGGTTTGACTACTTTCCAGAATTGTTTATGTTTGCTTTGTATCTTCTCACTATAGTCCCCTTTATCTTGCTCACTGGGGTTGTAAGGCAGTATTCTTAACGCAGTACGCAAGCTGCTTACATACATTTATTGTGAAAGTTATTCTGGGGGCGTATTACAGAAACATCTTAACTTTAGAATCCTATCTTATCTGTTTGGTAACCATGGCAATTTCAGTTAGGACCGCATTTAGGACAAAAGTTATTACAGAATGACATTTCGTAAATGCATAATCTTATCTTAACTATGGATAGGAAACATTACAGAAGCATCCTAACTCGACAAAAAAATCCTAAAAGCGGTCTTAGCTTTAGGACAACCCCACTGGTGTCCTAACTTCAAAACTTTTTGAAATCCAACGGTAAAAATCACAGTACAAAAAGCATTTTTCCAGAGAGCGTTACATTTATTAATTATACAAGACGTAGAGCAGTGAGGTTTGATGGTGGAGAGACTTTTGGAGGACCCAGAGGATGTGCTGCGCTTTGATGATAAAATACTCGTAAATAATTACAGACTCCCACGACACATGATTTTGCAGTTAGTTGACGAATTACGACCAACATTACAGAGGCCAAAGAGCCGTCATGGAGCATTACCGGTCATTCTTCAAGTGACTAACGCATTACTTTTTTTTTTTTTTTTTTTTTTTTTTGCAAAAGGCGATTTATAAAACAAACTTTTCAACAGAGCTTATCAAAATTTAAATCTCTGCCCGACTGAAATTAAAAGCACGCCGTTGTTTCTCCATTTTGATTTTAGGTTACCTCAGAAGCAGTGCGTGTTGTTGGTTGCATGGTAACAGACCTGACAGTTGATTACCGAACTCGATGGAGCGGTTTAAGATTTCCTAACTACAGATAAAATGAGATTTTGTAAGATAGGATAAGAAGTCTAAATCAAGTTAAGATTTGCTTCTGTAATACGAAATTGTGAAAAGATGTAAGTTAATTTAGGATTTAAGTTAAGACCTAAGATAGAAAGTTTCTGTAATACGCCCCCAGGTTTATACATTCAACATTAATTATAGCCAATTTAAGTTTGGAAACAATATCAGGATATATACAGGAATCATGGAGTTAAAGTTAATACCTTTTAAGACCTTTTTAAGACTCTTTCTATACATTTTAAGACCTCATCGCCACTTCAAGTTTTAACCGGTTATATCGGCGACACTTTAACTTACATTTACTATATATTGATTGTAAGATAGCACAACTAAACAGTCTTAGTTTGTGATAACTCCTTATCAATGCAACATAATTCAGAAGGGTGGGAACGAAGCACAAGAGAATTGAGTGACTAAATCGGATTATGTACCCTGTTTTGTCTTTTCCACAGGTAAACTTTTTGGCTATTTTTAAATCCGGGAACATAGCTTGAAAAATATATGAAATCCCTTCATTGGAGTTTTTTGGAGGGATTGGTGTTTTGCTGTGGCATTGAGGCACCAAAGAACCTCTGCACGCAGTTGGCAGGTTATTTCTTCGATTAATCGGATAAAAAGGCCAATTTTTTTTTTTTTTATATTGACAAGACACTAATCCTACCCGATGCTGTCCTTCAAACAAGTCAATGCCTTCAGGTCAGTCAATGCCTTCAGGATTACTAGAAAGCTACAGGCAGGTGAGTTTTATCAGGGTTGGAGCTAAACTCTGCAGGGCAGTGGCCCTCCAGGACTGAGTTTGCCCATCCCTGGATTAGAGGAACACATTCACTCTGGACACAGTAACCTGTAACTGTCATTTCTTTATCCTGTGAATGTAAGAAACGTCTTATATTTATATTCAATTACACGCTGTTATTCCTTTACAGTTACCACTCTTATAAAATACTTGAATTACATGTTGATACTGTTGAATCTTAGCTGAATATTATTGTCTCCCTCTCTACTGCGTCCCGTCTGTTTGACGAGCATGTGCACGCCGGCGCTCATTCAGTAAAGTCACAAGTTTAACACAGACTGTCAGGATGAGCCTTCATGCAAAATGGAAATACTCGCGTGAATTTGTAACACTTACAGATAAGGATATAACCGTAAAATGAAAGTTTTGCGCTGAGGCATCTGTCAAAGCGTCTGACAGGGCAAGCCATGTTAAACATTACGCTAATGCATTAGCTTGAAGCTTAAAATAAAGAATTCTCATGTTTTGGGCGCTTGGATCATGTACCTTTCCCGCAGCAGCACACTCCGTTTCCTCCACTATTTTAGATGCATTTTGTCCATAGAAATGCGTTATTCAGTGCTGTAATTTCACTCGACTGGCAGAAGTTTTCCGTGCCCGGTGGGCAGACGCGACTAATTCCATAAATAAACAACACAGAATCCCACTAACTATTCGCCTACGCAACGATTAAATTCAGGCAAACTTTAGCATACAACCTCTTTGGACAAATATACATAATGAAAAGATAATAAAAAAATTGAATACCTTGGAAAATGGCATTTAAGACTTTTTAATACTTTTTAAGGGCCTTAATTTTCTCTAGATTGATTTATCAACTTTTAATACTTTTTAAGACCCCGTGGACACCCTAAATATGTTGTATTTATAATGTCACACTTACTATTTATCTAACAGTTTAAAAAATGTTTCATACATAAAAATATATAGTTGGGTTTTAGGAAGGGGGTAGGGGTAGGGCTGGGCGATATGGGCAAAAAAAATCATATCTCTGTATTTTTTGGTTGAATGGCGATACACGGTATATATCCCGGTATTTTCTACGTTTTTCTATTTGGATTAAAAAAAACCTCTGTATTTATTTTAATAATAATTTTTTCACATCCTGCCCAATGATGTTCTAAAAACAATGTTGATATTGAAGGCTATAAACAAATACAGTGAATGTAATGTAGGCTATGCAATATATTATGTGCAAAAAGGGGGTTTACAATCTAAAAACAAAATTAATAATTTTGTTTTTAAATTCACTAAACTAAAAATGAAAATAAAAACAAAAGCATATTAGCCTATTGTCACATGTCTGTCTGTTTAGTTGATCTTTCAGTTGTTATGATCCTTGTGTTCCTTTGTCTTAGTTTCCCGCCACTTGTTTGTTACCATGGTTACCCTCATTAGTTCATTTGTCCCAGCTGTGTCTTGTTAATCATCTTGTTTCTGTTCACTACTTAAGTTACACCCTCACCTTCAGTCTTTGTCTGGTCAGTTAAGTTGGATTCCCGTTGCCTGTTTTCAGTTCTTTGTGAAGTTTGGATTAAAGTTTATGTTTGCTTATTATCTCCTGAGTCTTTGGCCTGTTCCTGGTACCACCAACCGTTACACCTATATTTGATTACCCCATTATAATGGTCACTTTCATGAAAATATACTTACTTGTAGGTTTAAAATTCCACATATGGCACATTTATTGTCCAACAACAAATATTTTAGAAATATGTATACTTTAGTCAGAATTATTGCGTTCCTATCACTGATCTACACTCACCTAAAGGATTATTAGGAACACCTGTTCAATTTCTCATTAATGCAATTATCTAATCAACCAATCACATGGCAGTTGCTTCAATGCATTTAGGGGTGTGGTCCTGGTCAAGACAATCTCCTGAACTCCAAACTGAATGTCAGAATGGGAAAGAATTGTGATTTAAGCAATTTTGAGCGTGGCATGGTTGTTGGTGCCAGACGGGCCGGTCTGAGTATTTCACAATCTGCTCAGTTACTGGGATTTTCACGCACAACCATTTCTAGAGTTTACAAAGAATGGTGTGAAAAGGGAAAAACATCCAGTATGCGGCAGTCCTGTGGGCGAAAATGCCTTGTTGATGCTAGAGGTCAGAGGAGAATGGGCCGACTGATTCAAGCTGATAGAAGAGCAACTTTGACTGAAATAACCACTCGTTACAACCGAGGTATGCAGCAAAGCATTTGTGAAGCCACAACACGCACAACCTTGAGGCGGATGGGCTACAACAGCAGAAGACCCCACCGGGTACCACTCATCTCCACTACAAATAGGAAAAAGAGGCTACAATTTGCACGAGCTCACCAAAATTGGACAGTTGAAGACTGGAAAAATGTTGCCTGGTCTGATGAGTCTCGATTTCTGTTGAGACATTCAGATGGTAGAGTCAGAATTTGGCGTAAACAGAATGAGAACATGGATCCATCATGCCTTGTTACCACTGTGCAGGCTGGTGGTGGTGGTGTAATGGTGTGGGGGATGTACAGTTCACTGTACTAAAATGGCCCCCACAGTCACCAGATCGCAACCCAATAGAGCATCTTTGGGATGTGGTGGAACGGGAGCTTCGTGCCCTGGATGTGCATCCCACAAATCTCCATCAACTGCAAGATGCTATCCTATAAATATGGGCCAACATTTCTAAAGAATGCTTTCAGCACCTTGTTGAATCAATGCCACGTAGAATTAAGGCAGTTCTGAAGGTGAAAGGGGGTCAAACACAGTATTAGTATGGTGTTCCTAATAATCCTTTAGGTGAGTGTATATAATTCATGGAAGCCTGAATTTTAGCGGAGATTAACTTGCAAAAGGCTTGTCCTCTCCTGACAGCAAAGTGGACATATTTGCATGATTTTCTAACATTTACAGATGGAGAATATACCTGTGAAATGTAAGTTATGCACTGAGGAAAGCACCACATTTCAAACGCATTAAACACCGCAAGTATTTATCTGTCTGTCAGCACAAGTAGCCTATCTCTCAGAGCATCTGACAGGGCAAGCTGCTTTAAACTATACATGTTAACTATATCTTACCAGTTATTTTGAAGCCCTTAATATAAAGCATGTGTCATGTTTGGGACAACTTGTATCATGCACTTTCCCTGCACCAGCTCATTCTGCATACGCCGCTATTTTTCAGATGTGTTTGCATCAATCTACTGTATATCGATATAAACGGTATTGCCTCATTCCATATCGTTTCTAAAAAATATACTGATTTATTGTACAAACTCGATATACCGCCCAGCCCTAGAAGGGGGTCCCTCATAAAAGGTTTATCATATTTGGGGGTCAATAAAGTTTGAAAACCCCTGATCTAACAGACACCCGGTAGAAAGTAACACGATTAAGAAACAGAAATAAACTCCAGCAAGATTAGTCATTTTATGCGAAACCATAGACCGTTATCTACAGATCAAGTATAATAATAGAAACATTGAATCATCTTGGAGAGAGTTTCATCGTGTTGACTGTCGTAACCGAACACGACACGCAGTTTGAAAGCTGAATGGAGAATGACTGACAGCAGCAGCGGAGGGAAGCATTCACGTGAACTTGAATTTAATGACTTAAATATTCATCTGTATTCTGTACCTCACATTAAACTATGGATTTGGCCTCAGAACACTTATAATATAGTGCACGAAGCGTTGATGCTTTATAATGTTTTTGTGCCTTTTGTGGGGCACTGGGGCTTAACAATAACAGAATATTATACGCACAGTATCGGATTTGGATCGGTCCTGTCTGACCGATACACGATCCGGCAAATAATGGCGGTATCGGAGCCGATACCGAGTATCTGATCGGCACATCCCTACTTGCAACGCCACTCCTGCCCACTGGGCCGGATACGTGCATCTATTTGCTCCAGTAGAGTTCCCCAGAAACAGGCTAACCCTGTTGAGTTCCTCCGTCACCCGTGCCAGGCCTACACTCATATGAATGGTGGAACCTGTGTTAGGCTGCCCATATGTAGTTATCCCGGCGGCGATCCCATATGTGTATTTTTCCATGGTACGGCTACCCTACTTGGCTAGCCCGTGTCTTTCCCTTGAGAGAGCTCGCTCTGTCGTCTCTGCTAGTGTTCTTTCCCACCTAAAACTAGACTGGAACCACCCCAGACACTTCCATATGTTGTACTACCCTGCTTGGCTAGTCCATATGTGTAACTTCCACATTCCATAGAAAGGATGTGGCTTCCGCAGCGTTCCCTTCCCCTAGAGGCAAGCTTTCCCAGCGTTATCCAATAGTCACAATGGGTCTCATTCATTAATAATTGCATGGATTCTTTCGTATTTGTACGCACAGGAGAACTTCTCACGAAAAATCGGTGCCTGACTCACAAAACATGAATTTGCTCTTAACCTCGTTCTGATGAATTTGGAGTACTCTAAATGAGCGGCCGTGTGCACGAGGTTAGTCATTTGCATAAAACACACCCAAACCATCCCCATATAAGGACTTTCCGCACACGCTGTCCTTACAGCCTTTCGTCACTTTCGTCAAACTTGCCGCTGTTCACAGACGCGCTCTCGCCCGGATCCTCGAGCAATGCCAAGTGTGCCATTCTCACCAGTTCTCATAATAAACAGCTTTTATAAAGACCCAGACTACAGAGCTCTCACTAGCCAGCTGTACTTACGCGTATATCTGCATTATTCAGAGAAACCTCGCAGCTGAAGGTAATATAATGCAGCTTTTCTTACTCTTTAACTGTATATGATTGAATGTATTTAAGATGAAATTAAGTTGTATTTAATAATTTCATTATATAATTTTATATATGGATTATATAATACAATTAATGCAATATACTTCAATGTAATTATAGTCATGTTAGGAGGATAACTTCTTAACGCGATTATAAAGCCATACAGAGTAAATTGTTTTTGCGTACGTGTGGTTTCAGTTGTTCCTATATTTTTTTGTAAATTTAGGAAAAAAAAAAAAAAAAAAAAAAAAAATTACGAAATCTTTGGTGAATTGTGATTTGTTCTTAAAATCGTTCGTACGCACATTTCACACACAAATTTGTGCGTACGCATGCTTAGTGAATGAGACCCACTGTGAGTTCGGAGACCAGACCAGGGAGCTCAGGCAGAGCGCTGGAAGGGCCAGCAGCAGTGGCATGTTGGTAGATCCCAAATTTGTCGGTCAATTCCGACGTACGTTGAACGTGACCGACTGAAAGGGAACGTCTCGGTTACGTATGTAACTCTGGTTCCCTGAAGGAGGGAACGGAGACGTACGTCCCGTCGCCACAGTTGCTGTACATCTGCTGAATGGCCAAGTCACTAAGTTCGGCTCCTCAGCGGAAAAGCAAAGATGCGGTGCATTCACTTCCTTATTTATACCCGCATGGCGGGGAGGAGTGTGGATCCCCAATTCGTCGGTCAGTTCCGACGTACGTCTCCGTTCCCTTCTTCATGGAACGAGGGTTACATACGTAACCGAGACGTTTCCTTTGCTTTAAGGAAAACGGTTTCAATTTCTTTCTTTTTTTTATTTTGGGGTTATCTATGATCTGCACATTTACTGACATTCACCTTACTACATAGACACACATTTTTCTTTAAAAACAAAAACAAAAAAAGTTAATAGTTGGCCTCTATGGGTACAGTGCAGTGATATAGATATACTAGTACCTATTGCCATGGACCAATAATGGACCCATCCAAGAACTATACATTTTATAATACAATGTAAATGCTAAATAAATCCTTTTTAAATCGACACCTACCTCCTGTAAAGCCATTAGAGCATATCCCTGCCACATCATATGATCTCGACTAAATGTCTGACACACCTCTCGCACCTGTCAGGAAAAATAAAATAAACATTTACACAACTGTTACATCTATGAAAATAGCTTGTTCATGTTTAGAATTAGGTGTAAAAGGCTTGTCATGGGGTCTGAATTGAATGTTGAATGATGCACAGAACCAGTAGTACCAGTCGCGAAAATGGGGCCTTGCGCAGCAACAGATCAGTAGACTTCTGATATTTGCGTATCTCCAT
Organism: Coreius guichenoti; assembly: GCA_039654105.1. Taxonomy (NCBI): domain Eukaryota; kingdom Metazoa; phylum Chordata; class Actinopteri; order Cypriniformes; family Gobionidae; genus Coreius; species Coreius guichenoti. The sequence goes on along the minus strand of CM077184.1, from coordinate 16,845,489 downwards.
GAGAGCTCGCGTGCCAGGGCGAAATCTGTGTTTCTTCCGTGGGGATGCTTCTAGTATAGAAGCAAAAACAAAAAAAAGCAGTTATTTAGCTGATGCTTTGACATACAGTTCACTTTTCACACTTTACATTGGAAGCAGCTGAAGCAGGTAGGGGTGGGTGATATGACCAAAAACAAAATCTTATTTCACAATATGAAAAATATATTTTATTATAATGAAATACAGGGGTGATGCTAAACCCTTTTTACTGGGGCATAAACTCAACAATTCAGTTATTGAAGGTTGATTTAAAGGGTCCTACGCTGTGTGCTCTGATTTACAGACTCCTAAATAGGGCTGAACAATTAATCGCATTTGCGATAATATCGCGATATGATAAAACATGATTTTTTTTAACCGCAAAGGCTGCGATTACACTCTGGTCACGTGACACGTGAGAGTAAAGCAGTCAGCTCTGAGGAAGCATCAACTTGGCACGCTATGCAACAGAACAGTTTATGTTTAATCTATCGAATATTTTGTTGGTCATACTATACGATAGGGGTGGGAGAAAAGATTCTCTCTCTAACGATTCTGGGTCGATTCTGAGCTTAGTCTTTAACCGCAGGTAAGCGATGGCACTGCGTGTAGAAACACCCGTATTCTGATGGCTTCCTTGATGTTATGTGTGTAGTGCGCAGGCTCGCCCGCCGGTATTTTCCTTACAAACGCTCTACGAAGGCATCATTTTTGTCGTTTAGAATGCAGTGTGCTTATATATTAAAAATATGAAACTCACTGACAGAAGACTGCTTTCAATTTCAAATACTGACGTGCGCTTTGTGAAGAGCACTCGCGCATGTGTCTGTGAGAGACTCGGTGTAAGTGGTTAAATGTACTTGCATCTCAAAATGCTTTTATGACGCAAAATTAATGTAAACACAGACAGTTATGTCAAGATTTAAGGGATTAAATAGACAGGACAAACCACATCTTATTCAAAAGAGATCTGTACATTAGTGTAAATACAGTTTATTAGTTCTCCCACGGTCTATGATGTCATCATAATAAAAGTAATCAAAATGGAAAACGTTCAGATAGCTACTCTAAAATACTGAAAGCACTCTTTGTTTATTGCTTGTAATGTTTTTTTGTTCCTCTTTATTATTTACTAGCTTTTATGTTTTGAAGCTATATTAGTTTATATTTAAAATTCTCACCATACAATTGTTTAAAAAATTTTTTATGTGTAATTATTTTAAAAAGTACTTATTACATATGTAAGTAATATGTAAATAATAAGTTTCATTAATAAAATAAATAATAAGAAAAAAAGATCAAGAATGGTTTTGGAATCGGATTGTGACGCCCGGAATCGGATCGGATCTTGAGGTGCCTAAAGATTCCCACCCCTACCATAAAATGATTTATTGTTTGTCTTTGTTTAATAATAGAAGATAAAAAGCTTAAAAAAATAAATAAATAAAATCGCATATTAAGTCGCAATCTTGATATATAAAAAAAAAAAAAAAAAAAAAAAAAAAAAAAAAAAAAAAAAAAAAAAAAAAAAAAAAAAAAACGCAATTAGATTATTTTCCAAAATCGTTCTGCCCACCCCTAATTGCAATAAGGATTTTTATTAATCAATTTTCTGATTTTCTCTCTGATCTGGTGACTCGGACTGATAGATTATTGATCCTTGGGGACTTTAACATTCATCTCTGCTGCCCTTCGAAACCATTGGGCAAAGAATTTGATGTTCAAAGACTCTAAAAGAGTTACATACAATCTGTATGTGATCCAACTCACAATCTGAGTCACACACTCGATCTTGTGCTGTCATGGTTTTTCGATCTCAAATCTGGAGGTTATTGATGCATGTGTGTCTGACCATTATCCAGTTTTGTTTTAATCTGAGTGCTTTTCCCCCCCGTCATCTATTTGCTCTCAGCATTACCCCCCCCCCGTCATCTATTTGCTCTCAGCATTACCCCCCCCCCCCGTCATCTATTTGCTCTCAGCATTACCCCCCCCTCTCTCTCTCTCTCTCTCTCGCTCTCTCTCATTTGTTTCCCAAATATTATTCCTCACACTTTAATACAAATTCTTAAAACAGATACTGAAAGCTTGGTTGAGGAATTTTATAAAGCATCCTCTATATCTCTGGACGCTGTTTCTCCACTCAAGCGTAAAAAGATGAAGGTTGCTGGCCAGCCATTGTTAAATGATGTCACTCGCAGACAAATTAGTGCTGTCATTAGAGGAAGCTTTTTCCATTTAAGATCTACTGCAAAGTTGAAGAATCTTCTTTCAAGCAAAGATTTAGAAGATATGATTCATGCACTTGTAACATCACAATTCGATTATTGCAACTCTCTTTATTCTGGTCTCCCTCAATCTTCATTCTCACAATTACAAATTGTTCAAAATGCGGACGCAAGACTTTTGACTGGGTATAAAAAGAGGGACTATATCTCCCCTATTTCCCCAAAGGGTGATCGGGCCTTTTCTGTGGCTGGGTGCAAGCTTTGGAATGGTCTGCCGTATCATGTGAGGTCTGCTCCTTCATTGGACATTTTTTAACGTACTCTTAAATCGTATTTTTTTATTCTTTAGCTTTTGGAAACCTGTAATTGTTTGTTTTTTTTTGTTTTTGTGTAGACCTGCTATGTACACTGTACAGCACTTTAGATCAATCTATATTGCGTTTAAAGTTTTTTTTTAGTTAATTAGAAACTCACAGATTTATATGGTCATTGTGCGCCCTCAGGCGACCGTTATGATTACATTAGAGTTAATACGCTACCTACAGATAATTAACGAATATTTTTAAAGGGGTCCTATTATGACCTTTTATGAAGTCTTGATTTTGTTTTTGGGTTGTACTAGAATATGCTTTCATGGTTGATTGTTCAAAAAACACATTTTTCACATTTTTTACATTATTACAGGTCCTTTCTCCCCAGTCTGACTCAAACGTGTCATTTTCGATAAAGCCCCTCTTTCCGAAATAAGAAATGTGCTGTGATTGGTTAGCTGCTCAGGGTGATTGGTACCGCTTAGCGATTGTTTGGGAAATGTCCCGTCCCTTACCATAACCGTGAGCTCTACTCAGATGTAAATATTAAGGATGGTGCAATTTCAAACCAATTCAAGCCTGATTCAGACTTAATGTTAACAAACAAGAGGATCATGCAGAGCAGATTTCAGGCACAGACTTTGCAAGCAGGATGTTTCAGAGTGGTATGTTTTTTTTGTAGCCTAATTTCCTTATACATTTTAGAAGATACGATGATTATACACCATTTAATCATAATATTTGTCGGAAAATTATGGTAGTTCAAACAGTAATTGATCATAAAATCATGGATAATTTTCCTAAGGGGTGGTGAACAGTCTTACAAAAGCAAGAGCTTACAAACGCTACAGTAAACACTACATCAATACTAAGTAAGCAGGCTAGCAGAGGCAAAGCTTTGCCCTTTGTTTACATCGTAGCAACAACATAAAACTTATAAATTGTAACTGTTAATAGAAAACGCAACTACAAATAATAAGACATACTTACAAGTTGTGATCACAACAGATTGTTCTGACAAAGTGGGAACTGCTCCGTTTCAGGAGAAGCTTTTGTGCGTAGCCTGAATTGTACACTTTTATTTTCTGGAAGCTGTTGCTATGAGTGAGTAGGTCAATCACAACGTACTGTCCTGTTACCTATTATTTCTTAGATGTTATTTGTTCATTTTAAAAAAATATTAACTTTAGGTAAGTCACTAGAATTTGCTCAGTGTTCTCATGCTATTAGCATGTATGCCATGTGGCCATATGTCATGTATTTGATCATTTTTTGCTTAAACTCAGTCCTGTTACTTTCAGTCTTGTTCCTGTTTCAATCCTGTTATGAAAAATAACAGGAGTGAGTAAAAGTAACAGGAGTGAGAAGAGTCCTCTGTTTTGTTGATTTAATAGTGTAAATAGTAGTTTGTATAAAAGTAGTTGATATAATACTATTCACATGTTTTATGAGTTTTACAGTTGAAATTACTTAAATTGTAGACATTTAGGATTAGTTTTACGATGTGAATACCATACTTACAGGGAGCCAGTTAGTGTTGCTTTGGTCAATGAAAATTATGACTAAATATCGTCGTCAACGAACCTTTATCACGTGACGAAAACGAGAGGCAAAGTAAATGCTGGTCATGTGACGATGACTATAATTAAATGTATAATGCAATATTGTTGACGAATAAAAACTAGACTAAATGTGGTTTACAAAATAAAAACTATGCTAAAATGTCTCTTCATTTTCGTTGACCAAAACGAAACAAGATGAAATGTTATAATGTTATTATTATTTTGCAGTATTTCTATTCAGACGCAAGCGACATCACTCTCTTCAAACCCCACTCGCGGCATTATTTAGAAGATTCAGCTGCGGTGAGTTAGCGTAAACGACAACAAACAAAGTTAAGTCTGACACAGAGAAAGGGAGCGATGGCCGTCCGAATCCAGAATATCAGTGTTTTTCTCCCACCACCCGCATAAAAATCCCCGGCCGAATTACCTACTGTTTTTGACAAATACCAAGGTCGTGTGGTGATTTAATTGCTGTCCGAATCCACACCTCTGAGTTTTCAAGAATATATAATTTCAAAATTCACCGTTTATATCCTTTTTTACCACTGCAGAGCACCGTACGGTTGCGCGTCGCTGTAATTTGGATGCATTTTAAAGATCTAGACTATTATTACTGAAATGCTGGCAAGTATTTACAAGAGCAATATATTTCATCACCACTCAAAAAATAAAAGAAGAGCACAAACACTTGAAATGGGCCGTTATTACGGCAGGCAGCAATTATATAATATGTTAAAATAACCAAGCAGCATTATGTTTACCTCATGTAAATAAGAGGCTGTATTAACTTATTTCCGCTCATTTCCATGTGTAATAAAATTACATCCTTTATTTTGAGATAAAATACAAGACAGAAAAACATTTTAACTATAATGTGCGTCTATATATCTTCCTCATTTTAAACAGATTTAAATAAATAATAATTAGGATATTATTTTACTATTATTAAATTAAATATGCATTTATTCTTATTATACCAAGCATATGACATTTTATTTACAGCATACAATCATGTTATTGACCAAGTGAGCAGCGCGTTCCCAGGTGCGCAGGACCACAAAACTCGCTCCTACACCGTGAATAAATCGCCATCCGAATGCACGAGTTTTATCACTGAAGTGGCATGCACATTTATTTTTACGGACTTTCACGTGAGAAACAATTACCGTCCGAATAGGGCTTTTGGGAGAAAAAAAAAACTTTCATTACATAGAAGTGGAAAAGAAAACGGAATGTGTTGTGGAAAAAGATGTGGAGAAATGCGGCCACAAAATCACAGGGAAAAACACCACGAACCTTAAAGGGTTAGTTCACCCAAAAATTAAAATTCTGTCATTAATTACTTACCCTCATGTCGTTCGACACCCGTAAGACCTTTGTTCATCTTCGTAACACAAATTAAGATATTTTTGTTGAAATCCGATGGCTCAGAAAGGCCTCCATTGGCAGCAATGACATTTCCTCTCTCAAGACCCATAAAAGGTACTAAAGACGTTGTTAAAAAGTCCATCTCACTACAGTGGTTCTACAATAATTTTATGAAGCGACGAGAATTTTTTTTTTTTGCACACAAAAACTAATCAAAATAATGACTATTCACCGTGTGGGCCTCTGACGTGAACTCACGAAGCACCACGACGCATGCGCGCAAGAATATGACGTAGAGCCGGCGGAAGCCAGGAACTTTGTTTACAAGCAGAGGAAGACGCGCCATATCTAAGCTGTTGAATTCTACATTGACTGTGCTTTAGGTCTTGGCGTAGTGCTCAAAATTGCGCTAAAGTGTGCATTTCCTGGATGCCTGAACGCCGGCTCTACGTCATATTCTCGCGCATGCGTCGTGGTGCTTCGTGAGTTCACGTCAGAGGCCCAGATGGAAGACAAGAATAAAGTTGAATAAAGTCGTTATTTTGATTTTTTTTTGCGCACAAAAACTATTCTCGTCGCTTCATAAAATTATTGTAGAACCACTGTAGTGAGATGGACTTTTTAACAACGTCTTTAGTACCTTTTATAGGTCTTGAGAGAGGAAATGTCATTTCTGCCAATGGAGGCCTTTCTGAGCCATCGGATTTCAACAAAAATATCTTTATTTGTGTTCCGAAGATGAACAAAGGTCTTACGGGTGTCGAATGACATGAGGGTAAGTAATTAATGACAGAATTTTCATTTTTGGGTGAACTAACCCTTTAAGAGACACCTCAATGTTTTTATTTATTTTATTTAAATTTATGTGTGTGTACTTCTAACATGTTTGGTTGGTAAAATAAATATGTTGTAAATTCAAATCAGACCGTCTTCCGTGTCTGGAATGGATGTATTCTTGTGTCTATAAGGTAACAATAATATGATGATAACCTTGTTTGAAATGGGTTTGGCTAAAAGAAGATTTTGGTTTCGTCTATACTACTAGGTACTTATACTGGGTTAAATAGAATTGCATTACTAAAAAGAGACTAAAATACAATTTTCATTGGCTAAAACTAGACTAAAATAGTCATGGATAATTCTGACTAAAATAAGACTAAAATGCTCAGACTTTTAGTCGACTGAAACTTGACTAGACTAAAAAGAGTATAAACGTGACTAAAACTAATAAAAACTAAAATGACAACTTGACAAAGACTAGACTAAAACTAAAATTAAAACAGGCCGCCAAAAACAACACTAGAGCCAGTCCACCACAAAGTAACAAACTTTTTGTCTTTGTCTTACTTATCTTTTGTAGAAGATAGAGAGAACCCATTCTATGTAGGTGCCAGAAACACCCACGTCATGCTGCAAGGGAAGGAGTGAAACACACCCACAACCCTCTCTTTTCACCCCTTTTTGTCTTTCCTTCCCTCCCCCTTCCCTAGCCCGAACTAGGGATGTCAAGTTACACAAATTCCCATGATCGAGCGTCGTTTGAATTAACAAATTAATTGATTAATCCTTAGCCTTAACCCCTAGAGGTCGACGATCACGCCGGCGCGACCAACTCGCTTTTTTCTTAGTGCGAAAGAGACTCAAAATACTCTGTTGATTTTGGTCATTCAGGCAAGTGTTATACATCATTATTATCTGTTAAGTTTCTACTTTTATTTGTGTACACACACAATAAAAACAAAATGTTGAGCTTTTTGCAAAATAAAGAAAACAAACATGATGCGCGATCTGCAGCCTCTCTGTCAATGAAGTCCATTCTGATACTCTTCAGAAAATGAACTGTAACTTAGTGAATACTTGACACACAAACATGAGAAATATGTCTAAAGAAACGTTGAAATGTCAGGTTTTAAATATAGTAAATCAAATTGAAAACAAATATTCTCTGGTTTATTTAATTTGTTTGAAAAGAGAGAGATGTCAGTTGTTCGTGAGCAGCCTCATTATCCACTAATGCGGCTACGCCCTGTTCTTTTGAAAGGCAAATACTGACACGATTCATGAGAGTATCCCCGCCTGCATCAACTCGAAAAAAAAAACAAAAGTTTAGTGCATGTACTTTACGTCGTTTTGAGACGCGGTGAGGAATAATCCTGGAATAATTTAGAAATAAACAACTTTTCTTCTGAGGTAAGAGCAACGGATCCAGCCGAGGATTATGAGGTAAATTTATTCTGTTAGTGTCTGTGAATATTAAACCGCAAAAGACTGTTTAAATATGAATCCTGCATGTGTCTGTGTGACGTATTAAACTGCAGATTAACATTTATAGGCTCTATAATATAATAAATATGCTACATAAAATGTCAGACGTAAGACTGTTTAGACAAGATTTCTTTGGCCTGTTTTGGACAGATTATGAAGTGTTTATTGTAAAATAGCCTAGTGTCACATCAATAAAGCTTTTGTTCGCAAATTTCTGCTCAGATGCTATAAATACAGTACTAGTCAAACGTTTTGTGTACAATACTTGTTTTAGCCATAAAAACAAATTTCGTTTTGTATAAATTGTATCCAATGTTTCATCAGCCAATTGCCTGGATTTAATAAATAAAAAGCAAATAGGCTATACAATATAATCATGACAGAGGTGCGCTCACTTGCATTGCACGTGAACTGGAGCGCGTCTCATAAATTAACCGAAACTCAGCGTATAGGCCACTTGCCTCACAGACATGATATTTGAGTATTGTGTGTGTATCGGATAGTTTACAAAATCAAATGATTCAGAAAATTTTTGCCATTGAAATGACTGGGAAAAAAAGCATCCCAAGTCAACCTGAATTCACCCTATACTCTTCGAAATCATAATTGCATTGCATTATGTTGTTTTAAACCCCAAATATTTTACTTATAACATTCATCATTACCAATTATTCAGTTATTTGTATAACAATGTCATTGTAAAAAAAGAAAAGTAGTTTCAGTGTAGTTCAATGTGTGTCACAATATTACTGTTTTTTTAAGCATGAGACTTCTTTCAAAAACATTAAAAATAGTAATGTCAAATCTTTTGATAATTTAAAATATAATAGGCCTTTGTAATGTGCCTTTGGATCTCACTTTATATTGTTAACTATATTCTAAATAAACTACAAAAAATATATTTCTTTTGTAAATTTTGTAAAGAGTTCCCCTCTCAGTCACATACAGTGGGGAGAACAAGTATTTGATACACTGCCGATTTGTATGATTGTATTGTAATTTGCACATTGTATGATTTTTAAATAATTAATTTGCATTTTATTGCATGACATAAGTATTTGATACATCAGAAAAGCAGAACTTAATATTTGGTACAGAAACCTTTGTTTGCAATTACAGAGATCATACGTTTCCTGTAGTTCTTGACCAGGTTTGCACACACTGCAGCAGGGATTTTGGCCCACTCCTCCATACAGACCTTCTCCAGATCCTTCAGGTTTCAGGACTGCCGCTGGGCAATACGGACTTTCATCTCCCTCCAAAGATTTTCTATTGGGTTCAGATCTGGAGACTGGCTAGGCCACTCCAGGACCTTGAGATGCTTCTTACGGAGCCACTCCTTAGTTGCCCTGGCTGTGTGTTTCGGGTCGTTGTCATGCTGGAAGACCCAGTCACGACCCATCTTCAATGCTCTTACTGAGGGAAGGAGGTTGTTGGCCAAGATCTCGCGATACATGGCCCCATCCATCCTCCCCTCAATACGGTGCAGTCGTCCTGTCCCCTTTGCAGAAAAGCATCCCCAAACAATGATGTTTCCACCTCCATGCTTCACGGTTGGGATGGTGTTCTTGGGGTTGTACTTATCCTTCTTCCTCCAAACACGGCGAGTGGAGTTTAGACCAAAAAGCTCTATTTTTGTCTCATCAGACCACATGACCTTCTCCCATTCCTCCTCTGGATCATCCAGATGGTCATTGGCAAACTTCAGACGGGCCTGGACATGCGCTGGCTTGAGCAGGGGGACCTTGCGTGCGCTGCAGGATTTTAATCCATGACGGCATAGTGTGTTACTAATGGTTTTCTTTGAGACTATGGTCCCAGCTCTCTTCAGGTCATTGACCAGGTCCTGCTGTGTAGTTCTGGGCTGATCCCTCACCTTCCTCATGATCATTGATGCCCCACGAGGTGAGATCTTGCATGGTGCCCCAGACCGAGGGAGATTGACCGTCATCTTGAACTTCTTCCATTTTCTAATAATTGCGCCAACAGTTGTTGCCTTCTCACCAAGCTGCTTGCCTATTGTCCTGTAGCCCATCCAAGCCTTGTGCAGGTCTACAATTTTATCCCTGATGTCCTTACACAGCTCTCTGGTCTTGGCCATTGTGGAGAGGTTGGAGTCTGTTTAAATGAGTGTGTGGACAGGTGTCTTTTATACAGGTAACGAGTTCAAACAGGTGCAGGTAATACAGGTAATGAGTGGAGAACAGGAGGGCTTCTTAAAGAAAAACTAACAGGTCTGTGAGAGCCGGAATTCTTACTGGTTGGTAGGTGATCAAATACTTATGTCATGCAATAAAATGCAAATTAATTATTTAAAAATCATACAATGTGATTTTCTGGATTTTTGTTTTAGATTCCGTCACTCACAGTTGAAGTGTACCTATGATAAAAATTACAGATCTCTACATGCTTTGTAAGTAGGAAAACCTGCAAAATCGGCAGCGTATCAAATACTTGTTCTCCCCACTGTACCTGACTCAAAGGCTCATTCATTATGCGGTTCTTTTGTCCTCTCAGGTGTGATTCACAGCATTATTCATGATCATTCACACCTCTTTCGCATATGGGCTTTGTAAAGAAAAAGGGTCTTACAAAATTTTAAATCAATATATTGTTTTATGTGAATGGGTAGGCACAATGATTCTCACATCAGTTTGAAGCAAAAACTCTAGGCAACAACATCCATTAGTCAAAGGTCTTGTGGACACATATCTATTGAAAAACCGGCCTCCTTTACCCTCCATGATACTGTGCAACACCAGGTCACTTCAGAATAAAATGTAGGAGCTTCAGATTAACATCAGAGGCTGTTTTGAGTATCAGGAATCAAGTTTAATGGTGTTCACAGAAACTTGGCCCCACAAGGACATTCCCGACTCTGCGGTTGAAATAGAGAGTTTCTCCCTCATCCGGGCTGATATGACTGAATCATCGGGGAAAGACAGAGGAGGCGGACTGCGCATGTTTGTGAGTAACCGATGGTGCACACAATATACATTGAGAGAGACAGTCTGTAACCCAAACGTTGAATTCCTCTGTGTTAGCCTAAGACCATTTTACCTCCCTAGGGAGTTTGGGAACATTGTTATTTGTGCGGCCTATGTTCCACCAAGTGGGAATGCAGTGAGAGCTGCTTTCCTCATCGCGGACTGTGTCCACCGCTGCAGCGAACTTCTGGTGCCCCCATTCTTATTTTGTGTGACTTTAACCACTGTAAATTGGAGCCTTAGCTTCCTGGCTTCGAACAACATGTCACATGCAAAACACGTGACAATAAGACCTTGGACAAATGTTAAGGTAACATTAAAAATGCCTACACTGCCAAATCTAAGCCATCTCTAGCAAATTCTGATCACAATACCATACATTTGATTCCAACTTATAAGACTGTGCTTAAGCAATATAAACCACAGACCAAAACAGTGGCTGTGTGGTCAGAAGACAGTATAGAAACACTTAAAGAATGTTTCGCTTGCACTGACTGGAGCATCTTCCAAAATACAAACATAGATGATGCCAAAAAACAGTTATATCCTTTTCTGTGTACAAACCCGATTCCAAAAAAGTTGGGACACTGTACAAATTGTGAATAAAAAAGGAATGCAATAATTTACAAATCTCATAAACTTATATTTTATTCACAATAGAATATAGATAACATATCAAATGTTGAAAGTGAGACATTTTGAAATGTCATGCCAAATATTGGCTCATTTTGGATTTCATGAGAGCTACACATTCCAAAAAAGTTGGGACAGGTAGCAATAAGAGGCCGAAAAAGTTAAATGTACATATAAGGAACAGCTGGAGGACCAATTTGCAACTTATTAGGTCAATTGGCAACATGATTGGGTATAAAAAGAGCCTCTCAGAGTGGCAGTGTCTCTCAGAAGTCAAGATGGGCAGAGGATCACCAATTCCCCCAATGCTGTGGCGAAAAATAGTGGAGCAATACCAGAAAGGAGTTTCTCAGAGAAAAATTGCAAAGAGTTTGAAGTTATCATCATCATCATCATCTACAATGCATAATATCATCCAAAGATTCAGAGAATCTGGAACAATCTCTGTGCATAAGGGTCAAGGCCGGAAAACCATACTGGATGCCCGTGATCTTCGGGCCCTTAGACAGCACTGCATCACATACAGGATTGCTACTGTAATGGAAATCACAACATGGGCTCAGGAATACTTCCAGAAAACATTGTCGGTGAACACAATCCACCGTGCCATTCGCCGTTGCTGGCTAAAACTCTATAGGTCAAAAAAGAAGCCATATCTAAACATGACCCAGAAGCGCAGGCGTTTTCTTTGGGCCAAGGCTCATTTAAAATGGACTGTGGCAAAGTGGAAAACTGTTCTGTGGTCAGACGAATCAAAATTTGAAGTTCTTTTTGGAAAACTGGGATGCCATGTCATCCGGACTAAAGAGGACAAGGACAACCCAAGTTGTTATCAGCGCTCAGTTCAGAAGCCTGCATCTCTGATGGTATGGGGTTGCATGAGTGCGTGTGGAATGGGCAGCTTACACATCTGGAAAGGCACCATCAATGCTGAAAGGTATATCCAAGTTCTAGAACAACATATGCTCCCATCCAGACGTCGTCTCTTTCAGGGAAGACCTTGCATTTTCCAACATGACAATGCCAGACCACATACTGCATCAATTACAACATCATGGCTGCGTAGAAGAAGGATCCGGGTACTGAAATGGCCAGCCTGCAGTCCAGATCTTTCACCCATAGAAAACATTTGGCGCATCATAAAGAGGAAGATGCGACAAAGAAGACCTAAGACAGTTGAGCAACTAGAAGCCTGTATTAGACAAGAATGGGACAACATTCCTATTCCTAAACTTGAGCAACTTGTCTCCTCAGTCCCCAGACATTTGCAGACTGTTATAAAAAGAAGAGGGGATGCCACACAGTGGTAAACATGGCCTTGTCCCAACTTTTTTGAGATGTGTTGATGCCATGAAATTTAAAATCAACTTATTTTTCCCTTAAAATTATACATTTTCTCAGTTTAAACATTTGATATGTCATCTATGTTGTATTCTGAATAAAATATTGAAATTTGAAACTTCCACATCATTGCATTCTGTTTTTATTCATAATTTGTAGAGTGTCCCAACTTTTTTGGAATCGGGTTTGTAGATAATGTTGTGGCATAAAAAAAAAAAGACATTATTGTGTACCCTAACAACAAGCTATACATAAAGGAAGTGAAGGAGTGCATTAACAGGAAAAAAAACTGCTTTCAGGAACGGTGATCGGTTGCAACTGAAAACCGTACAACAAGAGCTCAACCAGCTGCTCCGGGTGGCCCGAAGGCGACAAAAGGATATTATAGAGGAAAGCTTTGCTACATCAAACTCTAATAGACTGTGGGATTCTGTGAAAGCCATTACCAACATGGGAACTAACAGGAGACCTTTTATCCCGATGGACGAACATCATAAAGCAAATGAACTAAATTAATTTTACTGCAAGTTCGAAATGGAGGACCATTTTCAGGAGTGTAACACTTTGCTGGGGTCCATCCTATGTAATCCGGAGAATAAACCAAATGTAGAAAAACATATGGTATAGTCTGTTCTCACACCTGTCCCAAAGAAATCATGCCCAGTAGACAATAACGATTACAGACCAATAGCGTTAAAGGTGGGGTAAGTGCTTTTTGGTAACCGATGTTGATATTTCAAATCACCAAACCAAACACGCCCCTATTTTGATAGCTTCACCTCACACATACGTACGGAACGCAGGCAACGACTATGGCGGAATCTGCTGTGCCAGCCGGCCAAGGGTATAATGTCATCAATAAGTGAAAGCAATGTGTGTTACTATGGTAATCCAGTTCGAATGTTCAATGAAAAAGTCATCCCTTCCATCCCAAAAACACAAACACAGATCTCATGAACAACTCGATAGAATGTGCACGAACATATTACAATTATGACAAGATTAGAGGGTTATATCTTTCACAAAAAGAGGAACCAAAGGAAACAAACATATATTAGGAGTATATTATTTTACTTTTCGGACACACTTTGGGAGTAGACACTTGAAACAGACAGTGGAGGAGGTTTAGACGCTCCAGGCTTATCGGGTGTGGAAATGAATGGGTCTTTATCGTCGCTGAAGTGAACGACAATACGATTGCAAATGGACAAACAAGCGAAAATGACACACGTGCATATTCAAGCAAAAGCCAGCATATATTAGTTCTGTGAAACAAAACAAAATCAATGTTACTCCGCCTATCGAGAAGAAATAAAGCAACGTCGGCATCCGATTGCAAGCCTTCCCGCTCCTTGAGTTCTCTCCAGCGCTAGAAAGCTGATACTTCTTGCCTGATCGTAAGCCTTCTTTTGTTCCATAGACATTTTCCACATTTGTTTTTTATCTGCCATCTCTCTCTTTCTGTCGTCGCTCGGCTAATGTCCGTCCTGTGTGTCGTGTCTTTTGAATAATGACGTGCACTGAGCGCTCCCTTCTCACCATCATTAGTAGACACGCCCCTTACTGCTGATTGGCTACAAGTTTATTCTGGTACTCGGCCCGTGACACTTTTCTAAAGCATTTTTGAAATATCACTTACCCCACCTTTAACATCTGTTGTAATGAAATGTCTGGAAAAAATTTGGGTTTCTCTGCTTAGAGCTGATACCCACTGCAGGATCCTTTACAGTTTGCTTACAGGCACAGGAAAGGAACTGATGATGCTGTCATCAGTATTACGCACCTGATTTTAAAACATCTAGGAGGACAGCAAAGCTTATGCATGTTTGCTCTTCGCAGATTTTAGTTCCGCTTTTAATGCGGTTCAACCTCACCTTCTGATCCAGAAAATGAGCCAGTTGAATGTTTACCCTTTCCTGATCAAATGGTACCACTCTTTCTTAACCAGCCATACTCAGGTTAAGGATCAATAACATCCTCTCAGACTCAAAATTAACACACATAGGTGCTCCGCAGGGTTGTGTGAGCTCGCCTGAGCTTTTTACTGTCTATATACTAATGACTGCGTGAGTGTACACACGGGAAATTACATCTTTAAATTCTCAGATAACTCAGCCATCCTGAGCCTACTGTACAAAGACTGTGATGCATCTTCCTATCACTCTGAGATAAAGAACTTTAAACAGTGGTGTGATGCCAAAAAATGTATTTAAATGTTAAAAAAACAGAACAGATAATGTTTGTTCTGAGCAGTCAGAACACCTCCCAGAGCAGTCGGTGTTCACAGTCCTGTTGTTATCCATGACTCTCAAATCAAACAGGTGTGTTCATACAAGTACCTCGGCATCTACATTGATAACATGCTTACATGTCAGGTTCATGTTGACAATCTATGCACTAAACTCCAACAAAGACTGTACTTTCTGAGGAGACTCAGACTGTATGGTGTCAGCAAAAATATTATGACTGTTTTATCAGGCTGTTCTGGAGAGTCTAATCAGGTACGGGATCCAAGCTTGGTATGGTAACCTCTCTGTACAGCAGTGCTCTGCTTGCTTTTGAATCGTTATTTGATATCATTCCCTGTTGTTTAAACTGCTAAATATAATTTACCCATCACCATATATTGTCTAATATTGCCTACCACATTAAATCTGACACCGCTAGCTTTTAATCTAAATGACTATCACGCGTTAGCATTTCGCTAGCCTGTTAGCTTGCCATCTCTGCACTCGGGTCTCTTGTTTTCTGAGTTCATTAAACAACTGTGGTGAGTTGGATTAGTAAATAGACTCCATCAAACAACTGTGGTAAATTGGATTAATCAACAAATACGGTAAGCCATGTCTTCTTCTCCTGTCATTGTCACTTGCACTGCATGTTTCATGTTTAGTATATCTTTCTCCGTTGGCGAACAGGGCTTCACATGTGATAAATGTAAGGAGATAGTCAGGCTGACGGAGAAGATTTCAGAATTAGAGACACGCATCCAGACTTTATTTGAGAGTAGTGAGAATGTAACAGCTTTAGACACTGCTTTGGATGCGAATAGCTTAGTGAACTCTGTACATTGTTCGGTTCCGGCTGTAGAGCCCGTGCAGCAGGGCAACTGGGTGACGGTGAGACGGCATAGTCGCGGATCAAAAAACCACTCTTCCGTTCCGATTAGAACATCAAACAGGTTCTCCCCACTCAGTGATGCACCCACTGAGAATCCTGTTGAAAGTGCCCTAGTTATTGGCGATTCTATTACACGGAACGTGAAAATAGAGACACCAGCCACCATAGTCACATGTTTACCGGGAGCCAGAGGGCCTGACATCAAAGCAAATTTAAAAGTGCTGGCTAATGCTAATCGTAAATTCTCTAAGATTAATATTCACGTCGGCACAAATGATGTTCGACTTGGCCAGTCGGAGATCACCAAAATTAACATTAAAGAGGTGTGTAAACTCGCAAGTACGATGGCAGATGACGTTTTTTGCTCTGGTCCCCTCCCCGTTAAAAGGATTGATGAGATACTTAGCAGACTATCATCACTCAATGGTTGGTTGTCTAAGTGGTGTCCGCAAAATAACATAGGGTTCATAGACAATTGGAAAAGCTTTTGGGTCAGACCTGACCTGTTGAAAAAAGATGGTATTCATCCTTCCTGGGATGGTGCCGCTCTTCTCTCTAGTAATTTGGCACATAGTCTTAGAGCTAAACCTTGACTAACTGGGGCCCAGGTCAGGAAGCAGACGGACTGGCTTACCCGACCGCCTGCTAGCTGTCTCACGTCACAGAAGTCAGATAAATCCCAGCACATAGAGACTCTTTCACCTAGATATTATCACATAGAGACTGTGTCTGTTCCACGAATTAGTAAATACAAAAAACCATCAAAACCATTCAACGGTAAAAATTTAATTGATGTCCAACAAATAAACAACAGATATAATACAGATGATCAAATGATAAATCTCGGGCTGCTGAATATTCGATCCCTTTCCTCAAAAGCGCTTATTGTTAATGATATGATTACAGATCATAACCTAGATGTGCTGTGTTTGACAGAAACCTGGCTAAAACCTGACGATTACATTACTTTAAATGAGTCCACCCCCCAAGATTATTGTTATAAACACGAGCCGCGTCTGAATTACTCACAAGTCTAGTTTCAAATATAATTCCTTTGAAGTTTTGGTGCTTTATGTAACGTTATGTAGTGAAATTGATAAATCCCGTTTGACATTTGTGCTGGCTACTGTATATAGGCCACCAGGGCACCATACAGACTTTACCAGAGAATTTGCTGATTTTCTATCAGAGTTAGTACTGGCTGCAGATAAAGTCCTAATTGTTGGTGATTTTAATATCCATGTAGACAATGAAAAAGACGCATTGGGATTGGCATTTAGAGACATTCTAAACTCTATTGGAGTAAGGCAACACGTGTCAGGACCCACTCATCGCCGTAATCATACGTTAGACCTAATACTGTCACATGGAATAAATGTTGATACCATTGAAATTCTGCAGCAGAGCGATGACATCTCAGATCATTACCTAGTATCATGTACACTTAATTTAGCAAAGGCTGCAAAGCCGTCCCCTCGCTTCAAATATGGCAGGACTATCACTGGTGCGACTAAAGATTTCTTTGTAAATAATCTTCCTCATCAGTTTCATCTCCTCAGCATCCCAGATAGCCTAGAGGAACTCGATGTTGCAACAGAAACCATTGACTCTCTCTTTTCCAGCACTTTAGACACAGTTGCTCCCCGGCGCTTAAAGAAGATTAAAGAAAATAGTCCAACGCCATGGTACAACGAGCACACCCGGGCCCTTAAAACAGCAGCCAGAAAAATGGAGCGCAGCTGGAAGAAAACAAAACTAGAAGTTTTTCGCATTTCGTGGAAAGAGAGCATGATTGCATACAGAAAGGCCCTAAAAACTGCTAGATCTGCTTATTTCTCGACTCTCTTAGAAGAAAACAAACACAACCCTAGGTATTTATTCGATACAGTGGCTAAATTAACCAAAGATAAAGCTTCACCTTCTGATGTTTGTAAACAGCACAGCAGTAATGACTTTATGAACTTCTTTACTTGTAAGATTGATAATATTAGGAAAAAAATTATAACCATGCAGTTGTCTACTACAGTATCACATCAGACAGTGCATTGTAGTGTCACTGAGGAAAAATTACATTCATTCACTGCTATAGGAGAAGAAGAATTGGCTAAACTCGTTAAATCATCAAAATCAACAACATGTATGCTCGACCCCATACCGACTAAACTACTAAAAGAGATGCTTCCAGAGGTCATAGATCCTCTCCTTAATATCATTAATTCATCCTTGACATTAGGATATGTACCGAAAACTTTTAAGTTGGCTATTATTAAACCACTTATTAAAAAACCGCAACTTGATCCTACAAAATTAGTCAATTACAGGCCAATCTCAAATCTACCCTTTCTGTCAAAAATACTAGAAAAGGCAGTGTCCTCACAATTATGCTCCTTTTTAGAAAGAAATGGTATCTGTGAGGATTTCCAGTCAGGATTTAGACCGTATCATAGTACTGAGACTGCTCTCATTAGAGTTACAAATGATTTACTCTTATCATCCGATAGTGGTTGTATATCTCTATTAGTGTTACTCGATCTTAGCGCTGCATTCGATACTATCGACCACAACATTCTTTTGAATAGACTCGAAAATTATGTTGGCATTAGTGGAACTTCATTGGCATGGTTTAAATCATACTTATCTGACCGTTATCAGTTTGTAGCAGTAAATGAAGAGATGTCACACCGAACACAAGTTCAGTATGGAGTACCGCAGGGCTCAGTGCTAGGACCGTTGCTTTTCACCCTGTACATGCTACCACTGGGAGATATTATTAGGAAGCATGGCGTTAATTTTCATTGTTATGCTGACGATACTCAGCTCTATATTTCTTCACACCCTGACAAAACTTACCAATTCACAAGATTAACAGAATGCATAGCTGATATAAAAAATTGGATGACTAGTAATTTTCTGCAACTTAATTCAGAAAAAACAGAATTTTTAATCATTGGACAAAAAAACTCCACAAGTAGTAACCTAGAATACTGTCTAACACTCGATGGCTGCTCTGTCAAGTCCTCGTCGTCAGTTAGGAACCTGGGTGTGCTCTTTGATACCAATCTCTCATTTGAAAGCCACGTTTCTAGCATCTGTAAAACTGCATTCTACCATCTTAAAAATATATTTAAATTACGGCACATGCTTTCAATGCAAAATACTGAACAGTTAGTTCATGCGTTCATGACCTCAAGGCTAGATTATTGTAATGCTCTACTGGGTGGTTGCCCTGTTCGCTTAATAAATAAACTGCAGCTGGTCCAAAACGCAGCAGCTAGAGTTCTTACTAGAACCAGGAAGTATGACCATATTAGCCCGGTTCTGGCAACACTGCATTGGCTCCCTATTAAACATCGTATACATTTTAAAATCTTGCTGATTACTTACAAAGCACTAAATGGTTTAGCTCCCCAGTACTTGAGTGAGCTCTTAACGCATTATACTCCATCACGTCTATTGCGGTCTCAAAATTCTGGCCAGTTGATAATACCTAGAATATCAAAATCAACTGCAGGCGGTCGATCCTTTTCCTATTTAGCACCTAAACTCTGGAACAGTCTTCCTAGCATTGTTCGGGAAGCAGACACACTCTGCCAGTTTAAATCTAGACTAAAAACACATCTCTTTACTATGGCATACACATAAAACATTTTTAATTTCTATTATTCAAATCAGTTAAATGATTGATTTAGGCTGCATTAACTAGGTCAGCCGGAACCGGGAACACTTCCCATAACACCTAATGTACTCGTTACATCATAAGAAGAATGGCATCTACGCTAATGTTAGTCTCTCTGTTTATCCCGAGGTTTACTGCAGTCGGCCGGATCCGGGCCGTATCCGGACCAGATGGTGGACCTTAGCCTGGACATGACGACCGTATCCCTGAAGTGTCTGTAGAGACCGTGTCAATTAAACTCCCCCCTGTAAATGCCGCATCGACACGACATCCTCATTAAACCCGTCCCCGGCGTGACGACTCCAATCTTTCGAATAATCCTACGAATATCTATTGATCTAATATGACTTCTGACCTGTAATGTTGCCAGAATCATAATCATACACTATTTGTTCGTTGGCCAGAGGAGAACTGGCACCCTGACTGAGCCTGGTTTCTCCCAAGGTTTTTTTCTCCATTCTGGCCCTGAAGGAGTTTTGGTTCCTTGCCACCGTCGCCTTTGGCTTTTGGCTTGCTCAGTTGGGGACACTTAAATTTCAACTATATTACTGATCTGCCCGCATTGACACTATATGAGAATTGAAATGAGCTGGATGACATCACCGCTTTCACCAGAGCGGCTGTACAGCCGAATCAAATTCCGTTGCATTATTTTCCTGTTACCACTGTGAAGCTGCTTTGAAACAATTGCCATTGCAAAAAGCGCTATATAAATAAAGGTGATTTGATTTGATCTGAGGCGGCATTGGTGACACGTATTACTTGTTGTATTACTCGTATATTTGATTAATATAACGTATAATGAAGTAATTTGCAAAAATGAGTCGATGTGATTGATCATTTAATTAATCCTACTAGCCCTTTATTTAGACTAAAAACCCTTCTCATTCAATTGGTGAGGAACATGGTGTACACTGAACATCATAGGTACACTTCAACTGTGAGAGACAGAATCTAAAACAAAAATCCAGAAAATCAGATTGTATGATTTTTAAATAATTAATTTGCATTTTATTGCATGACATAAGTATTTGATCACCTACCAACCAGTAAGAATTCCGGCTCTCACAGACCTATTAGTTTTTCTTTATGAAGCCCTCCTGTTCTCCACTCATTACCTGTATTAAATGCACCTGTTTGAACTCGTTACCTGTATAAAAGACACCTGTCCACACACTCAATCAAACAGACCAACCTCTCCACAATGGCCAAGACCAGAGAGCTGTGTAAGAACATCAGGGATAAAATTGTAGACCTGCACAAGGCTGGGATGGGACAATACAGGACAATAGGCAAGCAGCTTGGTGAGAATGCAAACAACTGTTGGCACAATTATTAGAAAATGGAAGAAGTTCAAGATGACGGTCAATCTCCCTCGGATCTCACCTCGTGGGGCATCAATGATCATGAGGAAGGTGAGGGATCAGCCCAGAACTACACAGCAGGACCTGGTCAATGACCTGAAGAGAGCTGGGACCACAGTCTCAAAGAAAACCATTAGTAACACACTACGCCGTCATGGATTAAAATCCTACAGCGCACGCAAGGTCCCCCTGCTCAAGCCAGCGCATGTCCAGGCCTGTCTGAAGTTTGCCAATGACCATCTGGATGATCCAGAGGAGGAATGGGAGAAGGTCATGTGGTCTGATGAGACAAAAATAGAGCTTTTTGGTCTAAACTCCACTCGCCGTGTTTGGAGGAAGAAGAAGGATGAGTACAACCCCAAGAACACCATCCTAACCGTGAAGCATGGAGGTGGAAACATCATTCTTTGGGGATGCTTTTCTGCAATGGGGACAGGACGACTGCACCGTATTGAGGGGAGGATGGATGGGGCCATGTATCACGAGATCTTGGCCAACAACCTCCTTCCCTCAGTAAGAGCATTGAAGATGGGTCGTGGCTGGGTCTTCCAGCATGACAATGAGCTGAAACACACAGCCAGGGCAACTAGGAGTGGCTCCGTAAGAAGCATCTCAAGGTCCTGGAGTGGCCTAGCCAGTCTCGAGACCTGAACCCAATAGAAAATCTTTGGAGGGAGCTGAAAGTCCGTATTGCCCAGCGATAGCCCCAAAACCTGAAGGATCTGGAGAAGGTCTGTATGGAGGAGTGGGCCAAAATCCCTGCTGCAGTGTGTGCAAACCTGGTCAAGAACTACAGGAAATGTATGATCTCTGTAATTGCAAACAAAGGTTTCTGTACCAAATATTAAGTTCTGCTTTTCTGATGTATCAAATATTTATGTCATGCAATAAAATGCAAATTAATTATTTAAAAATCATACAATGTGATTTTCTGGATTTTTGTTTTAGATTCCGTCACTCACAGTTGAAGAGTACCTATGATAAAAATTACAGACTTCTACACGCTTTGTAAGTGGGCAAACCTGCAAAATCGGCAGTGTATCAAATACTTGTTCTCCCCACTGTATACAAAATAAACAATATTACAAACTACATGCACAAAATGACATGAATGTAGTGAACTTGAACTAAGTTACGTGCTATTCAGAATGCGTGACTCATGTTGTGGACGCGCTCTTCCTGGAGCAACGCGATGAAACAGGCAATTAAAAAAAAATAACTCACAATGTTTTATTACAATATTTCTCTTTATAATGTTATGTAATATGACAGTCCCAATCATAGTCATTATTAGTTGTGCATTGCTGTTTGAGCTGCATGCGATGAAGCTGAAGCTGATCACCGTCACGCTTTACTACCACATTAATTCTTAACCAAATGCATATGAGATAAATCAGATATAGATAGGCCTACACAAAATAAACACTATTACAACTTGCATTTGCACAAAACAAAAGGCTGCGAATGCACACGCAAATTTATAGTCATGATGAAGGTGTAACTCCAGCTGTAAAATGGTCCCAAACATAACTCCAGCACACTCGCTTCATTTTTCCTCGTGTCTGTTTCGCAGTTGAGCAGCACGCACAGGCATGACCCTGCTTAAAGGTGTACTATGTAAAATTTCAGTAATATATACAAAAACCACTAGGCCAGTGTTATATATTTTGTTCACCTGAGTACTTACGATTTACAAATAGTTGGAAACATTTGGGATATTGTGAGAAAATTGCTATTTCGCCTGTCAATTGCGTCATATCTGCGTTATCCCCGGTTTCCGACGCTTTACTCTTACTGCAGTGTGCATAGCGTCATAGCAGCCGCCGAGCGAACGCACAGAGTAACGTCATAACATCATTTTCAACACACTCAAATGTATCTAATATGATAAACAGAGCTGCGTTACCTCATACTCATGACCGGAAAAGTGGAAATGGCGCCGGCGACTGTGGCATAAAAAAAGTCCCGCTGCTCGCGAGGCGTGTATTACGTTCATCTTATTAACAATCGCTCCAGCGGCCTTGCTCAGCTCCCACACCACTTGGGTCTGCTCTGCTTCATACTACAGTAACGTTAATAATCGCATCCATGAACACGATTTCTGCCCGAGTCCTATCCCTATTCTTTTCCACCGGCTGTGAGGTGAAGACCACATGTCCCAAGATTCTGTGCTCAAAAAATTCTTGGCGTCATCAAACTACGCCTTTGTTTTGAATAGGCGACCTCTAGCGGACGGAAAAGTTACATAGTGCACCTTTAATCGATTATTGATTATCAATTAATCGATTGTCGATTAATCGTTAACATTCCTAGTCTGAACCAAAGTTCGATTGCTCCCCCCTCCCCCTGCTGGATTGTGTTCACATTATACTCTTTGGGTCAAAACCACACTACATTTGCATCAAAGCAGCAGTTCACCCATTCCTTGGTAACAACGACGCAGGAGAAGGCAGCAAAATACACAGCATTGCTCATCTCACTTTTATATTTTAGTTTTTGAACCTTTGGTTTTGTTTTCAAAGTGCCAGCAAAAAACAGCACTTGTGTCTATGTGCCGCAAATCTACTTCAAATGTTCTAAAGAATGCGGGAATTCTTTTCTACTGAAGGCTATATCTACTGAGATATAAATTCTCTCTGCTTGAAGTGTGGCAGTTACACTTGTCAGGAAAGTGAGTGAGAACAGAAACACACAGGTTTATTAAATCATACGTCATCAATAGCAGTTAATTTCATTTCTGCAGCGAACCGTACCCCAGACCACCTTTTTTATGCAAACTCGAGTACAGTTTGTGGGTGCGCACACGAGTTTATAAAAAAAAAAAAAACAAAAATGAAAAACTGCGTTCACATCATCCAAACAAACCGAACTCTGATGCCAATCGAACCCAGAAGCGCACCAAAAGTGCTAGAGTGAAAGCACCCTATAACACAAAAAGCAGTTTTTTTTTACAAAAGACATTATGTTTTAGCGTTTCTATTTGCGATCTGGGGCCGTATTCACAAAACATTTTATCTTCTCCTAAATAGTAATAGTTCTTAGATAAGAGTTTCTTCTTAAAGCCTATCCACAAAGCTGCGGTGACCAACTTTACTAAGGAATAGAGAGAAGTCTTAAGCTAAGAGAAAGGGTGGGATTGACCTCGTTGCTATGGATGATCTCAACATGCTTACTTACTAGTAGCCCTTTTCACACTGGGTAGCTCTAGGAACTAGCCACCAGGGTGGTTCCCAGAGAACTAAATGTTCCCCTAGGTCCATTTTCCTGGTTGGATTTGCACCGCCAATAGGTACTCTGATACCCCTTTTCCACCAAGGCAGTTTGAGTGCTGGTTCGGAGCCAGAGCCTAGTTTCAAATCGGTTCTTTGTCTTGCCAGGAAAAGTGGTTCTTAAGTAGCACCAAAACATTGCTGGTCTAGAAGTAAGAACCACTTGCGTCAGGGGCTGACCAACAAGACGAACACAAACTTGTGACCACCATTTTTGAAATAGCAGCTAATCGAGCTAATAGCTGCTCGATTGTAATCTCCGTCTATACAAATTACGGCAAGCTGCACGAATGCGTTGGATTCGCTGTGGTTTGATGCCGATGTAGGTTCGCAAAGCCATGAGCATCAATAGTAACGCAACATTCACCATTGTTGATGGAAGGCTTGTTTGAGATGCATCGGCGCTGCGCAGACCGATCGCCGTATGACATCAAAGTAACTTACTGCGAGATCATACGACTCCTTATGCTTTTGAATCGCTCTTGCGGTACTTTGATGTCATACACGGATCAGTCTGCGCAGTGCTGATGCATCTCGAACAAGCCTGGTGTGTTTGTGTTTCCCGCTGCCTCGCTGGCATTGCTGAGAAAGAGGAGACATATACAGTGACGTAAGACCTGGCTCTGTGGTGGCTCTCTAGCCCGTGGAAAGGCAAACCGGTTCTTAGAAGGCTCGTCAGTCGAACCAACTCCGAACCGGCACTAGCACTAGCACTAGCTCTGAACAAGCACCCGGTTCATGCTGGTGGAAAAGGGGTATGGAGTGACGTAAGCTGCGCTTGTTGTTGTGACTTATTTTGACAGCGCTGAGATCGCCTGAGCCTGAGCATTAGTTTACGATCTGTTTAACAGTCCTTTCTAATACGTTATTAGGTAGAACCAAGTGTGCCGCACAAGTCCTGAAATGTGAAGCCAAAACGTTTCGATCGCCCCCAGGTGGCTGTCATAAACCCCGCCCTCTCCATGTAATCTAATGGGACATTGTTAAGTTTGTCTATCAAATTACACTACAAATATTTTTTTTCCAAATATGGTTTGTCATTTTAGGTAGTTTTTAAAAACTGGGGGGGTCACCCAGTCATGATTGACAGCTTCTCTGAACGAAGTAGTCACTGAGGCACCAATGGACTTTTTTTCTGGATTTTTCGGGAGGAGATTGAGACTTCAACTTTAATTTCTACATTTCCATAACTGTTTATTTCACACCAACATAATGAGTTGTTCTGCAGTAAACTGTACTAACCGATTCTATGGGAGTGTGGATAACCTTGTTAGCGTGGCTCTACTTCATGCTCACTACTGCGCAGACTCAGGCTCCAAGATGTTAGCGCCATATTTGGACGTTGGCAGCTTCACTTTTCTACAATGGAAGTGAAGGTGTGTCGTCAATTTTTTTTTTACAGTCTATGGGTAGAACGGTTATGGTGTGTGCACGCACACCAAAAGTGAAGCAAATATTTGCATTGCGTTACTTGCGCAAATAAAAACATTGCGCGGTGAGGAGTGTTTTCACGCACATCAACAAAAACTGCAAAACATTTTTTCCGTCATCAAACATGTTGGAGATAACAACTGCTCTGTACCTGTTGCGGAAGTCCCAAATACGCCGGAAAGCCAAATGCAGACGTGTCTGGGTTCACAGCACCATTCAGAGGTACACACAACTTGGTGAATTTCACCGTCTACTCCATAAACTGCACCTGGATGACAGCCGTTTCTAGTGCTACTTGATGACGACGGTGGGGCGGTGCCGCGGTGAGCAAGTGATGTCTGAACACCGGTAACACCGACTATCGCAGCAAGCCTAATATTACCCCTTATTATCAATCTAAATGAATCTACTGCGAAATATAGGAGCCTGTTACTGGGACGTAACAGACCTGTGTGTTTTGTATCACTAGTGCAGTGTCCATTCTCGGAGCATATAAGCCCTGCCCGCGTGAGGCGCGCTGCTGAGAATCTCGAGATTCCTGCCTTTATTAGAGAGAAGAATATGTTCAGCCCCCTCCCTCCGAATATTCGGTGTTGATTACTACCGAAGCTTCGAAGCTCAAAAAAATGGTATTCGGACCAGCCCTATAGACGACTCACCTAGTTATCTAGTTTTCTGCATTCCTCTGCCACCCCGAATTCTCACTCTCGGCTGGTTCCTATTCCCAGCCGGGGATACGGGGGGAGTACTCTGGGTTTGGGGCAAATTCCAAGCTCGGAGCCTCCCCTCGGACAGCATGCCAAAAACACTTTGTAGTCTATTCGATCATTTGTAAGTATGAACTTGTGAAAACAAACTGCCACAGGTTATCGAACATTATTTCTTTTCTATTTATTGTCAAAGATTTATTTTTGCCTTTTTATTATGATAGGACAGTGACTAGACAGGAAGCGAAGTGGGAGAGAGAAAGGGGGATGGGATCGGGAAAGGTCCATGAGCCAGAACTCAAACTCGGGTCACCCGAGCTGCCCACAAGGCTATCGCCGGTGACAATAGGACATTATTTTCAACTTGACCACTTTCAACTTGTTTTATTTCTCATCATTCAGTTCATATTGGCTGTACATAAATTAAACTATGTTATGTCATCGCAGATTAAAATCTATAAATCAAAATATTTATTGCATTCATGATAAAAAAGGCTCAGCACCCAAGGCTCTATTCATAGTTATTCATAGACTGTCGCAGAGGCCTGGAGGACAAAACAGCCATAGTACTGTTTCTATCTTAAAAACTAATTTTCCATCTTAAAAACAAAAATATGTGAACAAGATGCAAGTTGTTGGCACTTGTGATCCATATGCTGCAGTATTTTAATCACTAAAAACAGCAGGACGATCTAAAACGCTTAACGTTAACACTTAGGGTAGGTTGCACCAATAAGGATTAAATTAAGCAAAGTTTGACACTAATCAAGGATTTGTTGATATGGGTTTTATTTTAAATCGAGTTGTGTTGCACCACTTAATTTTAAACAGATTAACTACGTAGAAAGACCGTTAGAATTAAAGGGCTGATCATGCAGCATAGGCGGAGGATGAACCGACGCCAGGCTAAAGATGCTTTATACTTATTCATGCAACCCATCCTTAAAGTGCCTTAATGTACTAACACAGTGATATTAAAAGATCAAATTCATTTCTGCATACTATATACAGGCGAGCAGATGAGCCCAGAATATGAACAAAATGCATTTTCTTAGTAGAGAAACCGGAGAAACCTTGTGTTGCATTTATATTGTGTTAATCTGCTTCCTTGTACAAAGTATGCATCATCAATAAGGTGTGTATTGAATTTGGTCTTTTAATATCACTGTCTTACTACATTAATACTTATTACAAAGCTGGTAAAAATGACTGGCAGTCAATGGAGGAAAGCCTTGTTTTGCCCACCAGGTGGGCATTCCTATAACGGTGTGACGTCACACGAAAACTATGAATTGAAGTGCGCATGTGTGATGTGTGACAGAAACGCGTCCTTACTGTGGATTTAAGTGCATCCAGACAGAGCGAGCATTTTGCAGTAAGGGAGGAGGAAATATATTGCAATTTTTTTTTTTACCCCCAAAAAAAAAATTATAAAAGTGCTCTCATCTTGTGCAGCAGAAGTAGGAGTGGTGCAGTCAAAAGGCTACATCTGTAACTGCATGAGAGGATAATATAAGAGCCCCAAGTTTCTCGCTGATATGTTGCTAATACTCTTCTTCGGTTTGTAATGCTTTATTTAACATCACAACCGACATACATGAAATACTCTGAGTCAGATACGCAAATTATTCCGTTTTGACATCAATACCGAGAAATAACTTGATTTATTAATAAAGTCATGTAAACGCGTTTTACTTGCGTTGCCATGTTATTGGTTTGCATGTAAACCCGGAAAACAGGTTATTTTAATAAGCCAATTTTGTGAGTTATCAGCGAACGTGCATGTAAACGTGCTCATTGAATCATTCATTTAAAAGATTTATTCACAAACACTGATTCATCCAATAACGAAACTTTATGAATGAGACTGACTCCGTGACACACTGATTCATTCAAATTAATATATTTTTATTATTATTATTATTAATATATCTTTAAGCAATGAACTCAGAACCTCTAGTTTGCATGTTATTTTGTTTAGTTTTTTTTCACAATCTCAATTTTACACAAAGTATTCTCGTCGCTTCATAAAATTAAGGTTGAACCACTGTAGTCACATGGACTATTAGATGTTTTTACTACCTTTCTGGGCCTTGAAAGTGGTGATTACATTTCATTGAGCTCCCGGATTACATCAAAAATATCTTAATTTGTATTCTGAAGATGAACGAAGGTCTTACGGGTTTGGAACAACATGAAGGTGAGTAATTCATGACAGAATTTTCATTTTTGGGTGAACTAACCCTTTAAAGTACATTATGATAAATACTTTGCTTGTTACATATACCTGCAACATTTCAGACGTAAATAAATTATAAATGTTAGCTAGATTGTGTTCATTACTTGTCTACGATGTATGTTTATCCTGAAATATAATAAAATAATGCTTTCTATTTTTAAAAACATATATCGCGTGTGTTTATCGGTAGTTCTGTGTAGTGAGCTGGCTCACGTGATTTAAGTTTCGCGCTTCAGAACTTCCGGGAACATAGTGAGCATCGATGCACCCTGGGTTTTGCGGTGCATTGTGGGACTTTTTTGGGAACGAACGTTTCGGTGCACTGGAAGGATTCTGCGATTGCGACAGCCCTTAAAATGGCCGACTTCCTGATCAGTGCCTTGACTACTGAACTAGGGAGCTGATTGAGACGCACCCTACATTCATCCGATATAGAACATACTTTTTTAGCGGTCGTTAAGTAATTACTTATTCAAAATAAGTACCTACTCAAAAGAGAGTATGCAATTTTGGACGCAGCCTCAGGGCCCAAAATCGAAAACTTCAGAAGAGTAAATAAAAACTCAGCGCATTCGTAAATCCAGATCAATGAAAGGAAGAGAAGAAAAATGTTACTAAATAATGCAGTGTGTTTAACATAGTCAAACATTTTGCCTGCAAAATTTTATTTCCGTTTCTAGGAGTATTTCATTTATATTTGTATTAGTTTCTTGAAAAGTTACATTTAAAACAAAATCTAACTCCATAGGCATGTAGCATAGCCTGCTTTCTGGAATACATCCTGGAAAAAAACCACACCAGTTACACCAGTGACCAAATTTGCTTGCGATTGAAGAATCTTATAAGAGTTATATTTTAGCCTAACTATAAAATTACTACTCTCTTGAATTTTTACATGGCTGGTGTAAAACATGAACAATAACATGATCCCAGAGCCCTTTAATGACAGTTGCATTTAACCACTAAGCCAACCCACCTGTCCATAAACTGCATGAAAACATGTTTAGTGTGCGTGCATTATGCACATTGCTAAGAGAGGGAAGCCAATATGAGAGCTCACCGGAGGGTCCGCTGGTGCGGCGGGTTCTAGCTGTTAACGGTGGTGCAGGTGGAGATCTGCGTCTGGGGGTCGATGGCTTTCGCTTGTGTGCCGATTTATCGTGCCGCATGGCCACACAATATTAGATCAACAGCACTAGACTGCAACACATCAAATGCAACTGTTGGTCGCGTGTCAAATGATGCAGATCACAGTATTCTCAAACGCACATAAAATGTTTAATCCATGATATTAGTGGGTAACCGTAATAGCCAATACGTAAATGCAAAGCGCTAATCTCACATTAACCTTCGGAAAACGTATTCTTCAGTTTACATGCAACACTACAAAACTACAACTGCTAAAATGAATAAATGAACAGCGACTGCGCGACATCAGATACGTTCTCTCTATTTTAGGCAAAGTTAACAAAATCGAATCAAATACAATCAAAATACACAAAAATAACATAATATTTACCAACACTTAATGTCGTAGTTTGGCAGTCTTCTATCATGAACGAATTCAAACTGTTCTGTACACTGCCCACACAATTCCCTAGCCAATGAGGGAGGTAATACACGCGTGACGCCATAAGGAGATATTTGATTGGGCAACTCTTGTAACGTATTTTATAGGGATGTGATGTTATGTTGTGGTCATGGTGTGTACTACCATGTACCAGTAATAAAGTGCTGAAAATATATGCTTTGTTCCCTTCCAAATAAATAGAACAAAAGTTAGAATCAAGGCGCATTAAACAAAGGGCGGTGGAAAATGAGTGAACTTTAGCATAAAAAGCTTAGCGATGTGGTTCCAGTTACTTTTCTCAGCGCTGGTCACGATGGACCAATCAAAATCGTCTAGTTCGTTGGCTAGTCCTGACTCGTCCTGACTCCTGTGCATCCTCGCTCATAGCTCCTCTAGAAGTTTCCTCATTAATTGTTTCTCTTGGGGTCATAAGGTATTTTCATCATTGACAGGGGCTAGTCACTGATTTTATTGCCGTCCGAATCCAGAATGTCAGTGTTTTTCTCCCACCACCCGCGTAAAAATCCCCGGCCGAATTACCTACTGTTTTTTGACAAACACCAAGGTCGTGTGGTAATTTAATTGCCGTCCGAATCCACACCTCTGAGTTTTCAAGAATGTATCACTTCAAAATTCACTGTTTATATCCCTTTTGACCACTGCAGAGCACCGTATATGTTTGCGCTTCGCTGTAATTTGGATGCATTTTAAAGATCTAGACTTTTATTACTGAAATGCTGGCAAGTATTTACAAGAGCAATATATTTCATTACCGCTCAAAAAATAAAAAGAAGCAAAGCACGTAAACATTTGAAATGGGCCGTTATTACGGCAGCAATTATTTGTTAAACTAACCAAGCAGCATTATGTTTACCTCATGTAAATAAGAGGCTGTATTAATTTATTTCCGCTCATTTCCATGTGTAATAAAATGACATCCTTTATTTTGAGATAAAATACAAGACAGAAAACCATTTTAACTTGATAATGTGCGTCTATTTAGCTTCCTATTTTTAAACGGATTTAAATAATTAAATAATAATTAGGTCCTATTATTAAATTAAATATGCATTTATTCTTATTATACCAAGCATATGACATTTTATTTACAGCATACCCAGATAGCAAACTGACTCCGGAACGGATCCGCCCCGGAGGTAGGCTATTACGAGCTCCGGAACGGATCGGCAAAACGGGTCCGGAACGGAGTCCACTTGCACAGCGCAGCGGATCCGAACAGATAAGGATTGCGTATCCAGACCAGATCCTGGGCAGACCCGCCCCGTATCCGCTGATAAAGCAGCTCATCCGCCGCGGATCCGATCTGGACCCGTTCATTAAGTGGGGTCATTCGGTCTGGATACCTTTCAGATCCCTTATTCAATAGTATTCTGTATAGTATTAGTATAGTATTCTGGCAAAAACTAGCTACACAGAAATATTTAAAATATAATGGACCAACATTAGATAGACTGGATTGCTCTACAAAAGCTTGAATATTTAATGTCTGCTTTTATTAATATTAATAAAACAATTAAATCATTCAAAACTTGAAAATCATAATCCTATTTAGCCACTATAATAAAGCTATAAAAATAGCTCATTTATACAGACTGTAAATGTAAAAATCTGTAATCACCTATTTTTATAATTTTATTATTTATGTGTACATCGAATAGGTATTACAGAATCTTTTTTTATTTAATGAAAAAGAACACTTTAAATGTTGCTCAAGAAACATTTACTCTTATTAATGTAGTAAACAGTTGCACTGCTTAAATTGTTTTTGTGGAAACTGGATTTGTAATGTCATCATCAGTGGCGGCACGGGAGACATGGCTCTTTCTCACAGCACCTGTAATACACAAGCAGATTTTCATTAAATTTCATGAAATCACATTGGAGCTACCAGTTTTTTTTAAAGGATACACATAACCACTGCCTTCAAAACAAAAGTGTACAATCTGACATTAATAAGTACACTATGTTACGTTTGGCGCTCTAGCGGTTAATAAACAAAACTGCATGCGTCTTGTGGTAAAACATTGCAGCCAGACCTACTTCTCTGCGCTGCACACACAAAACTTCTTCATGTTAAAAGACGAACCCATATCCGCCATGTTAAGAACTAAATTAATGAGCATTAAAGTGTTAGTTCACCCAAAAATGACAATTCTGTTATTAATTACTCACCCTCATGTCGTTCCAAACCCGTAAGACCTTCGTTCATCTTCGGAACACAAATGAAGATTTTTGATGAAATCTGACCCCTCCATAGACAGCTATTTAATTAACACTTTCAAGCCCCAGAAAGTTAGTAAAATACTGTTAAAATAGTCCATGTGACTCCAGTGGTTCAGCCTTAATGTTATGAAGCCACGAGAATACTTTAGTGCGCAAAAACAAACACAAATAACGACTTTATTTCAACAATTTCGTTCTAGACTGTGTCAGTCTCCTACGCAGTTTCCGTTGTATATAGTGCAGCTTTCGAGTTCTACGGCAGCCGATGCTGGTCACGTGAGCACCACAACGCATGCGTGTGATGAAGCAGGAGCTGACCAACGGAAAGTGCGTAGTTGACTGACACAGGCTAGAACAAAGTTGTTGAAAAAAGTCGTTATTTGTGTTTGTTTTTGCGCACTAAAGTATTCTCGTGGCTTCATAACATTAAGGTTGAACCACTGGAGTCACATGGACTATTTTAACGATGTCTTTACTTCCTTTCTGGGCCTTGAAAGTGTTCATTACATTGCTGTCAATGGAGGGGTCAGAGAGCACTCGGATTTCATCAGAAATATCTTCATTTGTGTTCTGAAGATGAACGAAGGTCTTATGGGTTTGGAACGACATGAGGGAGAGGAATTAATGACAGAATTTAGATTTTTTGCTGAACTATCCCTTTAAAAATGTTTATTTTTCAAGCTAGACTCGCCAATGGGCATGTGCAGTCATAAACGCGAGTCTCAGGTTATGTAAAACGGAGCTTCTAAGGGCTGCTGCAGTGACGTAATGACTTTAACAAGCAGCGATTGGCTCTTTAACTTTACTTTTTTATGGAACTTGTTCTGCCATATTGGACATTGCTGTTTCTCCCATTCATAGTAATGGGAGTGAATCATCTTTCTATATCTATAGTCTTTGGTTGTACGCTTATTTAACATAATCGGTTTAAGAATGTGCATGTAAATGCATATAAATGGTATTAAAACAGTATTTAAACTTACTTTACTCAGACGTTTGGAAAGATGAAATACTCCAAAAACGGACTGGTGGCACTTGAATGAGCTGTAAGATGAAACAGAACGCACAAACACCGTATCTTAATATGATTTAATAATATGAATTAATCATCTGAAACATTACATGGGGAGGTGGAGTATTGTCAAAATAAAATAAAAAATAGACAAACTATACCAGAAGTTCAGTGGGGGAAAAAAACGGTAACGTTAACGTTGGGCCTAACATTAGCTCTCGCCTGCTATTTTACTGGAAATGGGTGAAAATATGTGCTCAAACTTGGATTAAAATCCGGACAGCTAATTAAATCACCACACCTCCCAGAAAGATAAAGAAATTCCGTCCAAATAGCTTTTTACTCAAAGTTATTTACCAAATTAATTTTTACTCAAATCTACTAATGACAATGTGATAAAGAGCTAACTTGGTTTGCCACGATCATTTCTGAATTAAAAACATAAATCAAAACAATGCACAGTAATGTTACTGGCTACGTAAATGTACAAATAAAGCATATTTTAACTATTCTTACCGTGTTCCGTGTTTACCGACTGGCTCCGACGTTTCCACTGTCTTCTTGTTTTACGGCGGATCGCAAACAAATATGTGCATTACCGCCACCTATCCTATCTCTAAAATGGACCACTAACACTCTACCTTTACTTCGGTTTCATTAACTTCACATACCTCACATAAACCTGTTGGATGCTTGCTTAAGTGCAATGTACTATTCAATCTTGTATGCCCCAATCTTAATCTTGTAATCATATTCTCTTCATTCCTACTCCCACCTGATATTCTTCCCTTACCCACTGTATTTGATACATATGTCTACCTTTTATTTCACTGTCCCAATACTGCTGCCATAATTTCAGAATATTCTTTTTGATAATTGATTTAATTTCTGACCTACTAAATAAAATTTGTATATCTACTATTTCTCGTTCTATGGCCTTTTTTGCTAATGCATCAGCCTCCTCATTACCTCTCAACCCAATATGAGCCGGGACCCACAAAAGCTGTACCTTTAAACTAGTTTGTTTGATTGAATATAATTCTTGAATTATCTCTATTACCATATCTTGGCTTGTTTCTGACTTCATCTCCTTCAAGCTTATTAGAGCTGAACTACAATCTGAACATATTACAGCCTTGGATATTTTAACTTCCCTAATCCACTTTATTGCCATAATTATTGCAAACATCTCTCCAATATACACTGATAAACAGTCTGATATCCATTTATTCTTATACACTTTAACCTTTGGAATAATGAATGCAGAACCCACTTGACCAGTTTTTGGATCTTTTGAAGCATCTGCAAAAATGTGCATATATTCCCCATATCTTGACCCGATATACTCCCTTACATTATGTACTTCTGTTTCATATGAACCTTCCTTTTGTCCTTTTTCTAATAGGCTTAGATCAACTTCTGGTTGGGGCATAACCCATAATGGTACTGGTGATAAAGGAATTATTGGAGCATATCCAACTTCTTCCAATCTCATATCTCTTACTAATTTCCCCACACTCCATATTACATTCTTTCTTCTCATATTCCCAACTAAGACTCATTACTTTTCTTGTAGGGTGATCCTCACTCTGGCCTCTTAAATTTGCCCAATAAGATGCCATTAATTGCTGTCTTCTTATCTGCAAAGGCATTTCACCCATCTCTACCTGAAGAGCAGAAACTGGAGAAGTTAGATATGCTCCGCAGCAAATTCTAAGTGCTTGAGACTGAATTCTTTCTAGCTTAATTAAATGAGATTTATTTGCAGAACCATATACAATACAACAATAATCCATTATAGATCTTATCATGGATATATATATGCTTTTAATATGGTATAATCTACTATCAAACCAAACTCCTAGAAATCTTACTATACATACACGTTCTAGTTCTTTTTTGTATAATTTTAACTTAAGATCCACATTCCTCTTCTTTTTTGTAAGAAGTATTATTTTTGTCTTTTCCACTGAAAACTTAAATCCATTTTCCCCTGACCACTTTTCTACTTCATTTAACGCACATTGCATTTTCTTTATGTTATACTCTATATTCTTTCCTTTAAACCAGAGAGCCCATCATCAGCAAACAATGATTTCCCCATACTTCTATGTATCCTTGAGAAAACATCATTAATCATGATAATAAATAAAAGTGGACTTATTACACTGCCCTGGGGTGTTCCATTATCAATTATTCCACTTAAAGATATAGATCCACCCACCTTTATTCTAATACTTCTTCCAATTAAAAACTCTTTAATCCAATTATACATTCTTCCTTTTATACTCACTTTCTGTAACTTTATTAGTAATCCCTCTTTCCACAACATATCATACGCCTTTTCTATATCGAAGAAAACAGCAATGACACTTTCCTTATTTATAAATGCCTCTTATTTCATCTTCTAAAGATACTATTGAATCCAAAGTCCCTCTACCACACCTAAACCCACTTTGATATGGAGAAAAAGTTTTTTTTTTTTTTTTTTTTTCAAATGATATGTCAATCTATCAGTTATCATTCTCTCCATTACCTTACATAAATGAGAAGTTAAAGCTATTGGACGATAATTTATAGGATTA
This sequence comes from Coreius guichenoti, assembly GCA_039654105.1. Lineage (NCBI taxonomy): Eukaryota > Metazoa > Chordata > Actinopteri > Cypriniformes > Gobionidae > Coreius > Coreius guichenoti. Next base: position 16,809,556 of record CM077184.1, on the reverse strand, counting down.
CTTGGATCTTTCCCAGGCTTTTTAATAGGTATAATTATTGCTTCCTTCCAACTTTGAGGAATTATACCTTCCATCCATATTCTATTATAAAATGTTAAAATCACTTTCATAGAAGTTTCACTAAAATGCTTCATCATACAGTAACTAATTCCATCCAATCCTGGAGTAGATTGTTTCATTCTTCTTACTGCATTCTTTAATTCACTCATAGAGAATGATACATCTAACAAATTATCTTCAGTCTCTTTTTTCTTCTTTATATCAGGATATTCCTTCAGCACAACCTCTCTCATTTCCTTACTCTGCTCAGTCAAATTTTCTGAACTATTTACTTTTATAAATGCCTTTAAAAACATTTCCACTTTTTCCTCCATCCTCCACAGCTATTTCTCCCTCCATACTTAAAACTGGATACCCATTACCCTTTTGAATCCCTTTCATTTTCTTAATCATGCCCCATACCTCCTCTATTGGTGTATTCTTCCCTATTTCATCACAATAAGCCATCCAATACACTTTCTTGGCTTTCCTTATTATCCTCCTTACCTCAGCTTGTGCTTGTTTATACTCTATTAAATCTTGAAAATTATGTGTTCTCCTAACTATCCCAAATGCTTTCCTTTTCCTTCTTATAGCACTTTTACATTCCTCATTCCACCATGGAACTATCTTATTCTTCCTACCTCCTTTCCTCTTTGGTATATATTTAATCGCTGCTACTTGAATTGCATATACAATATCATCACTAATCATTTCTACAGATCTATCTGGTTCTATTATAATATTCTTTAATCCCTCTTCACTCAAATTCATAAATTCTTCCCAACTCGCTTTATCAAACCTCCAGATAGCAATATTTCCTTGACTCACCTTACTTCCTCTCACATTTACTCTAACAGATATCATTATTGGATAATGATCACTCCCAATAGTATGTTGTCGCAATATTTCCCACTCAGCACTCCCTGCAATTGAATCAGACACCATTGTTAAATCTAGCACAGATTCTTTACCTGTAGCCACATCTACGCTCGTATTACCCCCATCATTCAGACACACCAAATTCCTCCGATCTATCAAATCTTCCACCACCACTCCATTACAATCTGTCACTATACCTCCCCATAACATACTCTGTGCATTAAAGTCCCCACACCAAATCACCCTATCTTCATTTTGACCCTCTATTTGTTCTAACTCATTCAACACTAATTTCTTACAAGGATTATAAAAGTTTATTATTACATACCTTATTCCATTCACCCATACCTCAACTACAACATACTCTTGTGTTACACCTTTGCCTAATGTTCTATATTGCATACCTTCCTTAATCAGAGTAATACACCCTCCACCATTACCCTCCCCTCGATCTCTTCTCTCACTCACATATCCTTTTATAACAAAATCAAATCTGGGTTTAAGCCATGACTCTTGTATACATATCAGATCAGGTTTAATTTCCATCTCATTAATAACACTTTTAAACTCCAATCCATTAGCCACAAGACTTCCTGCATTCCATTGTAAAATTAAAATCATCCTCCTATCCAAACCAAGCTTCCTGGCTTGACTGTGTCTCAGTAACCAGCCCATCTCTGATCATTACCCATGATATATCCTTTACTCCCAAGAATCTCTCTGCTGCCTTGACTATGATTTGAATCTTAGTTGTCTTCTTTTCAGTTTGTGCAGTACAATTAATTACTTCAGCAATGAACAACAAGAAATTTACTTTATTCACAATCATTGCCTCTTCTGTGATCCTACCTTCCATCTCTGAAATTTCCACATTTCTCCTCTCCTTTTGCACATCTTTCTGTTTTTCTTTCTCTTTATTCTTTGTATCAAGTGCTTTAACAGCTTCTGCATATGTTATATTCTTCTTCGCTCTCTCATTCTGTACTTCAATAGCTCTTTTCCTCACCTCACATCCCCCAAACGAAACACTATGATCCCCTCCACAGTTGCAACATTTTGGTATAGTATTATAGTTGAAATTTAAGTGTCCCCAACTGAGCAAGCCAAAAGCCAAAGGTGACGGTGGCAAGGAACCAAAACTCCTTCAGGGCCAGAATGGAGAAAAAAACCTTGGGAGAAACCAGGCTCAGTCAGGGTGCCAGTTCTCCTCTGGCCGACGAACAAATAGTGTATGATTATGATTCTGGCAACATTACAGGTCAGAAGTCATATTAGATCAATAGATATTCGTAGGATTATTCGAAAGATTGGAGTCGTCACGCCGGGGACGGGTTTAATGAGGATGTCGTGTCGATGCGGCATTTACGGGGGGAGTTTAATTGACACGGTCTCTACAGACACTTCAGGGATATGGTCGTCATGTCCAGGCTAAGGTCCACCATCTGGTCTGGATACGGCCCGGTTCCGGCCGACTGCAGTAAACCTCGGGATAAACAGAGAGACTAACATTAGTGTAGATGCCATTCTTCTTATGATGTAACGAGTACATCAGGTGTTATTGGAAGCATTCCCGGTTCCGGCTGACCTAGTTAATGCAGCCTAAAACAATCATTTAACTGATTTGAATAATAGAAATTAAAAATGTTTTGTGTGTATGCCATAGTAAAGAGATGTGTTTTTAGTCTAGATTTAAACTGACAGAGTGTGTCTGTTTCCCGAACAATGCTAGGAAGACTGTTCCAGAGTTTAGGTGCTAAATAAGAAAAGGATCGACCGCCTGCAGTTCATTTTGATATTCTAGGTATTATCAACTGGCCAGAATTTTGAGACCGCAATAGACGTGATGGAGTATAATGCGTTCAGAGCTCGCTCAAGTACTGGGGAGCTAAACCATTTAGTGCTTTGTAAGTAATCAGCAAGATTTTAAAATGTATACGATGTTTAATAGGGAGCCAGTGCAGTGTTGACAGAACCGGGCTAATATGGTCATACTTCCTGGTTCTAGTAAGAACTCTAGCTGCTGCGTTTTGAACCAGCTGCAGTTTATTTATTAAGCGAGCAGGGCAACCACCCAGTAGAGCATTACAATAATCTAGCCTTGAGGTCATGAACGCATGAACTAACTGTTCAGCATTTTGCATTGAAAGCATGTGCCGTAATTTAGATATATTTTTAAGATGGTAGAATGCAGTTTTACAGATGCTAGAAACGTGGCTTTCAAATGAGAGATTGGTATCAAAGAGCACACCCAGGTTCCTAACTGACGACGAGGACTTGACAGAGCAGCCATCGAGTGTTAGACAGTATTCTAGGTTACTACTTGTGGAGTTTTTTTGTCCAATGATTAAAAATTCAGTTTTTTTCTGAATTAAGTTGCAGGAAATTACTAGTCATCCAATTTTTTATATCAGCTATATTCTGTTAATCTTGTGAATCGGTAAGTTTCGTCAGGGCGTGAAGAAATATAGAGCTGAGTATCGTCAGCATAACAACGAAAATTAACGCCATGCTTCCTAATAATATCTCCCAGTGGTAGCATGTACAGGGTGAAAAACAACGGTCCTAGCACTGAGCCCTGCGGTACTCCATACTGAACTTGTGTTCGGTGTGACATCTCTTCATTTACTGCTACAAACTGATAACGGTCAGATAAGTATGATTTAAACCATGCCAATGAAGTTCCACTAATGCCAACATAATTTTCGAGTCTATTCAAAAGAATGTTGTGGTCGATAGTATCGAATGCAGCGCTAAGATCGAGTAACACTAACAGAGAGATACAACCACGATCGGATGATGAGTAAATCATTTGTAACTCTAATGAGAGCAGTCTCAGTACTATGATACGGTCTAAATCCTGACTGGAAATCCTCACAGATACCATTTCTTTCTAAAAAGGAGCATAATTGTGAGGACACTGCCTTTTCTAGTATTTTTGACAGAAAGGGTAGATTTGAGATTGGCCTGTAATTGACTAATTTTGTAGGATCAAGTTGCGGTTTTTTAATAAGTGGTTTAATAATAGCCAACTTAAAAGTTTTCGGTACATATCCTAATGTCAAGGATGAATTAATGATATTAAGAACAGGATCTATGACCTCTGGAAGCATCTCTTTTAGTAGTTTAGTCGGTATGGGGTCGAGCATACATGTTGTTGATTTTGATGATTTAACGAGTTTAGCCAATTCTTCTTCTCCTACAGCAGTGAATGAATGTAATTTTTCCTCAGTGACACTACAATGCACTGTCTGATGTGATACTGTAGTAGACGGCTGCATGGTTATAATTTTTTTCCTAATATTATCAATCTTACAAGTAAAGAAGTTCATAAAGTCATTACTGCTGTGCTGTTTACAAACATCAGAAGGTGAAGCTTTATCTTTGGTTAATTTAGCCACTGTATCGAATAAATACCTAGGGTTGTGTTTGTTTTCTTCTAAGAGAGTCGAGAAATAAGCAGATCTAGCAGTTTTTAGGGCCTTTCTGTATGCAATCATGCTCTCTTTCCACGAAATGTGAAAAACTTCTAGTTTTGTTTTCTTCCAGCTGCGCTCCATTTTTCTGGCTGCTGTTTTAAGGGCCCGGGTGTGCTCGTTGTACCACGGCGTTGGACTATTTTCTTTAATCTTCTTTAAGCGCCGGGGAGCAACTGTGTCTAAAGTGCTGGAAAAGAGAGAGTCAATAGTTTCTGTTGCAACATCGAGTTCCTCTAGGCTATCTGGGATGCTGAGGAGATGAAACTGATGAGGAAGATTATTTACAAAGAAATCTTTAGTCGCAGCAGTGATAGTCCTGCCATATTTGAAGCGAGGGGACGGCTTTGCAGCCTTTGCTAAATTAAGTGTACATGATACTAGGTAATGATCTGAGATGTCATCGCTCTGCTGCAGAATTTCAATGGTATCAACATTTATTCCATGTGACAGTATTAGGTCTAACGTATGATTACGGCGATGAGTGGGTCCTGACACGTGTTGCCTTACTCCAATAGAGTTTAGAATGTCTCTAAATGCCAATCCCAATGCGTCTTTTTCATTGTCTACATGGATATTAAAATCACCAACAATTAGGACTTTATCTGCAGCCAGTACTAACTCTGATAGAAAATCAGCAAATTCTCTGGTAAAGTCTGTATGGTGCCCTGGAGGCCTGTATACAGTAGCCAGCACAAATGTCAAAACGGGATTTATCAATTTCACTACATAACGTTACATAAAGCACCAAAACTTCAAAGGAATTATATTTGAAACTAGACTTCTGAGTAATACCGAAGATATTATTATAAATTACAGCAACACCTCCCCCTTTACCTTTCAGACGCGGCTCGTGTTTATAACAATAATCTTGGGGGGTGGACTCATTTAAAGTAATGTAATCGTCAGGTTTTAGCCAGGTTTCTGTCAAACACAGCACATCTAGGTTATGATCTGTAATCATATCATTAACAATAAGTGCTTTTGAGGAAAGGGATCGAATATTCAGCAGCAAGAGCTTTATCATTTGATCATCTGTATTATATCTGTTGTTTATTTGTTGGACATCAATTAAATTATTACCGTTTAATGGTTTTTTGTATTTACTAATTCGTGGAACAGACACAGTCTCTATGTGATAATATCTAGGTGAAAGAGTCTCTATGTGCTGGGATTTATCTGACTTCTGTGACGTGAGACAGCTAGCAGGCGGTCGGGTAAGCCAGTCCGTCTGCTTTCTGACCTGGGCCCCAGTTAGTCAATGTTTAGCTCTAAGACTATGTGCCAAATTACTAGAGAGAAGAGCGGCACCATCCCAGGAAGGATGAATACCATCTTTTTTCAACAGGTCAGGTCTGCCCCAAAAGCTTTTCCAATTGTCTATGAACCCTATGTTATTTTGCGGACACCATTTAGACAACCAGCCATTGAGTGATGATAGTCTGCTAAGTATCTCATCACTCCTTTTAACGGGGAGGGGACCAGAGCAAAAAACGTCATCTGCCATCATACTTGCGAGTTTACACACCTCTTTAATGTTAATTTTGGTGATCTCCGACTGGCGAAGTCGAACATCATTTGTGCCGACGTGAATAATAATCTTAGAGAATTTACGGTTAGCATTAGCCAGCACTTTTAAATTTGCTTTGATGTCAGGCACTCTGGCTCCCGGTAAACATGTGACTATGGTGGCTGGTGTCTCTATTTTCACGTTCCGTGTAATAGAATCGCCAATAACTAGGGCACTTTCAACAGGATTCTACAGGATATTTTCACGTTCCGTGTAATAGAATCGCCAATAACTAGGGCACTTTCAACAGGATTCTCAGCAGGTGCGTCACTGAGTGGGGAGAACCTGTTTGATGTTCTAATCGGAACGGAAGAGTGGTTTTTTGATCCGCGACTATGTCGTCTCACCGTCACCCAGTTGCCCTGCTGCACGGGCTCTACAGCCGGAACCGAACAAAGTTCACTAAGCTATTCGCATCCAAAGCAGTGTCTAAAGCTGTTACATTCTCACTACTCTCAAATAAAGTCTGGATGCGTGTCTCTAATTCTGAAATCTTTTCCGTCAGCCTGACTATCTCCTTACATTTATCACATGTGAAGCCCTGTTCGCCAACGGAGAAAGATATACTAAACATGAAACATGCAGTGCAAGTGACAATGACAGGAGAAGACATGGCTTACCGTATTTGTTGATTAATCCAACTCACCACAGTTGTTTAATGAACTCACAAAACAAGAGACCCGAGTGCAGAGATGGCAAGCTAACAGGCTAGCGAAATGCTAACGCGTGATAGTGATTTAGATTAAAAGCTAGCGGTGTCAGATTTAATGTGGTAGGCAATATTAGACAATATATGGTGATGGGTAAATTATATTTATCAGTTTAAACAACAAGGAATGATATCAAATAAAGATTCAAAAGCAAGCAAAGCACACGCGAGCACAGCAGTCAGCAGGACAAACAGGAGGCAGACAGGAGCAATCGATCCAAAGATCCAATAGATCGTTAGACTCTAACTGCGGTTAGATAACCTGAGCACTGCGACAGCTAGTTACTATATCCAGATGCTATCTGTCATATTTCAACAGTTTTTAATCTCTCTGAGATCTTTCTGTCGAATGAGTTATGAAGGCAGTCCATTCAAGAATAACGTATCTAGCACCTGGATATAAATAGTTGAATTAAATTGGTTGCCCAGTTTTTTAAACACTATTTAAAACGTCTTTCTTGGGTTAAATTCTGTATATGCTAGCATTATTCATTTATATTCACCTGTTGTGTATGATTATGTATCATAAATTAACATCAGGACGTTAACAACATTAAAATTATAAAATAAATGACCACTAGAACCAGTAGATGGCGGAGGAGGAACACTTGGCTTATTAGCCATTTCCGCTCCCTAACATTTTTTTCTCATGTTTTGCTTTTGGATAAATGTTTTATAGATTATTAAATCACTATTATAACATCAAAATATCTGTTTTGGTCACTTTATTTGTACTGAAGTGTTAAATATAGGCTTATTGTAGGGAACATCACAAAGTCTCATGAAAAACAAAAACTTCTGACTAAACTTAACAATAAATCTTTATTTAAATCGTGTCTGTGCTTTGTTTGTTATAATGAGAGGATTTGTAGATAATGAGAAGATTCGTGTAAAACGTAAACTTGCACTAAAATTCATTCAGCGTTTTGATCGATACTGAACAGATTCTCATTACCAGTAAATTAAACATATATGATTGGTCATTATTTTCAACAGAAATGCCCGTGATTGGCTACAATACTCAACGCTGTAAAATCATGTTGTACTCACGTGACCCAAATAAAACAGCCAGATCACTAAAGAAAAACATTAACGTTGTCTCTTCTTTATCTCTCCCCAGAATAAAATGCTACTGTAAAGCCTAGTCGACGCATATATTTTGTTAATATTTACCATAAATTGCTGCAAATATAGTGAAACTGCTGTCTATCCTGCTTAATCCTATTCAAACAGATTGACAGCACGGAGTTGTTTGGAACTATTGAGAGCTCTATGAACCGCGTGGCGTGGTGGCGAGATCAAAGCGTGTCGCAACTCTGTTTTTCTATAGCTCTGGGTACAATCATGTTATTGACCACGTGAGCAGCGCGTTCCCAGGTGCGCAGGATCACAAAACTCGCTCCTCCACCGTGAATAAATCGCCATCCGAATGCACGATTTTATCACCGAGGTGGCATGCAAATTTATTTTTACGGACTTCCACGTGAGAAACAATTACCGTCCGAATAGGGCTTTCGACTGTTTGAAATCGCCCTCATACACTACTATTCCCTAATCCACTAAAATATGGAAGCATATGGGTAGCAATATTCAATTTGCAATATGCAAAATGGCAATGCAATATGTAAAATGGCAATGCATTTCAGTATTTAAATTTACATTTTACATACCATGTGTGCAACATTTGGAGCAAAATGATAATTCAAATTGAAAAATATAATTTACATTTGCTATTTCCTACACTACACTTTTAACGTATAATTTAAACATATATTTTAACGCTTTATAAGTTGAAAAATGAAAATGTATTACAGAAATGATTAGATGTGTTTAACATGTTCAAGAAAAATTGTAGCAAAACGATCATTTAAATGTTATTTTTCTTAATTGCATTTACACTTACAGTTAAGATACTTGCGATTGCATTTTCATTAAATGTCCCGCAGTGAATGTAGCAAAATTCAATGTGGAATTGAAAATGCAATCTGAGCCGATCAAGTCTCCGCCCCGCCCTGTCAATCACTGCATCAAGGCGGGACCAGGTGTTGGAAACATGGCGCAGGCAGAGCTATTAGATCGAGGCATTTACTGGCAGATGAAGCAAGTAGAAGTGGAGCAAAAACAGAGAAATGATTACGCGCGTCTGTCAGTGACTGTTCTGTTAGACCAGTACGTTATTAGAACCATAGATATTTATGGTTAGAACGTCTCGCAGAGAACGTGCCTGGCGCTCATGCACCTTATCATGAGCGCTGTCGCGTGTCTGCTGAAGTGCTAAACAGTGAGCGGTGCTTTAGTCAAGTCAAGTCAAGTCACCTTTATTTATATAGCGCTTTTTACAATGCCGATTGTTTCAAAGCAGCTTCACAGTGTTAACAGGAAAATAATGCAACAGAATTTGATTCGGCTGTACAGCCGCTCTGGAGAAAACGGTGATGTCATCCAGCTCATTTCAATTATCATATAGTGTCAATGCGGGCAGATCAGTAATATAGTTGAAATTTTAGTGTCCCCAACTGAGCAAGCCAAAAGCCAAAGGCGACGGTGGCAAGGAACCAAAACTCCTTCAGGGGCCAGAATGGAGAAAAAAAACCTTGGGAGAAACCAGGCTCAGTCGGGGTGCCAGTTCTCCTCTGGCCAACGAACAAATAGTGTATGATTATGATTCTGGCAACATTACAGGTCAGAAGTCATATTAGATCGAAAGCTATTCATAAGATTATTCGAAAGATTGGAGTCGTCACGCCGGAGACGGGTTTAATGAGGATGTCATGTCGATGCGGCATTTACAGGAGGGAGTTTAATTGACACGGTCTCTGCAGACATTTCAGGGATGCGTTGGTCATGTCTAGGCGCAGGTCCACCATCTGATCTGGATACGGCCCGGATCCAGCTGACTTGCAGTAAACCTCGGGATAAACAGAGAGACTAACATTAGCGTAGATGCCATTCTTCTTATGATGTAACGAGTACATCAGGTGTTATGGGAAGTGTTCCCGGTTCGGGCTGACCTAGTTAATGCAGCCTAAGACAATCATTTAACTGATTTGAATAATATAAATTGATAATGTTCTATGTGTATGCCATAGTAAAGAGATGTGTTTTCCCGAACAATGCTAGGAAGACTGTTCCAGAGTTTAGGTGCTAAATAGGAAAAGGATCGACCGCCTGCAGTTGATTTTGATATTCTAGGTATTATCAACTGGCCAGAATTTTGAGACCGCAATAGACGTGATGGAGTATAATGCGCTAAACCATTTAGGCCTTTGTAAGTAATTAGCAAGATTTTAAAATTTATACGATGTTTAATAGAGAGCCAGTGCAGTGTTGACAGAACGGGGCTAATATGGTCGTACTTCCTGGTTCTAGTAAGAACTCGAGCTGCTGCGTTTTGGACCAGCTGCAGTTTATTTATTAAGCGTGCAGGGCAACCACCCAGTAGAGCATTACAATAATCTAGCCTTGAGGTCATTAACGCATGAACTAACTGTTCAGCATTTTGCATTGAAAGCATGTGCCGTAATTTAGATATATTTTTAAGATGGTAGAATGCAGTTTTACAGATGCTAGAAACGTGGCTTTCAAATGAAAGATTGGTATCTAAGAGCACACCCAGGTTCCTAACTGACGACGAGGACTTGATAGAGCAGTCATCAAGTGTTAGACAGTATTCTAGGTTACTACTTGTGGAGTTTTATTTGTCCAATAATTAAAAATTCTGTTTTTTCTGAATTAAGTTGCAGGAAATTAATAGTCATCCAATTTTTTATATCAGTTATGCATTCCTTTAATCTTGTGAATTGGTAAGTTTCGTCAGGGCATGAAGAAATATAGAGCTGAGTATCGTCGGCATTACAATGAAAACTAACGCCATGCTTCCTAATGATAGCTCCCAGTGGTAGCATGTACAGGGTGAAAAGCAACGGTCCTAGCACTGAGCCTTGCGGTACTCCATACTGAACTTGTGATCGGTGTGACATCTCTTCAATTACTGCTACAAACTGATAACGGTCAGATAAGTATGATTTAAACCATGCCAATGCAATTCCACTAATGCCAACATAATTTTCGAGTCTATTCAAAAGAATCTTGTGGTCGATAGTATCGAATGCAGCGCTAAGATCGAGTAACACTAATAAAGATATACAACCACGGTAGTAGTAAGTAAACTATGGCAAATGTCAAAATGATTGATTGCTTTGACCTTTTGACCTTTGCCACGCCCTTCCCCTCCCCCACCGGACCACCCACATCGTTCCCCTCTCCCACCTTTGACCTTGACCACCCACGTCGACGTCACCTTTGACCTTGTGTATCCTCCGGGGACCGATATGACCTTTGAGGGCACATATTTGAAATAGCGATGGTGGCCTACGACCTCCGGTTGTTTTCTGTGGCGATCAAATGGAAGAATGATCGTTTTGAACTTTGACACGGTTATTTGAGCTCTGATTTTGGGGGCACATCTGCAGGACACGTGTGGGCTTCCGCATTCCAACACAGGGACCATTTTACAGTGTACAGAGGACAAAAATAAGATTTTATCATCGTCATTAGGGCAAATCACAATATGTTCTCTCGCTTTCTGACACACACACACACACGCACACACACACACACACACACGGTAATTGGTTCTATAAAAGGAATGCAAATCTATTTAAATGTGATGAATATAAACAAAATATATAATGATATTACACTGTATAATAACAATTATCTTACTAAATTGTACTGAAACACGGCGAATCAAATATTATAGTTTTAGCTAGATGAAAATATAAAAAACACCTTACATTTTTCAGAGATCAGGAAAATCATGGTCCTTTTGGCGATGATGTATATACATTGAATGAATGATTTACAAAAGAAAATACAGTTTTAAAAGTTGAAAAATAAAATCATTCTCTCTGTCTCTCCAAGAGAGAGCAGCTCACACCCTGTGGGTCTGAAATGTGAGACAGTCACAACAGGGGTCAGGGAGCAAACTCTGGGGGACACAGCCTATGTAAGGCTTTAACTTTCCCAGAGAAAATGTTTGTTAAAGTCAAAATAGTTCAAACCATAAACATAAAAGTTTAAATATGATCTTTTAAAATGAAACGATTAAATAAAATCTTTAAAGTTTTAATAAAATCGTATTTTTTTTATCATCTTCCTATAAGACTACTGTATACACATCCAACATCTGATGCCATGCAGGGATGATTTTTGCTTAAATCTAACATAAAGTATCATTTTACTAAACTTTTCCAGTACTATAGTAGTTTTAGATCTCATTTATACAAAAAGATTCAAACACCATTTATGGCATTGCGTCATGAAACATGGTTGTCACAATCTGTATGATTTTTAAAAAAGGAATATTGAATTTGTTTTAAAAACATTCCAAAATATGAATGTGTTTGACATCAACTCAACAACGGTCTTATTTAATTTTTTTCTATCTTTAAGAAATTAGGGATGAACTATTACACTCAATAATAAGAATCTCACTAAATTTACAGAAACACAGTGAATCAAATGTTAGTTTAGTTAAATGAAAATATAAACAACATTCATTACATTTTTCAGAGAGCAGGAAAAAAGTGGTCCTTATGCAATGAATATGCATATACATTGAATAAAATGCACTATATCTCACCGACTCTCTCTAATCACTTCTCACAACCAGGTGTAAATCCCTGCTCAAATTTGAGACAGTCACAGCACTGGGACAGGGAGCAAACTTTGGGACACTTCCACATGTTTGGTTTCCATGTTTTATGGATGCTTTCCATAGACATAATGACTTTTGTACTGTAACTGTACATCTCATGCACCTAAACACGGCCCCTCACAGAAAACTTTTTGCATTTTACATATTCAAAAATAAGTAAATAAATTAATTAATGAATTAATTAATATAATTTATAAGCTGTTTTGCTCATGGGACAAATTTTGATCAGGGGCAAAACATTTTGGTATTACTACGCTTTTGTCCACATTTTGTCCACACAACGTTAGGGAATACCTAAAACACACACACACACACACACACACACACACACACACACACACACACACGGTAATTGGTTCTATAAAAGGAACATCTCTATTTTGAAATAAATGATTATAAATAAAATATAATGAATAATAACAAATATGTTACTACATTATTTGAACACTTTTAGTTATAGTTTTAGCTAAATATAATAATAAATATATAAATAAAAATAAATAAATATAAAAATACCTTACATTTTCAGAGAGTTGAAGAAGATAAAAAGCAAATAGTTTGTCAAAACACCCCCCAGATCCTGCCACGGATAAACTCCAGTGTGAGATGAATGCTTCAGATCCTCACAGAGACGGGAGGAGTTACAGACCAGATGAGCCTCTGTGCACCATGTTACAGCACGTTAAGTTAGTCTGCCAACGCCTTTCCAGAGCCAATGTTTTGTTTGTACTAATTTTATTTCAAAGAATAATCGTAAAAGTTTAAATTAGATCTAAATAAAATCTTTAAAGTTTAAATAAAATTGTATCTTCTTTATCTTCCCAGAAGACTGTATCCAGATAACATCTGATGCCCCATTGTAGGAATGATTTTCCTTAAATTCAACCTAAAGTACAAACCCGATTCCAAAAAAGTTGGGACACACTTTACAAATTGTGAATAAAAACAGAATGCATTGATGTGGAAGTTTCAAATTTCAATATTTTATTCAGAATACAACATAGATGACATATCAAATGTTTAAACTGAGAAAATGTATCATTTTAAGGGAAAAATAAGTTGATTTTAAATTTCATGGCATCAACACATCTCAAAAAAGTTGGGACAAGGCCATGTTTACCACTGTGTGGCATCCCCTCTTCTTTTTATAACAGTCTGCAAACGTCTGGGGACTGAGGAGACAAGTTGCTCAAGTTTAGGAATAGGAATGTTGTCCCATTCTTGTCTAATACAGGCTTCTAGTTGCTCAACTGTCTTAGGTCTTCTTTGTCGCATCTTCCTCTTTATGATGCGCCAAATGTTTTCTATGGGTGAAAGATCTGGACTGCAGGCTGGCCATTTCAGTACCCGGATCCTTCTTCTACGCAGCCATGATGTTGTAATTGATGCAGTATGTGGTCTGGCATTGTCATGTTGGAAAATGCAAGGTCTTCCCTGAAAGAGACGATGTCTGGATGGGAGCATATGTTGTTCTAGAACTTGGATATACCTTTCAGCATTGATGGTGCCTTTCCAGATGTGTAAGCTGCCCATGCCACACACACTCATGCAACCCCATACCATCAGAGATGCAGGCTTCTGAACTGAGCGCTGATGACAACTTGGGTTGTCCTTGTCCTCTTTAGTCCAGATGACATGGCGTCCCAGTTTTCAAAAAGAACTTCAAATTTTGATTCGTCTGACCACAGAACAGTTTTCCACTTTGCCACAGTCCATTTTAAATGAGCCTTGGCCCAGAGAAAACGCCTGCGCTTCTGGATCATGTTTAGATATGGCTTCTTTTTTGACCTATAGAGTTTTAGCCGGCAACGGCGAATGGCACGGTGGATTGTGTTCACCAACAATGTTTTCTGGAAGTATTCCTGAGCCCATGTTGTGATTTCCATTACAGTAGCATTCCTGTATGTGATGCAGTGCCGTCTAAGGGCCCGAAGATCACGGGCATCCAGTATGGTTTTCCGGCCTTGACCCTTACGCACAGAGATTGTTCCAGATTCTCTGAATCTTTGGATGATATTATGCACTGTAGATGATGATAACTTCAAACTCTTTGCAATTTTTCTTTGAGAAACTCCTTTCTGGTATTGCTCCACTATTTTTCGCCACAGCATTGGGGGAATTGGTGATCCTCTGCCCATCTTGACTTCTGAGAGACACTGCCACTCTGAGAGGCTCTTTTTATACCCAATCATGTTGCCAGTTGACCTAATAAGTTGCAAATTGGTCCTCCAGCTGTTCCTTATATGTACATTTAACTTTTCCGGCCTCTTATTGCTACCTGTCCCAACTTTTTTGGAATGTGTAGCTCTCATGAAATCCAAAATGAGCCAATATTTGGCATGACATTTCAAAATGTCTCACTTTCAACAATTGATATGTTATCTATATTCTATTGTGAATAAAATATAAGTTTATGAGATTTGTAAATTATTGCATTCCTTTTTTATTCACAATTTGTACAGTGTCCCAACTTTTTTGGAATCGGGTTTGTATATTTTTACTAAACAGCGTCTGTTCAAAAACTTTAGCTTGTTTAAAATTTGGATGATTGGGTGATTTACAGACCAGATGTTTCTCTTTGGTCAATGACAACATAAGTAAAGTTTGTCTTGAGTAAATATTTGACCCTAACAATTTTGCAGGGTGTTAAAGACCCTACAAGGTTTGTTTGTTTTTTTTCAACCGGGATGAATCTACACATGCGAGGTCTTCAGAAGTCGTGACTTCCGGGGTCAGTGGGTCTCCTGGGAATATTTATTTTACCTTAAAACCAAAGATTTAGCTGTTGGTTTCTGACACAATGACATTATTCGGTACTTTTATAAATGTCATTTTCTTATATAGGTTCATGCTACTTTTATCAGCCTGATAAATATGCAGTTAATACATTATGAAACAAGAAAATCATGCTACCAAATACGTTTGACACAATGATTTTAAGAAAAAAGCAGTGTTTTAAAATACAACTAAACCAGATTTTTTTTTCTTTTGACAAACTATTAGACAAAAAATATTTTCTCTGTGGTGTTAGAATAGGCCTAGGTCTTTTTTTAAGTATCAGGCATGTTACAATCATGCAGTACAAGGATTCAGATGAAGCTTCTTACCAAACAAAGAAAATAATATTTCTTTTTCACTTGTGAGTATGTTTCAACATGAGTTATACAATATGTGTACGCTAGTATCACACTTGCCATTTTTAATAGTCTTTACTATTGCCTTATGCATCACAATACAGCTAAGTTATCAGCTAAGTTTAAGTATCAGCTGTTTATTATTCATGTCTTTTTTTCCCTTTATTATTTTTGGCTCAATTAAATAGATATCGATTAAAGCTTATTGTCATTGCTTCTTCCCTACATATAAAATCCAAACATGTTCTTTGTAGGAATTATGTGTGCACAAAACTCAAAGAATTCAAGAGGCCTAGAGTAAGAAAGCAGTGACATTGTTTAAGAAAAAGTGTAATAAAATCCTTCTTCATGACAGTGTTTACTGCGATGTTCTTTCTGGTCTGTCTACGAAGCGGTCACAAGACACACAATGCATAAACATGAAAAGCCAGTCTTGACGTTTTTCTGTTACATTTACAACTATTGCGCTTAAAACACATCTTTTACACTTAGTCATACTTATCTGACCGTTATCAGTTTGTAGCAGTAAATGAAGAGATGTCACACCGAACACAAGTTCAGTATGGAGTACCGCAGGGCTCAGTGCTAGGACCGTTGCTTTTCACCCTGTACATGCTACCACTGGGAGATATTATTAGGAAGCATGGCGTTAATTTTCATTGTTATGCTGATGATACTCAGCTCTATATTTCTTCACGCCATGACGAAACTTACCAATTCACAAGATTAACGGAATGCATAGCTGATATAAAAAATTGGATGACTAGTAATTTCCTGCAACTTAATTCAGAAAAAACTGAATTTTTAATCATTGGACAAAAAAACTCCACAAGTAGTAACCTAGAATACTGTCTAACACTCGATGGCTGCTCTGTCAAGTCCTCGTCGTCAGTTAGGAACCTGGGTGTGCTCTTTGATACCAATCTCTCATTTGAAAGCCACGTTTCTAGCATCTGTAAAACTGCATTCTACCATCTTAAAAATATATCTAAATTACGGCACATGCTTTCAATGCAAAATGCTGAACAGTTAGTTCATGCGTTCATGACCTCAAGGCTAGATTATTGTAATGCTCTACTGGGTGGTTGCCCTGCTCGCTTAATAAATAAACTGCAGCTTGTCCAAAACGCAGCAGCTAGAGTTCTTACTAGAACCAGGAAGTATGACCATATTAGCCCGGTTCTGGCAACACTGCATTGGCTCCCTATTAAACATCGTATACATTTTAAAATCTTGCTGATTACTTACAAAGCACTAAATGGTTTAGCTCCCCAGTACTTGAGCGAGCTCTTAACGCATTATACTCCATCACGTCTATTGCGGTCTCAAAATTCTGGCCAGTTGATAATACCTAGAATATCAAAATCAACTGCAGGCAGTCGATCCTTTTCCTATTTAGCACCTAAACTCTGGAACAGTCTTCCTAGCATTGTTCGGGAAGCAGACACACTCTGTCAGTTTAAATCTAGACTAAAAACACATCTCTTTACTATGGCATACACATAAAACATTTTTAATTTCTATTATTCAAATCAGTTAAATGATTGTTTTAGGCTGCATTAACTAGGTCAGCCGGAACCGGGAACACTTCCCATAACACCTGATGTACTCGTTACATCATAAGAAGAATGGCATCTACGCTAATGTTAGTCTCTCTGTTTATCCCGAGGTTTACTGCAGTCGGCCGGATCCGGGCCGTATCCAGACCAGATGGTGGACCTTAGCCTGGACATGACGACCATATCCCTGAAGTGTCTGTAGAGACCGTGTCAATTAAACTCCCCCCTGTAAATGCCGCATCGACACGACATCCTCATTAAACCCGTCCCCGGCGTGACGACTCCAATCTTTCGAATAATCCTACGAATATCTATTGATCTAATATGACTTCTGACCTGTAATGTTGCCAGAATCATAATCATACACTATTTGTTCGTCGGCCAGAGGAGAACTGGCACCCCGACTGAGCCTGGTTTCTCCCAAGGTTTTTTTCTCCATTCTGGCCCTGAAGGAGTTTTGGTTCCTTGCCACCGTCGCCTTTGGCTTTTGGCTTGCTCCGTTGGGGACACTTAAATTACAACTATATTACTGATCTGCCCGCATTGACACTATATGATAATTGAAATGAGCTGGATGACATCACCGTTTTCACCAGAGCGGCTGTACAGCCGAATCAAATTCCGTTGCATTATTTTCCTGTTACCACTGTGAAGCTGCTTTGAAACAATTGCCATTGTAAAAAGCGCTATATAAATTAAGGTGATTTGATTTTGACTTAGTTACAGCGTGTTACAGTCGAGCATGACGTGGTAACACAATTTTTTTTTTGTAGCGCGTCTCTAAACGCAACTTCAATAAAAAATGTCAACTTGATAAGTAGTTATTCTAAGTAAAAGGTTGGTTGATTCAGGCCGTTTTATTTTGACCACTACAATGCTACAGTGGGGAGAACAAGTATTTGATACACTGCCGATTTTGCAGGTTTTCCTACTTACAAAGCATGTAGAGGTCTGTAATTTTTATCATAGGTACACTTCAACTGTGAGAGACGGAATCTAAAACAAAAATCCAGAAAATCACATTGTATGGTTTTTAAATAATTAATTTGCATTTTATTGCATGACATAAGTATTTGATCACCTACCAACCAGTAAGAATTCCGGCTCTCACAGACCTGTTAGTTTTTCTTTAAGAAGCCCTCCTGTTCTCCACTCATTACCTATATTAACTGCACCTGTTTGAACTCGTTACCTGTATAAAAGACACCTGTCCACACACTCAATCAAACAGACTCCAACCTCTCCACAATGGCCAAGACCAGAGAGCTGTGTAAGGACATCAGGAATAAAATTGTAGACCTGCACAAGGCTGGGATGGGCTACAGGACAATAGGCAAGCAGCTTGGTGAGGCGCAATTATTAGAAAATGGAAGAAGTTCAAGATGACGGTCAATCTCCCTCGGTCTGGGGCACCATGCAAGATCTCACCTCGTGGGGCATCAATGATCATGAGGAAGGTGAGGGATCAGCCCAGAACTACACGGCAGGACCTGGTCAATGACCTGAAGAGAGCTGGGACCACAGTCTCAAAGAAAACCATTAGTAACACACTACGCATGGATTAAAATCCTGCAGTGCACACAAGGTCCCCCTGCTCAAGCCAGCGCATGTCCAGGCCCGTCTGAAGTCTGCCAATGACCATCTGGATGATCCAGAGGAGGAATGGGAGAAGGTCATGTGGTCTGATGAGATAAAAATAGAGCTTTTTGGTCTAAACTCCACTCGCCGTGTTTGGAGGAAGAAGAAGGATGAGTACAACCCCAAGAACACCATCCCAACCGTGAAGCATGGAGGTGGAAACATCATTCTTTGGGGATGCTTTTCTGCAAAGGGGACAGGACGACTGCACCGTATTGAGGGGAGGATGGATGGGGCCATGTATCGCGAGATCTTGGCCAACAACCTCCTTCCCTCAGTAAGAGCATTAAAGATGGGTCGTGGCTGGGTCTTCCAGCATGACAAGGAGCCGAAACACACAGCCAGGTCAACTAAGGAGTGGCTCCGTAAGAAGCATCTCAAGGTCCTGGAGTGGCCTAGCCAGTCTCCAGACCTGAACCCAATAGAAAATCTTTGGAGGGAGCTGAAAGTCTGTATTGCCCAGCAACAGCCCCGAAACCTGAAGGATCTGGAGAAGGTCTGTATGGAGGAGTGGGCCAAAATCCCTGCTGCAGTGTGTGCAAACCTGGTCAAGAACTACAGGAAACGTATGATCTCTGTAATTGCAAACAAAGGTTTCTGTACCAAATATTAAGTTCTGCTTTTCTGATGTATCAAATACTTATGTCATGCAACAAAATGCAAATTAATTACTTAAAAATCATACAATGTGATTTTCTGGATTTTTGTTTTAGATTCCGTCACTCACAGTTGAAGAGTACCTATGATCAAAATTACAGACTTCTACATGCTTTGTGGGCAAACCTGCAAAATCGGCAGTGTATCAAATACTTGTTCTCCCCACTGTATGTCTTTAGGTGTCTGCCTTTTAGGTTTGATCCATGAAACAGGCCCAACTACAATGTGTCGTCATGGTTGTCTCAATAATTTTTCAATAATCAGCAGAATACCAAAATTGTTTAACATCTCTTAATTTTTACAATTTTAAATATATGTTCAGCTTAAATATGAGTTTTTAGTCATTTACAAAGGTGTCAGGCATGATATCTTATATATAATTATGATATTGTTACATGTTCTGGGTTGTTGGGTACCTGTAAGCGGTAAAAACTTAACAGTAAATGAGAGACGTGATTAGGTTGTTACTCAAACGGTCCTCTGTGATGTCTTTTAATAAAGTAACGGTATACAGTGAAATAAATATAAACAAACAAAACTTCATGGTAATGAATAGGCTAAATAAACACAAATGATCATTCTGACTCTTTCACATACCAGACTGATCCCGGGTAAGTAAACCTCAAATACCCAAATCACACAGTAGTCATCTTGACTTTATCCACATGTTTAGGGGCGCTGTACTCGTCCTCGTGTGCTTATATATATATATATATATATATTTTTTTTTTTTTTGTTTTTTTTTATTTTTTTTTTGCTTAAAAAGTTTCTTTGTTTTCCTTTATCGTTTTCCCTTTCCACTAAAAATTAGGTTTCCTAGATTTAGCTGTAATGCTAGTGAGTGCTTGGTGTTACTCATTGTTCCAGTACAGCAATTGGTTGATTTAATAAAACGATGCATTAAACCACTGTATTCGCTTGAGTCATTTACATAGTATTTATACTACCATAAATATATTTTAGGGGGTATAGAATGCGGTTCTTTGAAAACATTTTATCTTGTAAAACATTTAAACGATCTTAAATGATTTCAGCCGTTTAACACCCAGACCCGAGGTTAGAAACTTTGACATGATTAATCTCACTGGATGTGTGAAAACGGCTGCTGTTTTATGACAGTTGAAGGCGTCACATTCTCTCTCCTCTAGTCGGCTTAAACCCACAGGCCCTACCTACTGAATTTGGTATTTAAAGAAGTTAGGAAACAGTCTGCAACACTAGTGTTGCAATGGCTACTCCTGAAACTTCTGTGATGGGTGTAACACCAACAAGAAGTTCGGTTGAACCGGACGAAGACCTTATTTATCCATGCCAGAAAAAACAGAGGATTCTTTTGACCAACTTTCCATATGAAGATGAACATTTTGTGCAACAAGACTTTCCGATGTCTTTTGATCGCATAGGAAGATTTGTGTTTGACAAGGCATCACGCTCGGTCAAACTCTATGCTATGGAATTTTTTGAAGAAGAAGTTACTTCACAAACACGTTGTGTGCTTTTGCCGACCATAGACTGGACATTTTTCTACAACCAAATTTGGAGAGATTTTAATGGTATTGGTGAAAAAATTTGGTACTTTGTCAAGTGGGATGGATCAACACCAGATGTGCGATACAGTGTGTCGAAGCCTGGTGATAACGTGTACATATCAACCTGCTGGAACAAGACACTTCATGACCAAAACTATCTTAAGCTGCTGAAAAGCCGTGAGGAGGCCGAAATTAACTTTTGCTTTCAAAGCAGCGATGAGTCCAGTGATGATGATTGGCCTATTCCAGAGGATAATCCATTTGAATGCTGCAAAAGGGGTCTATGTTTTGAGTGGAGCGACATATCTGTGTTACACCCCATCTTTTTAACAATAGACAAACTGTTTAAGTTGAGTTGAGTTATATTTTAAGCATTGTTGAATGATCAATCAGTATTTAATCATGGTTATGTCAATATGTATTGAAAATATTAATGTGTTACAGCAAAACCAGTATTTGTACAATGATAATGTAATGTACTGAGTTCTTGCTACTGTTTTTTGTGTTATTTGACATTATCTGTGTTCCTTGCTATATGTTTAATTTTTCTTGTTTAACTGTGATTGGATCCAATTTCAATCCCCTCTAAGAATCTGTATATGTTACAAACTTAATAATGGTTTACTCAAATTGCAGAATATTGTTTAAATGTGTTTGTATTTTTTGGAAAAACCATTCAAATTATTATCAATGTGTTACATACAATATGTGCATTGCGTTTTAATATTACTTGAGAGAAATTAATATGACGATGTCAATAAAAGTCTTTAACTGAACATGTCATCTTAGCATTATCTTTGGTAAAAGTTAACGAAGTCTACACATCTACTGTCTTGTTTTTTTGTTTGGACTAGACTGAGTTAAAATTATAAACTTCTCTCTGGTGACATATGTAGGACTTTTACATGCGAATACTTCTAATGTATCACAACTTTACAGTTTGTTTTTTCAGTTGCTAACATCATTTCGTCCAATCTGTAGTCGCATTTTCCAAAACTCTAATCACAATTAGCACATCATCCGTCTGTTGTTACCACACATTAACACAATCCATGTTGTTTTCACACAATATGCAGTCAGTTAAAATGATTCTAAAATGCTTACATTTTCTTTTCATACAAGCTTACCCAATACCAAAATCATGGATTCTTCTTATTTACAAATGCTTAAACACAGTATGTCACAAATGAAGACCTAATGTTCCAATCTTTAAATATAGTATAAAGCATCTGCTTCTGCAACAACAGCAGCAGCTCAAACGTATTGAAAAAATATATAAAAGAAAGACTGAAACAACTGATAAGCATTTATATCAGTTCTCTCTTATATCAGATCTCTGAAATATTTTATCTTGTAAAACATCTATGTTTGAAATCATTGATGATTATTTTATTATTATTATTTACCTCCTAAAGAATCAGGGTTGCAAGCTGTGTAATACTGTTTATAACTAGCTCAGACATGCTCATAAAATAATAACAAGTGATTGAACCTTTTATTTTTCAAGAAACTGTTTCTGGACCTTGATGGACTTAAGCTCTCTCCTAAAGTACGGTCTTTGAAAAACAAGCTGCTTGCTTGACATTTTTTTTTGTACTGCGGATGTTCATAGACATTTATCTGCCTTGTTGACTTGCTTTTTTGCGTCAGAAGAACGGTACCCTTGAGAAAAACCTGTACCTAAACCTTTACCCTGTGACATCCAAAATGTTCATTGTGTGCAACCTTTACACTTACATTTGTATTAGTTGCATGCACATCTCTTATGATGTATTAAAACAACCGAGTTGATAATGAGGGTTGCCATCATTTGATAACTGTTTTGAAAAAAAAATATTTTTACATTTACAAATTTCAGAATTTGTATTTCAGGTTTTTGTTAGTTTAAAAGTCTTTCCAAATGTTTTGATACTGAGATTAAGCTATCTATGCATAGAACTGCTAATATTAGAGTTCTAATATGTGTTTAATATGTCATTGAAGGTGGATGTTTATCATTGCTCAAGCTGTTTAAACCTTTAAAGTGATTATAAGCATTATAGTTTTCTGTAAGTGCTTGTTATTTATAACAGTAACATTTAATTCTATTTAAAATAATTACCAGCACTGCATAAAACAAGTCAAATGTATTTAAAAGAGTAAATGATTTTACGTAATTATATTAATTACATCATATTTGTAAGTAAAAATTACTCAATATAATTTAACAGGCCAAGTAATTTTACTCCGCTTAGTTAAATAGATTTCCTTAATTTCCATATATGTAAAATTTACTTAAAAAATATTCGTGCAAAAAACTTGCCAAATAAAAATTGAGTAAATTCTACTTATTGTTTTTCTCAATGTATTGACAAAAATATATAAAACAAAGACTGAAACAACTTATAAGCATTTTAAGTAGCAGATCTCTGAAATATTTTATCTTGTAAAACATCTATAGTGTTAGAAATCATTGTTGACGTTATTTCCATTACTTGGACTTACAGTAAAATAGGACTCTATTGCTTTAAATATTTAAGTACTTTAAAATAAAATTGTTGAATCTTGTATAACTTATAAAAAAAAGTTGAAAATTGCTTAACTTATTCTGATGAGTTAAAGCAATGTAAAAACATGCTGTCATAACTTATTGATCATATAATTTTTTACAGTGTACAGAGGAGAAGAGTGAGAAAAATAATGTCAGGGTGAAGGAGAGGAGTAGTTGGATCAGGACAAGGGAGATGGAGAGGTAGAGGAGAGAAAGAAGAATGTGTGCATTCTTGGCAACATACTATCTAAAAGTGAACGAGTCAATACTTTATAGAACACATTCAACAAAATTGTAGAATGGCTTATAGTAAAAGAAACTGAATTATATAATGGATTTCATATTGTCTGCAGGTAGAACTGAAACTTGACAGTAATGCAGTTTTCATAATGCCATCAATTGTTAGTATTTGTCGTTGTGCAATGATTGACTATATGTTCATGTTGGATAAAAAAAACTAGTGCTAGAGTTTGACAGAATTATTTAATTTTGAATCGGTTTGCTGTGTTTTGATTACATTCAGGGGCGTCGGACTGGGGGTAAAACCAGTACTGATTACCAGGGCCCCTAGGGGAGAGAGGGCCCTTGAAAAGTCTGAAATATATTTTATTTTACCTGGATATTTTCATTTTCCATTAAATTTCATAATGAATGTCAGATGAAATGTAAAGTTAGTGTACTGGCTGAATAACTTGGCTGATTGACTGACTACATTTTGTATACAAAAAAGTAAAGACTATCTAAGGTCTCACGGTCCCACCCCTTGCTAATGCGCCAAATGGTTTAGTCCATCTGCATGCATTTTGTTTATGCTAGTTAGTTGAGCATCCGGTGGAGCGCAAACTTCTGCTGTAGAAATGTCTTTCTCAAAGAAAGCCCAAACAGGCCACCAAAAAAAGAAAGGAAAGACAGGAGAAGGAAAGAAAACAAAATGAGGGGAAACAATTGGTAACTGACTTCTTTTCAAAGAAAGGCGAGCACAAACTAGAACACGAAATCTATAGTGCTAAATTGCTTGAATATCTCCGCGATCGTTAGTGCTAAAAATGAACTGAGACAACCGATTGAAAGAGCAGAACATACACTTTTAGATGATAATTTGGTTATACATGTAATCTGAGGTAAAGGCTAAATAAATAAACTGTACACTAACAATGTTGTTTGCATACAACACACAATTATAATAGCCTAATTTGAAACATGTTTAATTTTAAATTATTAGTCTGTAATATCTAAAATTAGCAATAATAGGCTAATCAGTGTCATAGGTGGCTTGGTAGCTCATCGTTGATGTAGGTGTGTTAAGAGTTTAGAAAAAGTACTTTAAGTATTGGTGAATGCTTGTTAGCAGTTGTAAAACAGTGTAATTTAAAAAAAAAAAAAAAAAGTGTAGTTATTTATGACTTCCTGATGACAACCCCCATACACCCCTCAGAACAGGGGGTGAGGGCGGAACTCAATCCAATGTCCTGATAGACTCTACACAGAGCTCAGTTATTGCAACCAACCTGGGTCCCTAATCGAAGGGATCTAGCGCGACTACCAATACCAGATTTGACGACTACATCGGAGCAAACGGCACATCTCATCGATCAAACGTTGAAGGAAGATTGTCTGGTTGTTATATTGACCTCCAAAGTCAACATTCCTGTTTGTCTGAGCCTGACGCATACCATGCTTCTTTGACTCGCACTTTGGGGGATCAGACCCAAAAACCCAAACTTCAGAGCGTTAACGCACAAGGTCTGGACAATTGTGCAGCAAGGACCCACTCACAGGAGATTCCAGGAACTATTAGAGTCTTTCAGCATCAAATAGGGGACAAAGTTTATACCGTGCACAAAGTTGAGACGTCTTCAACGCTGTGGATTTCTGGAATGGCTGCGCAAAAGCTGATGGAGAGCGACTGCCCGTTGAGTTGTGGCGATTCTGTGCAGAAGCAACCGCCGGTGTGCGAATGCGCCATGGGCAATGAGTGTCATGTAAAAGCTATGTTAGGCGGTATGTTTAAAGGCGGTATGTTTTTAAATGTTTACAGAGGCCAGATGGTTGGCTTGATGCATAAGATCATCAATGCCGCACGCAAATCGGATAATGACTGCTCAGGGGATACCAAACGTGTAACAAATCTCAAAAATGAAATGGATGACATAAGAGACTTGACAAATTCATTTCCTGATGTGACTTACCTGTTTATTAGCAAAGAGCCTATCTGTGTAATCCTCAGAAAAGTTCTGGATGTAATGTGTGATTGTAGCGACGAGTTAGGAGTTACCAAAGTACTCTGTATGTGTACATATGTATCGGATTTATGTGTGTCTGATATCACCATCAGCGAAATTGTTGAAACGATGGTTAACTACATACTAGACCAAAACATGATAGCATGCAGAGATTTTCTTTTCTGGCTAGACCGCCTGTAATGTCATTATTATTGTTTTACTTAATGTAACCTATGTAATGCCATTTTAACATTTTCTTCAATAGCCTTCATCAATGTATATTCAACAATATGTTGTTGAAATAAAAGACTGAATCACTTACCTTGTTATTATTATTTATGGATATGTGCGTGAGCTCATTAAAAATGGTAGGCTATTACTTAACCAAGATAAAATGTTTTCAAAGAACCGCATTCTATACCCCCAAAAACATTTATGATAGTATGAACTAGGATAATATAGGCTACTATACTGTAAATGACTCAAGCGAATGCAACGGTTTAATGCATCATCTGATTAAACCAACCAATTGCTGTACTGGAACAATGAGTAACACCAAGCACTCACTAGCATTACAGCTAAATGCAGGAAACATAGTTTTCAGACAAAATGTAAAGGGAAAACATGCTCATAATTAAAATCACACACACACACACAAAAAAAGAAAAAAGAATGGTGATGTTTTATAAAATGAAACCGTGGTAAAACACTGTGTTTCAGAAAAAACGAACAAAATCAAAGAAACTTTTTAAGCAAAAAAAAAAATTATAAGCGCACAAGGACGAGTACAGCACCCCTAAACGTGGATAAAGTCAAGATAACTACTGTGTGATTTGGGTATTTGAGGTTTACTCACCCGGGGTCAGTCTGGTATGTGAAAGAGTCAGAACAAGCATGTGTGTTTATTTAGCCTATTCATTACCATAAAGTTTTGTTTGTTTATATTTATTTCACCGTATACCGTTACTTTATTAAAAGACATCACAGAGGACCGTTTGAGTAACAACCTAATCACGTCTCTCATTTACTGTTAAGTTTTTACTGCTTACAGGTACCCAAGAACCCAGAACATGTAACAATATCATAATTATATATAAGATATCATGCCTGACACCTTTGTAAATGACTAAAAAGTAATATTTAAGCTGAACATATATTTAAAATTGTAAAAAATGTAAGAGGTGTTAAGCATGCTGGTGAGGGACAAGAACCGCATGACACTATTAATCACAAACATGATGACACATTGTAATGTAGTTGGGCCTTTTTCATGGATCAAGCCTAAAAGACATAGCATTGGAGCAGTCAAAATAAAACGGCCTGAATCATCTAAATTCTTACGTAAAATAACTACTTATCAAATTTACTTTTTTTATGGAAGTCGCGTTTAGAGACGCGTTACAAAAAATAATGCATTACCACGTCATGCTCGACTGTAACACGCTGTAACTAAGTGTAATAGACGTGTTTTAAGCGCAATAGTTGTAAATGTAACAGAAAAACTTCAAGACTCACTTTACATGTTGATGTATTATGTGTCTTGTGACCGCTTCCTAGATAGACCAGAAAGAGCATCGCAGTTGTAGTTTATTCACTGTCATGTAGAAGGAATAACGTTTGTTCATGTTTTCATTAATTCCTGTGAGTAACTGCATGTTTGACCACACTCAGAGAGCAGTCTTCATCTAAAAACTGTACAAAGAAACAAAATGTAAAACTGTCATCCACTGTTGAGTAAAAATCATTTACAAACAACAATAAATTTTTTTACAATAGATCAGAAGAGAGGATTTCTGTATTATGTTTTCATTATAGCTAAATGTCTCTTTTCTTATACGCCATACACATTTGTAGTAAATTGTGCACACATAATTGTTGGATAAAGATTATGCTTGAATTTACCTGTAACCTAAAACAAGGGACAGGTAATGTTGATGTGGTACAATCCCACTAACAAATCTGACAGAATTTTTAGCACATCTATTTACACAATGTAAAATGTTTATTACAACTGATGTGTAGTACGCAATGGTGTTTCTTCACTTGAGTCAAAGATGTTGATAATAGTTGAAAACATGTCACAATCTTTAATGTCAAGCAGGATTTGTTAAAAACCTACAGGAAAATAATTTTAAATGTTGGTTTTGTCAAAAGAAAAGTTTAGTCATACGTTTAAAAAGATACTTAAAATGAAAGGCCCGTATTCATCACACACGTGAGGATTTGCACAAATGTACACTGGCATATACAGACCGACAAAAGATGAAATGTGAAATGAAATGTGAACAGTGATCTTGAAAATCTTGATAATACGACTAAAACTAGGGAATGGGAAATGCCTATCACAATAAAGTGGATTTTCTGTATGCAATATGATACTTTCTTTATATAATGTAACTGGGTTCTTAGGTACTCCTGAATTTACACCAGAGTTTTGTGCACACATAATTCCTACAAAGAACATGTTTGGATTTTAGGCAATGACAATAAGCTTTAATCAACATCTATTTATTTGTGCCAAAATAATAAAGGAAAAAATACAAAGACAATGGTAATAAACAGCTAAAACAACTTAGCTGAAAACCACCTGGATTGTGATGCATAAGGCAATAGTAAAGACTATTAAAAATGACAAGTGTGATACTAGCGTACAAATATTGTATAACACGTTGAAACATACTCACAAGTGAAAATGACATTCTTTTCTTTGTTTGATAAGAAGCTTCATCTGAATTCTTGTACTGCATGATTGTAACATGCTTGATACTTAAAAAATAGACCTATTTCAACACCACAGAGATTTTGTCTAATAGTTTGTCAAAAGAAAAAAATAATCTGGTTTAGTTGTATTTTAAAACACCGCTTTTTCTTAAAAACATTGTGTCAATCATTGGTAGCATGATTCTCTTGTTTCATAATGTATTAACTGCATATTTATCAGGCTGATAAAAGTAACGTGAACCTGTATAAGAAAATTACATTTATAAAAGTACCAAATAATGCCATTGTGTCAGAACACAACAGCTAAATCTTTGGTTTCTAGGGGAAATTAAATATTCTCAGGAGACCCACTGACCCTGGAAGTCACGACTTCCGAAAACCTCACATGTGTAGATTCAGATTCACCCAGGGTCTTTAACACCCTCCAAAATCGTTGGGGTCAAATATTTACTCAAGACAAACTTTACTTATGTTGTCATTGACCAAAGAGAAACATCTGGTCTGTAAATCACCCCATCACCCTATAGCCTGAAACTGCCATTAATGATTGCTGAGGACCTGTGTGGTGATTTTCTTAAACTAAATAAGAGCAATGTTAAGTCCTCATTCGAATTCCTTCATAATTGGAATCTATTTAAAAAAAAAAATATATTTCTAGTTTATTTTTTAAAAACATACAGATTTGTGACAAACATGTTTCATTGCACGGGTTCATCTATTGTTAATGGTTATTAATCAAGACCTGCTTGAATATTTGTAGAAATAAGATCTAAGATCTTAAATTTTAAACAAGCTAAAGTTTTTGAACAGACGCTGTTTAGTAAAAATATGCTTTAGGTTGAATTTAAGGAAAATCATTCCTACCACGGGGCATCAGATGTTATCTGGATACAGTCTTCTGGGAAGATAAAGAAGATACGATTTTATTAAAACTTTAAAGATTTTATTTAGATCTAATTTAAACTTTTACGATTATTCTTTGAAATAAAATTAGTATGAACAAAACATTCACTCTGGAAAGGCGTTGGCAGGCTGACTTAACATGTGGTGTAACATGGTGCACAGAGGCTCATCTGGTCTGTAACTCCTCCCGTCTCTGTAAGGGTCTGAAGCATTCATCTCACACTGGAGTTTATCCGTGGGAGGATCTGGGGGGTGTTTTGACTTAAACTATTTGCTTTTTATCTTCTTCAATTCTCTGAAAATGTAAGGTGTTTTTATATTTATTTATTTTTATTTATATATTTATATTCATATATTTATATTTATTATTATATTTAGCTAAAACTAAAAGTGTTCAAATAATTTTAGTAACATATTTGTTATTATTCATTGTGTATTATATTTTATTTATAATCATTTATTTCAAAATAGAGATAAGTTCCTTTTATAGAACCAATTACCATGTGTGTGTGTGTGTGTGTGTGTGTGTTTTAGGTATTCCCTAACGTTGTGTGGACAAAAGCGTAGTAATACCACAAATTTTTGCCCCTGATCAAAATTTGTCCCATGAGCAAAACAGCTTATAAATTATATTAATTAATTAATTAATTTATTTATTTATTTATTTTTGAATATGTAAAATGCAAAAAGTTTTCTGTGAGGGGCCGTGTTTAGGTGCATGAGATGTACAGTTACAGTACAAAAGTCATTATGTCTATGGAAAGCCTCCATAAAACATGGAAACCAAACATGTGGAAGTGTCCCAGAGTTTGCTCCCTGTCCCAGTGCTGTGACTGTCTCAAATTTCAGCAGGGATTTACACCTGGTTGTGAGAAGTGATTAGAGAGAGTCGGTGAGATATAGTGCATTTTATTCAATGTATATGCATATTCATTGCATAAGGACCACTTTTTTCCTGCTCTCTGAAAAATGTAATGAATGTTGTTTATATTTTCATTTAACTAAACTAACATTTGTTCACTGTGTTTCTGTAAATTTAGTGAGATTCTTATTATTGAGTGTAATAGTTCATCCCTAATTTCTTAAAGATAGAAAAAAAACTAAATAAGACCATTGTTGAGTTGATGTCAAACACACATTCATATTTTGGAATGTTTTTAAAACAAATTCAATATTCCTTTTTTAAAAATCATACAGATTGTGACAACCATGTTTCATGACGCAATGCCATAAATGGTGTTTGAATCTTTTTGTATAAATGAGATCTAAAACTACTATAGCACTGGAAAAGTTTAGTAAAATGATACTTTATGTTGAATTTAAACGTAATAATTCCCCGCATGGCATCAGATGTTGGATGTGGATACAGCAGTCTTATAGGAAGATGATAAAAAAAATATACGATTTTATTAAAACTTTAAAGATTTTATTTAATCGTTTCATTTTAAAAGATCATATTTAAACTTTTATGTTTATGGTTTGAACTATTTTGACTTTAACAAACATTTTCTCTGGGAAAGTTAAAGCCTTACATAGGCTGTGCCCCCATACATTGCACCCCACCCCACTGCTGTGACTGTCTCACATTTCACACCCACAGGGTGTGAGCTGCTCTCTCTTGGAGAGACAGAGAGAATTATTTTATTTTTCAACTTTTAAAGCTGTATTTTCTTTTGTAAATCATTCATTCAATGTATATACATCATTGTAAAAGGACCACTTTTTTCCTGCTCTCTGAAAAATGTAAGATGTTTTATATATTCATTTTAACTAAAACTATAATATTTGATTCGCTGTGTTTCAGTACAATTTAGTAAGATAATTGTTATTATACAGTGTAATATCTTTATATATTTTGTTTATATTCATCACATTTAAATAGATTTGCATTCCTTTTATAAAACCAATTGCGTGTGTGTGTGTGTATCAGAGAAAGAGAGAGAGAGAACATATTGTGATTTGCCCTAATGACGATGATAAAATAAATTTTTGTCACTTGCTCCTCTGTAAAATGGTCCCTGTGTTGGAATGCAGAAGCCCACACGTCTCCTGCAGATGTAACCCCGAAATCAGAGCTCAAATAGCCGTGTCAAAGTTCAATTCTTCCATTTGATTGCCACAGAAAACAATCGGAGGTCATAGGTCAGCATCGGTATTTCAAATATGAGCCCTCAAAGGTCATATTGGTCCCTGGAGGATACACAGGGTCAAAGGTGACAGCGACGTGGGTAGTCAAGGTCAACGGTGGGGGAGGGGAAGGGCGTGGCAAAGGTCAAAAGGTCAAAGCAATCAATCATTTTGACATTTGCCATAGTATACTTACTACTCACGGTCGGATGATAAGAGCAAATCATTTGTAACTCTAATGAGAGCAGTCTCAGTACTATGATACGGTCTAAATCCCGACTGGAAATCCTCACAGATACCATTTCTTTCTAAAAAGGAGCGTAGTTGTGAAGACACTGCCTTTTCTAGTATTTTTGACAGAAAGGGTAGATTTGAGATTGGCCTGTAATTGACTAATTCTGTAGGATCAAGTTGCGGTTTTTTAATAAGTGGTTTAATAATAGCTAACTTAAAAGTTTTCGGTACATATCCTAATGACAAAGATGAATTAATGATATTAAGAAGAGGATCTATGACCTCTGGAAGCATCTCTTTTAGTAGCTTAGTCGGTATAGGGTCGAGCATACATGTTGTTGATTTAGATGATTTAACGAGTTTAGCAAATTCTTCTTCTCCTATAGCAGTGAATGAGTGGAATTTTGAGAGTGACACTACAATGCACTGTCTGATGCGATATTGTAGTAGATGGTTGCATAGTTATAATTTTCTTCCTAATATTATCAATCTTGCACGTAAAGAAGTTCATAAAGTCATTACTGCTGTGCTGTTTGCAAACGTCAGAAGTTGAGGCTTTATTTCTTGTTAATTTAGCCACTGTTTCAAATAAATACCTAGGGTTGTGTTTGTTTTCTTCTAAGAGAGTCGAGAAATAAGCAGATCTAGCAGTTTTTAGGGCCTTTCTGTACGCAATCATGCTCTCTTTCCACGAAATCCGAAAAACTTTGTTTTGTTTTCTTCCAGCTGCGCTCCATTTTTCTGGCTGCTGTTTTAAGGGCCCGGGTGTGCTCGTTGTACCATGGCGTTGGACTATTTTCTTTAATCTTCTTTAAGCGCAGAGGAGCAACTGTGTCTAAAGTGCTGGAAAAGAGAGAGTCAATAGTTTCTGTTGCAACATTGAGTTCCTCTAGGCTATCTGGGTTGCTGAGCAGACGGAACTGATGAGGAAGTTTATTTACAAAGCAATCTTTAGTGGCAGCGGTGATAGTCCTGCCATATTTGAAACAACGGGACGGTTTTGCAGCCTTTGCTACATTAAGTATACATGATACTAGATAATGATCTGAGATGTCATCGCTCTGCTGCAGAATTTCAACGGCATCAACATTTATTCCATGTGACAGTATTAGGTCTAAAGTATGATTACGGCGATGAGTGGGTCCTGACACGTGTTGCCTTACTCCAATAGAGTTTAGAATGTCTCTAAATGCCAATCCCAATGCGTCTTTTTCATTATCTACATGGATATTAAAATCACCAACAATTAGTACTTTATCTGCAGCCAGTACTAACTCTGATAGAAAATCACCAAATTCTTTGATAAAGTCTGTATGGTGCCCTGGTGGCCTGTATACAGTAGCCAGCACAAATGTCAAATGGGATTTATCATTTATACTGTACATAACGTTACGTAAAGCACCAAAACTTCAAAGGAATTATATTTGAAACTAGACTTCCGAGTAGTACTGAAGATATTATTATAAATTAAAGCAACACCTCCCCCTTTGCTTTTCAGACGCGGCTCGTGTTTATAACAATAGTCTTGGGGGGTGGACTCATTTAAAGTAATGTAATTGTCAAGTTTTAGCCAGGTTTCTGTCAAACACAGCACATCTAGGTTATGATCTGTAATCATATCATTAACAATAAGCGCTTTTGAGGGAAGGTATCGAATATTCATCAACCCAAGCTTTATCGCTTTATCATTTGATCATCTGTATTATATCTGTTTTTTATTTGTTGAACATCAATTAAATTTTTTCCCTTAAATGGGTTCGAGAGTTTTTTGTATTTACTAATTCTGGGAACAGAAACAGTCTCTATGTGATAATATCTAGGTGAAAGAGTCTCTATGTGCTGGGATTTATCTGACTTCTGTGACGTGAGACAGCTAGCAGACGGTCGGTTAAGCCAGTCCGTCTGCTTCCTGACCTGGGCCCCAGTTAGTCAAGGTTTAGCTCTAAGACTATGTGCCAAATTACTAGAGAGAAGAGCGGCACCATCCCAGGAGGGATGGATACCATCTTTTTTTAACAAGTCAGGTCTGCCCCAAAAGCTTTTCCAATTGTCTATGAACCCTATGTTATTCTGCGGACACCACTTAGACAACCAGCCACTGAGTGATGATAGTCTGCTAAGTATCTCATCACTCCGACGAACAGGGAGGGGACCAGAGCAAAAAACGTTAGCTGCCATCGTACTTGCGAGTTCACACACCTCTTTAATGTTAATTTTGGTGATCTCCGACTGGTGAAGTCGAACATTATTAGTGCCGACGTGAATAATAATCTTAGAGAATTTACGATTAGCATTAGCCAGCACTTTTAAATTTGCTTTGATGTCAGGCGCTCTGGCTCCCGGTAAACATGTGACTATGGTGGCTGGTGTCTCTATTTTCACGTTCCGGGTAATAGAATCGCCAATAACTAGGGCTCTTTCAACAGGATTCTCAGCAGGTGCGTCACTGAGTGAGGAGAACCTGTTTGATGTTCTAATCGGAATGGAAGAGTGGTTTTTTGATCCGCGACTATGCCGTCTCACAGTCACCCAGTTGCCCTGCTGCACGGGCTCTACAGCCGGAACCGAACAATGTACAGAGTTCACTAAGCTAGTCGCATCCAAATCAGTGTCTAAAGCTTTTACATTCTCACTACTCTCAGATAAAGTCTGGATGCGTGTCTCTAATTCTGAAATCTTCTCTGTCAGCCTGACTATCTCCCTGCATTTATCACATATGAAGCCCTCTTTGCCAACAGAGAAGGTAATGCTAATCCAACTCACCACAGTTGTTTGATGGACTCTGTTGACTAATTCAACTCACCACAGTTGTTTGATGGACTCTGTTGACTAATCCAACTCACCACAGTTGTTTGATGGACTCGAAAAAGGCGCGCAAGAGAGAAACGGGAGACCCGGATGGCAGGCTAACAGGCTAGCGAAATGCTAACGCGTTGTGATAGTGATTTGGATTAAAAGCTAGCGATGTCAGATTTAATGTGATAGGCAGTAGTAGACAATATATGTTTTTGAGTAAGTTATATTTAGCAGTATAAACAACAAGGAATTATATCCAATAGAGATTCAAAAGCGAAGCTGTACGGAGCTAACAGATGCAAACACCCAGCAGCGAGGCAGACAGGAGCAATCGATCAAGCAGATTATTTTACTCTCAAATAATCTTAGACAAACTGTCCAGCTGATTATTGCTTGCTATATCGGTTGTATTTTTTTCTCTCTTTTTACCATTCTGATTGTTGTTTAATGCATCAATTATTAAATCAATTAATAAAATGATGTGTAGTCCATCTGGATGGTGATGGGTGTTATTTATAATAATAATAATAGGCCAAATAATAATAATAATAATAATAATAATAATAATTTCTGTTCCAAAAATAACTCTGGTGATGTCTAAACCCATCTTTCACATCTAAGCATTTTGGTCTGATGTGAACAGGTGCTGGTGGTGTGATGGATATTTTCTTGGCACACTTTGAGCCTCTTACCATTTGAGCATCATTTAAACACCACAGCCTAGTATTGTTGCTGGCCATGTCCATCCCTTTATGACCTCAGAGACTTTATGACCTCGGATTTTTCAGTCTCGCTCCCGCATAAATATAGGCTATGTTAACTTCTCCCACCCGCAACATTCACGTTTTGTCCCGCTCCCGCCCGCATAAACGTAGGCTATAAATAGATTTTCTGTATGTCCATAAAATTTCCATGAAATGGTTTCAAGTTACTAGCCTACACATTCCCGCATAAACGCTCCCGATAAATTACTTGTTGTTAAAGTAGCCTATCAATATTCACAAACCACTTTTAACAGAAAAGCAATAGGCTGCTGCGTGCATGGTA
The DNA here is from genome assembly GCA_039654105.1 of Coreius guichenoti. Lineage (NCBI taxonomy): Eukaryota > Metazoa > Chordata > Actinopteri > Cypriniformes > Gobionidae > Coreius > Coreius guichenoti. The sequence continues at coordinate 16,774,067 of CM077184.1, read as the reverse complement.
GAATGCGTGCAAAGTGCGCTTCCTTAATAATCCCTAAAAAGCTAAAGGATGTGCTGGAACGGGAGATTTGTACAATGTTGAAAAACATTAGCAGTTGTGAAGTTTTAAATAAAATGTTCATAAATAAAAACAGTTATTTTTGGGAATAAAAATTATTATTATTAGGCCTATTATTATTATAAATAACACCCATTACCATCCAGATGGACTACACGTCGTTTTATTAATATAATTGATGCATAAACAACAATCAGAATGGTAAAAAGAGAGAAAAAATACAACCGATATAGCAAGCAATAATCTTGGACAGCTTGTCTAAGATTATTTGAGAGTAAAATAACCTGTTGTAAAGCACCACTCACTGTTTAGCACTTCAGCAGACACGCGACTGTTAAGGTGCACGAGTGCCAGGCACGTTCTCTGCTAGACGTTCTAACCATAAATATCTATGGTTCTAATAACATACTAGTCTAACAGAACAGTCACCGACAGACGCACGTAATCATTTCTCTGTTCTTGCTGCACTTCTACTTGCTTCATCTGCCAGTAAATGCCTCACTCTAATAGCTCTGCCTGCGCTGTGTTTCCAACACCTGGCCCCGCCTTGATGCAGTGATTGACAGGGCGGAGCGGAGACTTGATTGGCTCGGATTGCTTTTTCAATTCCACATTGAATTTTGCTACATTCACTAAGGGACATTTAATGAAAATGCAATTGCAAGTATCTTACTGTGAGTGTAAATGCAATTAAGAAAAATAACATTTAAATGATCATTTTGATACAATTTTAGCTTGAACATGTTAAACACATCTAATCATTTCTGTAAAGCATTAAAATATATGTTTAAATTATATGTTAAAACTATTGTAGGAAATAGCAAATGTAAATTATATTATTCAATTTGAATTATCATTTTGCTCCAAATGTTGCACACATGGTATGGAAAATGTAAATTTAAATACTGAAATGCATTGCAAATTGAATATTGCTACCCATATGCTTCCATACTAATATAGTTCACTTGCGGGAGTGAATGGAAAAGAGTTTGCTAATTTCAGACACTCAGGGTGTTTTCACACCTGGTCCTTTTCAGGGGTCTGAGCGCGGTTCGCAGGATTTTTGGCCCAAACGATCTCAGACTCCTTTAAAGTGAACCGAACCGGGACCATCTCGGGAGGTGGTCTGGGTACGGTTCGATCTCATCGTATGGTACGGTTCGCTAAAAACACGCAATCTGAACACAAACCGCTCTGGGCTTACTTGATTTTTCAATGTAATTTGGTCCTCAGATGCCTCCGTACAAATCGGCTGTTCATCATGGCTGCTTCTTTTGGCAAATCTCTACAAATTATTCGTTCACAACTTACACTTGTTTATTGCAATTTCAACCGCTTCCGAATTGTTTAAGAGAAATGCGGCTGCGCGCCTTGCCAGTTTAAATGGTTTTACGAGCGCACACACCTAAAGCGCATGCACAGAAGCCAGCTGTCACAGCGCGTTTACTGAACTTAATTATCTTTAGCGTCTTATTGCATTTATTTTAAAGTGTCAAAAACACACAAGTTTAACATAAACAGGTGATTTTGTCTTAAATGAATGTAAACATCTGCATTACATTACTGTAGTTCTTAAAGTGACAGCAGTCTAGCCTAATATAAGAATCAGTAGAGTACGTCATACAGTGAAGAATATGCAGTTTTATTTTTTCATGTGATCACTTATTTTCTTACTTGAATGCTGCTTTTAGGTATACCTACTTTACCTGGATAATTTAAAGCAGTTTATTTCATTTGCATCTTTCGTTTATTCTTTTATTGTATTGTTTATTTTTTTGTATGCTGATGTTATCATTGCCTTCTGCAATAAAAAAAAACATGATTCAAGGAAAACAATTCAAAATAAATATTATTTACAAAGGTAAATGTGTGATATGGTGCAATAATATGTAGTATTGCAAAAAAAAAAAATTGTGTAAAAAGATAAACAACTTAATTCAACAGCATTTGTAGCAATGTCGTTTTATAAAATAATAATCTTTACAAACAAATATCTTTGAGGTCAGCCATCAAACACTGAACTGGACTAGATCCAAAAAGCAACAGTATGAACACAAAGAGGTCTGATACCTTATTCCTACTTAAGTGGCCCAAAAAAGGATCTGAGTCCTCTTTCAGGGACAGGGATAGTGTGAACGTGAAGAGAGCTGGGTCCTTTTTCACTTGGTTCACCTCTTGGTCCACTTAAAGGAGTCTGAGTTTGGTTCTTTTAAAGAGGACCCAAGTGTGAAAACACCCTCAGTGCGCCGGAAGGGCTGCCGCTTTTGCATAGTTTGTGCTTGCTGTTTAATAATTATTTAAAAACTTGGCAATCTGGCAGCTCCAGTAGTAAGATGAAAAAAAATATCTTGAACTCTGGCATGGAAACTATGTATAAACCTTAATTAAACAATTTAGTAATCAATTTAAAAGAAATTTATATGTGTATGATATGCTGTAGTGTAGCCACATTGGACCGGTTGGGAAAATGGATGATTTAGCTGCATGCATTTCTGGTCAGTTGGGACTTCATTCGGGCGTCTATCTATTTTATATATCTATGGTCGCAACATTTAAAATTCATGGCATGGTGCGTTGAAGTAATGTCGTAAAGATCGTATTTACGATTTGAACGCACGTGAACGCCACCACAATGTCCTAAATACGAGTGGGAAGCTCGGACTTTTCTTTAAGCCCCGGGGTCCGTTCTTCGTACGTCGCCAACTCAGTTAGCTGGATTTGATTGTTGACGAGTTGGCATGATCTTCTTCGACACTCATCCTGGACTTGCTGTCATAGCAACAGGCCCGTAAACTTAAACCTGCTCGGGAGCAGGTTTATTTCATGTAAACAGGATTAGATTGCATCTTTTTAAGCATCGTTGATACTTAAAATATGTCCCAACCACTGCTACTTTATTACAAGAGTTCCTTACCGAACCAGGGGCAATAATCATTTAAAATAATAATAATATACCAAATAATTTATAATTAATATTATAATGTTGTGTAGTCCATAATATAGGCACAGTCAGTTTTACTGATTGAGAGATTTATTTGTGATGGAATAATTACTTTATAATTGTATACACATGCTGTACAGTTAATCTGAGCCGAGCGGTGACAGATATTATGGGAGTGGTCTGATGCAGGCCGGAGATGCAGATAACGTGATCTTGACCCTTAAAGGGATAGTTCACCCAAAAATGAAAGTTAGCCCATGATTTACTTACCCTCAAGTCATCCTAGGTGTATATGACTTTCTTCTTTCAGACGAATACAATCGGAGTTATATTAAAAAATATCCTGGCTAATCCAAGCTTTATAATGGCAGTGAATGGCTGTTTCTGTTTTTGAAGTCCATAAAAGTGCATCTATCCATCATAAAAGTAATCCACATGGCTCCGGGGGGTTAATAAAGGCCTTCTGAAGCAAAGCAATGCGTTTGTGTAAGAAAAATATCCATATTTAAAACTTCCACTAACTGTTGCACGTGTTCACGAGAGACTGGCGTTCCAGCGTATGACGTAGGACGCTCTGATGAGAATATGCTAGTTCTCGCGAGAACCAAGTTTGTTGACATCGAAGGACATCCATGTGAAGAATTGAATTGTTTGAGCTATACTCTACATTTAATTTTAATTATTTGATTATCTCGAAATCCTCCAACATTTTTCTTTAAACACCCTTGTTTTAAGGCCAATTCACACCACACAGACAAACGCCAACAAACACGTTTGTTGGAGTTTGTTGGATTAGTGTGATACCCCTGTCGGTGTTTGTTAGCGTTGGTCAGGGTTTGTTTTCTCCCATCTGAACATGTTCAGTCGGCGTTTGTTGGGTCGTGAATGTCTGAGCAGTGTGGTATGATTTTCCAACAAACTTTGATGTAATCTGACCTGGACACAAACCGTTGCCATGACAATGAGGCAAGTCCCTTGCAAAGACTGTATGTAGGTGCTGGGCATGCTTAGTAAATTATCCTTGTATTGAAAATGGCAGGTTTCTGGACAAATCAGAAAACAATTCTAGAGAAAGAGCAAGGAGATATTCATGAGAGAACACTGGACAAAGTTTGAGCGCACACACATAAGATCTGAGCGAGAGCTGAGCCATTTGAAAGTGCGCGTCCAGAAAGTTTTGTGCTAGAGTGAAAGAAATCCGCCTGCGAGTGAAGAGATTCGTTACATGGATGCACTCTCGCGTTACAATAAAGCGCTCTCGACATTTAACGGCATAGAAACGGCCTCAAATGAACAATAAAACGTGTCTGAAAGCTGCAATCTTTTATTTTTATTGGTTAAAAATGAATGGAGAATATCTTGTGTTTTTCCGTGGGTGCTCAACCATTTCCGTGGGTGCTCGAATTTGTCGGTGTCTGTTGGGGCAGTGTGAACATGAAATTTATTTTTCATAAAATTCTAAATCCAATGGCCAACTTGTTTGTTGCCGTTTGTCTGTGTGGTGTGAATTGGCCTTTATAAATTCGCGACCGGTGTTTTGTTTTGCTCTATCCTCTGCGCTTTCGCGTTCGTCACCGGAACGTCTCGGTTACGTATGTAACCCTCGTTCCCTGAAGGAAGGGAACGGAGACGTTACGTCAGTTACTGACGAAATGGGGGTTTCGCTTAGAAGCCAATCGCATAACGCAACCCCGCTCCACCGCGTGGGTATAAAGGGCGTTGCGTGGCAATCTCGCATTATGTTACCTGCTGAAGAGCCGAGGCATGAGCGTCTGGCCGTTCCAGCGGTACAGCGGAAGTGGCATGGGGACGTAACGTCTCCGTTCCCTTCCTTCAGGGAACGAGGGTTACATACGTAACTGAGACGTTCCCTTTTAGTCAGTACACTACGAGTTACGTCAGTTACTGACGAAATGGGGGTCCCAATACAATCTCGCCACGACGGCTGTCTTCCAGCGTCCTGCGCTGACCAGGGCTCCCTGCCGTGAGTCTTAGCACGAACGAGGGACTAGGCTCAACGCCGATACCAAGGTACACTGGGAAGCATATACCACGTGGAGAAATGCAACACAATGCCTGCCCGAAGGGAGGACTTAAGAATACACATATGACCCCCGTAGGGACTGCATATGGAGCACTCTGGGAATTTTTCAACCCCAGGTGTGGCAAGGGTGTCTTGCCAAGGGAAGACACGTGCTCAGAGAGACTTACCGTGGAATACACATGTGGGGGTTGCCCAACGGGGGAACCATGCACACGGAGGCACCTAGGCGAACACGAGGGCTGACCAAGCGGGCATGCACTCTGGTGTCGACATCAGCAGTGCTGGAGGAGCTCAGAGCTTACTGGGAAGCTCACCTGAGAGAAAATGCGCTTGCATCCAGTCAGTTGGTAGAGTAATGGCGCAGCAAGCGAAGACACCTGAGCCTGTCCAGTTACTGGCCACTTGGGGCAAGTACACGAGCGGACACAGGCTCCACTCAGAAATTATAAAATCTTGCGAATGTGTTGGGTGTTGCCCAGCCTGCAGCTCTACAAATGTCTGTCAGCGAGGCGCCATGCGATAAAGCCCAAGAGGAAGCAACACTCCTAGTGGAGTGTGCTCTAACCCCAAGGGGGCATGGCATGCCCTGAACCTGATATGCCAGGACAATGGCGTCCACTATCCAGTGAGACAACCTCTGCTTGGAGAGAGCCTTCCCTTTCTGCTGCCCTCCGTAACAGACAAAGAGCTGGTCTGAGGTCCTGAAACACTGCGTCCGGTCTATGTAGCGCGAAGGGCGCGTACTGGACAGAGCAGTGCCAAGGCTGGGTCTGCCTCCTCCATAGGCAGCGCTTGCAGGTTCACCACCTGATCCCTGAAGGGAGTGGTGGGAACCTTGGGCACATATCCAGGCAGGGTCTCAGGATCACGTGAGAATTGGCCAGCCCGAATTCCAGGCACGCTTCGTCAACCGAAAATGCCTGCAGTTCCCCTACCCTCTTGATGGAAGCCAGAGCAATCAAGAGCGCCACTTTCATTGAAAGGAACTTCAGCTCCACAGACTGCAGGGGCTCAAAGGGAGCTTTCTGCAGGGCAGATAAAACCACTGCAAGATCCCAAGAGGGTATTTGAGGAGGGCGAGGAGGATTTAATCTCCTCGCCCCTCTAAGGAACGTGCTGACCAGGTCGTGCTGACCTACCGTTTTTGAATCCACCAGGTCATGATGAGCCGAAATCGCGGCCACATAGACCTTCAGGGTGGAGGGAGACAGCCTTCGCTCCAACCCTTCTTGGAGGAAGGAAAGCACGGACCCGATTGAGCATTTCGTGGGGTCTTCTCGGCGAGAAGAGCACCAGGTGACGAAGAGGTTCCACTTCAACGCATAGGCCTGTCTCGTGGACAAGGCCCTAGCGGAAGTGATGGTAGACGCCACCTGAGGTGGCAGGGTACTCAAACCTACCACGTCCCGTCCAGGTCCCACACATGTAGGTTCCAAAGGTCGGGACGTGGGTGCCATATGGTGCCCCGTCTCTGAGTAAGGAGGTCCTTCCTCAGAGGGATCAACCAGGGAGGGGCTGTCGCAAGGAGTATGAGTTCTGAGAACCAGGTCTGGCCGGGACAATATGGGGCGACCAAAAGGACCTGCTCCCTGTCCTCCCTGATCTTGCACAGAACCTGTGCGAGAAGGCTCACTGGGGGAAACACATACTTGCGTGGGCCCCGCGGCCAGCTGTGCGCTAGTGCATCCGTGCCGAGGGTCCCCTCGGTCAGGGAGTAATACCAGCGGCAATGGGAAGAGTCGTGGGAGGCAAACAGATCTATCTGTGCGTCGCCGAACTGTTCCCAAATCAGCTGAACCGTCTGGGGATGGAGTCTCCATTCCCCCGGAAGCGGCTGAAACCATGACAGCTTGTCGGCTGCACGATTCAGTTCTCCCGGGATGTGAACGGCACGAAGCGACCTCAGATGCTTCTGACTCCATAGGAGGAGATGGCGGGCAAGTTGCGACATCTGGCGGGAGCGTAGACCACCTTGTCGGTTGATGTATGCTACTGTCGCCGTGCTGTCTGAACGGACCAGTACGTGCTTGTCCTTGAGCAGGGCTTGGAAGCGGTGCAGGGCAAGACGTACGGCCAGCAACTCGAGGCAATTGACATGCCATAGGCGCTGGGGTCCTCTCCAGGAGTCCACGGCAGCATGTCCATTGCACATGGCACCCCAGCCCGTGGCAGAGGCATCTGTTGATACAACAACATGCCTGGAAACTCGTTCTAGGGGAACACCTGCCCGTAGAAAACTGAGGTTCACCCACGGGGTGAAGGTCTGACGGCAGGCCCGAGTCACTGGAACCCGGAGCGTGCCGTGTTGCCATGCCCATCTCGGGACTCGATCGCGAAGCCAGTGCTGAAGCGGTCTCATATGAAGCAAACCGAGCAGCTGCGGATGCCATATGACCCAGGAGCCTCGGAAAACATTTCAGTGGAACCGCACTCTTGCCCTCGAACTGGCGAAGACAAATCAGCAGTGACTGCACGCGCTCACTCGTAAGCTGCGCGTACATGGCGACCGAGTCGATTTCCATACCGAGAACAGAGATCCTCTGCACTGGGGAGAGTTTGCTCTTTTCCCAGTTGACCCGAAGGCCCAGACGGGCAAGGTGCTGAAGCACCAGGTCCCTGTGTTCGCAAACCTGATCCCGAGAGTGGCCTAGACTCAGCCAGTCGTCGAGATAGTTCAGTATGCGAACCCCGTGTTGCCTGAGCGGCACAAGGGCTGCCTCGACGACCTTCGTAAAGACGCGAGAGGACAGGGCTAGCCCGAATAGGAGAACCATGTACTGATATGCCTGCCCCTCGAAGGCAAACCGTAGAAACGGTCTGTGTCGAGGAAGAATGGAGACATGAAAGTACGCGTCCTTCAGGTCGATCGCTGCAAACCAATCCAATGGACGAATGCATTCGAAAATGCGTTTGGCTGTCAACATCTTGAATGGAAGCCTGTAAAGGGTTCGATTCAAGATGCGCAGGTCCAGGATTGGCCGTAACCCACCGGTTTTCTTGGGTACAATGAAGTAAGGGCTGTAGAAGCCGGACTCCATCTCGGCTGGAGGGACGATCTCGACCGCACCCTTCGCCAGTAGGGTGGCGCCCTCCGCACGCATGACAGGGGCATTGCCACCCACCATGGTATAGCGGACTCCCCGAAAGCGGGGAGGAGACCGTGCGAACTGAATCGCATAGCTGAACCTGATGGTGCGAGCGAGCCAGCTGGACAGATTGGGAAGCGCTAGCCAGGCTCCCAGAAACTGTACCAGCGGGGTCATGCGAACCACAGGCGTACCCCCGATGGGGCAGCGAGGCGGAATGACCGGCCCAGACATGGGAGGCGTGGGAGCGTCCCGAGGTGTTGGCGGGGTCGAATTCCGCGCCCTGACAGAGGAGACCAGGGAAGGACCAGCGTTCCACGGGGGTCTCGTCTGCCAGGGGGCTGGCGACAGATGGGGCCGAGAGTGGCGAGGCTGCTTGGCGTCGCACACTGCCAGCCGCGCCCTCTTGAGGCTCGGAGGTGAAAATGACAGTTCTTTCTTTAACCATGAATAGGGTACCGCTTAGACTGCCGTTTAGCAGGCTGGGGGGCTGGGACGGGCGGCGCTGCCTTCCTGCGGCGTCCTCCACGTCTCGGCCCGGGTGAAAGCTGCACCCTCATCTGGCAACACCACAGGTTGCAGTGTGCTAGAAGGGGGTGTGGCCCGAGGAGGATTCGTCGGGTTGGCCCACACCGTCACCCTCAAGTCACCCTGACCACCAGCCAAAGTATTCCCACTCGTGGAGGGAATAGATTGGGGTGTGGTAGAGGGGACTCTTCCTCCAGCACGGAGATCACGGAGTCTTGACCGCAACACTGCGATGGCCATGTTCCCGCAGTGGGAACATGACTCATCCATGAACGCGCGCTCTGCGTGCACGAGGCCCAAGCACGCCAAACAGTGATCATGCCCGTCAAACGGAGGAACCAGCCAACCGCACCCAGGAACGGAGCACGGGCGAGACATCTTGAAACAGACATGCCGCGTGCAGCTCTTTTAGAGAAGAGTTTTTGCTCTGCAGAAATGCTGAAGCGCCTAGGGAGAACACACACGCTGTGCTAGATCACTGCACAGATCAGACAGGAATGCGGAACTCACTAGAACGCACCGTAACACCAACACTCTGGAGAGACACTCGTCTTGAAGAGAAAAAACGCTCAGGCAGTAACACTCGGCTCTGAAGCAGAAACATAATGCGAGATTGCCACGCAACGCCCCTTTATACCCACGCGGTGGGGCGGGGTTGCGTTATGCAAATTCCGCAGACCCATGGCAGCTTCATGCCATTGGCTCGTTTTGTAGAGCTCAAAGGCGATTGGCTTCTAAGCGAAACCCCCATTTCGTCAGTAACTGACGTAACTCGTAGTGTACTGACTGAAAGGGAACTTACGCTACACCTGCGTCCTACGTCATATGCTGGAACGCCAGTCTCATGAACAGTCTCATGACGCCAGTCTCATGAACGCGTGACAGTTAGCGGAAGTTAGAGATTACAGTTTGTAAAGTTTTAAATATGGATATTTTTCTTACACAAACGCATCGCTTTGCTTCAGAAGGCCTTTATTAACCCCCCGGAGCCGTGTGGAGCACTTTTATGATAGATAGATGCACTTTTATGGCTTTCAAAACAGAAACAGCCATTCACTGCCATTATAAAGCTTGGAAGAGCCAGGACATTTTTTAATATAACTCTAATTGTATTCATCTGAAAGAAGAATGTCATATACACCTAGGGTGACTTGAGGGTGAGTAAATAATGGGCTAATTTTCATTTTTGGGGAAACTATCCCTTTAAGAAACTTTAATTAATGCTGTCACGTAACAAATCTGCTTCATAGATAAAATTAAATGAATTGCTAATTACAACATTGAAATAAAAATGTAAAGGCTGTACAAATACTAGAAATCGTGAATATAAATAATTGGGAATCATGTTTTTAAAAAACAGTGCACATTTCATTTATCTATTATAACTTTTATGTCGTTTTGGTTGCTTGGCTGTTTCCTTATAAAGGTCCAGAAATTCATCAAGTTTTTGTCAGGTGTCTTTTTTAATTATATGATGTCATTACGTCTTGCCGCTAGCCAATCGCTGCATTGCTGATCATGGTTTCGAGTATTGATGCACCTGCCCTCTTCAGGGAACACAAGTGCTGTGTTCGAAATCGAAATGTTCGAAATGTGTTCACACTGCACGATGGATCAGCGACAGGGGGTTTCACATTGCAAGAATCACAGACAACTCTGTCCCGTCCGCAAACTCGGCATAAGTATGTCAATTGTTCACACACAGAGCCATAATGAGCGTGGAATGAGGTCCTGGGTCAACTACCATGTCAAGCTTCACAGTCACAATGAGAGTGGCAATGATATTTGCACTCTTGGTTAAGAGACTGTACGTTGACTGTACGAAACACAGTCAACAGGACCTGGTCGAAACCATGTAGAAGTTCAGGGGGACGGCAACTAAACTGATGTCGCCTCACACCGGGGGTGGAGTTGACACTGGTGAAACAGAACATGAAATGGCGGTGGCAGTGATATAAATCAGTTGAAGTTCAACAAAAGTATAAATCAGTTCAACAAAATTATGCGTAATGAGGCAACGGCCGAACCGGTGCTTAAATGAGTAGCGTATGATATATGGCAAACGTATCATAATCACGTGATGAACTATATCATTATAATGTGAATGTGACAAGCTGATAGGAACAGCATTGAGTTGGTGCGTCAACACAGGGCTGTATACAACCTGGTTGAAACCACTGAGGCGTGTAGCTCAGATCATATCTGAGGCTGGGTAGGCGGGTGCTCTGTTCACACAGACAGTACATGTGAGGCAAGCGATGACACATCTAAACTATAAAACCTTAAGAAGGTGTTGGGTGATGACCAGCCTGCCGCCATGCAAATGTCCTGAATAGATATGCCATTTGCCCATGCCCACGAGGAAGCCATTCCTCTGGTGGAGTGGGCTTGAACTCCTATAGGACATTACACACCCTTAGAGCCATAAGCCAAAGCAATTGCATCGACAATCCAGTGTGACAGTCTTTGCTTGGCAGAGATGGGCACTCGAGTCAATGACTCGGACTCGAGTCGTATTTTATGAGACTTCAGACTTGACTCGGGACTCGACCTGAAATGACTTCAGATTTGACTCGACTCGACAAAAAAGACTCGTGAATATTTTAAAAACAACTCAAGTCTTTAATCTTTCACAAAAAATTAGCTTTATTTGAATGTTATAACATCTGCTTCACATGTACGTGACGTGGTAGATCGGACCCTTGTTATAGAATTTGATTAGGGATGTCCATGTAATGCGCGTAAACTCCAAAACGTCCCATGAAACATGACAGGATCCATCGTGCCATATGTTCTCACATTTGAATTTATTACCATGTCAGATCGGCTAGATGCAAAGAATGTGTGGAAAACAATTAAAGACACCGGAACGACATTTTATTAGACATTGCATCCACAAAGGTTAGTCACATTAACTCACACATCTAGCTTTTAATGTGGTGTAGCTGGGTGGCTCTTTTGGATTGCCAGCCTGTTAAAACACGAATAAAATCTAACCTTTAAACCTAGCAATACGTTTTACTTTTATCAATCTTTTCGTAGTATATGCAGTTTTTCTTTCTGTTAATGTGTGTCTACGAGAGAGAGAGAGAGAGAGAGAGAGAGAGAAATATGTTAATCCATTTATTACTTAAAGCGCATATTTTAACGTATCGCAATCAGCATGCGTACAGTTTTCTATTGACTTGAAACAACTGGAAACATTCCGAGGTTTGATGTTTTCTGATAATGTCTGTCGTCAATAACAGCGCTGTATAACAAACGTGACTGGCGCCATCTTGTGTCCACTCAGCGACTGTATTGAAAATTACTACTCGTCTTGTTGCCAGGACAATTTTTTTATATTTTACATCATAATAGTTTATAACGTAACAGGCTGAATGTATCCCTTACATCTTAGGACCTTTATTACAAACAAAACAGATGATAGAAAGGTCAAATATTTTGTATAATTTCAAAAAAAAAAAAAAATAGGATTTTTGAATATGACATCTTTTTTGTAAGACATGAAATGACTCGACTCGGACTCATGACAAAAGACTTCAGACTTGATTCGGACTCCAGCTTAAAGACTTCAGACTTGACTTGGACTCCAGATGAAAGACTTGTGAACATCTCTGTTGCTTGGACACAGGCAGGCCTTTCGTGTGCCTTCCAAAACATACAAATAGCTGCTCTGAGAGAACTGTCTAGAGCGCTCAATATAAATACGCAACGCACATACAGGGCACAGCAAGAGCCTATTAAGCGGCTCCGCCCCGGCCGGTGTTTCGGGAAAGCAGATAGTGTTATGACCTGTGCTTTAAACGGAGTCGAAAGCACTTTAGGTACATAACCTTTCCTAGGCTTCAAGGTGACTCTGCAATCACCTGGCCCAAATTCAATGTATGAGTTGTCAATTGACAGCGCTTGCAGGTCCCCAACTCGCTTAACAGTGGCTAGCACGAGTAGGAGAGCTGTCTTGAGAGAGAACGAGCGCGAATAGGAGAGCTTTCTTGAGAGAGAGCGAGCGCAAGCTCGTTGATTGCAAGGGCTCAAACGGGGGTCCTGTGAAAGCGTCAGGCACAAGTGTTAAATGGGCAGTTAAATGGGTCTTCGCCCTGCGACCTGCACCTCACCGGCTGTGAGCGAGTGCATCCACCCCCAGGGGAGATTGTGTCAGTGAATAAAACAGTGGGCAGTGGGTGTTCTCCGCAGATGCAAAGAGATCCACCTCCGCCCTGCTGAATAGACTCCAAATCATATTGACAGTTAAAGGGTGTAATCTCCACTCTCTGTGGATCACCCCGCCCCTTGATAGCATGTCCGCACCGCAATTCACGTGACATGTACTGCCCGAATGGAGAGGAGGTATCAATCTGCCCACAGAATAAGATCTTTCGCTAGCCGCAGCAGAGGCCACGAGCTCACACCCCCTTGGTGATTTATAAACGCTACCACTGTCGTGTTGTCCATCCTGATGAGAATGTGACGGTGGTGAACATCAGGGAGAAAGCACTCGAGCGCTAGGTGAACAGCATTAAGCTCCAGGCAGTTTATGTGCCACGACTTCTTCGTTTATGACCACGTCCCGAAGGCTGGTCTGCCATCGCAAATGGCTCCCCAGTCCGTGCTCGATGCGTCTGTCTTAACAGTCTTTCTCCTGATCACCTGTATACAATAGGAATACCCCGGCGATACAGAATCATATCGCGCCAAGGGGACAGCGCATCCAAACAGTTTGATGCAAAAGGCACGCGATTCTTCAGCCAGAGCTGAAGCGGTCGCATATGCAGGAGCCCTAATTTGCACACTGTTGAGGTGGCAGCCATCTGGCCAAGCGTCCTCTGAAAGCTTTTTAGCGGAGGAGATTGCCCTAACTTGAAGACTGCAAGAGAGCTGATCAGTTTTTGTGAGCGCTCCTCCGAGAGATGCTTTCGCATAGTAATTGAATTCAGCTCCACTCCTAAAAAGGAGATGTTCTGGCTCGGTGCCAGCATGCTCTTTTGCATATTCATAGTCAGCCCTAAGACCTGAAGATGAGCGAGAAGTCTGAGTCTGTCATTGAGCAGCGCACTCTCTGATTGGGCTAAAACCAGCCAATCATCAAGATAGTTCAGGATAGTTCATGCGCATTCCGCTCTGCCTCAGAGGGGAGAGAGCTGCATCCACGTATTTCGTGAACGTGCACAGGGCCAGAGATAAACCGAAGGGCAGGACCGTGAATTGATATGCTATCCCCTCAAATGCAAATCTCAGGAAGCGCCTCTGGCGAGGGGCTACCTGAATGTGAAAATAACCATCCTATAAGTCCACAGAGAGAAACCAATCTCCCTGTCTGATGTGCGAGAGGATTTGCCTCAGCGTAATCATTTTGAATGAACACTTCAATAGCGCGCGATTCAGTGGCCTCAGATCCAAGATTGGGCGGAGTCCATCCTTCCATCCATCTCTGTCCTGCAGCCACAGCGAACTAGAGAGTGAGAAACAACGTGTCTCTCCCCTCTAAAGGATCCCGGATTGTGCATTCGACTCATGAGCGGTGCGTTCCACGACTTTGATATTTCGCTGTGCACCTCGGGGAAATAGGGCCCGGGCCTCCGCGGGGTGTCTTTTCGGCTGCTGTCCGACTGGAGGAACCATTCGTCCAGACGGCTTCTGGTCGGCTCGGCAGGAGGCGCCCACTCCAAACCGAGCTCATCAACTGCCTTGGACAGGTCGCATAGGAGCTCGACATCACTATGATGGAGGTCCCCCGTGACGCTGCCGTGGGGTGCAGTATAATCCAGCGGGCTGTTGGACCACTCATCGTTCAGAGGCGCTGCCACCAAAATGGCATCATCCCCATCTTCAGCGCCCTCCATAGCTCTGAAGGATACCATATCCTGCGCGTCGGGGGAAGGGCGGAGATCAGCGGTCATGAAGCGCACTGGAAGGGAACCTGTGACAGGGAGGCGAGAGGCACGTGGGCGCTGAGCCGACTGCTCGAAAGAGGCTGCAGAGGAAGAGCACGGCATGGCTTGGGCAAGTTCATCACCCTGGAGAGTCCGGAGGCTCATATCTCCACAGTAGGGGCAGTCCGAACCTCCAAGCTCCGCCTCTTCGTGGCCGTAAGTGTAGATCACGGTGAGTAGTCTTGATGATAGGCGCCTTGCTTCTTTCAGAAGGTTGGCTGAAGGAAAAGATTCTGAATGGATGACGTCCAAGCGCCGCCTTATATAGAGAGGGAAGCCCCTCTCAAATTTGCGCACTTGAACGCCATTGGCCAGTGTTACTGCCGTGATTCAATAAGGCTTCAGTACAATAATGGCTTTTTGACAATATAGTGTCCCCATCACTATACTGGGGCGTTAGGACCCATACAGACCACAGGGTGAGCACCTCCTGCTGGCCTCACTAACACCTCTTCCAGCAGCAACCTAGTTTTTCCAGAAGGTCTCCCATCCAAGTACTGACCAGGCTCAGCCCTGCTTAGCTTCAGTGGGAAACCAGTCTTGGGCTACAGGGTGATATGGCTGCTGGGTATAGGGGGGTGATTTCGGACACAGCCCAGAACACGCAGTAATCTCAGACTATTTTATCCAGATATTTTAATCAAATCCGCAAATTAGTTTGAAGAACCAAATTAGCCAGAGATCAGTTATCACAATTAGAAGATCTGGCGTCTGTCAAATCAACTCAGATGTATTAAGCGAGGTACGAAGAACGGACCCACGTGTTTTTTGGCAACACTGGACTGTGACTGGAGCACTGATGGCAGGAAATGACAGTAGCTCTGGTAGCAGTCCGGAAATGGAGGATGAATCGTGTAGGATTGCTGGAGGGAATGAATGGTGGAAAATAGTTTCGGAAAAGAAAGAAAACCAATAGAGTGGTGCAGGTATATCCTCACTTTGTAGGCCAACCGGCAGTTAGCATCACACTGGTTCCCTCGAGAAAGGATTTTCCCATAGGCTTTTGGATTATCGCAAAAAACAAGCTCCGTGATCAACAAAAGTTTATGATACTTACACGTTTTGTCCATCAAGATAATTATCACAGTTGAACACAAATTTTATTAATTTTGAATGCAGTCGCCAGAAGTAAAAGGCTAAAGGTAAGCTATAAACGGACTACACCACGGTCCCGCAATTTCAACGTCATTATCACTAAGCTTCCGACAACTCTTTCAGCTTTTATCTCAAAACATTTTCCCAGAACTTTTGAGTTAGACTAGTTTATAAGAGCACAATTATAAGCATAATGAGTCTGTAAAAGCAGACTGAGCTTACCTTTTCGACATGATGACATTTAATCTCCCCGTCAGCCTCTGTAGTCCCATTTAGCCACTTGTTAGCAACCACCTTTTCAAGATGCGTAACCGCTTCAAAAAAATTAACGAGTGGGGTAATACAGATGTATTTTATGTCGTATAATAAAACGTGAAAGTGTCTTGAGCTTGCGTGCACCACAGACCTTATTTCAGCCATTTAACCAAAATCCCATTCAAAAAACCCATTGACTTCACGACGAGGGAACCGGAAGTGCTAAAATGCTAACTCGCTTCCACGTTTTGGCCTACAAAGTGATGTCATACCTGTACCACTCTATAGTCAAGGATCATATACGGATAGTGGAAAGGAGGGTCACATGAGTAGGAAAAATACAGTAGAATGTAATGTTGAAATTCGCAGAACCAGGAATTACGATAAACCCAATTAAACTGACCAAAGCTCTGAAAAAAAGCATTACGAGAAATAAATAGTGCAAAGAAACTTTATTATCATGGGTAAAGATGAAAAACAACAAAAGAAGGCACTGAGTATAAATTCGATGCTTAGATATTCGGTATCATGCACACACAGTGATGAATAGGAAGCCTTGGGTTAGAGGTATAATTACTGGAATTTCTACTGATGTACCTGCTAATAAAATTAAAAGCTGCATTGAAGGGGGGAATGTAATTGGAGCAAAACAGCTTCAATATGTGAAAAAAAAATAAAGAAAGGATGGATAGTCTATTGGTTATGCTTCAGTTTGATGAAGAAAGATTGCCAGAGAGGGTAAAAAGGCTTTGTAAGTTACCCAGTAAGACCATACGTACCTCCTCCACTTAGATGCTTCAAGTGTCAGAAGTATGGACATGTTAGTGTGGTTTGCAGAGGAAAACAACGATGTGCGTGATGTGGGGGTGACTATGAATATGGTAAATGTGACGAACGAAGGTGCGAAAGCAAAATGCTGCAATTGCGGTGGTGAGCATAGTGCTGGATTTGGGGGATGCATTTCTCACATCAGTTATACATTTTGAAAATTCAAAACGTGAGAATATCGGAGGGGTTGACTTATGCTGAAGCAGCCCAAAAAGCAAAACAAAATGAGCAGAAACAGAGAGAGATAAAAACACAGGAATGGACTGGGAATGCTTTGGTTCAGAGAAAGATAAATGAGGATGAATTGGTGATCGGAAAAACGGAAAGTGATAAATTGTTCTGCTCAAACAGAAAGCAGAACGGAGAGAATTAAAATCATAATAAGGGCAGCAGAGAAATACTTGGATGTAGCAGGTGTAACTTTGGAAAAAAATAAATGACATGCTAAAGACTCAAACAAGTACTCAAACAACATGTGGAAGTTCATAATAAAAATGGTTTTAACGATTCTGCAATGGAATGCCAGAAGTCTTTTGCTAATGGACCAGAATTAAAAAAAGCTTATGGATCAACAAGATAAGAAACCAAATATAATTTGTATACAAGAAACTTAGTTAAAACCTCAATTAAATTTTGTTCTGCATAAAATTGTAAGGAAAGATAGGAAGAAGGACAGGTAATTGGGGTGGGGTGGTCACTTTTTTAAAGAATTACAGAGTCATTAATGAGATTGAAGAAAATGAATTGGTGGTTATAGATATATATGCAGAGAAACAAAATATCAGAATAATAAATTATTATAATCCTTGAAGTAGACTAAGTAAATAATTAGAAAAGGTTATTGGGTCAGAAAACCATAACAATTTGGAGTGGAGATTTTAATGCACATAGCACTTTATGGGGAAACCGTAATGAGGTAGAACTAACAGCATTAGAACTAAGTATGATGGAGGATAATATTATAGGAAAAAAGGGACAATGTAAAAAGAGGAAAGCAGTTCCTTGGACAGAGCAATGTACCTTGGACATGTCACAATATATCGCAATTCAAAAATGTGTATGTATTGTGGATAGTGACAATCTGTATTGTGTATAGTTCACCCAAAATGAAAATCAAAAAAATCAAGTTTATAGTACTACATTAAACTACTATATATAATGTTGAATATAATGTATAATATTGCAATGGGGAATATTTGTGGGTTCTGATAATGCCAAATGTTTTATGTTACCAGTAAAAAGTGGCCTACATTTTAAAAAATATATCTAGTCAGTGACAGAGTGCGAGCATATTCGTCTAAAATAAAATAAGTATTTTCAGTATATATTTTCAATATAAGAAAGCACAAGCTGAAGTAAGAAGAATAATCCGAGCAGCTAAAAAGAAGTACTGGAGAAATTGGTGTAATACAATAGGAGAAGATATTGACATAAGTGAACTATAGGAATCAATAAGAAAAATGGGAGGAATAGAAATCAAGCTCTACCAGTTTTAAAAAATGATGAAGGAAGAATGGCTGTGGCAGATAATGAAAAAGCTGAAATGCTGGCTAAAGTATTTGTTAAAGTCCATAGTGATGATGATGTATCAGATGATATTAAAAAGTATAGAAACCAGAATAAGAGTCAGCACCCATGATGAAAAGAAATCCTTCTAGAGACACTTTAGACGCAGATTTTACTATATATGATTTAAAGATGGCACTGGGGGGGTTATACATCTCCTGGAAGAGATGATATATGTTATGCAATGATCCAACATTTATCAGATAGATCTTTAAAAATTTAAACCTTTTCAACAAGATATGGAATGCAGGAAAGCTTCCTTCTTCGTGGAAGCATGGAATAATAGTACTAGTAGCCAACCCTGGAAAGGACAAATCCAATCCAATTAATTATAGGCCAATTGCATCAACTTCTACAGTGGGGAGAACAAGTATTTGATACACTGCAGATTTTGCAGGTTTGCCCACTTAAAAAGCATGTCGAAGTCTGTAATTTTTATCATAGGTACTCTTCAACTGTGAGAGACGGAATCTAAAACAAAAATCCAGAAAATCACATTGTATGATTTTTAAGTAATTAATTTGCATTTTATTGCATGACATAAGTATTTGATACATCAGAAAAGCAGAACTTAATATTTGGTACAGAAACCTTTGTTTGCAATTACAGAGATCATACGTTTCCTGTAGTTCTTGACCAGGTTTGCACACACTGCAGCAGGGATTTTGGCCCACTCCTCCATACAGACCTTCTCCAGATCCTTCAGGTTTCAGGGCTGTCGCTGGGCAATACGGACTTTCAGCTCCCTCCAAAGATTTTCTATTGGGTTCAGGTCTGGAGACTGGCTAGGCCACTCCAGGACCTTGAGATGCTTCTTACGGAGCCACTCCTTAGTTGCCCTGGCTGTGTGTTACGGGTCGTTGTCATGCTGGAAGACCCAGCCACGACCCATCTTCAGTGCTCTTACTGAGGGAAGGAGGTTGTTGGCCAAGATCTCGCGATACATGGCCCCATCCATCCTCCCCTCAATACGGTGCATTCGTCCTGTCCCCTTTGCAGAAAAGCATCCCCAAAGAATGATGTTTCCACCTCCATGCTTCCTGGTTGGGATGGTGTTCTTGGGGTTGTACTCATCCTTCTTCTTCCTCCAAACACGGCGAGTGGAGTTTAGACCAAAAAGCTCTATTTTTGTCTCATCAGACCACATGACCTTCTCCCATTCCTCCTCTGGATCATCCAGATGGTCATTGGCAAACTTCAGACGGGCCTGGACATGTGCTGGCTTGAGCAGGGGGACCTTGCGTGCGCTGCAGGATTTTAATCCATGACGGCGTAGTGTGTTACTAATGGTTTTCTTTGAGACTGTGGTCCCAGCTCTCTTCAGGTCATTGACCATGTCCTGCCGTGTAGTTCTGGGCTGATCCCTCACCTTCCTAATGATCATTGATGCCCCACAAGGTGAGATCTTGCATGGTGCCCCAGACCGAGGGAGATTGACCGTTATCTTGAACTTCTTCCATTTTCTAATAATTGCACCAACAGCTGTTGCCTTCTCACCAAGCTGCTTGCCTATTGTCCTGTAGCCCATCCCAGTCTTGTGCAGGTCTACAATTTTATCCCTGATGTCCTTAACACAGCTCTCTGTTCTTGGCCATTGTGGAGAGGTTGGAGTCTGTTTGATTGAGTGTGTGGACAGGTGTCTTTTATACAGGTAACAAGTTCAAACAGGTGCAGTTAATACAGGTAATGAGTGGAGAACAGGAGGGCTTCTTAAAGAAAAACTAACAGGTCTGTGAGAGCCGGAATTCTTACTGGTTGGTAGGTGATCAAATACTTATGTCATGCAATAAAATGCAAATTAATTATTTAAAAATCATACAATGTGATTTTCTGGATTTTTGTTTTAGATTCCATCTCTCACAGTTGAAGTGTACCTATGATAAAAATGACAGACCTCTACATGCTTTGTAAGTAGGAAAACCTGCAAAATCGGCAGTGTATCAAATACTTGTTCTCCCCACTGTAATTTATGTAAACTGATGGAAAAAAAACTATTATTCGTTGACTGAACTATATATTGGGAATAAAAGGAATTATATCGACATACCAGAGTGGATTTAGGGCAAGTCGGAATACAGTGGATGCTGTTTTAAGCCTAGAAGCGGATATCAGGAAAGCTCAAGCAAATAAAGAAGTATTGGTAGGGGTTTTATTTGATATTGAGAAAGCATATGATATGCTTTGGAAAGAGGTATGGGAATTGGAGGTAAATATGATCAAATATGGCTGTAAAAAATAAATCTGCATTGTTTATCCTTTTGATCTTTTATTCAAAAAATTCACAAAAATCTAAACTTTCATTAAAGTAAAAGAGTTCAAAGTGGGGGGTAAATCACATTATGAAATAAATGCTTTTCTCAAAACACGTTGGCTACAATTATTGGCACCCTTTTATTAAATACTTTTTGCAACCTCCTTTTGCCAAGATAACAGCTCTGAGCCTTCTTCTACACCTGACAAGAGATCAGAGACCATTCCTCCATACAGAATCTCTCCAGATCCTTCAGATTCCCAGATCCATGTTGGTGCTTCTTCTCTTCAGTCCACCCCAGCCATTTTCTATAGGGTTGAGGTCAGGGAAATGGGACGGTCATGGCAGAAGCTTCATTTTGTGCTCAGTGGCACATTTGTGTGTTGATTTTGATGTTTGTTTTGGATCGTTGTCCTGATGGAAGATCCAACCACGGCCCATTATAAGATTTCTAGCAGAGGCCGTCAGGTTTTGATTTTTTATCTGTTGGTATTTGCTAGAATCCATTATACCATGTATCTGAACAAGATGTCCAGGACCTCCAGCAAAAAAATAGGCCCACAACATTAAAGATCCAGCGGTATTTTTAACCGTGGGCATGGGGTACTTTTTATCCCTGTTTGCACCAAACCCATCTGGTGGTTTTGCTGCCAAAAAGCTCTTTTTATAGTTTCATCTGACCATAGAACCAGGTCCCTTTTGTCTGACAACTGAATATGCTGGAGTTTGTTTCTGGATGAGCAAGAAGGATTTTTCTTGAATCCCTCCCAAACAACATGAGGTGATGTAGGGGTTGTTTGATTTTTTTTTTTTTAGGCTTTCTGACCCCAAGACTCAACTAATCTCTGCGATTCTCCATCTGTGATCCTTGGAGAGTCTTTGGCCACTCAAACTTTCCTCCTCGCCGTGCATTAAGACAATATAGACACACGTCCTCTTCCAGGCAGATTCGTAACATCTTTAGTTGATTGGAACTTCTTAATTATTGCCCTGATGGTGGAAATGGGAATTTTCAATGCTTTAGCTATTTTCCTACAGCCACTTTCTATTTTGTGAAGCTCAACAATCTTTTGCTGCACATCAGAACTATATTCTTTGGCTTTACTCATTGTGATGAATGATTAAGGGAATTTGGCCTTTGTGTTTCCTCATATTTATACTCCTGTGGAACAAGACATCATAGCTGGACAATTTCATGTTCCTAGTCACCCTGGTGTGCTAAAAAATGTAATTATTAATGGGAATATACTTCAGAGACATTTTACTCATAAAAAATTCTAGGGGTGCCAATAATTGTGGCCAACGTGTTTTGGAGAAAAGCATTTATTTCATAATGTGATTTACCCCCCACTTTCAATTCTTTTACTTCAATGAAAGGTTAGATTTTTGTGAATTTTTTTAATAAAAGATCAAAAGGATAAACAATGCAGATTTATTTTTTACAGCCATATTTGTTCATATTTACCAGGGGTGCCAATAATTCTGACCACCACTGTAGATAATGGAACTCCTCAAAGAAGTGTATGCAGCCCAGTATTTTTTTAATATTATGATAAATTATATTTTAGTCATTTTAAAAGTGACATAAGGGCATTATTTTCAGATGATGGGGCAATATGGAAAAGAGGAAGAAATATTTCATGTGTATCACAAAGATTACAAAAAGCAGTAGATGAAGTGGAGGTATGGGCAAATAATTGGAGCTTCAAAATTATCTGTGGCTAAAACTAAAGTTATATGTTTCACTAAAAGGAAAAGTGTACCAGAGGTTAAATAGAAGTTATACAAACAGGAGCTAGAGCAAGTATCAGTAGTTAAATATATTGGTGTATGGATGGAACCTAGACTGACATTTGCAATGCATGCTAAAAAACTGTTCAAAAAAATGTAAAACAGGAGTAAATATTTAACGATGTTTATCTGGGGTTGAATGGGAACATGGAAACAAAAACATTAAAAGCTTTGGATGGATTGCTTAACATGGAAGTACCTGGTATTGCAGACTGTGATGTTAGCCTAACTGTGATATTATCCAGTATACCACCGTGGATGTTTCGCCAATAGTAGACTTTCGAATACAAATAGAAATTAAGAATGAAAAGATACCCCTAAGAACATTAGTGTACAGCAGTATTTAAATCAGACATATTCATCGTGGTTACATATACACTATCTTGCCAAAAGTTTTGAGACGCCTGCCTTTACATGCACATGAACTTTAATGACATCCCATTCTTAATCCATAGGGTTTAATATGGAGTTGGCCCACCCTTTGCAGCTATAACAGCTTCAACTCTTCTGGGAAGGCTTTCCACAAGGTTTAGGAATGTGTTTATGGGAATTTTTGACCATTCTTTTAGAAGCGTATTCGTGAGGTCAGTCGCTGATGTTGGACGGGAAGGCAGTCTCCGCTCTAATTCATCCCAAAGGTGTTCTATCGGGTTGAGGTCAGGACTCTGTGCAGGCCAGTGAAGTTCCCACACCAAACTCGCTCATCCATGTCTTTATGGACCTTGCTTTGTGCACTGGTGCGCAGTCATGTTGGAACAGGAAGGGGCCATCCCCAAACTGTTCCCACAAAGTTGGGAGCATGAAATTGTCCAAGATGTCTTGGTATGCTGAAGCATTAAGAGTTCCTTTCACTGGAACTAAGGGGCCAAGCCCTACCCCAGAAAAACAACCCCACACCATAATCTCCCCTCCACCAAACTTTACACATGGCACAATGCAGTCAGGCAAGTAACGTTCTCCTGGCAACCGCCAAATCCAGACTCGTCCATCGGATTGCCAGACAGAGAACCGTGATTCGTCACTCCAGAGAACACGTCTCCACTGCTCTAGAGTCCAGTGGCGGCGTGTTTACACCACTGCATCCAACGCTTTGCATTGCACATGGTGATGTAAGGCTTGGATGCAGCTGCTCGGCCATGGAAACCCATTCCATGAAGCTCTCTACACACTGTTCGTGAGCTAATCTGAAGGCCACATGCAGTTTGGTGGTATGTATCTATTGGCAGAAAGTTGGCGACTTCTGCGCACTGCGCCTCAGCATGTGCTGACCCCGCTCTGTGATTTTACGTGGCCTACCACTTCGTGGCTAAGTTGCTGTTGTTCCCAGTTGCTTCCACTTTGTTATAATACTACTAACAGTTGACCGTGGAATATTAAGTAGTGAGGACATTTCACAAATGGACTTATTGCACAGGTAGCAACCTATCACGGTACCACGCTTGAATTCACTGAGCTCCTGGGAGCCACCCATTCTTTCACAAATGTTTGTAGATGCAGTCTGCAATATAGTGTATATACTGATGGTTCTAAAGATCCTATCTCTGGAAGAACAGCTGCTGCTCTATATATTCCTAAGTTTCAAACTAATATTAAGAAAAGAATAACTGATCATGTATCTGTGTATCCAGCAGAATTAATAGCTATAATGGTAGCACTCAAGTGGGTAGAGAATGTAAAACTAAGACTAGTAGTAATATGTTCTGACTCTCATGCAGCAATCTCAAGCCTTGCAAGTGGAGTAAAATCATCAAGGCAAGACATTATATATGAGATTCTTGCAAGTTTGTTAAGAATAAGTAGTGTAAGCTTAATGTTCTTGTGGGTTCCTGCTCATGGGGGAGTGGAGGCTAATGAAATGGTTGATAAGCTAGCTAAGCAAACTCTAAAACACACTAAAATAGATATACAAGTAGCAAAGTAGTAGTAGCAACAACAAGTAGCAAAGTAGTAATAGCAAGTAGTATACTAAACAAAAAAGAGATTAAAGGGAAAATTACAGAATTCATAAACAACGAATGGCAAGAAGTATGGAACTGCGATAGCAAGGGCAGACCACAACAGCAGCATGTAATCCACCATGAAAGCATAGATGTTATCTTTTGTTTTGCTGTAAATAATCACTTAACACTAAATAATGTAAGCCACTGGGAGACCGCAGACGGTTGTCATTCACTGTATTGCATTAATAAAAAGTCGGTTAATATAACTGCTTAATACAGTGTCTGTTTGTACAAAAATAAAGTTCAACATAAGCCTATCAATGAAGTGGGGTCTACGTTTTTTTTATCAGTTTATTTATTTTGATAAACATGAGACAATATAACATTGCAACTACATGAAAAGAGGTTTTACTGTTATAAATGCATGAAGTTGAACAAGCCCATTGACTTGGTCGGTGTCTAGTCATAGCTTGGGTCGGATTATCCGTACAGTATCCATGACTGGACAAAAGACCAATGGGGTGTCATTTTCTCGTCAAAATGCATGCTGCTCCCCCAAGTATTACAAAACACAATAGAAACTAAATCTTTTAAAGAAGGAAAACTTTAATATTATCTTTTGCTGGGTTCCAAGTCACATTGAACTGACTGGTAATGAGAGAGTGGACACGGCTGCCAGAGACGGAAGTATCTGACTGTCAAATACCACCTTCTGATTTCAGACCATTAATTAGTTTATACATCACTAACAAGTGGCAGAAGGAATGGGATGAATATAAAAAATAATAAACTGTATGAAATAAACCCCAGTATAAAAAGAAGTGTCTTCCATAACTTAAAATCAAGACATGACCAAGTCACTAGGTGCCGACTGGGTCACTCAAGACTTACACATGGGTTTCTATAAGTTCCTCCTTTATGTCTCAGTCTTGTGTCAAGTTCCTTTGACAGTTAAACATATTCTGTTGGACTGTTATTTTTATGATATTGCTAGAAAACTTTTTTATTTTACATGATACGTGGAATATTTTGGAATGTGTCACCTGAATGTATTTTAGATTTCTATGTTATGTCAAGTTGAAATGTTTTATATAATTATTTTATATTTTATAGATTGTGATATTGACCTTGTGTTTGCCATGTAAATAGACTCAATGCTAACATGGCGTTATAAATTGAATAAACAAACACAACATAATAGCCTAACTTCATAAATCATCCAGTCTTACGATGAAGACGTTTATTCAGTGTTCCTGAATTTAATGGATTTAGAATATTAATTACATACATTTAACGTATTAAAATTATCATAAAACAGAGTCTTGTGCTATGAGATGGCTATTTTTCTGAATGCAATGCAAAGGGCATTTGTTTAATAAGTTTGTTTGGGCTAGGATAGAAACATGAAATGCGCAGCCTAATGTCAAACATTAATTTAACGCAGTACCACGTTTAACAAATATTTGTCAAAAACCTAAAAGCCAGTTATTGATGAGCTGTTTGGCATCAATTACACAGGTTTATATCAAGTTTAAAAATTCCTCAATTTTCTGTTGTCTTGCATGTAGCTTTGTTTATTTATTCGATTTTCTTGTTCGTACAGCCATGCACGAATGAATTCCTAGTTCCTATGGTTTCAGCATTTACATTTAACAAAGCAAATTTGGAGTTGACATGTCAGTGTCACAATATTATTCAAATTGTCTTCAAATTACTGACAATGGCAACGTTTTTTTTTTATTTGCTTTTTTATAGCAACAGTCTTCATCGAAAAACTGGGTGATTTATGAAGCTGTTATGTTGTGTAATATTTGGGGGAGCAGCATGCATTTTGACGAGAAAATGTTATTCAAGTGTCATACATGTAATGTGACTATATCAGCTTGTGAGCATGAGGCACAAGTTAACATGAGCCCAGCCCTTTCCCATAATGAAATAAATTAGACTTTTGAATGATTTGACATCAATAACCTCACACATTCTGTCACTATGTGATAGCTAATCGTGATAAGATGCTTTGACGATAAGTTGTCTGCTTTTTTTTGATGCAGTTCAAGTCCCGCACTTTTGCCGTTACAAGTAATGAAATCCCTTATTTTTTCATCTTTACAATAATACCAGCATCATGTAGTACAAATGTTTCATTGTAATTGACGTATTGCACAGGCTTTTGGAATTGACGAACGGCTCCATCTGTTTATTTGGCAGTATATAAAACTTCAGATCAGGGTTTTTTTTTTAACTTATTAGAGGTGCAGAACACCACACAGCACCTCTTGGCATTGCACCAAGCAAAAATCAATCGTAATCATTACAAACAGTAAGATCAATCACCTAACAAGTCTACGTGTGTTAATTCGAATAGTTTGTTTTCCCCCATGGCATAAACGGACATGACGTTTTCATAGGTGTTCCCAGTAATGCAGACCAATATTTAGCAGTGATCATAGCTGCGTCCCAACACTTCGAAGGCTGCATTTGAAGGCTGATTGTGGTATTTTGTATGCATGTACTGCTGTGTCGTATTCTTCTTAAGATTGCACCCGTCTTAATAGTTTTCATAAGTGTTTCCTTTTTCTCTTGTTTTAGGACAATTCTGGAGAAAATGGGCCTGCTGGGGAAGGTCACTTCCTTGCAGGTAAAAAAAAAATGGGACAACTTAAAAAAAAAACAAAGTATGCAAATTAATAGACACATCTTTGCTTCATATAAATATGAAATTTATAATCAATTTCATAATATAAATGGTAATGAAATTGAAAGAATAACAGCTGTGTAGGTGTTTAGCTGCATCTAATTGTTTTGATAATATTTCATTTTTTAGATTTGGAATATTTTCAATATGATAGGCCTATTACTTTAGAAATGTAGCAAATTGCTGTCTTATTCAATTTTGTATTATGTTAATTTTGAAAAGAGAGTATGTAAACATGCAAGTTGGCATATTGCAATGGTATAATGGGTCTTGTTCAGCAACTGATCAATTTTTAACGGACTGATTTGTAGTTTCCCACCGATAACAATTGTGACCAAGAATAATTCTCATGCTTTCACTAACTTTAAAAATTTAAAAGGCATTAAGTTTGTTTCTTCATGCAATTTGTAAACTATGTCTTCTCACTTTGAATGTGGTAGTAATCAATTTGTGAAAAATACAGATTTCCCATCATGTTAAAATATCGGGTTATAAAGCTTTACAATAAAACTATTTATGGTTAATATTGCCTTTGCATCCAACAAATGAATATTTAGCGTGATAGGTTTTTAAAAAATCAACTCTGACATGACAAAAATGACACTCTTTCATTTTTTTTAATCTTAAATTTTATTAAATGAACTATTTTATATCTGATGGGTTAAGGCCAGGTATAAGGAAACTCAAATGCAAAATGCAAATGCAGCTCAAATGCAAATGGCTTAATACATAGAAAACATCCTAAAGCATATGGCTACTGTTAAAAAAAATATGAAATATATAGATTTCCACAAAGGAAAACTATACACATATCCCTTATATTTCCCAAAAAGTGAAGGCAAAAGTGTAAAGAAATGCAAATATATTCTCATTCAGTGTCCATCACTTGGACAGATTCATCCACAACATCCAGTGTTAATGGAATCACTGTTTTTGTGAGCACAGCAGTAGTTCCTGGCTTGTATCTGTACGTACCCTCCCTGGTGCATTAGAAGAAAGAGAGAAAATGTTTTTGAATCTTAAGATATTTTATGAATAAATATGTACAGTTTGTAAAGTTGTGAGGGATATTAAAAGAGAGTTGATCAGGATGAGAGTTGATTAGGGGTGTATTCCAGAAAGCAGGTTATGCATAAGTTTATGTGGTATAAGTAAATAGATAGCCTTAACATTCGATTCCAAAAACTGAGGTAACCTTCTGGGTACCTGTAAGTAGCCACAGCAATCCATTTGCTGAATTAATTTGCTGTGTGTTTATTTTATTTTTTACTTATTTTGAGAATGTAGTTGTGTCCCAAATTATGTACTATACACTATTTACTCTACTGTTTAGTGTATGAATTTTACACACTCTGTTTTTTCGGTTAAATAAGTAAAATAAATACTGCACTTTTACTTACTTTGGAATTTCCAGTGTGAACACAATCACACTCAGGGCCAAGTTTTTGCTCAGTTGAAATCACATTCCAGTCCCCCTCGGTTGAAATTATGGGGGCTGGGGCCCTACAATCCTCACCACCTTATTTTATTCATTTGTAGGGATTGTTTTGTTTATTTTATGGAGAGCTTGCAGGTAATTAAGAGACTATTAACTACAACTCTTCCTTATTATTATACAAATGGGTCATTAAAAATGTCTACAAATTTATATCAGAGATCAGGTAAAAACCATACAGGTATAAGCACTGGTTCATGAGTTCACAGAGATTGCCCTCTAGCGGCGAAATGCTCAAATGCTAGTATAGTTCACAAGAATAGTTCACAAGTAAGTGAATAGAGTACTGCAGGGATGACATTTTTGTAGGCCAAAACCCAGAAATGAGTTCGCATTTTAGCACTTCCGGTTCCATCATCCTGAAGTCAGTAGTTTTTGTTGGGCTTTTGGTTAAATGCCAGAAATAAGGTCTGTGGTTAGGCAATTGCAATTATCATTGCAATTTTTTAAAAAGCTTTTACTTGTCTTGGAAAAGGCGTTTGCTAACAAGTGGCTATGTAAATGGCACTACAAAGGTTGTCGGGGACATTAAATGTCATCACACTTAACCTGAAAACTCATCTACTCACTAGTCGGAAGTTGGCCATTTTTCAGAACTCGGAAGCTTAGTGATGGTGATGCTGAGGTCATGCAACGTGGTGTAGTTTGTTTATAGCCTTCTGACAATTGTATTTAAAGGGTTAGTTCACCCAAAAATGAAAATTCTGTCATTAATTACTCACCCTCATGTCGTTCCAAACCCGTAAGACCTTAGTTCATCTTTGGAACACAAATTAAGATATTTTTGATGAAATCTGAGAGCTCTCTGACCTCTCCATAGACAGCAATTTAATTAACACTTTCAAGGCCCAGAAAGGTAGTAAAACCATTGTTAAAATAGTCCATGTGACTACAGTGGTTCAACCTTAATTTTATGAAGCGACGAGAATACTTTTTGTGCGCAAAAACAAACAAAAATAACAAATTTATTAAACAATTTACTTTACATTAAACTTACTCACAGTTATCAGTTTCAAAACATTGCCAGTAGTATGTTCAGTCAATTCAAGAGTATGTTCATTGTGAACACACACATACAGGAAGGTGCATCCCAGTAAAGAGCTCTGCAGTGATGACTATTTTTGTAGGCCAACCCAGAAGTTAGCATCAACCTGGTTCCCTCAACAAAAATCCAATAGGATTTTTTCATTGACTTTTTTGGATTATTGCAGAAAATAAGCTCTGTGACCATACATTTTTTATGATTCTTGCACTTTTTGTTCATCATGATAATCTTCACAAATGAACACAACTTTTAACTTTGAAGCCTTAAAGAGATAGTTCACCCAAAAATGTCATTAATTACTCACCCTCATGTTGTTCTAAACCCGTTCATCTTCAGAACACAAATTAAGATATTTTTGATGAAATCCGAGAGCTCTCTGACCTCTCCATAGACAGCTATTTAATTAACACTTTCAAGGCCCAGATAGGTAGTAAAAACATTGTTAAAATAGTCCATGTGACTCCAGTGTTTCAACCTTAACTTAATGAAGCAACGAGAATACTTTCTGTGCGCAAAAACAAACAGAAATAACGACTTTATCCAACAATTTTGTTCTTGCCTGTGTCAGTCTCCTACGCAGCTTATGTTGTAAATATAGTGCAGCTCCCTTGTCATCATCACACGCATGCGTCGTGGTGCTCACGTGAACAGCATCGGCTGCTGTAGAACTCGAAAGCACTGCACTGTTTACAACAGAAACTGCGTAGCAGACTGACACAGGCTAGAACAAAATTGTTGGATAAAGTCGTTATTTCTGTTTGTTTTTGCGCACAGAAAGTATTCTCGTTGCTTCATTAAGTTAAGGTTGAAACACTGGAGTCACATGGACTATTTTAACAATGTTTTTACTACCTATCTGGGCCTTGAAAGTGTTAATTAAATAGCTGTCTATGGAGAGGTCAGAGAGCTCTCGGATTTCATCAAAAATATCTTAATTTGTGTTCTGAAGATGAACGGGTTTAGAACAACATGAGGGTGAGTAATTAATGACATTTTTGGGTGAACTATCTCTTTAAGGCTTCAAAGTTAAAAGTTGTGTTCATTTGTGAAGATTATCATGATGAACAAAAAGTGCAAGAATCATAAAAAATGTATGGTCACAGAGCTTATTTTCTGCAATAATCCAAAAAAGTCAATGAAAAAATCCTATTGGATTTTTGTTGAGGGAACCAGGTTGATGCTAACTTCTGGGTTGGCCTACAAAAATAGTCATCACTGCAGAGCTCTTTACTGGGATGCACCTTCCTGTATGTGTGTGTTCACAATGAACATACTCTTGAATTGACTGAACATACTACTGGCAATGTTTTGAAACTGATAACTGTGAGTAAGAAAGGTAAGCAACCGAGAGTTCGGGGTAACCCTGCTTTCTGGAAAACCCAGGACAATGGGTATATTTTAAAATTCTCATTTTAAAATGATGAAGAATTAGATAATGGTACTGTAGTCTTCCACATTACACTGGTCTATGTGTCTTACCTCAGTCCTTTCTGAACAGGCTGGTCATATCCCCTCAGATAATCTACAGCTTTCTCTGTGATCACACATAGGTCTACATTGCTGCCGGAACCCAGATCACAGAAGATGCCTGCAGTGATGGCTTCTTTCACCAACTGCTTTGCTTCCTCCAGCTTTTCATCCCCAAGAGTTTATGTAGGTGTGGGTTTGACAAGAACAAATACAGAACGTGTGTTTGGGGAGTGGAATTCAACAAAAAAAATCACATTGTGGGTAAGAAGCAAAGAATAAAAACAAATAATTTTTTTGCAGATTGTAATAGAAAATGGGAACAAAATTCCTTGAAAATGTTCTGAAACAGGATGCAACAGTTGGATATCTGTATGAATGTTTTGCAAAAAACTAAATATTTTGATTTATTTTAAAATATGTTGATTATACATATGCCATAAATCAATAGTTTTATGTTGTGCTGTTCTGTTATTTAAAATTATTCATTGGTTTGTAGTTAATTTTCACATAAAAGTTGTGAGTCAGTGTGAGTCAGTTTGTCAGTGAATGTTACATTAAGCACTCAAATTTGGTAAACGGAAGCTCAACCATGCTTGCTTGACACGCAAGAACCATTGAGGTTCATTCTTGTGTGTCATGCCAGCATGTTTGAGCTTCCGCAAGAACCAATGAGGTTTGTTCTCAAGCATCAAGCAAGTTCTTGGGTGAACTACCCCTTTAATGGGCCCTCAGGGGTCCCTAGACAGCAAATATGCAATACCATGTTGGAAAATATCAATAAGAATGTCTAAAAACAGTTGTCTGACCTCCATGTTTGGCTTGTAACGATCTTCAAATACAGAAATGGCAGAAGCTGCTCCAGATCCTGAAATATATAGTTTTGTTAAATAAGTGCAGCTGGCAAAAAAAAAAAAAAAAATCTGATTGTATTCATTCAAAGAAAGGGGATAGAGTACCCATGGTAAGGAAAGGAAGCTTATCATATGAACCATGAGGGTAGACGCTATAGAGCTGTGGGCCGTTAATATCCACACCTCCCACAATTAGAGAAGAACCAATGTGCCCCTGATACCTACAAAAAATGGGAAACAATCAGCCCTAGTCCTGGGACTATCTAAATAGATAAGATATATTTACATAGCCCTTTAAGATAAATTAATATTATCAGTTAACGAGTAAGCAATATCTCAAATACAGAATGATGTATTGATGTACAGTCATGTGAAAATGTTATTACCCTATTGAATTCCATGGTTTTCTGTATCAGGACATAATAAAAGATCATCTAGTGCTTGGCAGGTCTTAAAATATGGAAAATAAAACCTCAGATGAACAACAACACATGACATATTACACTGTGTCATTATTTATTTAGCAAAAATAAAGTCAAGATGGAAAAACCATGGGTGACAAAGTTAGGACACCCTATCATTCAATTGCCTGTAGATCCACTTTTAGCAGCAATAACTTGAAGTAATCATTTTCTGCATGATTTATCAGTCTCTCACATCATTCTGGAGGAATTTTGGTCCACTCTTTACAACATTGCTTCAGTTTGTTGAGGTTTGTGGGCATTTGTTAATGCACAGCTCTTGTCACAGCATTTCAGTCAGGATGAGGTCTGGACTTTAACATTTAACATGTTAACTGAGGCCTGTAGAGTGTGAGGTGTAGTTCATCATCATCACCTTTATTTATATAGCGCTTTTTACAATGCCAATTGTTTCAAAGCAGCTTCACAGTGGTAACA
Organism: Coreius guichenoti; assembly: GCA_039654105.1. Classification (NCBI taxonomy): domain Eukaryota; kingdom Metazoa; phylum Chordata; class Actinopteri; order Cypriniformes; family Gobionidae; genus Coreius; species Coreius guichenoti. The sequence continues at coordinate 16,741,297 of CM077184.1, read as the reverse complement.
GGAAAATAATGCAACAGAATTTGATTCGGCTGTACAGCCGCTCGGTGATGTCATCCAGCTCATTTCAATTATCATATATTGTCAATGCGGGCAGATCAGTAATATAGTTGAAATTTAAGTGTCCCCAACTGAGCAAGCCAAAAGCCAAAGGCGACGGTGGCAAGGAACCAAAACTCCTTCAGGGCCAGAATGGAGAAAAAAACCTTGGGAGAAACCAGGCTCAGTCGGGGTGCCAGCTCTCCTCTGGCTGACGAACAAATAGTGTATGATTATGATTCTGGCAACATTACAGGTCAGAAGTCATATTAGATCGAAAGATATTCGTAGGATTATTCGAAAGATTGGAGTTGTCACGCCGGGGACGGGTTTAATGAGGATGTCGTGTCGATGCGGCATTTACAGGGGGGAGTTTCTTGGGGGGAGTTTCTTGGAGTTCTTGGGTTGTCTGCAATTTTTCTGAGCATTACACAGTCTAATATTGGGGTGAATTTGCTGGGACATCCACTCATGGGAAGATTGGTTTCTGTTTTGAATGTCTTCCACTTGTGAATAATCTTCCTCACTGTAGAATGATGGACTTTAAATTGTTTGGAAATAGCCTTGTAACCCTTCGCAGATTGATGGCAGCAACAATTGCTTCTCTAAGATCATTGCTGATGTCTTTCCTCCTTGGCATTGTGTTAACACATCAGAACGCTCCAGACCAGCAAACTGCCAAAACTTCTGCTTCTATAGAGGTGATCACACTTGCTGATGATCAGTTAATCAAAGGCATTTGATTAGCAGTACCTGACCATTACTTAACCTCTTAATTCCTATGTTAACAGTAAGGGTGTCCTAACTTTGTCACCCATAGCTTTTCCATTTTGGCTTTATTTTTGCTAAATAAATAATGACACAGTGTAATATGCCATGTGTTGTTGTTCATCTGAGGTTTTATTTTCTAAATTAAGACCTGACAAGATGATTTTTTTTTATTATGTCCTGATACAGAAAGCCATGGAATTCAATAGGGTGTCCTAACATTTTCACATGACTGTATGAATCATTTTGGCATGATCACTTTAATCAAATTAAACGACTTTATGACACTCTTTCACCTGAACAGCATCTGTTTGAGCTGTCGGGTCACCATGGCCACAAGAGGAGGTCGTCCTGTGCTCAGCGAATGCAGTTCCACATTTGATGACATCATCTGAGTAGTGACCTCAGCATCAGCAGCAACACCTGCACCACAACAGCTATTGTGGAAAAAAATAAAAAATAAAAATAACAAATAAAAACAGGCACTATAAAATTTAGTTTAGACAGAGACTTGATTTATGATGATGAGCAATCAAAATATTCACTCACTAGATGTTGGGAGCTATGTAGTGGATTTTCATGCAGTTTTTATCAGCTACGACCATGTCATCTGTGGCTCTGGTGTCTGCACCTAAAATCACTCCATCCTAAAAAAAAATCAATTTATTTTATTTTTAAAATCCATTTATCCAGTTTATTATAATTAAATATTATATACCATTATATTAATTTAATATAGCTACGTTTATTTGCAGCTACTTGAATTACAATATAGACTTAAATGACATGGACATGAATAATGACATGGACATGAATTACAACATAGACTTAAATTACAAATATTTAATCAGTAATTAACTACATAAATCGTGCTTTGCGGTTTCAAAACAGACTTTGAATATCAGGCCCGCGATGGTGGTACCAGTCTTCCTGGCGTTTGGTGCACTGTAACCCTTCTCTGATAAATTTGCTTCCAGAACAGCATTTCTATGAATGTATAAACAAACAAATAATACAAATACAATTAAGAGACATGGCAATGTACTAATGTACTTTAATGTTTGTATGTTTAGGAGTAGGCTAGGCCATGTTTAGCCTACTCATTCGTGCGTCAAAACACTTTAACGAAGCCAGACGTATGCAACACATCACAGTATGCATATTAGCGCTAAGCAATCATTGTAAATTGTATTTTATGTTTTGATCATATCATTTATTGTTTACGTCTTGATCATATTGGTATAGATATCTCACCTGCGCGTGTTCTCAAAAGAGAATCCTCCGGTCGGCGTCTTTGTCAATGTGTTTAGCATCTTTCACCTGCACACTATATGATATCTAAAGTTAAAGCTCTAACAATCAGCCTTGGATAAAGCTCTTTCTGATTCCTATCGCTTTTGAACGTTTACTTGCCTCAGCTTTACACAAAGAGTCGGTGCGTCAGCACTTTTAACGCCCCAAACTGCAGAAGATCCTTCTTTCACTTTCACTTCTGACACATGATCGCTTCTCTAGGAAATTCAGTCAAATGAATAATTTGCGGTTAGGGGTTAGGCTATTTGTGCATAAAAATATAGGTCTATTTTCTTGTAAAATGCTTTTTGTTTGTTTTTTCTATTAGCTAGTTTGATTAAATTATTTAGCTATTTAATTTGACCAATTTAAGATGGAAAAATAGGTTACACCCAATAAAAGCAATTTATGAGTTATAGATCAAGTAGAAATTGACCCTTAATTAAAAATTCAGATTGAAGAACAGGTTAAAGTATTCTGAAAATAAAGAATAAGTGGTAACACTTTACAATAAGGTTCATTAGTTAACATTAGTTAACTACATTAGTTAACATGAACTAATAATGAACTGCACTTATAAAGCATTTATTTATCTTTGTTAATGTTAATTTCAACATTTACTAATACTTGTTAACATTAGTTGGTGCACTGTGAACTAACATGAACAAACCATGAACAGCTGTATTTTTATTAACTAACGTTAACAAAGATTAACAAATACAGTAACAAATGTACTGCTCATGGTTAGTTCATGTTAGTTAATACATTAACTAAAGTTAACTAATGAAACCTTATTGTAAAGTGTTACCGAATAAGTTTATTTACACATGCAGAAATCGGATCAGTTTGAATGGATAGAGCAGGTTTAAAAACCTTGTAGATTTGAATGTTATCAGCATAACAGTAATAGTTGAAATCACGTTGTATAATCCGGACATTATACTGTATAAACCGTATAATCTGACCCAGGGGTAGTATACGGATAAATAATAATGGCCCAAGAACATCCCTGAGGGATGTAACGCTGGTGAATTTTAAAGATGAAAGAGAGTAGGATCCAATTGCAGTAATAATATTTATAAACAAATCAATCAAAAAACACAAGCAGCAGAACAAAGAAAACAAGAATAAAGGACACCAACAAACAGTCATGTAGGACAAGACCTGGGGCCCATTTCAGAAAGGAGGTTAAGTGAAAACTCTGAGTATGTTAACCCTGAAATGAGGGAAACTCTGGGTTTTTCTGTTTCAGAATGGGAGATATGTCAAACCTGAGAAAGCAGGGTAAGTCAAGCCGTTTCTGAAAGAGAGGTAACTGGAGCAGGTTATGTTCAGAGTGTGAGTTGCTATGGCTACTTACATACCCTAAAAGTTTTGAAACCGAAAGTTGAGGTTATCCGCTTACTTATCCTTAAACATACCCAGGTATGTCACATAACCTGCTTTCTTGATGTTTAAATACTTCATTCATTCACACTGCAAAAATGCTTATTTTTGTCTTATTTCAAGTACAAATATCTAAAAATTCTAAATTAAGTCTAAATCTAAAATCTAAATTAAGTGCATTTACTTAAACAAGTAAAATGATCTGCCAGTGGGGTAAGAAAAAAAATCTTAATGCAAATGGATATGGAAACAAGATTATTTGTCTTACCCCATTAGCAGATATTTTGCAAAATAAGAAAAATGCACTTAAATTATTTTTTTCACCAGGAAACAAGACTAAATACCTTATGTAATTTTTCTTATGTAGAAAATGAATCTTGATTTAAGATATTTTGAATGGAATGTCCTTTTATACAGGATCCTGTAGATGAGGAGGCTCCATTAACTCATAGGGAGTTACATTTATGTCGGGGGAGGATTTATTTTATTTATTTTTTTTGCCATATCCACATGCATATTTATTTGAGTGGTACAATTTTTAAATGGTAGTTTTCTATATAACATAGGGAATAAAGAGCACATTAGTAAGGCAGCTGTATGCAGAGCGGCATGGAAAGTTTTCCTCGCTGTCACGCTCTTTCTTATAATTTTTGTGTTGTTTCCTGGGCACAAACCAGTTGTAACATTCAATTAAATGAAGAAGATAATAACTACAAAATTTAATAGATAACTCCACAAATAACAGCCGACATACGAAACGGTGTGCTCGTGCACAGACAACACCAGACAACTAAACCGTGAACAGACAGCTACTTAAATACATGGTAAATGAGGGAGATAATGGTGAACACCTGCAATGATCAAATTAATTACCATGACAACTAAAAGGTGGCAGGAAAACTGAACAAAGGAAGACATGTGACTAATAAAAACAAACTGAATGTCCATGAACACTAAAACAAACTGAACATAACTGTGACACCCGTGAGAGCCATCAAACAGGAGTTTCACAGGATTGCAGGTCAGTGGTGTAGAAATCAGTTTAAAAGAGGCTAATCTGATAAATGACGTTCACTTGATAACATATTGTTGCAACCTCTGGAAGTAACCTAATAATTAGAATTTCCCTTAGGATTTCCAGTGTGGTGGATGCATATGTGTGATGACACGCATATCCCCATCATCGCACCTTCCGAAAATGAAACGGATTATGCAATGGAAAGATGCCTGATGGAAGGGTAGTCCGAGATATATTCCGTAGCCATAACCACCACCACAGCTGTTAAATAAACACAAATTATTCACAATTTATTTGGTAATCTTTATTTTCTACAAATACAAAAGCAACGATTTCATTACCATAATTCAGAAATTTAACAGGTTGAATTAGAGAACATTTCATTATGTGAAAAGAGCATTAGACTAAAAGCTACTGCCCATTGAAATAGACACTGAATGATATTTATTTAGTACACTAAGTGCAAATAGGGATAGAAGCTATTTACACCATGTATATAGCAACTAGATTCTATTGACACAGTGAAAATAACATATTTTCTTAGCGATAGATATTTACACCAAGTGCAAATAGCTGTAGATGCTATTTACTAAGTGAAATAGCATACTAAGTGAAAATAGTGATATATTCTATTTACACCATGTAAAAGTAGCAGTTCATTGCAATATGTGTAAATAGTAATTAGATGCTATTTATACTTTATTTTGACAAATACATACTATTTTCACCTCAGTATTGTACATTAACAGGATGCAATAATAACAGTGTAAATGATTATATTTATTAAAATGTATTAAATGGATGCTGCCTTGATGAGACAATAAAAGCCCTCCCTACACCTACCCCTAACCCTACCCAATAAATACTTTTATTATTATTAAACATTTCGTTTGGCACTTTATTTCCACTTTTAGAACATTTTCTTAATTTTTATTGAAAGTAAATGCCTTTCCGATGTGATATGTGATGGGAAAAAGGAGAAGAGCGAGCTCTTCAAAAGGCGGATTCGAACCCAGGTCGATTGCGTCAAAACCTATATCATTAAGCCTTACACTTTACTGACTACACCACTGAAGACATTGAAATATGTGTGTCTTTTTTTTAGGCTAGGCGGAGCTGGTGCAAATAGCACTTGCCAACAAGGCATGCTATTTGCACTTGGTGTAAATAGACACTCCGATTTAGGCAATATGTCAAATGCTTGTAAAGTCATGTAGCCTACACCCATGAACCTTTTATGCTTAAAGCTTTACCTGATTGAATTATGTTTTTATACTTAATTTTTAGCTGCTGCCACATTCTTTTTTTTTGGCCCATGGGAACCATGAAAATTAAACTTAATTAAACTAATTAAGAATTAAACTTATGTATTGACTCAGAAGTACAAACCCGATTCCAAAAAACTTGGGACACTGTACAAATTGTGAATAAAAACAGAATGCAATGATGTGGAACTTTCAAATTTCAATATTTTATTCAGAATACAACATAGATGACATATCAAATGTTTAAACTGAGAAAATGTATCATTTTAAGGGAAAAATAAGTTGATTTTAAATTTCATGGCATCAACACATCTCAAAAAAGTTGGGACAAGGCCATGTTTACCACTGTGTGGCATCTCCTCTTCTTTTTATAACAGTCTGCAAACGTCTGGGGACTGAGGAGACAAGTTGCTCAAGTTTAGGAATAGGAATGTTGTCCCATTCTTGTCTAATACAGGCTTCTAGTTGCTCAACTGTCTTAGGTCTTCTTTGTCGCATCTTCCTCTTTATGATGCGCCAAATGTTTTCTATGGGTGAAAGATCTGGACTGCAGGCTGGCCATTTCAGTACCCGGATCCTTCTTCTACGCAGCCATGATGTTGTAATTGATGCAGTATGTGGTCTGGCATTGTCATGTTGGAAAATGCAAGGTCTTCCCTGAAAGAGACGACGTCTGGATGGGAGCATATGTTGTTCTAGAACTTGGATATACCTTTCAGCATTGATGGTGCCTTTCCAGATGTGTAAGCTGCCCATGCCACACGCACTCATGCAACCCCATACCATCAGAGATGCAGGCTTCTGACCGGAGCGCTGATAACAACTTGGGTTGTCCTTGTCCTCTTTAGTCCAGATGACATGGCGTCCCAGTTTTCCAAAAAGAACTTCAAATTTTGATTCGTCTGACCACAGAACAGTTTTCCACTTTGCCACAGTCCATTTTAAATGAGCCTTGGCCCAAAGAAAACGCCTGTGCTTCTGGATCATGTTTAGATATGGCTTCTTTTTTGACCTATAGAGTTTTAGCCGGCAACGGCGAATGGCACGGTGGATTGTGTTCACCGACAATGTTTTCTGGAAGTATTCCTGAACCCATGTTGTGATTTTCATTACAGTAGCATTCCTGTATGTGATGCAGTGCCGTCTAAGGGCCCGAAGATCATGGGCATCCAGTATGGTTTTCCGGCCTTAACCCTTACGCACAGAGATTGTTCCAGATTCTCTGAATCTTTGGATGACATTATGCACTGTAGATGATGATAATTTCAAACTCTTTGCAATTTTTCTCTGAGAAACTCCTTTCTGATATTGCTCCACTATTTTTCGCCACAGCATTGGGGGAATTGGTGATCCTCTGCCCATCTTGACTTCTGAGAGACACTGCCACTCTGAGAGGCTCTTTTTATACCCAATCATGTTGCCAATTGACCTAATAAGTTGCAGATTGGTCCTCCAGCTGTTCCTTATATGTACATTTAACTTTTCCGGCCTCTTATTGCTACCTGTCCCAACTTTTTTGGAATGTGTAGCTCTCATGAAATCCAAAATGAGCCAATATTTGGCATGACATTTCAAAATGTCTCACTTTCAACATTTGATATGTTATCTATATTCTATTGTGAATAAAATATAAGTTTATGAGATTTGTAAATTATTGCATTCCTTTTTTATTCACAATTTGTACAGTGTCCCAACTTTTTTGGAATCGGGTTTGTATGCGGACATCTTTTTGTTGGGTGCTGTTGCTATGGTGAATCATAATTTTTGATCTCCATTTATCATGGCTTTTCATAGTCGTAGTACACGCGCTTAACTCAGAGTCAACCTACCATAAAGTCCTACTTTTTGGACTTTCTCGCCAGAAATGGGGGGGAGGGGCTGCAGGCCGGATTGCTACCCGGCCTGAGTCGGGCGGTGGGGGTATGTGGCGAGGGGGGTGTGGTTTAGCGAGGTCTGCAATGGGAAAGAGAGGTAGGAGATGAGCGGTGTGTAAGTACAGTGGGGAGAACAAGTATTTGATACACTGCCGATTTTGCAGGTTTTCCTCTTTACAAAGCATGTAGAGGTCTGTAATTTTTATCATAGGTACACTTCAACTGTGAGAGATGGAATCTAAAACAAAAATCCAGAAAATCACATTGTATGATTTTTAAATAATTAATTTGCATTTTATTGCATAAGTATTTGATCACCTACCAACCAGTAAGAATTCCGGCTCTCACAGACCTGTTAGTTTTTCTTTAAGAAACCCTCCTGTTCTCCACTCATTACCTGTATTAACTGCACCTGTTTGAACTCATACCTGTATAAAAGACACCTGTCCACACACTCAATCAAACAGACTCCAACCTCTCCACAATGGCCAAGACCAGAGAGCTGTGTAAGGACATCAGGGATAAAATTGTAGACCTGCACAAAGCTGGGATGGGCTACAGGACAATAGGCAAGCAGCTTGGTGAGAAGGCAACAACTGTTGGCGCAATTATTAGAAAATGGAAGAAGTTCAAGATGACGGTCAATCTCCCTTGGTCTGGGGCACCATGCAAGATCTCACCTCATGGGGCATCAATGATCATGAGGAAGGTGAGGGATCAGCCCAGAACTACACGGCAGGACCTGGTCAATGACCTGAAGAGAGCTGGGACCACAGTCTCAAAGAAAACCATTAGTAACACACTACGCCGTCATGGATTAAAATCCTGCAGCGCACGCAAGATCCTCCTGCTCAAGCCAGCGCATGTCCAGGCCAGTCTGAAGTTTGCCAATGACCATCTGGATGATCCAGAGGAGAAATGGGAGAAGGTCATGTGGTCTGATGAGACAAAAATAGAGCTTTTTGGTCTAAACTCCACTCGCCGTGTTTGGAGGAAGAAGAAGGATGAGTACAACCCCAAGAACACCATCCCAACCGTGAAGCATGGAGGTGAAAACATCATTCTTTGGGGATGCTTTTCTGCAAAGGGGACAGGACGACTGCACCGTATTGAGGGGAGGATGGATGGGGCCATGTATCGTGAGATCTTGGCCAACAACCTCCTTCCCTCAGTAAGAGCATTGAAGATGGGTCGTGGCTGGGTCTTCCAGCATGACAACGACCCGAAACACACAGCCAGGGCAACTAAGGAGTGGCTCCGTAAGAAGCATCTCAAGGTCCTGGAGTGGCCTAGCCAGTCTCCAGACCTGAACCCAATAGAAAATCTTTGGAGGGAGCTGAAAGTCCATATTGCCCAGCAACAGCCCCGAAACCTGAAGGATCTGGAGAAGGCCTGTATGGAGGAGTGGGCCAAAATCCCTGCTGCAGTGTGTGCAAACCTGGTCAAGAACTACAGGAAATGTATGATCTCTGTAATTGCAAACAAAGGTTTCTGTACCAAATATTAAGTTCTCCTTTTCTGATGTATTAAATACTTATGTCATACAATAAAATGCAAATTAATTACTTAAAAATCATACAATGTGATTTTCTGGATTTTTGTTTTAGATTCCGTCACTCACAGTTAAAGAGTACCTATGATAAAAATTACAGACTTCTACATGCTTTGTAAGTGGGCAAACCTGCAAAATCGTGTATCAAATACTTGTTCTCCCCACTGTAGGTCAAGTGCAAATGACAAACACCTGTGTCTTGTTGCAGTAATTGGCGTGGAGAGACCCAATAAAAGCCACCAGGAGAGGAGAAACGGGGGAGAGAGACTGACTGGGCACTCATGCAGACTGGGAGACTGAGAGCTGGAGAAAGATCGCTGTGAACAAGTTATATTGATCTGAGTTATTGAGAGCGCATTGAGCGCGACCTTATTTTGTTTGTACCACGAAAGTGCTGAATAAAAACATGAGTCCCAGTCACGCCGACCCTGTCTTCTTTCTTCCACACTTTGAACCTCATCACAGTGTCCAGATGTATTCAATAACGACATTTCAGGCAAGTATATGATAGATTAGTACTCAACCTGCTCGACTCCACCAAGCAAGGACACCGACAAGGCACTTGAGTATTGCTTTTTTCCCGCTTTCTTTCTTTTCTGTACAGCTTGTTTTCATCTGTTTGTTTTAGTGAACTGTATTCACTATGTGCTTTCAAATCTCTACCATTAATACTAACACTTGTAAATTGCGCTCTGTACATTGGAGGCACCGCCATCCTAACAATCTGCGTACTATCCCTAGGTCCTCTACTACTTTACTCTCTATTCCAATTGGTCTCTGGAACTGCCAGTCTGCTGTAAACAAAGCAGGCTGCTGATTTCAACACTCTACTGGCCTCATTTGACCTCAAGCGAGTGTCTACTACGGCTACTCACAAATCAGGTAACCAATTGGACCTTGTTACTGCTCCACGGACAACACTTTAGTTACTCCATTGCACACCTCAGACCACTTCCTCATCACTTTTAACCTCAAACTGCCACCTGACACAACACATACTCCTCCGCAGGTCACCTCTCGCCTATCCTCTATGGTTTTATCCTCACTTCCTCCACCCGCTCAGTTTTCCGCACTGGACACTAACAGTGCTACTGACAATCTTTGCTCCACTCTAACATCTTGCTTAGACAACTATTGCCACCTTTCATCCAGACCAGCATGCACCACCCCCTCTGCCCCCTGGCTGTCCGATGTTCTCCGTGAACATCGCTCTAGACTCAGGGCTGCAGAGAGGAAGTGGCGCAAATTAAAAAAAACTCTACTGACCTATATGGTAGGACTATCACTTCTACCACTAGAAGTTTCATCTGATGAAACTGATCAGGAAGATTATTTATAAAGCAATCTTTAGTGGTAGAAGTGATAGTCCTACCATATAGGTCAGTAGAGTTTTTTTTAATTTGCAACATCTCAACATCCCAGATAGCTTAGAAGAACTCTATTGACTCAAGAAACTATTGACTCTCTCATTTCCAGCACTTTAGACGCAGTTGCTCATTTGCTCTTAAAGAAGATTAAAGAAAATAGTATAACGCCGTGGTACAACAAGCACATCCGGGCCATCAAGAGAGCAGCCAGAAAAATGGAGCGCAGCTGGAAGAAAACAAAACTAGAGGTTTTTCACATTCCGTGGAAAGAGAGCACGATTGCGTGCAGAAAGGCCTTAAAACGGCTAGATCTGATTTTTCGACTCTCTTAGAAGAAAACAAACACAAACCTAGGTATTTATTTGATACAGTGGCTAAATTAACAAGAAATAAAGCTTCAACTTCTGACATTTCCAAACAGCACAGCAGTAATGAACTTTATGAACTTCTTTACTTGTAAGATTGATAATATTATGGAGAAAATTAACCCCTAGGAGCCTGAGCCAGTTTTTTGGCCCTTTAGAAGTTTTGACATGCTCTGACATTTGTGCTTTTTTATCAGTTGCTTATAAACATATTAACGGCAAAAGTGTCATTACACTGTATTCAGCACAAACTGGGCTACCATAATATGTGAGCAACATGTATGTACATGCTTGTATTTTTGAGAGAAAAATGTTTATGCGTGGCTTTTGAAAAAAAATAAATAATAATAAGTCACTGAAATAAGGCCACAAAATGCATAGTAAATATGTGTCCACAAGACTTTTGATGGATGTTGTTGCCTAGAGTTTTTGCTTCAAATTGATGTGAAAATCATTGTGCCTACTCATTCTCATAAAACAATATATTGATTTAAATGCTGTAAGACACTTTTTGTTTACAAATCCCATATGCGAAGAGGCATGAACGATCATGAATAATGCTGTGATTCACAGCTGAGAAGACAAAAGAACCGCATAATGAGCTGCATAATAAATGAGCCTTTGAGTCAGGTGTGTGAGAGGGAACTATAAGAAAGAATATGAGGACAAAACAAATAGTTTTTGTAGTTTATTTAGAATAACATTTTAAAGTAAGAGCCAAAGGCAGAATGTCCTATGTGGACCATTTTACATTTAGCATTTTATGCTTTTATCCAAAGCGACTTACAGTGCACTTATTACAGGGACAACATGGAGTAAAGTGCCTTGCTCAGGGACACACTGGTGGTGCGATCGAACCAGCAACCTTCTGCGTATTGGTTCAGTGGTTTAACCCACTAGACCACCATCTGCAATCCAGTAGCAGGACCAGTAGCAGGACCAGTATCAGGTCACTGTGATTCTCAAACCTGTTTTTTTTTTTTTAAATCTGTGAGCATGCCGATAACAGGATCATATTGTATATTACCCTTAATATAATGTCCACTCTTAACAGAAAACATGGTTTTTGTCTCATGCATGTATTATTGCACAGAATGTGAACAAAATTTTGTAGAGGCCTATTATATTTTACATTATATACAGTACCGGTCAAAAAATTGGACACAATGCTCATCAAGCCTGCATTTATTTGATCAAAAATACAGAAAAAACAGTAATATTGTGAAATATTATTACAATTTAAAATACTGGTTTTCTATTTTAATATACTTTAAAATATAATTTATTTCGGTGATGTAAAACTGAATTTTCAACATCATTACTCCAGTCTTCAGTGTCACATGATCCTTCATAAATCATTCTAATATGCTGATTTATTATCAATGTTGGGAACTGCTGAGCTTCTTCATATTTTTTATGACCTGTGATACTTTTTTCAGGATTCTTGGATGAATAAATGAAGTAATGGCTGATGAAAATTCAGCTTTGCATCACAATCCTTGGCTGGATCCGTTGCCCTCGAAATGAAACCAGCTGTTCTTCAGAGGTAAATTATTCCAGGATTAGTCCTCACTGCGTTTCAAAACGATGTAAAGTAGGCTACATGAATCTCACTAAACTTGCAGGCGGGGAGTACATGCGTGGACCGCGTCAGAATTTGCCTTTGAAAAGAGACTGACATCTCTCTCTTTTCAAACAGATTACATAAACAGAGAATATTTGTTTTCGATTTGATTTACATGATTTAAAACCTGATATTTCAACATTTCTTTAGACTCATGTTTGTGTGACAAGTATTCACTAAGTTACAGTTCATTTTCTGACAAGTAACAGAATGGACTTCATTAAGAGAGAGGCGGCAGATCGCGCATCATGTTTGCTTTCTTACTTTGCAAAAAGCACAACGTTTTGTTTTTATCGTGAGTATACACAAATAAAAGTAGACCCTTAACAGATTGTAATGATGTATAAAACTTTCCTGTATGACCAAAATTGACGGAGTATTTTGAGTCTCTTTCGCACTAAGAAAAAATGCAAGTTGGTCGCGCCGTCGACCTCTAGGGGTTAAAACCATGCAACTGTCTACTACAGTATTGCATCAGACAGTGCATTGTAGTGTCCCTGAGGAAAAATTCCATTCATTCGTTGCTATAGGAGAGGAAGAATTGTCTAAACTCGTTAAATCATCAAAATCAACAACATGTATGTTAGACCCTATACCGACTAAGCTACTGAAGGAGATGCTTCCAGAGGTCATAGATCCTCTTCTTAAAATCATTAATTCATCTTTGTCATTAGGATATGTACCGAAAACTTTTAAGCTGGATATTATTAAACCTCATTAAAAAAACGCAACTTGATCCTAGAGAATTAGTCAATTACAGGCCAATCTCAAATCCAGAGTAAGTCACACATGTGCAAGTCACAAGTAAGTCTCAAATCTTAACCTTCAAGTCTCAAGCAAGTCCAAGTCAATTTTTGTGAGAATCAAGCAAGTCAAGTCAAGCCGTAGCTTGGGTCAAGCAAGTCACTGGCAAGTCATACAAATGTTTGATGATTTAACTAAATTTATATATTAAAATAAGTTAAAACTAAAGTAGTTATGGACTATGGGAGTTTTATTTGCAACAAACAAATTGCAATATGTATTTCTACTCAAAAGGTGTCCACATACAGCTGAGTTGTTAATACAATAAAAATCTAAAAATAAATAATTAAAACTACATAGCCTAAAATGTAAATGTAACTGAAATTAGGCCAATATATTGGGTGAGATATGTTCTCTTTGTATTATTTGAATTTTCTCTCTCCTGCTTGTCCTGTACAGCGTGACAAGGTGATTGTTATATGACTAATTAACTTATGAGAACTCAGATTGTGTTTGTTGCTCACACCCTGACGAAGGCTCATTAGCCGCAATGCTTAGGTGTGCAGTACTTGTCACCTGTTTTTAAAATATTAAAGCCATGATAAAATAAAGGCTTTTTATATTTTCCAATAATATTCGAGTGCCTTGGATTACTGATTTTTATCAACATGTCCAAACAGGGACGTAGCCATCATTTCAAAAGTGAGGGGGACAGAATGTCAAGTGTTATACCAGTTTTTTTCTGACGTTTGCCTAATTGACGGTTTTATTTTTAATCTTATATTTTTTTTGCTTAATTGGCTTAATATGCTATTTATGTAAGCTATCTGGGTCTTTTTGACCCCAAATGACGTTTGCTGAAATAAAAAAAAATAAAAAAATCATCTAAAATGGCATGAGACTTGATGTGGTGGTTGACATTTGCTAGCTCTACAAACAAAAAAATTAATTGGAATGATACTGGTTGTATGTTAGTGTGAGAAAAAGTCTGTAACATAGTAATGTAATTTTTTTTAACAAATGTAATATTACTCACTTTAATAATGTTTTACTAAAATGTTTTACATTTGTGCAGTGTTGGGGGGATTTAAGCATTTTTTTAATTTATATAAATTCAATCAATGGGAGACTATAAAAATTACTTTTTGTTACATAATTTGTCAACAATCAGCTCCAATGCAGAACACACAACGAAATGATGTGACATTTCAGTGACTTTTAACCCAGCCGTCCAATCACAGTGGAGAACAATGTCATTGTCAACAGATGACAACAAGAAGCATAAAAACGAACAAAATTATTTAAAAAAAAGAGCCATAGCAAATACTTTACATTGTGTCGACATTTTTATTTAGAAACAATACAGAAACAAACTATCTGTGAACTGAGATAGTAACACTTCCGCGGATATTTCGTATACTCTCTCACACACACGCACAAAACGCTCCACTGCCGAAACGCTCACAGCTAGGCGTCTTCAGCAAAACTGGCTAATTATTCAACAAGAGAAATAGGTAGAGTAATTCATCATTGTCCATCACAATTCGGATACCACGTCAACTTACAGTGCTTGACGTTTTCGTAGTGAAGAGGTTTTTTTTGCTATTTTGAACTCATCGCGACCTCTTTGTATGAAAATGATGGATACAGCGCGGGTGCGAGCATGGGCGTGCCGTGACCCGTGAGTGACCGATTACCATGGAAACTTGAAATTCACATAATCCTGGTAATCGAACTTAATTATTCTTGGCGTAGCGCCTTCCATGTTCAGTCACGACTGTCAACGCTCTTAGTTAACTCTCTGCTTGTCTGCTGCGTCACGTGGTTAGATTTCGTTGCGTTCAAAGACAGATATTTATTAAAAAGACAAAAATTTAAAAGACAAATTATTTCGAGTCATTTAACTCAAGTCAAGTCAAGTCTCGAGTCATGAATATCAAGTCCAAGTCAAGTCTTTTATTAATATTTGTCAAGCAAGTCTCAAGTCCTAAAATTTGCGACTTAAGTCTGACTCGAGTCAAGTCATGTGACTCGAGTCCCCCACCTCTGCTCAAATCTATCCTTTCTGTCAAAAATACTAGAAAAGGCAGTGTCCTCACAACCGTGTTTTTTAGAAAGAATTGGTATCTGCGAGGATTTCCAGTCAGGATTTAGACCATATCATAGTACTGAGACTGCTCTCATTAGAGTTACAAATGATCTGCTCTCATCATCCGATCGTAGTTGTATCTCTCTATTAGTGTTACTGGATCTTAGTGCTGCATTCGATACCATCGACCACAGCATTCTTTTGAATAGACTCTTAAATTATGTTAGCATTAGTGGGATTGCATTAGCATGGTTTAAATCATACTTATCTGACCGTTATCAGTTTGTAGCAGTAAATGAGGAGATGTCATATTGATCACAAGTTCAGTATGGAGTATCGCAAGGCTCAGTACTAGGACCGTTGCTTTTTTACCCTGTACATACATGGCATTAGTTTTCACTGTTATGCTGATGATACTCAGCTCCACTCAGAAATACTCAGATACTCAGAAAAAACACAGTTGGACAAAAAAACCTCTGCACGTAGTAACCTAGAATACTGTTTAACACTTGATGGCTGTTCTGTCAAGTCTTTATCGTCAGTTAGGAACCTGGGTATGCTCTTTGATACCAATCTTTGAAAGCCACTTTTCTAGCATCTGTAACACTGCATTCTTCCATCTTAAAAATATATCTAAATTATAACATATGCTCTCAATGGAAAATGCTGAACAGTTAGTTCATGTGTTCATGACCTCAAGGCTAGATTATTGACCATATTAGCCCGGTTCTGTCAACACTGCACTGGCTCCCTATTAAACATTGTAAGTAATAAGCAAGATTTTAAAATGTATACGAAGCACTAAATGGTTTAGCTCCCCAGTACTTCAGCAAGCTCTTAACACATTATACTCCTTACAATTCTGGCCAGTTGATAATACCTAGAATATCAAAATCAACTGCTGGCGGTAGATCCTTTTCCTATTTAGCACCTAAACTTTGGAACAGTCTTCCTAGCATTGTTCGGGAAGCAGACACACTCTGTCAGTTTAAATCTAGACTAAAAACACATCTCTTTACTATGGCATACACATAAAAACATTTTTAATTTATATTATTTAAATCAGTTAAATGATTGTTTTAGGCTGCATTAACTAGGTCAGCCGTTAACGGGAACACTTCCCATAACACCTGATGTACTCGTTACATCATAAGAAGAATGGCATCTACGCTAATGTTAGTCTCTCTGTTTATCCCGAGGTTTACTGCAGTCGGCCGGATCCGGGCCGTATCCGGACCAGATGGTGGACCTTAGCCTGGACATGACGAACGCATCCCTGAAGTGTCTGTAGAGACCGTGTCAATTAAACTCCCCCCTGTAAATGCTGCATCGACACGACATCTTCATTAAACCCGTCCCCGGCGTGACGACTCCAATCTTTCGAATAATCCTACGAATATCTATTGATCTAATATGACTTCTGACCTGTAATGTTGCCAGAATCATAATCATACACTATTTGTTCGTCGGCCAGATGAGAACTGGCACCCCGACTGAGCCTGGTTTCTCCCAAGGTTTTTTTCTCCATTCTGGCCCTGAAGGAGTTTTGGTTCCTTGCCACTGTCGCCTTTGGCTTTTCGCTTGCTCAGTTGGGGACGCTTAAATTTCAACTATATTACTGATCTGCCCGCATTGACACTATATGATAATTGAAATGAGCTGGATGACATCACCGTTTTCACCAGAGCGGCTGTACAGCCTAATCAAATTCTGTTGCATTATTTTCTTTTTACCACTGTAAAACTGCTTTGAAACAATTGGCATTGTAAAAAGCGCTATATAAATAAAGGTTATTTGATTTGATTTGATTTAAAAAATGACCGCCAAATTACTTGTCTGGCATGCATAATACAGCGTTTTTAGTCGTTTCCGATAATTCTGATAATGTTTTCATCTGTACAGAGGGAAAGTAAAGTGAAGAAGGCCTTCACAGGGGAGAGTCTAGTTAGCACAGTCTCTGTTGACACTTCAGGGCTGCATTGTGGTCATGTCTAGGCGCAGATCCACCATCTGATCTAGATATGGCCTGGATCCGACAGACTACTGTAAACCTTGGGATAAACAGAGAGACTAATATTAGTGTAGATGCCATTCTTCTTATGATGTAACGAGTACATCAGGTGTTATGGGAAGTGTTCCCATTTCCGGCTGACCTAGTTAATGCAGCCTAACAATCATTTAACTGATTTGAATAATAGAAATTGATAATGTTCTATGTGTATGCCAGGTTAAAGAGATGCGTTTTTAGTCTACATTTAAACTGACAGAGTGTGTCTGCTTCCCGAACAATGCTAGGAAAACAGTTCCAGAGTTTAGGTGCTAAATAGGAAAAGGATCTACTGCCTGCAGTTGATTTTGATATTCTAGGTATTATTAACTGGCCAGAGTTTTGAGATCGCAATAGACGTTAAGGACTATAATGTATTAAGAGCTCGTTCAAGTAGTGGGGAGCTAAACCATTTAGTGCTTTGTAAGTATTAGCTAGATTTTAAAATGTATGCAATGTTTAATAGGGAGCCAATGCAGTGTTGACAGAACCAGGTTAATATGGTCATACTTCCTGATTCTAGTAAGAACTCTAGCTGCTGCGTTTTGGACCAGCTGGACTTTATTAAAGGTTTCCAATTGGAGACCCTTTAGATGACTGAATTGTTTCAGAAGGCTAGAAATGGGATAGGATTGTTCAGGAAGGCCCAATCGCTGGGCTGTAAAAACCCCTTTGACCTGGTATTTCTGGTGGGAACTTGCTGCAGAAATAGTAAAGTTCACACTGGCTCCTCTCAAGACTTATGTATCTTGACGAACAGTTCTAAGCAACAATGATTTCTAGTTGCTGTGCTGCCATGGGTAAAAGCATTGTCCTTTCAGAACCATCATCCAAGATTGCATAGTTCTCCATACATTTACCATTATGGCTCAGTAGGACTTTTACAACTTTCAGTAGAACTCTAGGGGAGCAACTTGGATGACTAAGAAGGAAAATGTTTTTCTACATGAATTCTACATGATTCATCTCATGTAGAATTCACAGATGCTTACCTTTACATTTACAATACTCACTCCATGAAGAATAGCTGTAGTTGGTTGATACTGCCTGATTGGTTTCCTCTCCTTCATGAAATGGTCATTAGGTCTCCTCCGAACAACACCGACTTGTACTACTCTTGCTTGACAGTCTGCTTCCTCTTGAAGCCCTAAAGAAAAATTCATCAGGTTATAAGGTTCTCCTGGTCGAGTAGTTCTGCTATGCCGGATATAGTTAGAAACTTGTTCAGGGGGGAGTTTACTCAGTAGTTGTTGCACATGAGAAGCACAATCCAATTCTGCTGCTCCTTTACCTTGGCCCCAAGATTGTAGCATGCCCACCAGGGCACAGATACAAACTGCTAAGCTGCTGAAAGGCTTGTGATTCACCAGTTTTAATGGTTGGAAGACTCATGATATCTGCAATTTCCCTCAGGACAAGTTGATGTGGCTGGCCATATTTCTGCTGGAGGGCTGCCCACGCTGTACTAAACAGCAGAGAATGGTTAGAATAAGCCAAAGCTAAATCGCGTGCTGAATCCAATTTTAAATGAACAGTATAAGTTCCATATTCTCCTAGACCAGTCTCATCTTGTGGTAGTAAATTCTCCAGAGCCATCTTTAACATTATGAATTGTTTAGTAAAATATGGAAAGGAAGGGCCTTCAATTCTGGAAGATCTTGGAGGATAGCTCACTTGTGCTCTTGGTACCAATCCTGCTTAAGAGCTTAAAACAGGCAGTTGAACTGAAGACTGAGAAAGGTATAGGATCATTTTGTAGCATTTGGTTATTCTGTTGTTGCAAAGTAGGTCTCACCGACAAAGGACAAGGTGAACTGGGCATAGCAGACTGAAATGAAGACTGAACATCTGGAACAGTAGATTGGGCTACCATTAGACCAGTCGAAACATTTCCTGATATTCCAACTTGACTGCGCTGCTGAACATGATTAGTCAGATTTTTAACTGTACGGGGCAGGCTACAGATGATTGATTATTCGTGCCAAATGCTGATGTAGATGGAACGGGTAACTGACTGTTAGGATGTCCAGTTTCAGCTGCTGGATTACGCAAAGCCTGCTAAGAGAGTGGTGGACACTGAAACGATGCCAGAACACCCTGGACATCTTGTGGTCGTTGATAAACATGAGCATTCATTGGAATTGACAAATGGCTTGGATACATATGGCTTGATACCTGTGGCCAAAATCCAGGATATACTGGGCCAAACAACAGTGGATTCAAAGCCCAAAAAGGTATTGGTGGTTGCACTACAGATCTAGCTGCATGGTATTGTCCTAAGAACTACTGATGCATATCAACCCAAGGATTTAGAGGAGGTAATATAGGGGGCATAAACTGACTGACCGAGTGCTGTAAGCTTCCCTCCAAAGTAGACAAATAGGCAACATGAGAGCTTTGAATTGCAGGTAGTTGCTTTAACACTGAATGATTGACAGGGTTCACATCAATAGGGGCTTGATTCATTTGCGGAGCACTCAAATCAGCATTTAACTGGTGTTGAGGAGTTGATATCATAGAGGAAGGAGGTGGAGGCAAAGAAGACTGCCTACTCACACATGGTGGTGACTTTAACTCAGGAATAGCTTGCTCATTATGCCGCTCCTGCAGACAATCCTGCAGCTCTTGGGCTAATTCTACAGCTGACTCAGTCACAGTAGAAAGGGCAAGCAATTCCATATTAGGTGAGGAAGGTGTAGATCAGGGGTTCTCAACCCTGGTCCTCGAGGCCCACTGTCCTG
Organism: Coreius guichenoti; assembly: GCA_039654105.1. NCBI lineage: Eukaryota > Metazoa > Chordata > Actinopteri > Cypriniformes > Gobionidae > Coreius > Coreius guichenoti. The sequence goes on along the minus strand of CM077184.1, from coordinate 16,721,128 downwards.
CAGAGTTTAGCTCCAACCCTGATCAAACTCACCTGCCTGTAGCTTTCTAGTAATCCTGAAGAGCTTAATTAGCTGGTTCGGGTGTGTTTGATTAGGGTTGGAGCTAAACTCTGCAGGACAGTGGGCCTCGAGGACCAGGGCTGAGAATGCCTGGTGTAGATAAATGTTGGCTACTTGCTTCAGATGACCAGGAACTTCCTGAAGAACACATTCGATTAACTTTACTATTTATCTTCTTCGCACTTTGGCCCAATTCCATAACAAACTCCTTAAACTGTCTCATCTCCAGTAGGACAGGGTCACAAGGTTCAGAATGACTCAATGGATCCAATACTGCGCTGGACTGGGGCTGAGAAAACTGAATGACTGGTTCGATGGGGCTTCGAACTAGGAAGTGTCCCCTTATAATCCTCAAGATTGGAGACTGGAGGCTTGGTCTGTCTTGAAGACTGTCGAAGAGGTGGTTCATGGCATTGGCTACATGGTTGATCTTGGTCCATTGAAATGCTCAGCTCCGGCTTGAAGGACCATGAAAAAGATTCTTAGGATACTGCTGTTTCACAGGGGGAGCATCACAATGGGGCGTCAGTTAAAACACCTTGAGGCAACATCCACTTTAAAGTTTTATTTTCAACAATGCCAGTACATAAGTGCATCAGACTGGTTTGTGTACACAGCCACAACACCATATGAAAATTCCTGAACAGCAGGGACGAGAACAGAGAGTAAACTGCTCTGCTAAAGTAGCCCTTCTTAAAGGCCACTAATTGGAGACACAAACGGCTGCAGCTGTCAACAGTGGACAGGGCTTCAGTGACATCAACAGTGTCACAGGGATTTTCTACAGTCTGCTTATGTAAAACATATTTATCAATGTTAATGATGTATACTGGAAATTAATGTAGGCCTACTGGCTGTATTGTACGGTGGCCGAGAGAGCTCAACGCGCTGCAAATGAAGAAAACACATGCAAATAGAAAAAACACCAGCAAATAAAGAAAACATCTTCATCAGTTTGACAACACATGCGCTGCAAAAGTTCACAACACAAGCAAATACAAAAACGTGCTGCATATCCTCACAACACATGCAAATACAAAAACGCGCTGCAAATCCTCACAACACGTGCAAACACAGAAACGCGCTGCAAATCCTCACAACACATGCAAACACAGAAACGCGGTGCAAATAACACAGACCACAACGGAAATGTTTCATTAAGTGACAAACCCTAATGGGACCTGCTTGTTTAATTGTCTACTCGCCAGTGTTGTTGTCAATGACCTGAAAGGTGAGTTGTTGTTTTTTTTTTTGTTTATTTAAACATCCTGAACATATGATTGCCTGGTCTTTTTTATATTATTAGCCTAAATAATCTGACACGGTACACAATTAACTGTGAAACATTATTTTAATGGGAACACGCAAGTAAAACTACCAGTAGGTTTTTCCAACATGAGTAATAAAATGACATTTTGTCTTATTTGTTTTATCAGTTAACAAAAAAATAACCTTGATGGCGATTTAAGTAATTAAACCCTGACTGGAGGATACTAGAGTAGGCATATAACTTACATAAAAATAGCCTATCTCTCTGTCCTATTGACTTTTAATAATGAGTCTTGAGCTATATTTCCTTTGCAGTGAGTAACTTTTGTGCATAAACTCAATACATGTTTGGGTAACTAAGGGCTTCTCTTACATCTGCATTTTTCCTCTGCTGTGAGAAGGTCTATATCACAGGCATTTGCTTAGTTACATGTCAATATCTGTTAGCACTAAGCAGACACTTTGTTCCTTTCCTAAGTTATGTATTGTCCATATTGTGGACTTGAATTGGCTGGACCTATTGGATGCTTTTGTGGTTCGTGTGGTAGCAACATTCAATTTTTGGCACCTTTTCTACAGAATGGTAAGCTCTGCTGTAAATATCAACAAAAAGACACCATGATAAACCCACACAGTTGATTGCGATTATTTTGGCTGTTTAACCCTCCTATAATGCCATGGGTCAATATGACCCATTTCCACTTTTGAGTTCACTTTCTGAAATAATAGTTAGTCTTTTTTTTCTCCTTGAAATTCTTTAACATCATTTAGGGTCATGAACTTGTATGCAAGTTATGGACACAATGTGTTATTAAAAGTCTGAACACATTTTGTGTGCAGCAATTATGTTTAGAGTCATTCTGATCCTAACATTTTAACTTGCACATACCCAAAATAAAAACATTTCCTTGATGTACACTGTTGTTATGTCTTGTTCTTGCTGCACTGTGAAGGTGAAAGGGAGCTTTCCCACATTTCCTCTTCACATTTCATAATTGCTTACACACACAATCACATATTAATTTATTAAGAAGTTCAACCAGGTTATAGTATGACATACAGAACTAGTGTGACATACAGAACTAAAAACAAATACATTGCAAATACATTTTCCAACATCAGCATAAACCTCCCAATACGACCTAACTGTAAAAAGTGGTAAGCTTAAGTGCCAGTCCAGTGCCAGTTGTTTGTGCCTTTTACTACCTGGATTTGTCCACAAATTGAGCAGATTAAATACATACACTTTTCAAACTGTATCAAACAGTTGGCCTCTTTATTTCTTTGTTACTGCTTCTGATACATTTTTATGTTTAAGATTGTATTTGTGGATTTCTGCATTCCTAATGACACTGTTCTGTTTTCCCTTCAGGCCCAGGAACTGTGTCAGATGAACTCACAGAGGCAGGCCTAATCCAGAAATATTTCTCAGAGGGCCACACATATGACGTGATCCTTGATTTTCTTATAACAAAGCATAACATTTTCCTGAGTCTGAGCACCTTAAAGAGAAGGCTAAGGAATGCAGGCCTAACAAGGAGAACAGACTATACTCCCATTGGCACTGTGGATGCAGCTATTACACATGATCTGACAGGCTCCGGTCAGTTTTTAGGCTACAGAGCTCTGTGGCAGACATTGCGACAGAAGTATTTCCTGACAGTTAAAAGGGACGATGTAATGCATGCAATTCGCAGACTGGATCCATCTGGAGTTCAACTTCGCCATAGACACAGATTTGTCCGAAGAGGGTACTTTACAGCAGGACCAAACCAAGTGTGGCATGTCGATGGGTATGATAAGCTCAATCCATTTGGTGTTGCCATCAGTGGCTGCATTGATGGGTTTTCTAGGAAAGTGATGTGGCTCAGAAGTGGCAGCTCTAATAATGACCCAGTGTTTACTATTTTACTATCTATTACAGTGTTTATAATTGTTTACTATTACCTGCAGTGTTTATCAGACTTCGAACTTCCAGCACGTCTTCGCACAGACTGTGGGACAGAAAATGGCACTATGGTAGCCATTCATTGTGCATTAAGAGCACAGCATACAGATGACTTTGCTGGAGCCCACAGTCACATGTATGGCACATCAACTGCAAATCAACGAATCAAAAGTTGGTGGTCCTTTTTCAGAAAGCAAAGGTACAAAAAAATGTAATTAAATTTAGTCACTTTAGTACTATTTAGTCACTTTTTTGTCACATGACAGAGGATTTTATTTGTTAACAACATGTATTATAGGAGAATAACGCTAGATTAAAATGTAATGCAAATCTTTTTTCCTGATGCTATAGGAATATATATATACTGTAAACCCCAGTATATCAGAGAAAGATGTTTAGCTTCAAGGAAGACCAAACCCAGGGGAGTTTTGCATGCCATAATCCATTGCTTCTTGAAACTCTTCATAACTGGGTAAGATTGGAATTTTGATTGTATTTGTACATACATTTGCCATGGGAAAGCGTGAGCTCTTTTGAAAAACTAGCTTTGGCTGTGGCTGTATTGTTGCAAGAGGAACTTCTTTCAGTCCAGTCCCAAACATAAGCACGTCTTCCAAGGAAGGACTAGCCTCTTTTTCTAGGGGGAGCAAAAGAAAAATGTTAGACATGTTTTTTATTTTATTTTTTTGGTACTTTATATCTATTTGCTGTAGTGATAACATTCCTTATAATTCTAACCATATATAATACCTTCCAGGTAGAGCAGATCATCTCGCCAGTAGCTCAGTACCCTGGCCTCCTCCTGACGGTTGGTGCTACCAGGCTGACTGAACTGCACGTGGAAGATGTTCGCCACAGCATCAGCTGTCAGCTTGGTCTCAGTGTAGCACATGATCGAGAAGAAGAGTGAAGGATGCTGTTCCAAGGCATTGACAAAATCAAGTGTTGCTAATCCCTCTTTGAACCTACAAAAAGTGCCATGTCAAAAAAAGACTACTACAATGGGGTTATGTAAACAACTACTGAAAGATATAGGCCCAGTTTCACAGAGAGGTCTTAGATTAAGACAGGATTAGGCCTTAGTTTAATTAGGACATTTAAGCAGTTTTTATAAACACCCTAGACAAAAACATTACTGGTGTGCATCTTGAGACAAAACAATGGCACTGACTGATTTTAAGATATGCCAGTACAAGTTGCTTTCAGTTAAAATAGCTCAAACAAACATTTTAGTCTAGGACTAGTTTAAGCCTTGTCTGTGAAACCGGGGATACATATTTTACATTTTAACAGCAAGAAATGAGGTGACACTACTTCAGCCACATTATTTAGCCTTTATTAGTATAATAAGTATAAGTATAATGTGTTGAAAGTATTAAAGTACTCAAGTTAAATATAAAATAACTATTTAACATTGTTTTAAAAGTCCATAGAGTAAGAATAATATTATACCTCTGGATGGAAACATGGTTTCGGTAGATGAAATACCATTGAATGTAATCATCTACTACTTTTTTCTTATCCTCCAGAGTCCTCATGAATCTATAGCAGCCAGCTGTCTGTAGCATGCTTGAGTATTTTGCTGTGAGCTCCTGGAGTTCACTCAGTGATGCAGCATTCTCTATCTAGAGGAAAATAAAAAACAATAAATGTTTTTATTATTATTATAATCATTATTAATATTATTGTAACAGTTAACAGTCCACGTTACTTTTATAGAAATTAGTAAGATTTAGAGTAGTGATAGCTTGTTTTAAAAATGGTCTGTAATGACACAAATATAAAGGAAAATGGGATTATTTAAAACAGATAGTAATGTCAGATTCGAAAGAATGAAATTCTGTGACTAATTTCTATTGTACATATTTAGACATATGTTACATATTCATCATTTATGGTCTACCTTCCAGTACCTGTGTACACAGAATAAAGATTTTTTTGGGTGTAGCACATCATCAAAGGATCTGATAAGAATATTAGATTAAACACACATGTATATAATTTCATTGACCTTGGTTGATAAAGGCCACCAAAACATCTGATTCTGTTGTTGAATAAATTGACATTTTGAGAGATTAAATTAAACTCAAACTGAAATTTTAACCCTTTTGATACTAGATATTAATAATGATATCAGGCTAAAAATTAACAATAATAACATTTAAGACAACATGTCAAACAGTTTGTCAAACATACGGTTTGTACAGCTATTAAGATATCATTAATGTGGGTAGTTTTGTGTCAGTTGATAAAAGTACATTTCTTGAAGTTGTTTGTAATCCCAGTTTAACAAATGACCTCAAAGAGGGCCTTCTTGAGCTCTTCCTCAATTGGGACTTCAATTGTTTTCACTTTACCAATTAAGTAAAGGAAAAAGTCTGGTGAAAGACATCGAGGCCCTGGATCGCCATGGACAACGGACACAGCAATAATCCATCCAATGTTAAAATATTAATTTTCTTCTGCAGCTAAAAATGACAATATTTAAACGTTAGGACACAATGATTTACAACATTGTAAAAACGTCATAAAAGTATTACCTTTGCTATCAAAGGAGAGGTATTTGGCATTGTCTTTGCCTTCAAATATCCTCCTCGAGTTGGTCCCCCGCTGTCCAAGGCCTCTTTAGTCAGCCCGGCATTGTCTGTGAATTTTACCATCAAGCTGCAGGTGGGATTAAATGAGGATCGCCTGAAACCTCTTAAGGCACCATCCCAGACATTCGCCCGGTTAATGTTAAATCTGCTACAGGAAGATTTTGTGCCTGCAGCTGTCAGCCCGTCATTTTATGTCTGCAGCTGTCAGCCCGTCATGTCCATCACTGGAAACAAAAACAAAAAAATCCACAAACAGCAAGAAAATATTAACACTGCATGTTCTTATTTTTGTGTATTATTTAAACCAAGACTTTTAAGGTTTTTAGTATTTCATGGGCCCTTTACAATGAGTAAGCTATACCACACTGCTCAAAAATAATAAACATAATTTGGACATCACAACTTTAGTAATAAATTTAAAAAAATCATAAAATCACATTCTAATGGATAACAGGAGAAACAGCATGGCAGATATTTGTAAATTAGCACAAGTGCTCATAGTACCTGTCTTTCTCTGACAGTTTCTCTACTTGCTTACCCGACCGTCTGCTAGCTGTCTAGCTGTCTCACGTCACAGAAGTCAGATAAATCCCAGCACATAGAGACTCTTTCACCTAGATATTATCACATAGAGACTGTGTCTGTTCCACAAATTAGTAAATACAAAAAACCATCAAAACCATTCAACGGTAAAAATTTAATTGATGTCCAACAAATAAACAACAGATATAATACAGATGATCAAATGATAAAGCTCGGGCTGCTGAATATTCGATCCCTTTCCTCAAAAACGCTTATTGTTAATGATATGATTACAGATAATAATCTAGATGTGCTGTGTTTGACAGAAACCTGGCTAAAACCTGACGAATACATTACTTTAAATGAGTCCACCCCCCAAGATTATTGTTATAAACACGAGCCGCGTCTGAAAGGTAAAGGGGGAGGTGTTGCTGTAATTTATAATAATATCTTCGGTATTACTCACAAGTCTAGTTTCAAATATAATTCCTTTGAAGTTTTGGTGCTTTATGTAACGTTATGTAGTGAAATTGATAAATCCCGTTTGACATTTGTGTTGGCTACTGTATACAGGCCACAGGGCACCATACAGACTTTACCAGAGAATTTGCTGATTTCCTATCAAAGTTAGTACTGGCTGCAGATAAAGTCCTAATTGTTGGTGATTTTAATATCCATGTAGACAATGAAAAAGACGCATTGGGATTGGCATTTAGAGACATTCTAAACTTCTAAGTTAGGCAACACGTGTCAGGACCCACTCATCACCATAATCGTACTTTAGACCTAATATTGTCACATGGAATAAATGTTGATACCGCTGAAATTCTGCAGCAGAGCGATGACATCTCAGATCATTACCTAGTATTATGTACACTTAATTTAGCAAACGCTGCAAAGCTGTCCCCTCGCTTCAAATATGGTAGGACTATCACTGCTGCGACTAAAGATTGCTTTGTAAATAATCTTCCTCATCAGTTTCATCTCCTCAGCATCCCAGATAGCCTAGAGGAACTCGATGTTGCAACAGAAACTATTGACTCTCTCTTTTCCAGCACTTTAGACACAGTTGCTCCCCGGCGCTTAAAGAAGATTAAAGAAAATAATCCAACGCCGTGGTACAACGAGCCCTTAAAACAGCAGCCAGAAAAATGGAGCGCAGATGGAAGAAAACAAAACTGGAAGTTTTTCGCATTTCGTGGAAAGAGAGCATGATTGCATACAGAAAGGCCGTAAAAACTGCTAGATCTGCCTATTTCTCGAATCTCTTAGAAGAAAACAAACACAACCCTAGGTATTTATTCGATACAGTGGCTAAATTAACCAAAGATAAAGCTTCAACTTCTGATGTTTGTAAACAGCACAGCAGTAATGACTTTATGAACTTCTTTACTTGTAAGATTGATAATATTAGGAAAAAAATTATAACCATGCAGCTGTCTACTACAGTATCACATCAGACAGTGCATTGTAGTGTCACTGAGGAAAAATTACATTCATTCACTGCTATAGGAGAAGAAAAATTGGCTAAACTCGTTAAATCATCAAAAACAACAACATGTATGCTCGACCCTATACCGACTAAACTACTAAAAGAGATGCTTCCACAGGTCATAGATCATCTTCTTAATATCATTAATTCATCCTTGACATTAGGATATGTACCGAAAACTTTTAAGTTGGCTATTATTAAACCACTTATTAAAAAACTGCAACTTGATCCTACAGAATTAGTCAATTACAGGCCAATCTCAAATCTACCCTTTCTGTCAAAAATACTAGAAAAGGCAGTGTCCTCACAATTATGCTCCTTTTTAGAAAGAAATGGTATCTGTGAGGATTTCCAGTCAGGATTTAGACTGTATCATAGTACTGAGTCTGCTCTCATTAGAGTTACAAATGATTTACTCTTATCATCCGATCGTGGTTGTATCTTTCTATTAGTGTTACTCGATCTTAGCGCTGCATTCGATACTATCGACCACAACATTCTTTTGAATAGACTCGAAAATTATGTTGGCATTAGTGGAATTTCATTGGAATGGTTTAAATCATACTTATCTGACCGTTATCAGTTTGTAGCAGTAAATGAAGAGACCGATCACACCGATCACAAGTTCAGTATGGAGTACCGCAGGGCTCAGTGCTAGGACCGTTGCTTTTCACCCTGTACATGCTACCATTGGGAGATATCATTAGGAAGCATGGCGTTAGTTTTCATTGTTATGCTGACGATACTCAGCTCTATATTTCTTCACGCCCTGATGAAATTTACCAATTCACAAGATTAACGGAACGCATAGCTGATATAAAAAATTGGATGACTAGTAATTTCCTGCAACTTAATTCAGAAAAAAAATTAATTTTTAATCATTGGACAAAACAACTCCACAAGTAATAACCTAGAATACTGTCTAACACTCGATGGCTGCTCTGTCAAGTCCTCGTCGTCAGTTAGGAACCTGGGTGTGCTCTTTGATACCAATCTCTCATTTGAAAGTCACGTTTCTAGCATCTGTAAAATTGCATTCTACCATCTTAAAAATATATCTAAATTACGGCACATGCTTTCAATGCAAAATGCTGAACAGTTAGTTCATGCGTTCATGACCTCAAGGCTAGATTATTGTAATGCTCTACTGGGTGGTTGCCCTGCTCGCTTAATAAATAAACTGCAGCTGGTCCAAAACGCAGCAGCTGGAGTTCTTACTAGAACCAGGAAGTATGACCATATTAGCCCGGTTCTGGCAACACTGCATTGGCTCCCTATTAAACATCGTATACATTTTAAAATCTTGCTAATTACTTACAAAGCACTAAATGGTTTAGCTCCCCAGTACTTGAGCGAGCTCTTAACGCATTATACTCCATCACGTCTATTGCGGTCTCAAAATTCTGGCCAGTTGATAATACCTAGAATATCAAAATCAACTGCAGGCGGTCGATCCTTTTCCTATTTAGCACCTAAACTCTGGAACAGTCTTCCTAGCATTGTTCGGGAAGCAGACACACTCTGTCAGTTTAAATCTAGACTAAAAACACATCTCTTTACTATGAACATAGACATAAAACATTTTTAATTTATATTATTCAAATCAGTTAAATGATTGTTTTAGGCTGCATTAACTAGGTCAGCCGGAACCAGGAACACTTCCCATAACACCTGATGTACTCGTTACATCATAAGAAGAATTAGTCTCTCTGTTTATCCCGAGGTTTACTGCAGTCGGCCGGATTCGGGCCGTATCCGAACCAGATGGTGGACCTTAGCCTGGACATGACCAACGCATCGCTGAAATGTCTGCAGAGACCGTGTCAATTAAACCCCCCCCTGTAAATGCCGCATCGACACGACATCCTCATTAAACCCGTCCCTGGCGTGACGACTCCAATCTTTCGAATAATCCTACGAATATCTTTCGATCTAATATGACTTCTGACCTGTAATGTTGCCAGAATCATAATCATACACTATTTATTCGTCGGCCAGAGGAGAACTGGCACCCCGACTGAGCCTGGTTTCTCCCAAAGTTTTTTTCTCCATTCTGGCCCTGAAGGAGTTTTGGTTCCTTGCCACCGTCGCCTTTGGCTTTTGGCTTGCTCAGTTGGGGACACTTAAATTTCAACTATATCACTGATCTGCCCGCATTGACACTATATGATAATAGTAATGAGCTGGATGACATCACCGTTTTTACCAGAGCGGCTGTACAGCCGAATCAAATTCTGTTGCAGTATTTTCCTGTTACCACTGTGAAGCTGCTTTGAAACAATTGGCATTGTAAAAAGCGCTATATAAATAAAGGTGATTTGATTTGATTTTGATTTACTTCCTCAAGATCTGAGGAACTGCTGTCAATGGTGATAGGTGCATAGATATGGGTATATGTACTGTGGAAGGGAGAACAACAATAACAGTTAATCCAAAAAGTATTCTGAAACAGATGTTTTGTTGTTTTGGCTATAGTCCAGAACTTTGGTCTAATAGTTTTATTTCAAATCCAGTGAAATATTATGTAAAATTATGCCTTCTGACTGACCTGTAGAAGTCACATGACTTAGGTTCACCCACTGAGGTGGTTGTATGTTTGGGTCTTGTTGCACTCTTGGCCTGTAGCACCAACAAAACCACACAGCTCAATAAGAACTTAGAATAATAATCACAGAATTAACCAGAAAATGAACAAATTCTGGTGTATTATATTACATAATATGACATACTTGCTCATTAGATGACTGGGATGTTGATGCCACAGATGTTGTGGCTGACCTAAAACATACAAACAAATTAGTAGAAATTATCATTGTGTTGTAAATAACATAAAATGCTTTCTTTATAACAATTTTAAAAATAAATGCACTTAAACATACATTCATATAGCCGGCACAGGGACAAGAAAAAAAAGTGTCAGCAGAAATTTAACTTACCACTGTCTATGCTCTGGTGTACTTCTTTCAGGACTTGACCAAAGTTGTGAGGTGTAAACATAAAATCCTAAACTCATTCATAGCCTTAACACTGTATATGCATTTCTATTTCTAATGATTGACAAGTCCAGGAGATTTTACTGCATTATAGCTGTACTGTAAGCACTGACATGCTGAACACCTAAATTCCTGAGATGTACCTACCACTGTGTCAGAAAGAGGTGACATATTGGGTTGCGCCCTAACAACAACTTCATCGTCATCCTCATCTTCTGAAACGGAGTCAATCTTCATGACCTCACAAAAAATGTTGTGATCAATCTCTATTTCAAATTACATGTCCAGTATTTTTTAATATGTAGGCTGTAACTAGGTGGAATCCCACAAAGCACTTAAAGTACTTATAACAGAAACGATTTAGTTTTTATTTTAAATGCACATAACATATATATAAAATATACTATTTTAACACTTACTCTTTGACAAGAAATCCTCAAGGGTACAGATGTACAGAGTAATCCTTTGATATGCCTTTCCAATGGCCTCTTTGTATTGTCCAGTGGCAAAAGGTGTGTCAGTCCCAGGGATATTTTTTATCTGAGAGCCATCCGGGTAAAGCAAGACATATTCTCCATCTTCCATGTCTTGGTTGAAATCTTTTTGTTTTTTCACAGCAGCTGGTAAAAGTTGCTCAGATGACCACTGGGGGTCAACATGTAGAGGTAGGTTTTTTTCCTTTCATGGGCTTGAACCCATTCTTGGTCTTGCTCATGATCCCAAAAGAAATCTAGACCATCAGACAGAAAAGGCGGAATACAAACGATAATACTGTTCTGTCTGACAACTTCATTAACTTAATAAAAGATTAGCTTACCCTTACTGTTTTATTTGATTTCTTTTTACTTTTTGAGAATGATTTCCTTTCAGTTTCTTTTAGTTCTCTGTATTTCATGAACTGGAGAACAGCTGAAGCTGACTTCACTGGAATGGCACATGCATCAGTCACTGAAACAAACACACACACACACACACACACACACACACACAATCAAAAACAGAGAAAAAGATCGACGAGATTGAAAAGATTATAAATTCCTATAATTTGATGGCCGGAGCTCAGTAAGAGAATATTACCTCTGGGCACTGTCGGACATGACACATGGTCATCACCTGCAGTTCTAGGGGCGTTCTCTACAACAAAGCTTACATCTCGTCCACATGAACTGCAAAATCTGGGCAAAGTCGGCCATTAGATGCCACAGAAAGGACAATACATTGATCTGAAAAAGACAATGTGACTGAAATTAGCATATTGTATTCCGTTGTCCTTTCTTTCATTACTAAAAGGATTTCAATAAATTGTAATATTTTAATTATACCATCAATCTGCAATTTATATTGACCTGGTTTAACCCTATTTCCGTGAACCTTGAACGTTATGGCCCAGTTTCACAGACAGGGCTTAGCCTATTAAACCTTCAATAAGGGCATTTAAGTGGCTTTTATAAACGTTCACTAGAAAGAAAAGAAAAAAATTACTGGTGTGCATATTGAGACAAAACAATGGCAGTGACATATTTTAAGATATGTCAGTATATGTTGCTTTCAGTTAAAACAGCTAAACATGCATTTTAGTCTAGGACTAGCAGCTTTGTCTGTGAAACCGGGGGTATATTTAGTTGCTAAATTAAGCCAGCTAACATATGCAACAATATAACGTTCAACATAACGTTTCACAGTAAATTGTGTAACGTGTCAGATTATTTAGGCCAATAATATCCAAAAGACTAAGCAATTTATACGATCATGATGTTAAAGTAAACAAAAAAAAAAAAAAACTCACCTTTCAGGTCATTGACAACAACACTGGCGAGTAGACAATTAAACAAGCAGGTCCCAGTAGGGTTTGTCACTTAATGGGGTCCCCTTGAAACATTTCTGTTGTGGCCTGTGTTATTTGCAGCGCGTTTCTGTGTTTGCATGTGTTGTGAGGATTTGCAGCGCGTTTTCGTATTTGCATGTGTTGTGAACTTTTGCAGCGCGTTTTTGTATTTGCTTGTGTTGTGAACTTTTGCAGCGCATGTGTTGTCAAACTGATGAAGATGTTTTCTTTATTTGCTGGTGTTTTTTCTATTTGCATGTGTTTTCTTCATTTGCAGCACGTTGAGCTCTCTCGGCCACCGTAGTATTGGGTTCTTTGCCACTTTCCTTCTAATTCACCCAGATCAAATTTACCTAAATTCCACTACCATACGCTCTATTGGTGTTGTAGTGAAGGATCAGGTCATTAAATGGGACAATCTTACGGGGTGTATGACTTTGAAGGGCACTGAAACCTTGTTTACCACTCACACCTGTTTTCATGAAACATCTAGTTACATCCCACGTAGGAGGGGATGTTCTCACGACCTTGCACAACGTTCCCTAAAACTTTTCTAAAGGTGACGAAAATCCCGAACCTTTATAGAACATTAGGAACGTTCCTAAAACGTCCTTTTTTGGTTATGAAAGTGCTGCAGTTCAAGGTTCCTTATATGACTTTAGGAGGATGTTCTATTTTGGTTATTCTATGGTCACTACGTTGAATAGTCCAACGCCGTGGTACAACGAGCACACTCGAGCCCTTAAAACAGCAGCCAGAAAAATGGAGCGCAGCTGGAAGAAAACAAAACTGGAAGTTCCCTTTCGTTCAGTCACTCCGAGTAACGTCAGTGACTGACGAATGGGGGTTTCGCTTAGAAGCCTATCATCTTCGAGATCTAGAAAACGCCCAATGGCAGCGCCAATGCCATGGGCATGCGGAATTTGCATAGCGTAACTCCGCCCCACAGCGTGGGTATATAAGGAAGTACGCTGGCAACATCGCATTATGTTTCTGCTTCGGAGCCAAGAGTATCTCTTCACTCCTCAAGCCTTCTGAGTATCGTCAGCTTCTTCGAGACGAACAGCTTTCCAGTTGGTGTTGGTGTGACGGCGTGTTCCAGCGATCGTTTACTGCCTGCCTGCTGATCTGTGCAGTGGTCTGCATTCAGCCGGTATTCGGTCCCTGGGCGCTTCGGCATCACTGCGAAGCTTCCTCTCTTAAAAGAGCTCACACTTGGCACGTCTTTTTCAAGATGTCTCGCCAGTGTGCTTCTGGGTGCGGTCGATATCTGCCGCCCTCTGATGGGCACAATCACTGCCTGATGTGCTTGGGCTTTCAGCATGCTCAGGCAGCGTTTGTGGATGAGACATGTTCCCACTGCGGGGACATGCCCATCTCGGTGCTGCGGTCGAGACTCAATGAGCTCCGTAATAGAGTGAGAGTCCCCTCTGCCACACCCCAATCTGCGGTCTCTACGCGAGGCAGCACTTTGGCTGGTGGCCAGGGTGACCTGAGGGTGACGGTGTGGAACAAAGCCCCGACGCTCATGCCTCGGACCACACCCCCCTCTAGCGCACCGTTCCCGCCGTGCGCTCAGACTGAGACACCGGAGCCGGCTCCTGCTGTTCCGAGTGTGTCGTTTGGCGCCGCAGAGGACGAGCGAATGTCGATCGCCGCATCACAAGGTGGGCTGGAGTCCTCCGAGGATGATGATTCGGCTGTGCTGCCGCCTTCCGGTGTGCCAGCATTGTCCGAGTCGGACCCGGAGTTGACAGCCATGCTTTCCCGGGCAGCCGCGAGTCTCGGGTTGGAGTGGAACCCTCCACCCCGTCCTGAACGCTCGCGGTTGGACGATTGGTTTTTGGGGGCGCCGCGTTCTGACACCCGTCAGACCACGCCCCCAATACCTTTTTTCCCGGAGGTGCATGAGGAGGTCACGCGGTCCTGGAAGTCCCCGTTGTCTTCCCGTGACCGATCGGCGGCCTCCTCCACCTTCTCTGCCCTCGATGGGGCCGCGGCCAAAGGGTACACTGGGGTTCCCCCGGTTGAACGCTCTGTTGTGATGCAACTGTGTCCGCAGAGTGCTTCAACGTGGCGTGGCGACCCTAAGCACCCCTCCAAAGCCTGTAGTTTCACATCAACCTTGGTGGCGAAATCCTACAGAGCTGCGGGGCAGGCTGCCGCCTCTTTGCATGCCATGGCCATCCTTCAGGCCTACCAGGCCCGGATGCTCAAGGACATGCACGAGGGTAGAGCTGACCCAGGGCTCAGAAATGAGCTGCGTGCCGCCACCGACCTCGCCCTCCGGGCGACGAAGGTGACCGCACGCTCCCTGGGCCAGGTGATGTCCACAGCAGTGGTCCAGGAGAGACACCTATGGCTCAACCTGGCTGATATGCGGGACGCCAAGCGGACTCGTCTCCTCGACGCTCCCATATCCCAGGATGGGCTATTCGGCGGCGCGGTTGAGAACTTCGCCCAACAGTTCTCAGCCGCCCAAAAGCAGACTGAGGCCATCAAGCACGTACTGCCCCGGCGGCCAGCTGCTGCTTCCACCCAGCCGCCGGCACAGTTGCCTCAGTCTGCTCGCCGCCGAGGGCGCCCTCCCGCGGCTCCCGCCCCTCCCGCGCCACCCAAGCAGCAGCCTCCACCTGGGCCGCGCCGTGGAGGACGCCGTAGGAAGGCGCCCCAGTCCGCTCCAGCCCCGCAGCCCGCCAAGCGCCAGGCTAAGCGGCGCTCCTGACGCGGACAGCTCAGGGATGGGCAGTTCTTTCCAGGAGATGGTAGCAGGACCACTCCTTCCCCCGGTGGAGGGCCGGGGGAGAATCCTTTGTTCCGCTGCTGGCCCCCGGGTCAGCAGCACCCTTTTATGGTTAAAGAAAGAACTGACATACCCATCCCTGAGCGACCAGAGACCGATGGCAGTGTGCGCCGCCCCCGGGCCACGCCACTCTCGTCCCTCTCTGACGCCAGTCTCCTCTCAGAGCAGACCCCAGTGGAACGCGCGTCCTTCCCTGGTCTCCTCTGTCAGGACGCGGCTGATGACCGTGCCCCCACACCGGGACGCTACGCCTCCCACGTCTGGGCCGGTCACGCCGCCTCGCTGCCCCACCCGGGGTACGTCTATGGTTCGCATGACCCCGCTGGTGCAGTTTCTGGGAGCCTGGCTTCAGCTCCCTGGACTGTCCCGCTGGGTCGCGAAGACCATCAGGCTCCGCTATGCGATTCAGTTCGCTCAGGCTCCTCCTCGTTTCCGGGGAGTCCGATTCACCATAGTGGGGCCCAATGCCCCCCTCATGCGTGCGGAGGTTGCTACCTTGCTGGCGAAGGGTGCGATCGAGCCTGTCCCTCCAGCCGAAATGGAGTCCGGCTTCTACAGCCCTTACTTCATTGTACCCAAGAAAACCGGTGGGTTACGACCGATCCTGGACCTGCGCGTCCTGAACCGATCCCTTCACAGGCTTCCGTTCAGGATGTTGACAGCGAAACGCCTTTTCGAATGCGTTCGTCCAGCAGATTGGTTTGCAGCGATCGACCTGAAGGACGCCTACTTCCATGTCTCCATTCTTCCTCGACACAGACCGTTCCTACGGTTTGCTTTCGAGGGGCGGGCATACCAGTACGCGGTCCTCCCATTCGGGCTAGCTCTGTCCCCTCGCGTCTTCACGAAGATTGTCGAGGCAGCCCTTGTGCCACTCAGGCAACACGGGGTTCGCATCCTGAACTATCTCGACGACTGGCTGATCCTCAGCCACTCTCGAGAGCAGGTGTGCGAACACAGAGACCTGGTGCTCCAGCACCTAGCCCGTCTGGGCCTTCGGGTCAACTGGGAGAAGAGCAAACTCTGCCCAGTGCAGAGGATCTCTTTTCTCGGTATGGAAATCGACTCGGTCGCCATGTGTGCGCAGCTTACGAGCGAGCGCGCGCAGTCACTGCTGACTTGCCTTCGTCAAATCGAGAGCAAGAGTGCGGTTCCACTGAAGTTATTTCAGAGGCTCCTGGGGCATATGGCATCTGCAGCCGCGGTAACGCCGCTCGGTTTGCTTCATATGAGACCGCTTCAGCACTGGCTTCGCGATCGAGTCCCGAGATGGGCATGGCAGTCGGGCACGCTCCGGGTCCCAGTGACTCGGGCCTGCCTGCAGACCCTCACCCCGTGGTCGAACCTCAGTTTTCTACGGGCCGGTGTGTCCTTAGAACGAGTTTCCAGGCATATTGTTGTGTCAACAGATGCCTCCACCACGGGCTGGGGTGCCATGTGCAATGGACATGCTGCCGCGGGCTCCTGGACAGGACCCCAGCGCCTCCTGCATGTCAATTGCCTCGAGTTGCTGGCAGTACGGTTCGCCCTGCACCGCTTCCGAGCGCTGCTCATGGGTCAACACGTGCTAGTCCGGTCAGACAACACGGCCACAGTAGCGTACATCAACCACCAGGGTGGTCTGCGTTCCCGCCGCATGTCTCAACTCGCCCGCCATCTCGTCTTATGGAGTCAGAAGCACCTGAGGTCCCTTCGTGCCATCCATATCCCGGGAGTCCTGAACCGTGCAGCCGACGAGCTCTCACGGCTTCAGCCACTTCCTGGAGAATGGAGACTCCATCCCCAGACGGTTCAGCTGATTTGGGAACAGTTCGGCGACGCACAGGTAGATCTGTTTGCCTCCCACGACTCTTCCCATTGCCGCCTGTTTTATTCCCTGACCGAGGGCCCCCTCGGCACGGACGCTCTGGCGCACAGCTGGCCGCGGGGCCTCCGCAAGTATGCGTTTCCCCCAGTGAGCCTTCTTGCACAGCTTCTGTGCAAGATCAGGGAGGACAAGGAGCAGGTCATTTTGGTCGCCCCGTATTGGCCCGGCCGGACCTGGTTCTCCGAACTCGTACTCCTTGCGACAGCCCCTCCCTGGTCGATTCCTCTGAGGAAGGACCTCCTTTCTCAGAGACGGGGCACCCTTTGGCACCCGCGTCCCGATCTTTGGAACCTCCACGTGTGGCTCCTGGATGGGACGTGGCAGGTTTGAGTACCCTACCACCTCAGGTGGTGGCTACCATCACTTCCGCTAGGGCCTTGTCTACTCGACACGCCTATGCGTTGAAGTGGAACCTCTTCGTCACCTGGTGTTCTTCTCGCCAAGAAGACCCCTGGAAATGCCCGATCGGGTCCGTGCTCTCATTCCTCCAGGAAGGGTTGGAACGAAGGCTGTCTCCTTCCACCCTCAAGGTTTATGTGGCCGCTATTTCTGCCTACCACGACCTTGTGGAGACGAAAAAGGTAAGTCAGCACGACCTGGTCATCAGGTTCCTGAGGGGAGCGAGGAGACTGAATCCTCCTCGCTCTCCCCTCGTACCCTCTTGGGACCTCGCAGTAGTCCTAAGCGCTCTGCAGAGGGCTCCCTTTGAGCCATTGCGGTCAGTCGAGCTTAAGTTCCTGTCTATGAAGACAGCGCTCCTGACCGCCTTGGCCTCCATCAAGAGGGTAGGGGACCTGCAGGCATTTTCGGTTGACGAAGCGTGCCTGGAATTCGGGCCGGCCAACTCTCACGTGATCCTGAGACCCCGGCCTGGATATGTGCCCAAGGTTCCCACCACTCCCTTCAGGGACCAGGTGGTGAACCTGCAAGCGCTGCCTTTGGAGGAGGCAGACCCAGCCTTGGCACTGCTCTGTCCAGTACGCGCCCTCCGTGCTTACGTAGACAGAACGCAGTGTTTCAGGACCTCAGACCAGCTCTTTGTCTGTTATGGTGGGAAGCTGAAGGGAAAGGCTCTCTCCAAGCAAAGGTTGTCTCACTGGATAGTGGACGCCATTGTTTTGGCTTACCAAACGCAGGGGCGCCCATGCCCCCTTGGGGTCAGGGCTCACTCCACCCGGAGTGTGGCCTCCTCTTGGGCTCTAGCGCATGGCGCCTCGCTGACAGACATTTGCAGAGCTGCAGGCTGGGCGACACCCAACACATTCGCCAGATTCTATAATCTCCGAGTGGAGCCAGTGTCCTCTCTTGTACTCGCCTCTACTAGTGGCCGGTAATGGACTAGGCTCAGGTGTCTTCGCTTGCTCGCCATTCCACTCCACGGACTGGATACGTGCGATATTTTCCTCAGGTAGTTTCCCTGAAGCCCTGAGTTCCTCCAGCACTGTTGATGCCGACACCAGTACGTCTGCCCACTCGCTCAGGCCCTCGTGTTGGCTAGGTGCCACCGTGTGCATGGTTCCCCCGTTGGGCGACCCCCACATGTGTATTCCCACTGTAAGTCTCCCTGAGCAGGTGTCTTTCCCTTGGCAAGCCCCTTGCCACCCCTGGGGGTAAAATTCTTCCACCTTCGGCTGGTTACCCCAGAGTTTCCCATATGTAGCCCTGAGCGGGTCATATGTGTTCTTAAGTCCTCCCTACGGGTAGGCATTTGGCGCATACTTCCACCTGGAATATGCTTCCCAGTGTACCTTGGTATTCCTGTGTTAAGTGGGAGTCCTTCGTCCGTACTAGCTTACGACAGGGAGCTCACGCTTACGCAGGGCACTGGATGACAGCCGAGTGGCGTGATTATATTGGGACCCCCATTCGTCAGTCACTGACGTTACTCGGAGTGACTGAACGAAAGGGAACGTCTCGGTTACGTATGTAACCCTCGTTCCCTGAGGAGGGAACGGAGACGTAACGTCCCTCTGCCACTTCCGCTGTACCGCTGGAACAGCCGGGAGTTCAGTCTTGGCTCCTCAGCAGGTAAACATAATGCGATGTTGCCAGCGTACTTCCTTATATACCCACGCTGTGGGGCGGAGTTACGCTATGCAAATTCCGCATGCCCATGGCATTGGCGCTGCCATTGGGCGTTTTCTAGATCTCGAAGATGATAGGCTTCTAAGCGAAACCCCCATTCGTCAGTCACTGACGTTACGTCTCCGTTCCCTCCTCAGGGAACGAGGGTTACATACGTAACCGAGACGTTTTTCGCATTTCGTGGAGAGCATGATTGCATACAGAAAGGCCGTAAAAACTGCTAGATCTGCTTATTTCTCGACTCTCTTAGAAGAAATAAACACAAGCCTAGGTATTTATTCGATACAGTGGCTAAATTAACCAAAAATAAAGCTTCAACTTCTGATGTCTGCCAACAGCACAGCAGTAGTGACTTTATGAACTTCTTTACGTGCAAGATTGATAATATTAGGAAAAAAATTATAACCATGCAGCCGTCTACTACAGTATCACATCAGACAGTGCATTGTAGTTTCACTGAGGAAAAATTACATTCATTCACTGCTATAGAAGAAGAAGAATTGGCTAAACTTGTTAAATCATCAAAATTAACAACATGTATTCTCGACCCTATACCGACTAAACTACTAAAAGAGATGCTTCCAGAGGTCATAGATCCTCTTAATATCATTAATTCATCTTTGTCATTAGGATATGGCAGTATCGTCACAATTATGCTTCTTTTTAGAAAGAAATGGTAGAAATGGTATTCACAAGATTAACGGAATGCATAGCTAATATAAAAATGACTAGTATGACTAGTAATTTCCTGCAACTTAATTCAGAAAAAACTGAAGTTTTAATTATTGGACAAAAAAACTCCACAAGTAATAACCTATTCTGTCTAACACTCGATGGCTGCTCTGTCAAGTCCTCGTCGTCAGTTAGGAACCTGGGTGTGCTCTTTGATACCAATCTTTCATTTGAAAGCCACGTTTCTAACATCTGTAAAACTGCATTCTACCATCTTAAAAATATATCTAAATTACGGCATATGCTTTCAATGCAAAATGCTGAACAGTTAGTACATGCGTTCATGACCTCAAGGCTAGATTATTGTAATGCTCTACTGGGTGGTTGCCCTGCTCACTTAATAAATAAACTGCAGCTGGTCCAAAACGCAGCAGCTCGAGTTCTTACTAGAACCAGGAAGTATGACCATATTAGCCCAGTTCTGTCAACACTGCACTGGCTCCCTATTAAACATTGCATACATTTTAAAATCTTGCTAATTACTTACAAAGCACTAAATGGTTTAGCTCCCCAGTATTTGAGCGAGCTCTATAACGCATTATACTCCATCACGTCTATTGCGGTCTCAAAATTCTGGCCAGTTGATAATACCTAGAATATCAAAATCAACTGCAGGCGGTCGATCCTTTTCCTATTTAGCACCTAAACTCTGGAACAGTCTTCCTAGCATTGTTCGGGAAGCAGACACACTCTGTCAGTTTAAATCTAGACTAAAAACACATCTCTTTACTATGGCATACACATAAAACATTTTTAATTTATATTATTCAAATCAATTAAATGATTGTTAGGCTGCATTAACTAGGTCAGCCGGAACCAGGAACACTTCCCATAACACCTGATGTACTCATTACATCATAAGAAGAATGGCATCTACGCTAATGTTAGTCTCTCTGTTTATCCCGAGGTTTACTGCAGTCGGCCGGATCCGGGCCGTATCCAGATCAGATGGTGGACCTGCACCCAGACAGGACCAACGCATCCCTGAAGTGTCTGCAGAGACCATGCCAGTTAGTCTCCCCTCTGAAATTGCCTCATCGACATGGCATCCTCAATGGATCCGTCTCCGGCCTGATGACTCTGATCCTTCGAATATTCCTATTTAATAATTGTTTAATCGACACGTCATCAATAAACCCGTCTCCGGCGTGATGCCTCCGATCTTTCGAATATTCAGATCTAATATGACTTGTCATCTAATATGATTTCTGACCTGTAAGGTTGCCAGAATAATAATCATACACTGTTTGTTAATTGGCCAGAGGAGAACTGGCACCCCGACTGAGCCTGGTTTCTCCCAAGGTTTATTTTTCTCCATTATGCCACCTGATGGATTTTTGGTTCCTTGCCACTGTTGCCTTTGGCTTGGCTTGCTCAGTTGGGGACACTAAATTTTCAACTAAATATCCAAATAAATGTAATTACTAAACTAAATTAACTATATCAACTAAATTACTGATCTGCCCACATTGTCGCTATATGACAATTGAAATGAGCTAGATGACTGACCAGTTTTCTCCAGAGCGGCTGTACAGCCGAATCAAAATCCGTTGCATTGTTTTCCTGTTTAACACTGTGAAGCTGCTTTGAAACAATCAGCATTGTAAAAAGCGCTATATAAATAAAGTTGACTTGACTTGACACAGCAACATTACAAAGAGGACTTTTGGGATGTTAACAGAACGTTCCCACATGCTCCTCTGTTGGTCATATAATAACGTTCCTTATATGACTTTGGAGGATGTTCCATTTTGTTTATTCTATGGTCACACAGCAACGTTACAAAGAGGACATTTGGGACATTAACAGAACGTTCTCATACGGTTCCCTGTTAGTTAGATGGGGACGTTTAATTCGGGACTGAGCTGCAACATATCTTGTTCAGTGCAGTGGTCTCTACACTACATTCCCATAACGTTTGCAGGACCTTTAGGGGACCAATCTAGAATATTATTTTTTGGTCCTATTTAGGTCCTACCATTGTGTTTATTGAATGCTTTCAGAACGTGTTTGAGTGAATCAATGTACACTGGGCTGCTTTGCAAATGAGGGTCAGTAAAACTTCAACTTTGTCCAACTTCATATTCAGAACATGTAAGTACCCCACGTTATATTTTGTGAATGTATGCAAATCGCCTTTGTGAATGTGCTTGTTAGCATGCTGACGGCTAATGTGGCTAAAGTTACAATTGCCTCTGACTGTATTCACAGAGATCAGAACTATGTCATTAGTTTTGTTTTTAAGAAGTAATAAAAGTGCGCTTCTGATTTGTACAGGCGGTGAGCATTTTCGGGCTAAAAATAACAAGCTCTGGTTTCTTTAACCAATGGTAACTTTAGCCACATTAGCACATTCAGAAAGGCAATTTGCAAACAAACACATTATAAAGTGCAGTACTTGCGTGTTCTGGATATGAAGTAGGATCACGAAGGGTTGGTATTGATCCATCTTTGAGAAGCAACTTTTGTGCATATCCTGCACTTTACTGACCCTCATTTGCAAAGCAGCCCAGTGTACATAGATTCACACAAACATGTTCTTTAAACGTGATGGAAGGACCTAAATAGGCCAAAAAATAACATTCTAGGTTGGTCCCCTAAAGGTCCTGCAAACATTATGGGAATGTAGTGTAGAGGGAACGTCCTATATTAATGGTCCCCTAAACATTCCCAGAACGTCCTAAATGTTCCCTGAAGGTCCGCCAAATAACGTCCCCCAATCCTTAAAAGAACTCCACATCGCGACCATCTCAGAACGTCCTAGGAGCGTTACCAGGCGACGTCCTTGACACCAGCAGGGATGTTCTGAGAACGTTCTGGGAACATCAAATTTCCAAATAAAATATGGTCCCCTAAACGTTCCGAGAACCTCCTGAATGTTCTGTGAAGGTCTGCCAAATAACCCTTTAAAGAACTCCACATCATGACCGTCTCGGAACGTTCTTAGAATGTTACTAGGCACCAGCGGGGACGTTCTGAGAACATTCTGGGAACGTAACATTTCTAGCAGGGATTATTTGTACCTGCAGCACTTTACAACCCTCTTTTAATGATTCAAAGCGCATACAGTTTTTCTCAATCGATTTGGCACTTTTCTCCAAACTCAGGTAACTGCTCTCAAAACATTTAACACAGTGATCTGTACACTTTGTAATTGTCCTAAACAGATAGTAAATTCTCCTTCATTTCATACAAATTACAAATCAAAAGCATCATTTTTTTCAAAACACTGTGCACAAAATTCCCTAATGTTATTATCCCTAATGTCACAGCAGTTCATACAGCCAACCAAATCTTTAATATATCAGGAAAAACATTTGCAGCTTTTTCATTGGCCTTCACAAAGATCACAAGCATTTTTGTACCATTTTCAAAACACAACAAACAAAACTCTGTGAATTGTAAAATAGTCAGTTGCACACCTTATGTCCTCAATTAACCCCAAATTGATATCTGATGAGTTAGTAATCCACTCAACACAGAAAAAAGCCAATTTCCTAATTGTTCACACAGCTGTCTTAATTACAACAACTACAAAAGGGGAAGAGAAAAACAACAAAGAAGACGAATGAGGTGAAAAAACAATAAAAAGAAGAAGAATGAGCAGTGGAAAAGGAAGAGGTGTAAGAGTGAGAGGTGGTGGACAAGGCAGAGGGAGAAGAGGAAGAGGAGATGGAGAAAGTGCAAGAAGAGCTGAAGATGTTAGATGGGGACGTTTAATTCGGGACTGAGCTGCAACATATCTTGTTCAGTGCAGTGGTCTCTATACTACATTCCCATAACGTTTGCAGGACCTTTAGGGGACCAATCTAGAATATTATTTTTTGGTCCTATTTAGGTCCTACCATTGTGTTTATTGAATGCTTTCAGAACGTGTTTGAGTGAATCAATGTACACTGGGCTGCTTTGCAAATGAGGGTCAGTAAAACTTCAACTTTGTCCAACTTCATATTCAGAACATGTAAGTACCCCACGTTATATTTTGTGAATGTATGCAAATCGCCTTTGTGAATGTGCTTGTTAGCATGCTGACGGCTAATGTGGCTAAAGTTACAATTGCCTCTGACTGTATTCACAGAGATCAGAACTATGTCATTAGTTTTGTTTTTAAGAAGTAATAAAAGTGCGCTTCTGATTTGTACAGGCGGTGAGCATTTTCGGGCTAAAAATAACAAGCTCTGGTTTCTTTAACCAATGGTAACTTTAGCCACATTAGCACATTCAGAAAGGCAATTTGCAAACAAACACATTATAAAGTGCAGTACTTGCGTGTTCTGGATATGAAGTAGGATCACGAAGGGTTGGTATTGATCCATCTTTGAGAAGCAACTTTTGTGCCTATCCTGCACTTTACTGACCCTCATTTGCAAAGCAGCCCAGTGTACATAGATTCACACAAACATGTTCAAGAAAAGCTGAAGATGTAGGAGCAAGAGAAAGAAGAGCTGAGGATGTAGGAGAAAGAGAAAGAAGAGCTGAGGATGTAGGAGAAAGAGAAAGAAGAGCTGAGGATGCAGGAGAAAGAGAAAGAAGAGCTGAAGATGTAGGAGCAAGAGAAAGAAGAGCTGAGGATGTAGGAGCAAGAGAAAGAAGAGCTGAGGATGTAGGAGAAAGAGAAAGAAGAGCTGAGGATGTAGGAGAAAGAGAAAGAAGAGCTGAAGATGTAGGAGCAAGAGAAAGAAGAGCTGAGGATGTAGGAGAAAGAGAAAGAAGAGCTGAGGATGTAGGAAGAGGAGAAGATAGAGTAGAGGGAGAAGCGATGGATAGATTGGAGGGCAATGGTATAGTGGAAAGAGAAAGAGTAGAAAATATAAGAAGAGATGGACAGAGAGGAAGAGGAGGGCAAGGTGTAAGAGGAGGGAGGAGAGGTAGAAGGATAGGGTACACGTGTGTTTCAAATGAAATCAGAGCCACACTTATTGACCATGTCATAAATCATGGTCTCTCACTGAGAAGCTGGGCAGAGAGTTCAGCCCAATATAAACAGATCCACAGTGGCTTCAATTATCCGCACATTTCAGAGGGAAAATCGGTAAGTAACTATATCATTCTACTTCTACAATGAGAGTCCATGTAGTCTTGTTTGACATAGGTCTAGATTTCTACAGTAAATGTTCCTGCTTGTCCAAACATTTTTCAGAATTGAAGTTAGAGAACATTCAGGTGGATGAACAAGACTTCTTTCAATTGAACAAGAGCATGCCATTGACATGGTGGTCCAGAACAACACCCTCCGCCTCAAAGAAATTCAGCAAAGAATAACACAGGACAATCAACTGTTCCACAATATCCACCAATGCAGTCTCTCCACAATTGATCGTGTTCTAAGGAGAAATGCAATCTGAATGAAGCAAGTATACAAAGTGCCATTTGAGAGGAACTCCGTTAGAGTGAAGGAGTTGTGATTCCAGTTTGCTCAAGTATGTGCAACCCAATTACTGCACTTTTACTGTCAACACAAAGATATATTTTTCCTGAAATTTAAGTATGTGTCCATAAACTATTCCATGCTACTGTAAGTGAAACGATTTAGGCATATCTATGTATACTGCTGCTTCAAAGTGTGAACTCAAACTTCAGCAACAGTTTCACAGTAGTATTGACTGCAATCAGTGCCATTACTGTAAAACACTAATTTACTGTATTGTACCTTGTGTTCTTTACTCTAGAGAATCTTGGCGTTGGATAGCAGTGCAACTCATGAGTACCTGTATATTGATGAAGCAGGCTTCAATCTTCACAAAAAAAAGGAGAAGAGGGAGGGGTCCCTTCTGGCCCTGAAGGAGTTTTGGTTCCTTGCCACCGTCGCCTTTGGCTTTTGGCTTGCTCAGCTGGGGACACTTAAATTTCAACTATATTACTGATCTGCCCGCATTGACACTATATGATAATTGAAATGGGCTGGATGACATCACCGTTTTCACCAGAGCGGCTGTACAGCCGAATCAAATTCCGTTGCATTATTTTCCTGTTACCACTGTGAAGCTGCTTTGAAACAATTGCCATTGTAAAAAGCGCTATATAAATAAAGGTGACTTGATTTGAAGTGTGATTGGCCATCGTGCTACAGTCAATGTAGCTGGACAACGAGGAGGCAACATCACTCTCTGTGCCACAATTTCTACAACTGGTGTTGTGGCACACAATGCTGTCTTTGGACCATACAACACAGCAAGGCTCCTACCTTTTTTTTTTTTTTTTTTTAAATCTCTTCAATGAAATCCTCTTTCCGCAGGGTGATCAGGAGCAAATGGTGCGGAATTTTGTAGTTGTTTGGGACAATGTCCAATTGCACCATTCAGCACTAGTGCGAGAGTGGTTTGAGAATCACCCACATTTCAGGATGGTGTTCCTTCCACTATATTCTCCTTTCCTGAATCCAATTGAGGAATTCTTCTCTTGTAGATGGAAAGTACATGATCGCAACCCTTACAACCATGTAAGTCTTCAAGCGATGGAAAAGGCCTGTGGAGATATTGGGGCACAAGCATGTCAAGGATGGATACAGCATTCAAGGCGTTTTTTCCCACAATGCATGACTCATGAAAATATTTGCTGTGTTGATAAAATTCTCTGGCCAGATGTAATTAAGAGGCATGATCAATAAATTAATTCAATGAATGCAATCTTTAGCTGAATTTATCAAATCAACAGAGAACACACTTTTAGTTTTGACGTTAATATTGAATTTTAATAAATGCATTACTAGAATAAAATGCTGTGTTTCATTGTGCAGTGAATACTTAACTGTTTCACCAACATAAGAGTGTTTAGTTTGCTGTTAACTGTTTTGAGAGCTGTTACCTGAGTTTGGAGAAATGTGCCAAATCGATTGTGAGAAACTGTAACGCAGTACGTAAGCTGCTTACATTTATTGTGACAGTTGCTTATACAAGTAATTTTTCATTGAAAATGTTCTTCTTCAGGTTTATACATCCAACATTAAGTATAGCAAATTTAAGCTTGGAAACAATATGTTGTTTTTATAATGTCACTCTTACTATTTATCTAACAGTTTTTTTCCATAAAAATATATAGATGGATTTTAGGAAGGGGGTCCCCCATAAAGGTTCATCATATTTGGGGGTCCTTGGCATCATAAAGTTTGAAAACCCCTGGTATAAAGCATTATAGAACTAAAGGTGACTTGACTTATGCATATTCCGTATATTTATAAAATATACAGAAAAGCAAAAGTGCAAATTTTATTTGTTTCTCAAAACATTGCGTTTTGATTTCTAATTCAATAAATGGTGTAGGTATTCAGTAAATGAGTGAGACATTTAAATTGCAGTGATTTCCAAATTCCAAATGAAGCACCAGAGCTGTTCATTTTTTAATTATGTATCTACTGTAAAGAACTGTGTTTTGAGTTTATTTTTTTATTTATTTTATAGTTTATTTTACAATTGTATACTGGGTGTAAAGTACATCACGTGCTTGCAATAGGTAATATTAGGTAGTGAATATAGTTTCACTAAGTGGGCCTCACTTTTAGTGTGTAACGTTAAGCAATATTTTAATAAACTAATGTAGAAGAGATTAAAAGACCAAAATCTCCTTGCACCTCGCAAACACTATAAAATAAGAATAATAGCGAAGTACTGTATTTTAAGCTAACAACTACCCCAAAGAACAACAAACATAAACAAACTTATGCCAAAAAAACAATGAATGTCTTGTGTATAATTAAATATAAATGTATAAACACTTACCTCTATTTTTACGGCGTCAACAAATGTGTCGGTCATAAACAATGTATGTTTACAAGAGGGAATAAAAACTTACTGTACTGTAACAGAAGTGGCAACACGCGACAAACTTATAACACCCGCTGGAGACTATCGTTAATGCAAATGTAACGGTCATAAAAAAATAAAAAAAAATAATGTATTTATAGGGGAAAAGTACTGTAATAGCGATGTAGTAGCGATGACGGGCATCAAACTTACTATAATACCCGCTGGGAACCTGATTGGTCAATATCGCGGCATGAGTCATTCATTGATTGGCCAACGCATAGCGTGGGCCTTAGCGACAAGTCTTTCACTTGATTGGCCAGTGACGTGCATATCACCTGCATTTTTCTCATTGGTCAATTTCTTGTAGAATTCCCGAATCGCAACAAACAGCGATTGGCTCATTTGCGGTTGTTACTACCAGAAATAAGGTCGCAACAAACAGCGATTGGCTCATTTGTGGATGTCACTACCAGAAATAAGGTCGTCTGACAGGTTGCTGTGAGCGCCACTGTGCTGCCCTGTTTATAGTTATGTTTATATGAATTCAAGTGATGAAAATAGATAAAATGTAAGCAATTAATTTATTACAGCCACAGGTATGGATTTCAACTGTGTTAACATTTTAGTAGTGCATTAAATATTTAAATACAAATATTGCAGATAAAACTTTACTTTAAGATTCACATTTTACTCTAGTAGTACACTAAACTGTGTAAGAGTCTCTGGGAAGTACACAGTCCAAAACATGGAATCATAAAGAGCAAAGCTTACATTTTCTAAACCAAAAACACAAGGGGAAAAGAACACAAACTCAAACATACAACTAGACAGCACACACGTCAAATCTAACAAGACATGTGGAAAACAACACAATAGAAATAGAAAACCACAAAATTGTGTTCTGTTTATACCCAGCTAACAGGAAAAGAGTCCTTGTGATGTTATTTGTACTTGATTGATGTTCTCATTATGTTGAGTGAAAACGTTCTTATAACAATGTTCTTGAAACGTCCTTGTGATGTTATTTTTACTTGACTGATGTTCTCATAATGTTGAGTGAAAATGTTCTTATAACAACGCTCTCGGAACATCCTTGTGATGTTTTGTACTTGACTGAACAATTTGTACTTGACTGATGTTCTCAATGTTGAGTGAAAACGTCCTTAATACGTTAAAAAACGGATGTTTTGAACGTTCAGAACACTTTCAGAAATGTTTTGATAACATTTTCAAAATGATAGAATGAAATGTCCCTTTAACGTTCACATTAACCGCGAAAAAACGTTATTAATACATTAAAGAAATTGAAATTTTCAACGTTTAAAAAACATTCAGAAATACCGTTTTTTATAACTTAATGGGAATGTTAGCAAAACATTCTTAGAACATATTTTTTAGCTGAGATGTCAGTGTATTATTCCTGCTTGCCTGTATATTTTATTGGTATACAACTTGCATTCATTGTTTGTTCCTTATGCATGTGTCTTGTGACCATGTTCTCTTCAATTCTCTTTAATGATCAAACAAGTAGTAACATTTAAAAACTGTTAGATGAACGTCCCACTAACCCATTGCAAAAAAACATTTAGCATATATTAATAACATCACAAGGACTTTCCGAAACGTTGTTATAAGAACGTTTTCTCTCAACTTTACGAGAATGTATTTTAACTATGTAAACATTATAAGACTGTTCCAGAAACATTGTTTCAGGAACGTTTATTACTAACATTTATATAATTTTTACATAACGTTAGTGAAAGTTATGGTAACGTTCCCTGTTAGCTGGGAACTCATTCAATTGTACATTTAAGAGATAATACATAAGTTCCATGTCCCATTGACAAATGCAATGAAATTAGTTGCATCTCTCTGGAAATAACATGAACAATAATGGGCCATGGTTTAGGATTGCTGCCATCTACTGGAAAACAAACACATTACAGTTTTTAACGATTGCTTAAGCACAATTTTTAAAAAAAAAATAAGGCTCATTTTGTCAAAACACTACACACAATTCACACATCCACACACACAAGTAGTAGAACACCTCAGTTCTTTTGCAAAATGAAACACTTCATTCAAAATTTTACAATAATTTAACAAAACCCAATTTTGACCGTATGGAACACACAAGGTTCATACAATCTGATTCTGTTTGATTCATTTACACACTGCTGTGCTCAATCTTAAACACTTGTAACATTTCTACCTTTCTAATGATATAGTCTGGGTTTGACTTTTTCCAGAGATATTGTTAGAGTAAAGTACATGAATATATTGCCCAAACAGAAAACACAAGACCAGGGGCCTGTTTCAATAAGGAGGTTCGACCAACTCTGAGTTTAAACTTGAACTCTGAATTGACTTACCCTGAGATTGGAAACTCTGAGTTTCGGAACTGCTGAATTGAGTTAGTTCAATCAACTCTGTGTAGACTGACTCTGAGTTAAGCACGTGCACCACAACTATGAAAAGCCATGATCAATGGAGCTCCAAAATTATTATTCACCATGGCAACAGCACCCAACAGAAAGATGTCTGCATACTTCCGGGTCAATATGTAAGTTTAATTCTTAGTTTACAGTTTTTCTCAATTGTTTACACACAAATACTGGTACTTGAGACACAATGACCACAACATGTAACTCATGCACCAACCCCCTGAACCAATTCTGCTAAACTACAAGCACAATTCCTGCTTTACACTCAAATTGCAGTTCTAAAACACACTTTTTTCAAAACACTACACACAATTCTCTGCATTTGGCACAATTTTCATGCAGAAAATCTCTTGTTTTCACAAGGAACACACTGCCATTCAAATATGCACACTGACTCGTCACATGGGCAAACACCTGTCACACAGTTTTACAATTAACAAACAGAGCTTTAGCATAAAAGAGCAACTGGTGAGCTCTTTTTTTTACTGTATACAGTAAATTCTTCTGTTGTTTTGTATGTAGACCACAGTATGTGCAACTTTGTGTTGGTTGGGATGTACACTGTGTACATTGTTTTTGTGGGTAAAATATAATGGTAATATTTGTTACCGTGTGTTCTGAGTATAAAAACAATATTCTCAAATATTTTACAACACACTTATGTATGTACTGTCTGTAGTAAGTGTAACACTGAACCAAAAAAAGACCTAAGTCATTATGATGAATGGAGAAGTGTTTTCCATTCATCATCAGTGTTCAACTGGTTCTTATAAATGTCTATTCATATGATGGTTTGTGTGTGTCATTTGAAAACAAAATACCATTTTGAGAAGAAATAACATTGTTTTGAATGTAAAGTTTCATTTTGCAGGAGAATTTAGGGGTTTTGCCCATTGTGTGTGTGTTTTTTGATTTGTGTGTAGAGTTCTGAGAGTATGAGGCATGCTTTCAGAAAATATGTGTAAACAATCGAGGAAAACTGTAATTAAGTTTAATTTTCATGGTATCCCACAGGCAAAAAAAAGAATGTGGCAGCCAATTTTTAATTAAGTATAAAAACATAATTCAATCAGGTAAAGCTTTAAGCATAAAATGTTTATTTTTTATATTTAGGTTGACTTTACTTTATAAACATTTGACATATTAAAT
This sequence comes from Coreius guichenoti, assembly GCA_039654105.1. Lineage (NCBI taxonomy): Eukaryota > Metazoa > Chordata > Actinopteri > Cypriniformes > Gobionidae > Coreius > Coreius guichenoti. The sequence goes on along the minus strand of CM077184.1, from coordinate 16,689,600 downwards.
AGATATCATTCAGTGTCTATTTCAATGTGCAGCAGCTTTTCCCACATTCCCACTTCTTCTCTTTTTACATAATTAAATGTTCTCTGATCCCACCTGTTACATTTATTAATTAGGGTAATGAAATTAACATTTGACTTCTACTCAGGCCAGCCAACAGCAAGAAGGCAGAGGCTCGCAAAACACCAGCACCACTGACAGATGAAGAGGAGATGGAGGAAGAATATTAAAATCCAACAGGGAAAAGAATAAAGTATTTGTAGGAAATAAAGATGACCATAAAAATTGTGAATAATTTGTGTTTATTTAACAGCTGTGGTGGTGGTTACGGCATATATCTCGGACTACCCATTCATCTGACATCCTTCCATTCCATACAGTAATCCGTTTTTGGAAAGTGCGATGATGGGAATATATGTGTCATCAATGCATCCAACCACTGGAAATCCTAAAGGAAATTCTAATTATTAGGTTACTTCTAGAGGTTTATCAAGTGGATGTCAGGATCCTGTATAAAAGGACATGCCATTTTTGTCACTTGATAAAAATATGCGCAATGAATGAACGTACCTGCACTCCAAAGAATGCTTTTCTTACTTTGTATTTTTGTCTTGTTGTTTCCAGTCAAAATATCTAAAGATTCTTAAATCAAGATGCATTTTCTACATAAGAAAAATTACATACATATTTAGTCTATAGTAAAAACAAAAAAACAAATTGAAGTGCATTTTTCTTATTTTGCAAATGATCTGCCAGTGGGGTAAGAAAAATAATCTTGTTTCTATTTGCATTAGGATTATTTGTCTTACCCCACTGGCAGATAATTTTACTTGTTTCAAGTAAAATGCACTTACTTTAGATTTTAGATCTAATTTATAATTTTTAGATATTTGTACTTGACAAAATTACTCAGTAAGAAAAGCATTTGTGCAGCGTGAATGAATGAATTAAGTATTTAAACACCACTGACGCTTTAAAAAGGAGGAGGAGACCGAAAGAAACTCTGGGTTTACCGAAGAAAACCTGTTCCCGACCAGGTTAGGTTCAAAGTTACCTCTCTTTCAGAAACGGGCTTGACTTATCCTGCTTTCTCGAGTTTGACATTCTGAAACGGAAAACCCAGAGTTCCCCTCATTTCAGGGTTAACATACTCGAGTTTTCACTTAACCTCCTTTCTGAAAGTCCCAGTACTGCATATTGATAAAAATATTTATTTCTCTCCACATTGTATAATCAGTCAATGCATCCATGCATTTTCAAAGGTTGCATTTTGCACTGAAAATCAGAACATTCTAAATAGTACATGAACAAAAATATTTGTGGAGACAAAACAAAAGCATGATTTTACATTAAAAAAAATTTGGTTAAAAACACCTAAGCATCATCTCTTCGCCTAGCTGGATCTGGCCATAGCACTTCATCCACATCACAGGCCATGTCCTCTCTCGCAAGACAGCGAGGGAAGAATCTTCTTGAATGGCAAATTCATACTTGCACAGACCCTGCATCAATTAGGTCACAGGCCTCCATGGCTTGAATGAGGGGAATCCTGACATAGGGCTGGAGATCGTAAACCTTCCACCGCCATGCTGAAAAAAACTCCTCAATGGGGTTAAGGAAGGGAGAGTATGGTGGGAGGTATTGGAGCGAAAATTGTGGATGATCATGAAACCAGTTTTGGACCAGAGCAGATCGGTGACGACAATGTGTCTCATCTGCTCTGCATCCATTTGTTCTTCTGCTGTGACAATGTTATGAAGTCTGACTAAAAATGTGAGAATGTGGGCCGTGTTGTAAGGCCCAAAGTTGGCATGGTGGTGGAGGACCCTATTCTGCGTGATTGCAGCACACATTGTGATGTTGCCTCCACATTGCCCCGGGACATTCAAAATAGCTCTGCCAATGATGTTTCTTTACTTACTTTAGTCAGGTTAAACCCAGCCTTATCCATGAAGATAAATTAATGTGGGATTGGATCAGCATCAATTAGCAAAACTCTCTGAAAAAAAGAGACAATATGTAAAAAGGTTCTGTGTGCAGTGCACAATACTGAAGTGTACATTACTTACCTCCACTGTTAGTTCTTTTATGCATAGAAGAACTTTCGTATTCCGCTGTGAAGTGAAAAAAAAATATATATTTTCTATCATGCAAGAATTGTGCATTGAAGAAATAACAAATGTGTGCTGTTGCATTACATTGCATTCAAGATCAAACTTCTGTTCTTCATTTTAGACAGAGCATAACATAAGTGCTGTTGCATTATATTGCATACACAATAAAACTTATTCCATTGTGCATTGAAATTGCACACAATTTCTAAGTTATTGCATACAAGAAGTAATTTATTCTATTGTGCAGTGAAGAGAGAAAACAATTATTTTTCATCAAGGACCTCTGATTGCATATTCTCTGTGCATTGCATACAAAATTCTAACTTTTCGCTGTGCAGTGGAGATAACACCTGTGCATTACATTGCATACAAGCACTACCTCATTTAATGTGCATTGAAGAGATAACACATTATGTGCTGTTGCCATTGCATTACATACAAGATCTAACGTATTCCGTTATGCATTGAAGAGATAACACATATTTGCTGCTGTATTGCATAGCATTCTAAGATTCCGTTGCGCATGGTAACATAACATATGCTGTTTCTTTGCATTGCGTACAATATCTAACTTATTCTGCTGTGCATTGATGAGATATCACATATTTGCTTCTGCATTGCATTGCAAACAATACATATTGAATTGTGCATTGAAGAAATAACAAACGTGTGCTGTTGCAATGTTGTGATTGCCTACACGATCAAACTTATTCCATAGTGCATTGGCGAATAACAATTGAGGAAATAACAAATAGCCTTTGCTGTTGCATTAAATTGCACACAAGTTCTAAGTTATTGCATACAAGATGTAATTTATTGTGCAGTGAAGAGATAAAACTATTTATTTTTCATTGATTTCAATGCACACAAGAACCAAAAACAAAAAAGATTTTCTCTGTTTACATATTCTCTGTTCATTGCAAACAAGATTCTAACTTATTTCACTGTGCAGTGAAGAGATAACACATTTGCTTTAGCATTGCCATTGCATACAAGAACTAATATATTCTATTGTGCATTGAAGAGATAAAACACAATTTTAGTGGCATAGTGCATACAATAAATAAAAAACAAATAAGATATTCTCTTCATGCATATTCTTTGTACAAATTATACAGGATCTATCTTATTCCATTTTGCATTGAAGAAATAACAATGTGTTATGTTGCATTGCATTCAAGATCAAACATATTCAGTTGTTCATTGAAGAGATTTGCGACCGGATTGCATTGATTGCAATGTCTATCTTATTTCGTTGTGCAATTGTGACACAACGATTGCAATGCATACAATAATTAACATATTCTATTGTGCATTGAAGAAATAAATGCTGCTGAATTGAATTGTGCTTTTGCATTGAATTGCATACAAAAAAACAAATTTATTCTACTGTGCAGTGAGACATAAAACATAAATTGCAGTGCATACAAGAACCAAAAAAACAAATGAGATGTTCTCTGCTTTTAAGTTAAGTCTTTGGCCAGAAAAAATTTTCAATAGGTAAAATTTGTACATATATACAGTATGGTTGATGAAACTTCAGAAGAGGTCTATAAGAATTTAAGGAGTTACCCTTTGAGAACTCTTTGGCCAGAAAAATGTTCAATAGGCCAAATATGGACTGCTCTATGGGATGTAACATCAAAAGGATTCAATAAGTAATATTTAAAAAGTTCAGGATCAAAGACCCTTTGGCCACATATTTGCTCAGTAGGTCAAATATGGACTACTGTCTGACTGTTTTAAAATCTGAAGGAGTCACTAAATATTAAAGTTTAAGGACTGTTTAGCCAGAAATATGTTTCATATGTCAAATATGTGTTCAAAATGGGCTGACTTACTATCAGGAGTCTATGAGCAGATATAGTAAGTTAAAATTTGAGGACTCTTTGACCAAAAATATGTTCAATAGATTAAAATATGAACAACTATCTGGCTGATGAAACATCATAAGCAGTCTATGCGTATGTATAAAAAATTGAAGTTCCAGGAATCTTTGGCTAGAAATACTGTATGTTTAACATGTCAAATATGGACTACTGTCAGGCTGACATAACATCAGAATGATTCAATGAGAATGTATAAGCTAATACTAACTTTCGCGAGAAAAATGTTCAGTTGGACTATTGTCTGGCTGATGAAGCATCCACATGTTCCACACATCGAGTATAAATATGATCAATAAGTCAGGATTGGACTGCTCTATGGTTGATGTAACATCAAAAGGAGTCAATGAGTAATGTATAAAAAGTTCAAGATCAAAGACTCTTCGGCCAGATATGCGTTCAGTATGAGTCTATGAGTATGTATAGACTATGTTCAGTAGGTTAAAATATTGACAACTGTCTGGCTGATGAAACATAATGAGTCTATGAGTATGTATAGAAAATTGATCCAGGAATCTTTGGTAAGCAATATGTTAAATAGGTCAAGTTGGGACTACTGTCTGGCTGATGTAACATCAGAAGGAGTCAATGAGGAATGTATAAAGAGTTCAAGAACAAAGACTCTTCGACCAGATATGCGTTCAGTACGAATCTATGAGTATGTATAGAAAGTTAATATTCAAGGGCTCTTTGGACAAAAATATGTTCAATAAGTCAGGATTGGACTGCTTTGATGTAACATCAAAAGGAGTTAATGAGGAATGTATAAAAAGTTCAAAGTTCAGATCAAAGACTCTTCAGCTAATATGCGTTCAGTACAAGTCTATGAGTATGTATAGAAAATTAAAGTTTAACAACTCTTTGGCCAAAAATATGTTCAACAGGTTAAAATATGAACAACTACCTGGCTGATGAAACATCAGAAGGAGTCTATGAGTACTGCCAGGTTGACTGATGTAATATCTGGAGTCATTCAATTTAAAGTTCAAAGATTGCTCTATGGTTGATGTAACATCAAAAGGAGTCAATGAGTAATGTATAAAAAGTTCAAGATCAAAGACTCTTTGGCCAGATATGCGTTCAGTACGAGTCTATGAGTATGTATAGACTATGTTCAGTAGGTTCAAATATTGACAACTGTCTGGCTGATGAAACATAATGAGGAGTCTATGAGTATGTATAGAAAACTGAAGCTCCAGGAATCTTTGGTAAGTAATATGCTGAATAGGTCAAGTTGGGACTACTGTCTGGCTGATGTAACATCAGAAGGAGTAAATGAGGAATGTATAAAAAATTCAAGATCAAAGACTCTTCAACCAGATGTGCGTTCAGTACGAATCTATGAGTATGTATAGAAAGTTAATGTTCAAGGACTCTTTGGACAAAAATATGTTCAATAGATTCAAATATGAAGAACTATCTGGCTGATGAAACATCAGATGGAGTCTATGGGTAATGTATAGAAAGATGGAATTCCAGGACTCTTTGGCCAGCAATATGTTCAATAGTTCAAATATGGACTATTTGCTGACTGATAAAACATCAGAAGGGAGTCTATGAGGATGTACAGAAAGTTAAAGTTTAAGGACTCTTTGGACAGAAATTTGTTAAATTAGTCAAGTATGGACTACTCGCTGCTTGATAAAACAGAAGGAGTCTGCGAGTATTTATATAAAGTTAAAGTTTAAAGACTCTTCGGCCAGAAATATGTTCTGTAGTCAAACGACAATTGTCTGGCAGATGTAATATCTGAAAGAGTCATTGAGATGCATAGGAAGTTAAATTTTGTGTGTTGGAGAAAAACATATAAGCTATGCACTTGTTGCATTGCAATACAGACAAGAACTAACTCATTCCGATGTACACTGGAGAGATAACATTGCAACAGCACGTTGCATAGCTTTGCATAAAATATTTAATTTATTCCTCTGTACAAAGAAAAGACAACACAAAACGTGTTTTCGCATTGATTGCATAATACAACTAACTGAACTATATAACTTAATTAACATTACATGAGCTGTTGCTTTACAATGCATACAAGAACTAACCATTCTGTTGTGCTTTGAAGAGATAACATATATGCTGTTACATTGTACAGCATACTGCAATTTATTAATTTGTATACTGACGAGAAAACATTACATGAACTGTTGCTTTATAATGCATACAAGAAATAACCATTCCGTTGTGCTTTGAAGAGATAACATATATGCTGTTACATTGCATAGCATACTGCAACTTAATTTGTGTACTGATGAGAAAACATTACATGAGATGTTGCTTTACAATGCATACAACTCATTCTGTTGTGTTTTGAAGAGATTTACATATTTGCTGTTGCATTGCATCGCACACACCATCTAACGCTGTACATTGAAGCATAACATATAAGCTATGCACTTTCTGATATGCATTGTAGAGATAACATTTGTGCTGTTGCATTGCACTAAGCACTAATTGAATTGCAATACATACAAGAACTAACCAGTCCGTTGTGCTTGGAAGAGATAACATTTGTGATGTTGCATAACACTATGCACTTGTTGCATTGCAATGCAGACAAGAACTAATTCATTCCGAAGTTCATTGGAAAGATAACATTTGTGCTGTAGCATTGCATTGCACACACGATCTAACGCTGTCCATTGAAGAGTACATATAAGCTATGCACTTGTTGCATTGCAGTGCATACAATAACTAACTCATTCCAATGTGCATTGAAGAGATAACATTGCTGTTGCATTGCATTGCACTAAGTACTTGTTGCATTGCAATGCATACAAGAACTAACTCAGTCCGATGTGCATTGAAGAGATAACATTTGTGCTATTTCATTGCACTAAGTACTTATTGCAATACATACAATAACTAACTCATTCCGATGTGCATTGAAGAGATAACATTGCTGTTGCATTGCATTGCACTAAGACTTGTTGCATTGCAATGCATACAATAACTAACTCATTCCGATGTGCATTGAAGAGATAACATTGCTGTTGCATTGCACTTAGTACTTGTTGCATTGCAATGCAGACAAGAACTAATTCATTCCGAAGTTCATTGGAGAGATAACATTTGTGCTGTAGCATTGCATTGCACACACGATCTAACGCTGTGCATTGAAGAATACATATAGCTATGCACTTGTATTGCAATGCATACAAGAAGGAAAAATTACATTCATTCACTGCTATAGGAGAAGAAGAATTGGCTAAACTCGTTAAACCATCAAAATCAAAAACATGTATGCTCGACCCCATACCGACTAAACTACTAAAAGAGATGCTTCCAGAGGTCATAGATCCTCTTCTTAATATCATTAATTCATCCTTGACATTAGGATATGTACCGAAAACTTTTAAGTTGGCTATTATTAAACCACTTATTAAAAAACCGCAACTTGATCCTACAAAATTAGTCAGTTACAGGCCAATCTCAAATCTACCCTTTCTGTCAAAAATACTAGAAAAGGCAGTGTCCTCACAATTATGCTCCTTTTTAGAAAGAAATGGTATCTGTGAGGATTTCCAGTCAGGATTTAGACCGTATCATAGTACTGAGACTGCTCTCATTAGAGTTACAAATGATTTACTCTTATCATCCGATCGTGGTTGTATCTCTCTGTTAGTGTTACTCGATCTTAGTGCTGCATTCGATACTATCGACCACAACATTCTTTTGAATAGACTCGAAAATTATGTTGGCATTAGTGGAATTTCATTGGCATGGTTTAAATCATACTTATCTGACCGTTATCAATTTGTAGCAGTAAATGAAGAGATGTCACACCGAACACAAGTTCAGTATGGAGTACCGCAGGGCTCAGTGCTAGGACTGCTGCTTTTCACCCTGTACATGCTACCACTGGGAGATATTATTAGGAAGCATGGCGTTAATTTTCATTGTTATGCTGACGATACTCAGCTCTATATTTCTTCACGCCCTGACGAAACTTACCAATTCACAAGATTAACAGAATGCATAGCTGATATAAAAAATTGGATGACTAGTAATTTCCTGCAACTTAATTCAGAAAAAAATGAATTTTTAATCATTGGACAAAAAAACTCCACAAGTAGTAACCTAGAATACTGTCTAACACTCGATGGCTGCTCTGTCAAGTCCTCGTCGTCAGTTAGGAACCTGGGTGTGCTCTTTGATACCAATCTCTCGAAAGCCACGTTTCTAGCATCTGTAAAACTGCATTCTACCATCTTAAAAATATATCTAAATTACGGCACATGCTTTCAATGCAAAATGCTGAACAGTTAGTTCATGCGTTCATGACCTCAAGGCTAGATTATTGAAATGCTCTACTGGGTGGTTGCCCTGCTCGCTTAATAAATAAACTGCAGCTTGTCCAAAACGCAGCAGCTAGAGTTCTTACTAGAACCAGGAAGTATGACCATATTAGCCCGGTTCTGGCAACACTGCATTGGCTCCCTATTAAACATCGTATACATTTTAAAATCTTGCTGATTACTTACAAAGCACTAAATGGTTTAGCTCCCCAGTACTTGAGCGAGCTCAACGCATTATACTCCATCACGTCTACTGCGGTCTCAAAATTCTGGCCAGTTGATAATACCTAGAATATCAAAATCAACTGCAGGCGGTCGATCCTTTTCCTATTTAGCACCTAAACTCTGGAACAGTCTTCCTAGCATTGTTCGGGAAGCAGACACACTCTGTCAGTTTAAATCTAGACTAAAAACACATCTCTTTACTATGGCATACACATAAAACATTTTTAATTTCTATTATTCAAATCTTAGTTAAATGATTGTTTTAGGCTGCATTAACTAGGTCAGCCGGAACCGGGAACACTTCCAATAACACCTGATGTACTCGTTACATCATAAGAAGAATGGCATGACGACCATATCCCTGAAGTGTCTGTAGAGACAATTAAACTCCCCCCTGTAAATGCCGCATCGACACGACATCCTCATTAAACCCATCCCCGGCGTGACAACTCCAATCTTTCGAATAATCCTACGAATATCTATTGATCTAATATGACTTCTGACCTGTAATGTTGCCAGAATCATAATCATACACTATTTGTTCGTCGGCCAGAGGAGAACTGGCACCCCGACTGAGCCTGGTTTCTCCCAAGGTTTTTTTCTCCATTCTGGCCCTGAAGGAGTTTTGGTTCCTTGCCACCGTCGCCTTTGGCTTTTGGCTTGCTCAGTTGGGGACACTTAAACTTCAACTATATTACTGATCTGCCCGCATTGACACTACATGATAATTGAAATGAGCTGGATGACATCACCGTTTTCACCAGAGCAGCTGTACAGCCGAATCAAATTCCGTTGCATTATTTTCCTGTTTAACACTGTGAAGCTGCTTTGAAACAATTGCCATTGTAAAAAGCGCTATATAAATAGAGGTGATTTGAGGTGATTTGATTTGACAAGAACTAACTCATTCCGTTGTACATTGAAGTGATATATGAAGTAACATTGCATTGCACACACGATCAAAGATGTGTATTGAGAATAACATGTAAGCTATGCACTTGTTGCATTGCAATACAGACAAAAATGAATTCATTCCGATGTGCATTGAAGAGATAACATATTTGCTTTTGCATTGCATTTCAAACACACAATCTAACGCTGTGCATTGAAGAATAACATATGTACTTGTTGCATTGCAATGCATACAAGAACTAACTCATTCCGATATGCATTGAAGAGATAACATTTGTTCTATTTCATGCATTGCAATACAAGAACTAACTAACTTATTCCGATATGCATTGAAGAGATAACATTTGTGCTACTTCATTGCACTAAGTACTTGTTGCATTGCAATGCATACAATAACTAACTCATTCCGATATGCATTGAAGAGATAACATTTGTGCTATTTCATTGCACTAAGTACTTTCATTGCATACAAGAACTAAATCATTCCGATGTGCATTGAAGAGATAACATATTTGTTTTTGCATTACATTGCACACACACGATCTAACGCTGTGCATTGAAAAATAACATATAAGCTCTGCACTTGTTGCATTGCAATGCATACAAGAACTAACTCATTCCGATGTGCATTGAAGAGATAACATTTTTGCTTTTGCATTACACAGTTGTGTACACAAAATAACGCTGTGCATTGAAGAATAACATATAAGCTCTGCACTTGTTGCATACAAGTACTAACTCATTCCGATGTGCATTGAAGAGATAACATTTGTGCTATTTCATTGTACTGAGTACTTGTTGCATTGCAGTGCATACAATAACTAACTCATTCCGATGTGTGGAGATAACATTGCTGTTGCATTGCATTGCACTAAGTACTTGTTGCATTGCAATACAAGAACTAACTAAATCATTCCGATATGCATTGAAGAGATAACATATTTGCTTTTGCATTACATTGCACACACACATATCTAACGCTGTGCATTGAAGAATAACACATAAGCTGTACACTTGTTGCATTACAATGCATACAAGAACTAACTCATTCCGTTGTGCACTGGAGAGATAACATTGGTGCTGTTACATTGCTTTGCATAAAAATTTATTCCTCTGTGCAATGAGGAATATCTTTGAACTTTAACTTTATATACATAATCTCTTTTTGATGTCTCATTAGCCAGACTGTAGTCGGTATTTGACCTATGCAACAGCACATATGTTATATCACCATTGCACATCGGAATGAGTTAGTTCTTCTATGCATTGCAATGCAACAAGTGATGCTTATATGTTATTCTTCAATGCACAGCGTTAGATCGTGTGTGCAATGCAATGCAAAAGCAAATATCCGCATCGAAATTAGTTAGTTCTTGTATGCATTGCAATGCAACAGGTGCATAGCTTATATGTTATTCTTCATTGCACAGCGTTAGATGGTGTGTGCAACAGCACAAATGTCATCTCTTATGCAACACATATCTGCGTTATTCTTAAATGTACAACAGAATAAGTTAGTTATTGTATACAGGCCAGTTAGCACTATAGTTAGTTGTTGTATGCAATGGAATGCAAAAGCACGCATTGTTGTGTTATCGGAAGGGATAACAAAACCTGCGTGAAGAATGCACAACGTTATGTTATATATGTAATCTCTTCAATGCACAACGTAATGAGTCAGTTGTTGTATGCACTGCAATTAAACAAAGCATAATTTGTATTGTTATAATTGTAACAATATGTTTTATGAGTTAGATCTTCTATGCATTGCAATGCAACAAGTGCATAGGCTATATGTTATTCTTCAATGCACAGCGTTAGATCGTGTGTGTAATGCAATGCAAAAACAAATATGAACATATAAATGAGTTAGTTCTTGTATTAGTGTAACGTAACAGCACAAATGTTATCTCTTCAATGCATATAGTAAAGTGAATTGCTTACATGTTATTCTCAATACACAACGTTTGATCGTGTGTGCAATGCAATATAACAGCATATATCTCTTCAATGCACAACAGAATGAGTTAGTTATTTGCATGCATTGCAATGCAACAAGCACTTAGTGCAATGAAATAGCACAAATATTATCTCTTCAATGCATATAGGAAAGTTCATTGCAATGTTATTCTCCAATACACAACGTTTGATCGTGTGTGCGATGCAATATAACAGCATTTATCTCTTCAATGCACAACGAAATGAGTTAGTTATTTATGCATTGCAATGCAACAAGTACTTAGTGCAATTAAATAGCACAAATGTTATCTCTTCAGTGCATATTGAAATAATTAGTTCTTGTATTCATTGCAGTGCAACAAGTACTTAGTGTAATTCAACAGTGAACAGTGCGGAAAGTGCATTGCAATACAACAAGTGCATAGCTTATATGTTATTCTTGAATGCACAGTGTTAGAACGTGTGTGCAACAGCAATGTTATCTCTTCAATGCACATCGGATGCATTAGTTCTTGTCTGTATTGCAATGCAAAACGTGCATAGCTTACATGTCATTCTACAATACACAACGTTTGATCGTGAGTGCGAGTGCATATGCATGCAACAAAATTGGCAAGCAATGCAACAGCAATGTTAGCTCTTCAAGGCATATCGTAAAGTGAATTGCTTACAGGTTATTCTCAATACAAAACTTTGATCGTGTGTGCAGTGCAACATAACAGCATATGTCTCTTTAATGCACAGCTTTAGATCGTGTGTGTAATGCAATGCAAAAGCAATGTTATCTCTTCAATGCACATCAGAATGAGTTAGTTCTTGTATGTGTTGCAATACAACAAGTGCATAGCTTACATGTTATTCTACAATACACAACGTTTGATCGCGTGTCCAATGCAATGCAAAAGCAAATATGCACAGCAAAATGAGTTAGTTCTTGTATTCATTGCAATGCAAAAACTGCTTAGTCGTAACAGCACAAATATTCTCTCTTAAAGTATCGTAAAGTGAATTGCTTACATGTTATTCTCAATACACAACGTTTGATCGTGTGTGCAAGTGCATATGCAATGCAACAAAATTGGCAAGCAATGCAGCAGCAATGTTATCTCTTCAATGCACATCGAATGAGTTAGATATTCTATGCATTGCAATGCAACAAGTGCATAGCATATATGTTATTCTTGAATGCACAGTGTTAGAACGTGTGTGCAATGCAATGCAACAGCAAATATACACATCGAAATGAGTTAGTTCTTGTATTCATTGCAATGCAACAACTGCTTAGTGGAACGTAACAGCACAAATGTTATCTCTTCAATGCATATCGTAAAGTGAATTGCTTACATGTTATTCTTAACACACAACGTTTGATCGTGTGTGCAATGCAATACAACAGCATATATCTCTTCAATAAACAACGGAATGAGTTAGTTATATTATGCATTACAGTACAGCAAGTGCATAGCTTACATGTCATTCTACAATACATAACGTTTGATCGTGTGTGCAAGTGCATATGCAATGCAACAAAATTGACAATCAATGCAACAGCAATGTTATCTCTTCAATGGACATCGAATGACTTAGATCTTCTATCCATTGCAATGCAAAAAGTGCATAGCTTATATGTTATTCTTCAATGCACAGCGTTAGCTCGTGTGTGCACTGTAATGCAAAAGCAAATATGCACAGCGAAATGAGTTAGTTCTTGTATTCATTGCAGTGCAACAAGTGTATAGCTTACATGTTATTCTTGCATGCACAGTGTTAGAACGTGTGTGCAATGCAATGCAACAGCAATGTTATCTCTTAAATGCACATCAGAATGAGTTAGTTCTTGTATTCATTGCAATGCAACAAGTGCATAACTTATACGTTATTCTTCAATGCACAGCGTTAGACCGCGTGTGCAATGCAATAGCACAATTGTTATCCCATCAATGCTTATCGGAATGACTTAGTTCTTGTATGCATTGCAATGCAACAAGTACTTAGTACAATGAAGTAGCACAAATGTTATCTCTTCAATGCATATTGAAATGAGTTAGTTCTTGTATTCATTGCAATGAAACAAGTACTTAGTGTAATTCAACAGTGAACAGTGCAAACAAATAGCACAAGTATTATCTCTTCAATGCATATCGGAAAGTGCATAGCTTATATGTTGCAACTTAGTACAATGAAATAGCACAAATGATATCTCTTCAATGCACAGCGTTAGATCGTGTGTGCAATGCAATGCAAAAGCAAATATGCACATCAAAATGAGTTGGTTCTTGTATTCATTGCAATGCAACAAGTCCATAGCTTATATGTTATTCTTGAATGCACAGTGTTAGAACGTGTGTGCAACAGCAATGTTATCTCTTCAATGCACATCGGAATGAATTAGTCCTTGTCTGTATTGCAATGCAAAACGTGCATAGCTTATATGTTATTCTTCAATGCACAGCGTTTGATCGTGTGTGCAAGTGCATAGTGCAATGCAACAGCAATGTTATCTCATCAATGCTCATCGGAATGAGTTAGATCTTCTGTGCATTGCAATGCAACAAGTGTATAGCTTATATGTTATTCTTCAATGCACAGCGTTAGATCGTGTGTGCAATGCAATGCAACAGCAATGTTGTTTCATCAAGGCATATCGTAAAGTGAATTGCTTACAGGTTATTCTCAATACACAACTTTGATCGTGTGTGCAATGCAATATAACAGCATATGTCTCTTTAATGCACAGCGTTAGCTCGTGTGTGCAATGCAATGCAAAAGCAATGTTATCCCTTCAATGCACATCAGAATGAGTTAGTTTTTGTATGCGTTGCAACAAGTGCATAGCTTATTCTACAATACACAACGTTTGATCGTGAGTGCAAGTGCATATGCAATGCAACAAAATTGGCAAGCAATGCAACAGCAATGTTAGCTCTTCAATGCACATCGGAATGAGTTAGTTCTTCTAAGCATTGCAATGCGACAAGTGCATAAGCTTATATGTTATTCTGCAATGCACAGCGTTAGATCGCGTGTGCAATGCAATGCAAAAGGAAATATGCACAGCGAAATGAGTTAGTTCTTGTATTCATTGCAATGCAACAAGTGCATAGCATACATGTTATTCTTGAATGCACAGTGTTAGAACGTGTGTGCAATGCAATGCAACAGCAATGTTATCTCTTCGAAATGAGTTAGTTCTTGTATTCATTGCAATGCAACAAGTGTATAGCTTATATGTTATTCTTCAATGCACAGCGTTTGTGTGCAATGCAATGAAAAAGCAAATATGAACATAGAAATGAGTTAGTTCTTGTATTCATTGCAGTGCAACAACTGCTTAGTGTAACGTAATAGCACAAATGTTATCTCTACAATGCATATCGTAAAGTGAATTGCTTACATGTTATTCTCAATACACAGCTTTGATCGTGTGTGCAATGCAATATACCAGCATATGTATCTTTAATGCACAGCGTTAGTTCGTGTGTGCAATGCAATGCAAAGGCAATGTTATCTCTTCAATGCACATCAGAATGAGTTAGTTCTTGTATGCGTTGCAATACAACAAGTGCATAGCTTATATGTTATTCTTCAATGCACAGCGTTAGATCGCGTGTCCAATGCAATGCAAAAGCAAATATGCACAGCAAAATGAGTTAGTTCTTGTATTCATTGCAATGCAAAAACTGCTTAGTCGTAACAGCACATATATTCTCTCTTAAAGTATCGTAAAGTGAATTGCTTACATGTTATTCTCAATACACAACGTTTGATCGTGTGTGCAAGTGCATATGCAATGCAACAACATTGGCAAGCAATGCAACAGCAATGTTATCTCTTCAATGCACATCGAATGAGTTAGATCTTGTATGCATTGCAATGCAACAAGTGCACAGCTTAAAGTGAATTGCTTACATGTTATTCTCAATACACAACGTTTGATCTTGTGTGCAATGCAATATAACAGCATATATCTCTTCAATGCACAACGGAATGAGTTAGTTATTTTATGCATTGCAATACAACAATTGCATAGCTTATTCTACAATGCACAGCGTTAGATCGTGTGTGCAATGCAATGCAAAGGCAATGTTATCTCTTCAATGCACATCGGAATGAGTTAGATCTTCTATGCATTGCAATGCAACAAGTGCATAGCTTATATGTTATTCTTCAATGCACAGCGTTAGATCGTGTGCAATGCAATGCAAAAGCAAATATGCACATCGAAATGAGTTGGTTCTTGTATTCATTGCAATGCAACAAGTGCATAGCTTATATGTTATTCTTGAATGCACAGTGTTAGAACTTGTGTGCAATGCAATGCAACAGCAATGTTATCTCTTCAATGCACATCGGAACGAATTAGTTCTTGTCTGTATTGCAATGCAAAAACTGCATAGCTTACATGTTTTTCTTCAATGCACAGCGTTTGATCGTGTGTGCAAGTGCATAGTACAGTGCAACAGCAATGTTATCTCTTCAATGCATATCGGAATGAGTTAGTTATTTGTATGCACTGCAATGCAACAAGTACTTAGTGCAATAAAATAGCACAAATATTATCTCTTCAATGCATATTAAAAAATGAGTTAGTTCTTGTATTCATTGCAATGCAACAAGTGCTTAGTGTAATTCAACAGCACATATGTTATATCACCAATACACATCGGAATGAGTTAGTTCTTCAATGCACTGCAATGCAACAAGTGCATAGATTGTGTTTTTCTTCAAAGCACAGCATTAGAACGTGTGTTCAATGCAATGCAACAGCAATGTTATCTCTTCAATGCACATCGGAATGAGTTAGATCTTCTATGCATTGCAATGCAACAAGTGCATAGCTTATATGTTATTCTTCAATGCACAGCGTTAGATCGTGTGCAATGCAATGCAAAAGCAAATATGCACATCGAAATGAGTTGGTTCTTGTATTCATTGCAATGCAACAAGTGCATAGCTTATATGTTATTCTTGAATGCACAGTGTTAGAACTTGTGTGCAATGCAATGCAACAGCAATGTTATCTCTTCAATGCACATCGGAACGAATTAGTTCTTGTCTGTATTGCAATGCAAAAACTGCATAGCTTACATGTTTTTCTTCAATGCACAGCGTTTGATCGTGTGTGCAAGTGCATAGTACAGTGCAACAGCAATGTTATCTCTTCAATGCATATCGGAATGAGTTAGTTATTTGTATGCACTGCAATGCAACAAGTACTTAGTGCAATAAAATAGCACAAATATTATCTCTTCAATGCATATTAAAAAATGAGTTAGTTCTTGTATTCATTGCAATGCAACAAGTGCTTAGTGTAATTCAACAGCACATATGTTATATCACCAATACACATCGGAATGAGTTAGTTCTTCAATGCACTGCAATGCAACAAGTGCATAGTTTGTGTTTTTCTTCAAAGCACAGCATTAGAACGTGTGTTCAATGCAATGCAACAGCAATGTTATCTCTTCAATGCACATCGGAATGAGTTAGTTCTTCAATGCACTGCAATGCAACAAGTGCATAGTTTGTGTTTTTCTTCAATGCACAGCGTTAGATCGTGTGTGAAATGCAATGCAAAAGCAAATATGCACATTGTACACGTACTTGTACAATGAAATAGCACAAATGTTATCTCTTCAATGCACATCGAAATAAGTTAGTTCTTGTATTCATTGCAATGCAACAAGTGCATAGATTATATGTTATTCTCAAATACACAAAATTGAACTTCCAATCTCAATGACTCTTTCAGATATTACATCTGGCTGATTACAATTGTCCATGTTTGACTACAGAACATTTTTCTGGCCGTAGATTCTATGAACTAGAATTTTCTTTACACGCTCATTGACACCTGATTTACATCAGTAGTTCAAGATTGAGTTTTTGAAAACATTTCTGGCCAAAAGACTTTAAACTTTAACTTTATATACATACTCATACCCTCCTTCTAATCTTTTATCAGACTGAGAACAGTCCAAATTTGACCTATTGAATACATTTCTGGCAAAAAGAGACCTCGATCTTGAAATTTCTATACATACACTCCTTTTTGGGATTCATTAGCCAGACAGTAATTCAAGTATGACTTTTTGAACATATTTATTGCCAAAGACTCTTTGATCTTTAACTTTCTATACATACTCATCCAGGACTTTTTGTGTATTTGATCTATTGAACTTATGGCCAAAGAGTTGTCGATCTTGAAATCTCTATGCATTCTTATAGATTTCTACTGATGTTTCAAAAGTAGTTCAAGTAATGACCTCTAGAACTTATTTCTGGCCAAAGGGTCTTTGAACTTTAACTTTATATACATACTCTCCTTTTGATGTTTCATTAGCTGTTTCATTAGATGTTTCAGTAGTCCACATTTGACCTACCTAGATTCCTTCTAATGTTTCATCAGTAGTTCAAGTATGATTTTTTGAACATATAGCCAAAAAGTCTTTGAACTTTAACTTTATATACATACTCATACACACCTTTTTGTGTTGTATTAGCCAGAGAGTAGACCGTATTTGATCTATTGAACTTATTTATGGCCAAAGAGTTCTCGGTCTTCAAATATCTATACATCATCAGTAGTTTAAGTATGACTTTTTGAACATATTTATGGCCTAAGAATCTTTGAACTTCAACTTTATATACAAATACACTCCTTCTGAAGTTTTATTAGACTGAGAGTAGTCCACATTTGACCTATTGAATGCATTTCTGGACAATCCTCAATATTGAACTTTCTACACATTCACAAAGACTTTTTCTGTTTCATCAGTAGTTCAAGTATGACTTTTTGAACATATTTATGACCAAAGACACTTTGAACTTTAATTTTATGTACATACTCACACATTCCTTCTGATGTTTTATCAGACTGAGAGTAGTCCACATTTGACCTATTGAACGCATTTCTGGACAAAGAATCCTCAATATTAAACTTTCTATACATACTCATAGATGTCTGATGTTTCATCAGTAGTTCAAGTATGACTTTTTGAAAATATTTATGGCCAAAGAGACTTTGAACTTTAATTTTGCATACTCATACTCATACTTCTGTGATGTTTTTTCAGACTAAGAGTTTGACCTATAGAAGAGACAGAGAGACATTTGACCTATTGAACGCATTTCTGGACAAACAATCCTCAATATTGAACTTTCTATACATTCTCATAGACTTTTTCTGATCTTTCATCAGTAGTTCAAGTATGACCTCTTGAACTTATTTCTGTCCAAAGGGTCTTTGAACTTTAACTTTATATACATACTCTTCTTTTGATGTTTCATTATCCAGACAGTAGTCCACATTTCACCTATTAAACGTATTTCTGGACAAAGAATCCTCAATACTGAAATTTCTATACATTCTCATAGACTTTTTCTGATGTTTCATCAGTAGTTCAATTATGACCTCTTGAACTTATTTCTAGCCAAAGGGTCTTTGAACTTTCATTTTATATACATACTCATACACTCCTGATGTTTTATCAGACCGAGAGTAGTCGGCATTTGAACAATTGAAAGCATTTCTGGACAAAGAAACCTCAATATTGAACTTTCTATACATTCTCATAGACTTCTGATGTTTCATCAGTAGTTCAAGTATGACCTCTAGAACTTATTTCTGGCCAAAGGGTCTTTGAACTTTAACTTTATATACATACTTTCCTTTTGATGTTTCATTAGCCAGACATTATTCCATATTTGACCTATTGAACTTATTTATGGCCAAATAGTTCTCGATCTTTACATTTCTATACATACTCATAGACTTCTTGTGATGTTTCATCAGTAGGTCAAGTATGACTTTTTGAACATATTTATGTCCAAAAAGTCTTTGAACTTTAATTTTATATACATATTCATACATTCTTTCTGATGTTTTATCAGACTGAGAGCAGTCCACATTTGACATATTGAACGCATTTCTGGAAAAAGAATCCTCAATATTGAACTTTCTATATATTCTCATAAACCTTTTCATGATGTTTCATCAGTAGTTCAAGTATGACCTCTTGAACTTATTTCTGGCCAAAGGGACTTTGAACTTTCATTTTATATACATACTCATACACTCATTCTGATGTTTTATCAGACATAGTCGGCATTTGACCAATTGAACGCATTTCTGGACAAGGAATCCTCAGTACTGAACTTTCTATACATGCTCATAGTCTTCTTCTGATGTTTCATCAGTAGTTCAAGTATGACTTTTTGAACATATTTATGTTCAACTTATTGAACATAAGTTATTTAACTTATGTATGGCCAAAGAGTTCTCAGTCTTCAAATTTCTATACATACTCATAGATTCCTTCTAATGTTTCATGAGTAATTCATATATGACTTTCTGAACATATTTATGGCCTAAGAGTCTTTGAACTTCAACTTTATATACATACTCATACACTCCTGAAGTTTTATTAGACTGAGAGTAGTCCAAATTTGACCTATTGAATGCATTTCTGGACAAAGAATCCTCAATATTGAACTTTCTATACATACTCATAGAATTCTTATGTTTCATTTGTAGTTCAAGTATGACCTTTTGAACATATTTATGGCCAAAGAGTCTTTGAACTTTAACTTTATATACATACTCTCCTTTTAATGTTTCATTTGCCAAACAGTAGTCCACGTTTGACCTATTGAACGTATTTCTGGACAAAGAATCCTCAATATTGAACTTTCTATACATACTCATAGAATTCTTATGTTTCATCAGTTGTTCAAGAATGACTTTTTGAATATATTTATGGCCAAAAAGTCTTTGAACTTTAACTTTATATACATACTCATACACGTCTTTTTGTGTTTTATTAGCCAGAGAGTAGACCGTATTTGATCTATTGAACTTATTTATGGCCAAAGAGTTCTCGGTCTTCAAATTTCTATACCTACTCATAGATTCCTTCTAATGTTTCATGACTAATTCATATATGACTTTTTGAACATATTGATGGCCTAAGAGTCTTTGAACTTCAACTTTATATACATACTCATACACTCCTTCTGAAGTTTTATTAGACTGAGAGTAGTCCAAATTTGACCTATTGAATGCATTTCTAGACAAAGAATCCTCAATATTGAACTTCCTACACATTCTCATAGACTTTTCATGATGTTTCATCAGTAGTTCAGGTATGACTTTTTGAACATATTTATGGCCAAAGAGTCTTTGAACTTTAATTTTATGTACATATTCATACATTCCTTCTGATGTTTCATTAGCCAGACAGTAGTCCGTATTTGACCTGTTGAACTTATTTATGGCCAAATAATTCTCGATCTTGAAATTTCTATACATACTCATAGATTCCATCAGAAGTTTCATCAGTAGTTCAAGTATGACTTTTTGAACATATTTATGGACTAAGAGTCTTTGAACTTCAACTTTATATACATACTCATACAGGCCTTTTTGTATTTTACTAGCCAGACAGTAGTCCGTATTTGATTTATTGAACTTATTATGGCCTAAGGGTCTTTGAACGTCATCTTTATATACATATACACTCCTTCTGATGTTTTATCAAACTGAGAGCAGTCGACATTTGACCTACTGAAAGCATTTCTGGACAAAGAAACCTTAATATTGAACTTTCTATACATACTCATAGACATCCTATGTTTCATCGGTAGCTCAAGTATGACTTTTTGAACTTATTTATGGCCAAAGATTCTTTGAACTTTAAATTTAAAAAATACTTTAAATACTTTTGATGTTTCATTAGCCAAACAGTAGTCCACAATTGACCTATTGAACGTATTTCTGGACTAAGAATCCTCAATACTGAACTTTCTATACATTCTCATAGACTTTTTCTGATGTTTCATCAGTAGTTCAAGTATGACCTCTTGAACTTATTTCTGGTCAAAGGGGTCTTTGAACTTTAACTTCATACACATAATTTCCTTTTGATGTTTCATTAGCCAGACAGTAGTCCGTATTTGACCTATTGAACTGATTTATGGCCAAATAGTTCTCGATCTTTTATACATACTCATAGATACCCCCTGAAGTTTCATCAGTAGTTCAAGTATGACTTTTTGAAGATATTTATGGCCAAAAAGTCTTTGAACTATAACTTTATATACATACTCATACACGCCTTTTTGTATTTTATTAGCCGGAAAGTAGACCGTATTTGATCTATTGAACTTATTTATGGCCAAAGAGTTCTCGGTCTTCAAATTTCTATACATACTCATAGATTCCTTCTAATGTTTCATGACTAATTCATATATGACTTTTTGAACATATTTATGGCCTAAGAGTCTTTGAACTTCAACTTTATATACATAATCATACACTCCTTCTGAAGTTTTATTAGACTGAGAGTAGTCCAAATTTGACCTATTGAATGCATTTCTAGACAAAGAATCCTCAATATTGAACTTTCTATACATACTCATAGAATTCTTATGTTTCATCTGTAGTTCAAGTATGACCTTTTGAACATATTTATGGCCAAAGAGTCTTTGAACTTTAACTTTATATAAATACTCTCCTTTTAATATTTCATTTGCCAAACAGTAGTCCACGTTTGACCTATTGACCGTATTTCTGGACAAAGAATCCTCAATATTGAACTTTCTATACATTCTCATAGACTTTTTCTGATGTTTCATCAGTTGTTCAAGAATGACTTTTTGAACATATTTATGGCCATAAAGTCTTTGAACTTTAACTTTATATACATACTCATACACGTCTTTTTGTGTTTTATTAGCCAGAGAGTAGACCATATTTGATCTATTGAACTTATTTATGGCCAAAGAGTTCTCGGTCTTCAAATTTCAATACATACTCATAGATTTCTTTTGATGTTTCATCAGTAGTTCAAGTATGACCTCTTGAACTTTTTTCTGGCCAAAGGGTCTTTGAACTTTAACTTTATATACATACTCTCCTTTTAATGTTTCATTTGCCAAACAGTAGTCCACGTTTGACCTATTGAACGTATTTCTGGACAAAGAATCCTCAATATTGAACTTTCTAACATTCTCAGACTTTTTCTGATGTTTTATCAGTTGTTCAAGAATGACTTTTTGAACATATTTATGGCCAAAAAGTCTTTGAACTTTAACTTTATATACATACTCATACACGCCTTTTTGTGTTGTATTAGCCAGAGAGTAGACCGTACTTGATCTATTGAACTTATTTATGGCCAAAGAGTTCTCGGTCTTCAAATTTCCATACATCATCAGTAGTTTAAGTATGACTTTTTGAACATATTTATGGCCTAAGAATCTTTGAACTTCAACTTTATATACAAATACACTCCTTCTGAAGTTTTATTAGACTGAGAGTAGTCCACATTTGACCTATTGAATGCATTTCTGGACAATCCTCAATATTGAACTTTCTACACATTCACAAAGACTTTTTCTGTTTCATCAGTAGTTCAAGTATGACTTTTTGAACATATTTATGACCAAAGAGACTTTGAACTTTAATTTTATGTACATACTCACACATTCCTTCTGATGTTTTATCAGACTGAGAGTAGTCCACATTTGACCTATTGAACGCATTTCTGGACAAAGAATCCTCAATATTAAACTTTCTATACATACTCATAGATGTCTGATGTTTCATCAGTAGTTCAAGTATGACTTTTTGAAAATATTTATGGCCAAAGAGACTTTGAACTTTAATTTTGTATACTCATACTCATACTTTTTGTGATGTTTTATCAGACTAAGAGTTTGACCTATTGAAGAGACTGAGAGACATTTGACCTATTGAACGCATTTCTGGACAAACAATCCTCAATATTGAACTTTCTATACATTCTCATAGACTTTTTCTGATGTTTCATCAGTAGTTCAAGTATGACCTCTTGAACTTATTTCTGTCCAAAGGGTCTTTGAACTTTAACTTTATATACATACTCTTCTTTTGATGTTTCATTATCCAGACAGTAGTCCACATTTCACCTATTAAACGTATTTCTGGACAAAGAATCCTCAATACTGAAATTTCTATACATTCTCATAGACTTCTTCTGATGTTTCATCAGTAGTTCAAGTATGACCTCTAGAACTTATTTCTGGTCAAAGGGTCTTTGAACTTTAACTTTATATACATACTCTCCTTTTGATGTTTCATTAGCCAGACATTATTCCGTATTTGACCTATTGAACTTATTTATGGCCAAAGGGTCTTTGAACTTTCATTTTATATACATACTCATACACTCCTGATGTTTTATCAGACCGAGAGTAGTCAGCATTTGAACAATTGAAAGCATTTCTGGACAAAGAAACCTCAATATTGAACTTTCTATACATACTCATAGACTTCTTGTGATGTTTCATCAGTAGGTCAAGTATGACTTTTTGAACATATTTATGTCCAAAGAGTCTTTGAACTTTAATTTTATATACATACTCATACATTCTTTCTGATGTTTTATCAGACTGAGAGCAGTCCACATTTGACATATTGAACGCATTTCTGGAAAAAGAATCCTCAATATTGAACTTTCTATACATGCTCGTAGACTTCTTCTGATGTTTCATCAGTAGTTCAAGTGTGACCTCTTGAACTTATTCCTGGCCAAAGGGACTTTGAACTTTCATTTTATATACATACTCATACACTCATTCTGATGTTTTATCAGACAGAGTAGTCGGCATTTGACCAATTGAACGCATTTCTGGACAAGGAATCCTCAGTACTGAACTTTCTATACATGCTCGTAGACTTCTTCTGATGTTTCATCAGTAGTTCAAGTGTGACTTTTTGAACATATTTATGGCCAAAGAGTCATTGAACTTTAACTTTATATACATACTCATACAGGCCTTTTTGTATTTTAATAGCCAGACAGTAGTCCGTATTTGATGTATTGATCTTATTATGGCCAAAGAGTTGTCGATCTTGAAATTTCTATACATACTCATATATTCCTTCTGATGTTTCATCAATTGTTCAAGAATGACTTTTTGAACATATCATTGGCCTAAGGGTCTTTGAACTTCATCTTTATATACATATACACTCCTTCTGATGTTTTATCAAACTGAGAGCAGTCGACATTTGACCTATTGAAAGCATTTCTGGACAAAGAAACCTCAATATTGAACTTTCTATACATACTCATAGACATCTTATGTTTCATCGGTAGCTCAAGTATGACTTTTTGAACATATTTATGGCCAAAGAATCTTTGAACTTTAATTTTATTTACATACTCATACTCTCCTTTTGATGTTTCATTAGCGGGTCTTTGAA
The DNA here is from genome assembly GCA_039654105.1 of Coreius guichenoti. Classification (NCBI taxonomy): domain Eukaryota; kingdom Metazoa; phylum Chordata; class Actinopteri; order Cypriniformes; family Gobionidae; genus Coreius; species Coreius guichenoti. Next base: position 16,664,954 of record CM077184.1, on the reverse strand, counting down.
CATTAACTTTATATACATACTTTACTTTTAATATTTCATTAGCCAGAGAGTTGTCCACATTTGACCTATTGAACATATTTCTGGACAAAGAATCCTCAATACTGAACTTTCTATACATTCTCATAGACTTTTTCTGATGTTTCATCAGTAATTCAAGTATGACCTCTTGAACTTATTTCTGTCCAAAAGGTCTTTGAATTTTAACTTTATATGCCTACTCTCCTTTTAATGTTTCATTCGCCAGACAGCAGTCCACATTTGACCTATTGAACGTATTTCTGGACAAAGAATCCTCAATATTGAACTTTCTATACATTCTCATAGACTTTTTCTGATGTTTCACCAGTAGTGTTGAACTGTTTGGCCATAAATCAGACAGAAGTCTATCTTATGACCTATTGAACTTATTTCTTATGACCTCTAGAACTTATTTCTGTCCAAAGGATCTTACAACTTTAACTTTATATACATACTCTTCTTTTGATGTTTCATTAGCCAGACAGTAGTCCACATTTGACCTATTGAATGTATTTCTGGACAAAGAATCCTCAACATTGAACTTTCTACACATTCTCATAGACTTTTTCTGATGTTTCATCAGTATTTCAAGTATGACTTTTTGAAAATATTTATAGCAAAAAGTCTTTGAACTTCAACTTTATATACATACTCATACACTCCTTCTGAAGTTTTATTAGACTGAGAGTAGTTCAAATTTGACCTATTGAATGCATTTCTAGACAAAGAATCCTCAATATTGAACTTCCTACACATTCTCATAGACTTTTCATGTTTCATCAGTAGTTCAGGTATGACTTTTTGAACATATTTATGGCCAAAAAGTCTTTGAACTTTAATTTTATGTACATATTCATATATTCCTTCTGATGTTTTATTAGCCGGAAAGTAGACCATATTTGATCTATTGAACTTATGTATGGCCAAAGAGTTCTCGGTCTTCAAATTTCCAATCATACTCATAGATTCCTTCTAATGTTTCATGAGTAATTCACATATGACTTTCTGAATATATTTATGGCCTAAGAGTCTTTGAACTTCAACTTTATATACATACTCTCCTTTTGATGTTTCATTAGCCAGACTGTAGTCTGTATTTGACTTATTGAACTTATTTATGGCCAAATAGTTCTCGATCTTTACATTTCTATACATACTCATAGACTTCTGATGTTTCATCAGTAGTTCAAGTATGACATTTTGAACATATTTTTAGGCCAAAGAGTCTTTGAATTTTAATTTTATGTACTTATACATTCTTTCTGATTTTTTATCAGACTGCGAGTAGTCCACATGTGACATATTGAACACATTTCTGGAAAAAGTATCCTCAATATTGAACTTTCTATACATTCTCATAGACTTTTTCTGATGTTTCATCAGTAGTTCAGGTATGACTTTTTGAACATATTTATGGCCAAAGAGTCTTTGAACTTTAATTTTATGTACATACTCATACATTCCTTCTGATGTTTTATCAGATTGAGAGTAGTCCACATGTGACCTATTGAACGCATTTCTGGAAAAAAGTATCCTCAATATTGAACTTTCTATACATACTCATAGATTTTTTCTGATGTTTCATAAGAAGCTCAAGTATGACCTCTTGAACTTATTTCTGGCCAATGGGTCTTTGAACTTTAACTTTATATACATACTCTCCTTTTGATGTTTCATTAGCCAGACAGTAGTCCACATTTGACCTAATGAATATATTTCTGGACAAAGAATCCTCAATATTGCACTTTCTATATATTCTCATAGACTTTTTCTGATGTTTCATTAGTAGTTCAAGTATGACCTCTTGAACTTATTTCTGTCCAAAGGGTCTTAGAACTTTAACTTTATATATATACTCTCCTTTTGATGTTTCATTAGCCAGACTGTAGTCTGTATTTGACCTATTGAACTTATTTATTGCCAAATAGTTTTCGATCTTTACATACTCATAGACTTCTGATGTTTCATCAGTAGTTCAAGTATGACTTTTTGAACATATTTTTAGACCAAAGAGTCTTTGAACTTTAATTTTATGTACTTATACATTCTTTCTGATTTTTTATCAGACTGAGAGTAGTCCACATGTGACATATTGAACACATTTCTGGAAAAAGTATCCTCAATATTGAACTTTCTATACATACTCATAGATTTTTTCTGATGTTTCATCAGTAGCTCAAGTATAACATCTAGAACTTATTTCTGACCAAAGGGTCTTTGAACTTTAACTTTATATACCTACTCTCCTTTTAATGTTTCACTTGCCAGACAGCAGTCCACATTTGACCTATTGAACGTATATCTAGACAAAGAATCCTCAATATTGAACTTTCTATACATTCTCATAGACTTCTGATGTTTCATCAGTAGTTCAAGTATGACCTCTAGAACTTATTTCTGGCCAAAGGGTCTCTGAACTTTAACTTTATATACATACTCTCCTTTTGATGTTTCATCAGCCAGACAGTAGTCTACATTTGACCTAATGAATATATTTCTGGACAAAGAATCCTCAATATTGAACTTTCTATACATTCTCATAGACTTCTAAAGTTTCAGCAGTAGTTCAAGTATGACTTCTAGAACTTATTTCTGGCCAAAGGGTCTTTGAACTTTAACTTTATATACATACTCTCCTTTTGATGTTTCATTAGCCAGACAGTAGTCCACATTTGACCTATTGAATGCATTTCTGGACAAAGAATCCTCAATATTGAACTTTCTACACATTCTCATAGACTTTTTCTGATGTTTCATCAGTAGTTTAAGTATGACTTTTTGAACGTATTTATGGCCAAAAAGTCTTTGAACTTTAATTTTATGTACATATACAATTCTCTGATATTTTATCAGACTGAGAGTAGTCCATATTTGACCTATTGAATGCATTTCTGCACAAAGAATCTGCAATATTGAACTTTCTATACATACTCATAGAAGTCTAATGTTTCATCAGTAGTTCAAGTATGACTTTTTGAAAATATTTATGGCCAAAGAGTCTTTGAACTTTAATTTTATATACTCAATCTCACACTTCTGATGTTTTATCAGACTAAGAGTTTGACCTATTGATGAGACTGAGAGACATTTGACCAATTGAACGCATTTCTGGACAAAAAATCCTCAATATTGAACTTTCTACACATTCTCATAGACTTTTTCTGATGTTCCATCAGTAATTCCAATATGATTTTTTTGAACATATTTATGGCCAAAGAGTCTTTGAACTTTAATTTTATGTACATACTCATACATTCCTTCTGATATTTTATCAGACTGAGAGTAGTCCACATCTGACCTATTGAATGCATTTCTGGACAAAGAATCCTCAATATTGAACTTTCTACACATTCTCATAGACTTTTTCTGATCTTTCATCAGTATGACTTTTTGAAAATATTTATGGCCAAAGAGTCTTTGAACTTTAATTTATATACTCATACTTCTGATGTTTTATCAGACTAAGAGTTTGACCTATTGAAGAGACTGAGAGACATTTGACCTATTGAATGCATTTCTGGACAAAGAATCCTCAATATTGAACTTTCTATACATACTCATAGACTTCTTCTGATATTTCATCAGTAGTTCAAGTATGACCTCTAGAACTTATTTCTGGCCAAATAGTCTTTGAACTATAACTTTATGTACATACTCTCCTTTTGATGTTTCATTAGGCAGTAGTCCGTATTTGACCTATTGAGCTATGAGTTAGTTCTCGTATGCAACACATACCTGCGTTATTCTTCAATGTATAACAGAATAAGTTAGTTATTGTATACAGGCCATAGTACACTATAGTCAGTTGTTGTATGCAATGCAATGCATTGTGTTATCGGAAGGGATAACAAAACCTGCGTGAAGAATGCACAACGTTAAAAAGATGTATATTACATATGTAATCTCTTCAGTGCACAACGTAATGAGTCAGTTGTTGTATGTATTTCAATTAAACATAAATTGTATTGTTATAATTGTAATAATGTGTTATGAGTTAGATCATCTATGCATTGCAATGAAACAAGTTCATATGTTATTCTTCAATGGACAGTGTTAGAACGTGTGTGCAATGCAATGCAAAAGCAAATATGCAAAGCGAAATGAGTTAGTTATTGTATTCATTGCAATGCAACAAGTGCATAGCTTATATGTTATTCTTGAATGCACAACATTTGATCGTATGTGCAAGTGCATATGCAATGCAACAACATTGGCAAGCAATGCAACAGCAATGTTATCTTTTCAATGCACATCGGAATGAGTTAGTTCTTCTATACATTGCAATGCAATAAGTGCATAGCTTATATGTTATTCTTCCATGCACAGCGTTAGACCGTGTGTGCATTGCAATGCAAAAGCAAATATGCACATCGGAATGAGTTAGTTCTTCTATACATTGCAATGCAATAAGTGCATAGCTTATATGTTATTCTTCCATGCACAGCGTTAGACCGTGTGTGCATTGCAATGCAAAAGCAAATATGCACATCGGAATGAGTTAGTTCTTCTGTACATTGCAATGCAATAAGTGCATAGCTTATATGTTATTCTTCAATGCACACCGTTAGACCGTGTGTGCAATGCAATAGCACAATTGTTATCTCTTCAATGCATATCGGAAAGTGCATTGCAATACAACAAGTGCATAGCTATGTGAATGTTGTGTATACAATACACAACGTTTGATCGTCTGTGTAAAGTGCATAGTACAATGCAACAGCTCACAACACATATGTTATATCACCAAAGCACATGGGAATGAGTTAGATATTTATGCATTGCAATGCAGCAAGTACTTAGTACAATGAAATAGCACAAATATTATCTCTTCAACGCATATCGGAAAGTGCATTGCAATACAACAAGTGCATAGCTATGTGAATGTTGTGTATACAATACACAACGTTTGATCGTCTGTGTAAAGTGCATAGTACAATGCAACAGCTCACAACACATATGTTATATCACCAAAGCACATGGGAATGAGTTAGATATTTATGCATTGCAATGCAGCAAGTATTTAGTGCAATGAAATAGCACTAGTGTTTTCTCTTCAATGCATATCGGAATGCATTGCAATCAACAAGTGCATAGCTTATATGTTATTCTTCAATGCACAGCGTTAGATCGTGTGTGCAATGCAATGCAAAAGCAAATATGCACATCGAAATTAGTTAGTTCTTTTACGTTTTGATCGTGTGTGCAATACAGCATATATCTCTTCTATGCACAACGGAATAAGTTAATTTTATGCATTACATACAACAAGTGCATATCTTACATTTTTGATCGTGTATTTGATCATATGCAATGCAACAACACTGGCAAGCAATGCAACAGCAATGTTATATCTTCAATGCACATCGGAATAAGTTAGTTCTTCTATGTATTGCAATGTAACAAGTACATAGCATATTTGTTATTCTTCAATGCACAGCGTTAGATCGTGTGTGCAATGCAAAAACAAAAATGCAAAGCGAAATGAGTTAGTTCTTGTATTCATTGCAATGCAACAAGTGGATAGCTTATATGTTATTCTTGAAAGCATAGTCTTAGAACGTGTGTGCAATGCAATGCAAAAACAAATATACACAGCGAAATGATTTAGTTCTTGTATTCATTGCAATGCAACAAGTGCATAGTTTACATGTTATTCTCCAATACACAACATTTGATCGTATGTGCAAGTGCATATGCAATGCAACAACATTGGCAAGCAATATGCAACAGTAATGTTATCTCTTCAATACACATCGGAATAAGTTAGTTCTTCTATGCATTGCAATGCAACAAGTGTATAGCTTATATGTTAGTCTTCCATGCACAGCGTTAGATCGTGTGTGCAATGCACTGCAAAAGCAAATATGCACATTGAAATGAGTTAGATCATTTCGACGATAGTTTATGTGTTATTCTTGAATGCAGAGTGTTAGAACGTGTGTGCAATGCAATGCAACAGCAAATATGCACATCGAAACGAGTTAGTTCTTGTATTCATTGCAATGCAACAAGTGTATAGCTTATGTTATTATTGCATGCACAGTGTTAGAACGTGTGTGCAATGCAATGCAAAAGCAATGTTATCTCTTCAATGCACATCAGAATGAGTTAGTTCTTGTATGCATTGCAATGCAACAAGTACTTAGTACAATGAAATAGCACAAATGTTATCTCTTCAATGCACATCGTTTGTGCAATGCAATGCAAAAGCAAATGTGCACATCGAAATGAGTTGGTTCTTGTATTCATTGCAATGCAACAAGTGCATAGCTTATATGTTAGTTTTGAATGTACAGTGTTAGAACGTGTGTGCAAGTGCAGAGTGCAATGAAATAGCACAAATATTATATCTTCAATGCACATCGGAATGAATAATTTCTTGTCTGTATTGCAATGCAAAACGTGCATAGCTTACAAGTTATTCTTCAATGCACAGCGTTTGATCGTGTGTGCAAGTGCAGAGTGCAATGAAATATCACAAATATTATCTCTTCAATGCATATCGAAAAGTGCATTGCAATACAACAAGTGCATAGCAATGATATTCTTCAATACATAACGTTTGATCGTGTGTGCAATGCAATACAACAGCATATATCTCTTCAATACACAATGGAATAAGTTAGTTATTTATGCATTGCAATGCAACAAGTACTTAGTGCAATAAAATAGCACAATTGTTTACTCTTCAATGCATATCGGAATTAGTTGTTCTTGTATGCATTGCAATGCAACAGTGCATAGCTTACATGTTATTCTCCAATACACAAAGTTTGATCGTGTGTGCAAGTGCTTATGCAATGCAACAACATTGGCAAGCAATATGCAACAGCAATGTTATCTCTTCAATGCACATCGGAATGAGTTAGTTCTTCTATGCATTGCAATGCAACAAGTGCATAGCTTATATGTTATTCTTCCATGCACAGCGTTAGATCGTGTGTGCAATGCAATACAAAAACAAATATGCACAGCGAAATGAGTTAGTTTTTGTATTCATTGCAATGCAACAAGTGCATAGCTTACATGTTATTCTCCAATACACAAAGTTTGATCGTGTGTGCAAGTGCTTATGCAATGCAACAACATTGGCAAGCAATATGCAACTGCAATGTTATCTCTTCAATACACATCGGAATGAGTTAGTTCTTCTATGCATTGCAATGCAACAAGTGTATAGCTTATATGTTATTCTTGCATGCACAGTGTTAGAACGTGTGTGCAATGCAATGCAACAGCAATGTTATCTCTTCAATGCACATCGGAATGAGTTAGTTCTTCTATGCATTGCAATGCAAAAAGCATAGCTTATATGTTATTCTTCCATGCACAGCGTTAGATCGTGTGTGCATTGCAATGCAACAGCAAATATGCAAATCGAAATGAGTTAGTTCTTGTATTCATTGAAATGCAACAAGTGTATAGCTTACATGTTATTCTCCAATACACAAAGTTTGATCGTGTGTGCAAGTGCTTATGCAATGCAACAACATTGGCAAGCAATATGCAACAGCAATGTTATCTCTTCAATGCACATCGGAATGAGTTAGGTCTTCTATGCATTGCAATGCAACAAGTGCATAGCTTATATGTTATTCTTCCATGCACAGCGTTAGATCGTGTGTGCAATGCAATGCAAAAACAAATATGCACAGCGAAATGAGTTAGTTTTTGTATTCATTGCAATGCAACAAGTGCATAGCTTACATGTTATTCTCCAATACACAATGTTTGATCGTGTGTGCAAGTGCTTATGCAACGCAACAACATTGGCAAGCAATATGCAACAGCAATGTTATCTCTTCAATACACATCGGAATGAGTTAGTTTTTGTATCCATTGCAATTCAACAAGTACTTAGTGCAATGAAATAGCACAAATGTTATCTCTTCAATGCATATTGAAATGAGTTAGTTCTTGTATTCATTGCAATGCAACAAGTGCTTAGTGCAATTCAGCAGTGAACAGTGCAATGAAATAGCACAAGTATTATCTCTTCAATGCATATCTGAAAGTGCATTGCAATGTTATTCTCCAAAACACAACGTTTGATCATCTGTGCAAGTGCATAGTACAATGCAACAGTCATATGTTACAACACATATGTTACATCACCAAAGTACATCGGAATTAGTTAGTTATTTATGCATTGCAATGCAACAAGTTGCATAGCTTATGTTATTCTTCAATGCACAGCGTTAGATCGTGTGTGCAATGCAATGCAACAGAAAATATGCACATCGAAATGCGTTAGATCTTGTATGCATGCAATGCCAAAAGTACTTGTACAATAGAATAGCAAAAATGTTATCTCTTCAATGCACATCGAAATGAGTTAGTTCTTGTACGCATTGCAATGCAACAAGTGCACAGCTTATATGTTATTTTTCAATGCACAGCGTTAGATCGTGTGTGCAATGCAATGCAAAAGCAAATATGCACATCGAACTGAGTTAGATCTTGTATACAGTGCATCAAGTACAATGGACAATGTACAATGTGTACAATGGAATAGCAAAAACGTTATCTCTTCAATGCACATCGAAGTGAGTTAGTTCTTGTATTCTTTGCAACGCAACAAGTGCATAGCTTATGTTATTCTCCAATACACAAAACTGAACTTTCAATCTCAATGACTCGTTCAGATATTACATCTGGCAGATTACAATTGTCCATGTTTGACTACAGAATATATTTCTGGCCGTAGATTCTATGAACTAGAATTTTCTGTACATGCTCATTGACCTGATTTACATCAGTAGTTCAAGAATGACTTGTTGAAAACATTTCTGGCAAAAACACTTTAAACTTTAACTTTATATACATACTCATACCCTCCTTCTAATGTGTTATCAGACTGAGAGCAGTCCAAATTTGAACTATTGAATACATTTCTGGCAAAAAGAGACCTCGATCTTGAAATTTCTATACATACACTCCTTTTTGGGTTTCATTAGCCAGAGAGTAATTCAAGTATGACTCTTTGAACATATTTATGGCCAAAGAGTCTTTGAACTTTAAATTTATATACTCATACTTCTGTAAGGTTTTATCAAACTAAGAGTTTGACCTATTGAAGAGACTGAGAGACATTTGACCTATTGAACGCATTTCTGGACAAAGAATCCTCAGTACTGAAGTTTCTATACATACTCATAGACGTCTGATGTTTCATCAGTAGTTCAAGTATGACCTCTAGAACTTATTTCTGGCCAAAGGGTCTTTGAGCTTTAACTTTATATACATACTCTCCTTTTAATGTTTTGTCAGAATGAGAGTAGTCCACATGTGACCTATTGAACGCATTTCTGGAAAAAATATCCTCGATATTGAACTTTCTATACATACTCTTTGATTTTTTCTGACGTTTCCTCAGTAGTTCAAGTATGACTTTTTGAAAATATTTATGGCCAAAGAGTCTTTGAACTTTAATTTTATATACTCATACTCACACTTCTGATGTTTTCTCATGCTAAGAGTTTGACCTATTGAAGAGACTAAGAGACATTTGACCTATTGAACGCATTTCTGGACAAAGAATCCTCAATACTGAACTTTCTATACATACTCATAGACATCTTATGTTTCATCTGTAGTTCAAGTATGACTTTTTGAACATATTTATGGCCTAAGGGTCTTTAAACTTCATCTTTATACATATATACACTCCTTCTGATGTTTCATTAGCCAGACAGTAGTCCACATTTGACCTATTGAACGTATTTCTGGACAAAGAATCCTCAATACTGAACTTTCTATACATGCTCATAGACATCTTATGTTTCATCAGTAGTTGAAGTATGACATCTAGAACTTATTTCTGGCCAAAGGGTCTTTGAACTTTAACTTTATATACATATTCTCCTTTTGATGTTTCATTAGCCAGACAGTAGTCCGTATCTGAACTATTGAAACCATTTCTGGACAAAGAATCCTCAATACTGAACTTTCTATACATTCTCATAGACTTTGTCTGATGTTTCATCAGTAGTTCAAGTATGACCTCTAGAACTTATTTCTGGCCAAAGGGTCTTTGAACTTTAAATTTATATACATACTCTCCTTTTGATGTTTCATTAGCCAGACAGTAGTCCACATTTGACCTATTGAATGCATTTCTGGACAAAGAATCCTCAATATTGAACTTTCTATACATACTCATAGACATCTTATGTTTCATCGGTACCTCAAGTATGACTTTTTGAACATATTTGTGGCCAAAGTGTCATTGAACTTTAATTTTATATACATGCTCATACTGTTCTTTAGATGTTTCATTAGCCAGACAGTATTCCGTATTTGACCTATTGAACTTATTTATGGCCAAATAGTTCTCGATCTTGAAATTTCTATACACACTCATAGATTCCTTCTCATGTTCATCAGTTGTTCAAGAATGACTTTCTGAACATATTTATGGCCTAAGTGTCTTTGAAGTTTCATTTTATATACATACTCATACACTCCTTCTGATGTTTTATCAGACTGAGAGTAGTCATCAGAAACCTCAATACTGAACTTTCTATACATGCTCATAGACTTCTGATGTTTCTCAGTAGTTCAAGTATGACCTCTAGAACTTATTTCTGGCAAAAAGGGTCTTTGAACTTTAACTTTATATACATACTCTCCGTTTAATGTTTCATTCGTCAGACAGTAGTCCACGTTTGACCTATTGAATGTATTTCTGGACAAAGAATCTTTAATATTGAACTTTCTATACATTCTCATAGACCTTTTCTGATGTTTCATCAGTAGTTCAAGTAAGACCTCTTAAACTTATTTCTGGTCAAAGGGTCATTGAATTTTCATTTTATATAAATATACACTCCTTCTGATGTTTCATTAGCCAGACAGTAGTCCACATTTGACCTATTGAACGTATTTCTGGACAAAGAATCCTCAATATTGAACTTTCTATACATGCTCATAGACATCTGATGTTTCTCAGTAGTTCAAGTATGACCTCTAGAACTTATTTCTGGCAAAAAGGGTCTTTGAACTTTAACTTTATATACATACTCTCCGTTTAATGTTTCATTCGTCAGACAGTAGTCCACGTTTGACCTATTGAACGTATTTCTGGACAAAGAATCCTCAATATTGAACTTTCTATACATGCTCATAGACATCTGATGTTTCTCAGTAGTTCAAGTATGACCTCTAGAACTTATTTCTGGCAAAAAGGGTCTTTGAACTTTAACTTTATATACATACTCTCCGTTTAATGTTTCATTCGTCAGACAGTAGTCCACATTTGACCTACTGAACGTATTTCTGGACAAAGTATCCTCAATACTGAACTTTCTATACAAGCTCATCGACTTCTGATGTTTCATCAGTAGTTCAAGTATGACCTCTTGAACTTATTTCTGGTCAAAGGGTCTTTGAACTTTCATTTTATATACATATACACTCCTTTTGAAGTTTTATCAGACTGAGAGTAGTCGGTATTTGCCCACTTGAACACGTTTCTGGACAAAGAATCCTCAATATTGAACTTTCTATACATACTCATAGATTTTTTCTGATGTTTTATAAGTACCTCAAGTATGACCTCTTGAACTTATTTCTGGCCAAAGGTTCTTTGAACTTTAACTTTATATACATACTCTCCTTTTAATGTTTCATTTGCCAGATATTAGTCCACATTTGAACAATTGAGCGTATTTCTGGACAAAGAATCCTCAATATTGAACTTTCTGTATATTCTCATAGACTTTTTCTGATGTTTCATTAGTAGTTCAAGTATGACCTCTTGAACTTATTTCTGTCCAAAGGGTTTTAGAACTTTAACTTTATATACATACTCTCCTTTTGATGTTTCATTAGCCAGAATGTAGTCCGTATTTGACCTATTAAACTTATTTATGGCCAAAAAGTTCTCGATCTTTACATTTCTATACATACTCAAAGATTTCTTCTGATGTTTCATCAGTAGTTCCAGTATGACCTCTAGAACTTATTTCTGGCCAAAGCGTCTTTGAACTTTAACTTTATATACATACTCTACCTTTTGATGTTTCATTAGCCAGACAGTAGTCCACATTTGACCTAATGAATATATTTCTGGACAAAGAATCCTCAATATTGAACTTTCTATACATTCTCATAGACTTCTTCTGATGTTTCATCAGTAGTTCAAGTATGACCTCTAGAACTTATTTCTGGCCAAAGGGACTTTGAACTTTAACTTTATATACATACTCTCCTTTTGATGTTTCATTAGCCAGACAGTAGTCCACATTTGACCTATTGAACATATTTCTGGACAAAGTATCCTCAATACTGAACTTTCTATACATGCTCATAGACTTCTGATGTTTCATCAATAGTTCAAGTATGACCTCTAGAACTTATTTCTGGCAAAAAGGGTCTTTGAACTTTCATTTTATATACATATACATTCCTTCTGATGTTTTATCAGACTGAGAGTAGTCGGCATTTGACCACCTGAACGCATTTCTGGACAAAGAATCCTCAGTACTGAACTTTCTATACATGCTCATAGACTTCTTCTGATGTTTCATCGGTAGTTTAAGTATGACTTCTAGAACTTATTTATGGCCAAAGAGTCTTTGAACTTCATCTTTATGTATATATACTCCTTCTGATGTTTCATTAGCCAGACAGTAGTCCACATTTGACCTATTGAAACCATTTCTGGACAAAGAATCCTCAATACTGAACTTTCTATACATACTCATAGACATCTTATGTTTCATCGGTACCTCAAGTATGACTTTTTGAACATATTTGTGGCCAAAGTGTCATTGACCTTTAATTTTATATACATACTCATACTGTTCTTTAGATGTTTCATTAGCCAGACAGTATTCCGTATTTGACCTATTGAACTTATTTATGGACAAATAGTTCTCGATCTTGAAATTTCTATACAGACTCATAGATTCCTTCAGAAGTTTCATCAGTAGTTCAAGTATGACTTTTTGAACATATTTATGGCCAAAGAGTCATTGAACTTTAACTTTATATGCATACTCATACAGGCCTTTTTGTATTTTACTAGCCAGACAGTAATCCGTATTTGATCTATTAAACTTATTTATGGCCAAAGATTTGTGGATCTTGAAATCTCTATACATACTCATAGATTCCTTCTCATGTTCATCAGTTGTTCAAGAATGACTTTCTGAACATATTTATGGCCTAAGTGTCTTTGAAGTTTCATTTTATATACATACTCATACACTCCTTCTGATGTTCTATCAGACTGAGAGTAGTCGGCATTTGACCAATTGAACGCATTTCTGGACAAAGAGTCCTCAGTACTGAACTTTCTATACACACTCATAGACTTCTTCTGATGTTTCATCAGTGGTTGAAGTATGACCTCTAGAACTTATTTCTGGCCAAAGAGTTTTTGAACTTTATATACATGCTCTCCTTTTGATGTTTCATTAGCCAGACAGTAGTCCACATTTGACCTATTGAACGTATTTCTGGAAAAGAATCCTCAATACTGAACTTTCTATACATGCTCATAGACTTCTGATGTTTCTCAGTAGTTCAAGTATGACCTCTAGAACTTATTTCTGGCAAAAAGGGTCTTTGAACTTTAACTTTATATACATACTCTCCGTTTAATGTTTAATTCGTCAGACAGTAGTCCACGTTTGACCTATTGAATGTATTTCTGGACAAAGAATCTTTAATATTGAACTTTCTATACATTCTCATAAACCTTTTCTGATGTTTCATCAGTAGTTCAAGACCTCTTAAACTTATTTCTGGTCAAAGGGTCATTGAATTTTCATTTTATATAGATTTACACTCCTTCTGATGTTTCATTAGCCAGACAGTAGTCCACATTTGACCTATTGAACGTATTTCTGGAAAAAGAATCCTCAATATTGAACTTTCTATACATTCTCATAGACTTCTGATGTTTCATCAGTAGTTCAAGGATGACCTCTAGAACTTATTTCTGGCCAAAGGGTCTTTGAACTTTAACTTTATATACATACTCTCCTTTTAATGCTTCATTAGCCAGACAGTAGTCCACATTTGACCTAATGAATATATTTCTGGACAAAGAATCCTCAGTATTGAACTTTCTATACATTCTCATAGACTTCTTCTAAAGTTTCATCAATAGTTCAAGTATGACTTCTAGAACTTATGTCTGGCCAAAGGGTCTTTGAACTTTAACTTTATATACATACTCTCCTTTTGATGTTTCATTAGACAGACAGTAGTCCACAATTGACCTATTGAACGTATTTATGGCCAAATAGTTCTCGATCTTGAAATTTCTATACATACTCTTAGATTAAATCAGAAGTTTCATCAGTAGTTCAAGTATGACTTTTTGAACATATTTATGGTAAAAGAGTCATTGAACTTTAACTTTATATACATACTCATACAGGCCTTTTTGTATTTTACTAGCCAGACAGTAGTCCGTATTTGATCTATTGAACTTATTACGGCCAAAGAGTTGTCGATCTTAAAATTTCTATACATACTCATAGATTCCTTCTGATGTTTCATCAATTGTTCAAGAATGACTTTTTGAACATATTTATGGCCTAAGGGTCTTTGAACTTCATCTTTATATACATATACACTCCTTCTGATGTTTTATCAAACTCAGAGCAGTCGACATTTGACCTATTGAAAGCATTTCTGGACAAAGAAACCTTAATATTGAACTTTCTATACATACTCATAGACATCTTATGTTTCATCGGTAGCTCAAGTATGACTTTTTGAACTTATTTATGGCCAAAGAGTCTTTGAACTTTAATTTTATGTACATACTCATACTCTCCTTTTGATGTTTCATTAGCCAGACAGTAGTACACATTTGACCTATTGAACGTATTTCTGGACATAGAATCCTCAATATTGAACTTTCTATACATTCTCATAGACTTCTTCTGATGTTTCATCAGTAGTTCAACTATGACCCCTAGAACTTATTTCTGGACAAAGGGTCTTTGAACTATAACTTTATATACATACTTTCCTTTTGATGTTTTATCAGACTGAGAATAGTCCACATTTGAACTATTGACCGTATTTCTGGACAAAGAATCCTCAATATTGAACTTTCTATATATTCTCATAGACTTTTTCTGATGTTTCATTAGTAGTTCAAGTATGACCTCTTGAACTTATTTCTGTCCAAAGGGTTTTAGAACTTTAACTTTATATACATACTCTCCTTATGATGTTTCATTAGCCAGAATGTATTCCGTATTTGACCTATTGAACTTATTTATGGCCAAAAAGTTCACGATCTTTACATTTCTATACATACTCATAGACTTCTGATGTTTCATCAGTAGTTCAAGTATGACTTTTTGAACATATTTTTAGACCAAAGAGTCTTTGAACTTTAATTTTATGTACTTATACATTCTGGACAAAGAATCCTCAATATTGAACTTTCTATACATTCTCATAGACTTCTTCTGATGTTTCATCAGTAGTTCAAGTATGACCTCTAGAACTTATTTCTGGCCAAAGGGTCTTTGAACTTTAACTTTATATACATACTCTCCTTTTGATGTTTCATTAGCCAGACAGTAGTCCACATTTGACCTATTGAAAGTATTTCTGGACAAAGAATCCTCAGTACTGAATTTTCTATACATACTCATAGACTTCTGATGTTTCATCAGTGGTTGAAGTATGACCTCTAGAACTTATTTCTGGCCAAAGGGTCTTTGAACTTTAACTTTATATACATTCTCTCCTTTTGATGTTTCATTAGCCAGACAGTAGTCCACATTTGACCTATTGAACGTATTTCTGGACAAAGAATCCTCAAGACTGAACTTTCTGTACATGCTCATAGACCTCTTCTGATGTTTCATCAGTAGTTCAAGTATGACCTCTAGAACTTTTTTCTGGCCGATGGGTCTTTGAACTTTAGCTTTATATACATACTCTCCTTTTGATGTTTCGTTAGCCAGACAGTAGTCCGTATTTGAACTATTGAACTTATTTATGGCCAAATAGTTCTCGATCTTGAAATTTCTATATATAATCATAGATTCCATCAGAAGTTTCATCAGTAGTTCAAGTATGACTTTTTGAACATATTTATGGCCTAAGTGTCTTTGAAGTTTAATTTTATATACATACTCATACACTCCTTCTGATGTTTTATCAGACTGAGAGTAGTCATCAGAAACCTCAATACTGAACTTTCTATACATGCTCATAGACTTCTGATGTTTCTCAGTAGTTCAAGTATGACCTCTAGAACTTATTTCTGGCAAAAAGGGTCTTTGAACTTTAACTTTATATACATACTCTCCGTTTAATGTTTCATTCGTCAGACAGTAGTCCACGTTTGACCTATTGAATGTATTTCTGGACAAAGAATCTTTAATATTGAACTTTCTATACATTCTCATAGACCTTTTCTGATGTTTCATCAGTAGTTCAAGTAAGACCTCTTAAACTTATTTCTGGTCAAAGGGTCATTGAATTTTCATTTTATATAAATATACACTCCTTCTGATGTTTCATTAGCCAGACAGTAGTCCACATTTGACCTATTGAACGTATTTCTGGACAAAGAATCCTCAATATTGAACTTTCTATACATGCTCATAGACTTCTGATGTTTCTCAGTAGTTCAAGTATGACCTCTAGAACTTATTTCTGGCAAAAAGGGTCTTTGAAGTTTAACTTTATATACATACTCTCCGTTTAATGTTTCATTCGTCAGACAGTAGTCCACATTTGACCTACTGAACGTATTTCTGGACAAAGTATCCTCAATACTGAACTTTCTATACAAGCTCATCGACTTCTGATGTTTCATCAGTAGTTCAAGTATGACCTCTTGAACTTATTTCTGGTCAAAGGGTCTTTGAACTTTCATTTTATATACATATACACTCCTTTTGAAGTTTTATCAGACTGAGAGTAATCGGTATTTGCCCACTTGAACACATTTCTGGACAAAGAATCCTCAATATTGAACTTTCTATACATACTCATAGATTTTTTCTGATGTTTTATAAGTACCTCAAGTATGACCTCTTGAACTTATTTCTGGCCAAAGGTTCTTTGAACTTTAACTTTATATACATACTCTCCTTTTAATGTTTCATTTGCCAGATATTAGTCCACATTTGAACAATTGAGCGTATTTCTGGACAAAGAATCCTCAATATTGAACTTTCTGTATATTCTCATAGACTTTTTCTGATGTTTCATTAGTAGTTCAAGTATGACCTCTTGAACTTATTTCTGTCCAAAGGGTTTTAGAACTTTAACTTTATATACATACTCTCCTTTTGATGTTTCATTAGCCAGAATGTAGTCCGTATTTGACCTATTAAACTTATTTATGGCCAAAAAGTTCTCGATCTTTACATTTCTATACATACTCAAAGATTTCTTCTGATGTTTCATCAGTAGTTCCAGTATGACCTCTAGAACTTATTTCTGGCCAAAGGGTCTTTGAACTTTAACTTTATATACATACTCTACCTTTTGATGTTTCATTAGCCAGACAGTAGTCCACATTTGACCTAATGAATATATTTCTGGACAAAGAATCCTCAATATTGAACTTTCTATACATTCTCATAGACTTCTTCTGATGTTTCATCAGTAGTTCAAGTATGACCTCTAGAACTTATTTCTGGCCAAAGGGACTTTGAACTTTAACTTTATATACATACTCTCCTTTTGATGTTTCATTAGCCAGACAGTAGTCCACATTTGACCTATTGAACATATTTCTGGACAAAGTATCCTCAATACTGAACTTTCTATACATGCTCATAGACTTCTGATGTTTCATCAATAGTTCAAGTATGACTTCTAGAACTTATTTATGGCCAAAGAGTCTTTGAACTTTAATTTTATTTACCTACTCATACATTCCTTCTGATGTTTTATCAGATTGAGAGTAGTCCACATGTGACCTATTGAACGCATTTCTGGAAAAAGTATCCTCAATATTGAACTTTCTGTACATACTCATAGATTTTTTCTGATGTAGCTCAAGTATGACCTCTTGAACTTATTTCTGGCCAATGGGTCTTTGAACTTTAACTTTATATACATACTCTCCTTTTAATGTTTCATTTGCCGGACATTAGTCCACATTTGAACAATTGAGCATATTTCTGGACAAAGAATCCTCAATATTGTACTTTCTATATATTCTCATAGACTTTTTCTGATGTTTCATTAGTAGTTCAAGTATAACCTCTTGAACTTATTTCTGTCCAAAGGGTCTTAGAACTTTAACTTTATATACATACTCTCCTTTTGATGTTTCATTAGCCAGACTGTAGTCTGTATTTGACCTATTGAACTTATTTATGGCCAAATAGTTCTCAATCTTTACATTTCTATACATATTCATAGACTTCTGATGTTTCATCAGTAGTTCAAGTATGACTTTTTGAATATATTTTTAGACCAAAGTGTCTTTGAATTTTAATTTTATGTACTTACTCATACATTCTTTCTGATTTTTTATCAAACTGAGAGTAGTCCACATGTGACATATTGAACACATTTCTGGAAAAAGTATCCTCAATATTGAACTTTCTATACATACTCATAGATTTTTTCTGATGTTTCATCAGTGGCTCAAGTATGACATCTAGAACTTATTTCTGACCAAAGGGTCTTTGAACTTTAACTTTATATACCTACTCTCCTTTTAATGTTTCATTTGCCAGACAGCTGTCCACATTTGACCTATTGAACGTATTTCTGGACAAAGAATCCTCAACATTGAACTTTCTACACATTCTCATAGACTTTTTCTGATGTTTCATCAGTATGACTTTTTGAAAATATTTAAGGCCAAAGAGTCTTTGAACTTTAATTTTTCATACTCATACTTCTGATGTTTTATCAGACTAAGAGTTTGACCTATTGAAGAGACTGAGAGACATTTGACCTATTGAAAGCATTTCTGGACAACGAATCCTCAATATTGAACTTTCTATACATACTCATAGACTTCTTCTGATATTTCATCAGCAGTTCAAGTATGACCTCTAGAACTTATTTCTGGCCAAAGGGTCTTTGAACTATAACTTTATATACATACTCTCCTTTTGATGTTTCATTAGCCAGACAGTAGTCCACATTTGACCTATTGAACGTATTTCTGGACAAAGAATCCTCAATACTGAACTTTCTATACATGCTCATAGACTTCTGATGTTTCATCAGTAGTTCAAGTATGACCTCTAGAACTTATTTCTGGCAAAAAGGGTCTTTGAACTTTAAGTTAATATACATACTCTCCGTTTAATGTTTCATTTGTCAGACAGTAGTCCACGTTTGACCTATTGAATGTATTTCTGGACAAAAATTCTTCAATATTGAACTTTCTATGCATTCTCATAGACCTTTTCTGATGTTTCATCAGTAGTTCAAGTATGACCTCTTGAACTTATTTCTGGTCAAAGGGTCTTTGAACTTTCATTTTATATACATATACATTCCTTCTGATGTTTTATCAGACTGAGAGTAGTCGGTATTTGCCCACTTGAACGCATTTCTGGACAAAGAATCCTCAGTACTGAACTTTCTATACATGCTCATAGACTTCTTCTGATGTTTCATCAGTAGTTTAAGTATGACTTCTAGAACTTATTTATGGCCAAAGAGTCTTTGAACTTTAATTTTATGTGCATACTCATACATTCCTTCTGATGTTTTATCAGATTGAGAGTTGTCCACATGTGACCTATTGAACGCATTTCTGGAAAAAGTATCCTCAATATTGAACTTTCTATACATACTCATAGATTTTTTCTGATGTTTTATAAGTAGCTCAAGTATGACCTCTTGAACTTATTTCTGGCCAAAGGGTTTTTGAACTTTAACTTTATATACATACTCTCCTTTTAATGTTTCATTTGCCAGATATTAGTCCACATTTGAACAACTGAGCGTATTTCTGGACAAAGAATCCTCAATATTGCACTTTCTATATATTCTCATAGACTTTTTCTGATGTTTCATTAGTAGTTCAAATATGACCTCTTGAACTTATTTCTGTCCAAAGGGTCTTAGAACTTTAACTTTATATGTATACTCTCCTTTTGATGTTTCATTAGCCAGACTGTAGTCTGTATTTGACCTATTGAACTTATTTATTGCCAAATATTTCTCGATCTTTACATTTCTATACATACTCACAGACTTCTGATGTTTCATCAGTAGTTCAAGTATGACTTTTTGAACATATTTTTAGACCAAAGAGTCTTTGAACTTTAATTTTATGTACTTATACATTCTTTCTGATTTTTTATCAGACTGAGAGTAGTCCACATGTGACATTGAACACATTTCTGGAAAAAGTATCCTCAATATTGAACTTTCTATACATACTCATAGATTTTTTCTGATGTTTCATCAGTGGCTCAAGTATGACATCTAGAACTTATTTCTGACCAAAGGGTCTTTGAACTTTAACTTTATATACCTACTCTCCTTTTAATGTTTCATTTGCCAGACAGCTGTCCACATTTGACCTATTGAACGTATTTCTGGACAAAGAATCCTCAACATTGAACTTTCTACACATTCTCATAGACTTTTTCTGATGTTTCATCAGTATGACTTTTTGAAAATATTTAAGGCCAAAGAGTCTTTGAACTTTAATTTTTCATACTCATACTTCTGATGTTTTATCAGACTAAGAGTTTGACCTATTGAAGAGACTGAGAGACATTTGACCTATTGAAAGCATTTCTGGACAACGAATCCTCAATATTGAACTTTCTATACATACTCATAGACTTCTTCTGATATTTCATCAGCAGTTCAAGTATGACCTCTAGAACTTATTTCTGGCCAAAGGGTCTTTGAACTATAACTTTATATACATACTCTCCTTTTGATGTTTCATTAGCCAGACAGTAGTCCACATTTGACCTATTGAACGTATTTCTGGACAAAGAATCCTCAATACTGAACTTTCTATACATGCTCATAGACTTCTGATGTTTCATCAGTAGTTCAAGTATGACCTCTAGAACTTATTTCTGGCAAAAAGGGTCTTTGAACTTTAAGTTAATATACATACTCTCCGTTTAATGTTTCATTTGTCAGACAGTAGTCCACGTTTGACCTATTGAATGTATTTCTGGACAAAAATTCTTCAATATTGAACTTTCTATGCATTCTCATAGACCTTTTCTGATGTTTCATCAGTAGTTCAAGTATGACCTCTTGAACTTATTTCTGGTCAAAGGGTCTTTGAACTTTCATTTTATATACATATACATTCCTTCTGATGTTTTATCAGACTGAGAGTAGTCGGTATTTGCCCACTTGAACGCATTTCTGGACAAAGAATCCTCAGTACTGAACTTTCTATACATGCTCATAGACTTCTTCTGATGTTTCATCAGTAGTTTAAGTATGACTTCTAGAACTTATTTATGGCCAAAGAGTCTTTGAACTTTAATTTTATGTGCATACTCATACATTCCTTCTGATGTTTTATCAGATTGAGAGTTGTCCACATGTGACCTATTGAACGCATTTCTGGAAAAAGTATCCTCAATATTGAACTTTCTATACATACTCATAGATTTTTTCTGATGTTTTATAAGTAGCTCAAGTATGACCTCTTGAACTTATTTCTGGCCAAAGGGTTTTTGAACTTTAACTTTATATACATACTCTCCTTTTAATGTTTCATTTGCCAGATATTAGTCCACATTTGAACAACTGAGCGTATTTCTGGACAAAGAATCCTCAATATTGCACTTTCTATATATTCTCATAGACTTTTTCTGATGTTTCATTAGTAGTTCAAATATGACCTCTTGAACTTATTTCTGTCCAAAGGGTCTTAGAACTTTAACTTTATATGTATACTCTCCTTTTGATGTTTCATTAGCCAGACTGTAGTCTGTATTTGACCTATTGAACTTATTTATTGCCAAATATTTCTCGATCTTTACATTTCTATACATACTCACAGACTTCTGATGTTTCATCAGTAGTTCAAGTATGACTTTTTGAACATATTTTTAGACCAAAGAGTCTTTGAACTTTAATTTTATGTACTTATACATTCTTTCTGATTTTTTATCAGACTGAGAGTAGTCCACATGTGACATTGAACACATTTCTGGAAAAAGTATCCTCAATATTGAACTTTCTATACATACTCATAGACTTTTTCTGATGTTTCATCAGTATGACTTTTTGAAAATATTTAAGGCCAAAGAGTCTTTGAACTTTAATTTTATATACTCATACTCATACTTCTGATGTTTTATCAGACTAAGAGTTTGACCTATTGAAGAGACTGAGAGACATTTGACCTATTGAAAGCATTTCTGGACAAAGAATCCTCAATACTGAACTTTCTATACATACTCATAGACTTCTTCTGATATTTCATCAGCAGTTCAAGTATGACCTCTAGAACTTATTTCTGGCCAAAGGGTCTTTGAACTATAACTTTATATACATACTCTCCTTTTGATGTTTCATTAGCCAGACAGTAGTCCACATTTGACCTAATGAATATATTTCTGGACAAAGAATCCTCAATATTGAACTTTCTATACATTCTCATAGACTTCTTCTGATGTTTCATCAATAGTTCAAGTATGATCTCTAGAACTTATTTCTGGCCAAAGGGTCTTTGAACTTTAACTTTATATACATACTCTTCTTTTGATGTTTCATTAGCCAGACAGTAGTCCACATTTGACCTATTGAACGTATTTCTGGACAAAGTATCCTCAATACTGAACTTTCTATACATATTCATAGACTTCTGATGTTTCATCAGTAGTTCAAGTATGACTTTTTGAATATATTTTTAGACCAAAGTGTCTTTGAATTTTAATTTTATGTACTTACTCATACATTCTTTCTGATTTTTTATCAAACTGAGAGTAGTCCACATGTGACATATTGAACACATTTCTGGAAAAAGTATCCTCAATATTGAACTTTCTATACATACTCATAGATTTTTTGTGATGTTTCATCAGTGGCTCAAGTATGACATCTAGAACTTATTTCTGACCAAAGGGTCTTTGAACTTTAACTTTATATACCTACTCTCCTTTTAATGTTTCATTTGCCAGACAGCTGTCCACATTTGACCTATTGAACGTATTTCTGGACAAAGAATCCTCAATATTGAACTTTCTATACATTCTCACAGACTTTTTCTGATGTTTCATCAGTAGTGTTGAACTGTTTGGCCATAAATCAGACAGAAGTCTATCTTATGACCTCTTGAACTTTTTTCTTATGACCTCTAGAACTTAATATCTGTCCAAAGGGTTTTAGAACTTTAACTTTATATACATACTCTTCTTTTGATGTTTCATTAGCCAGACAGTAGTCCACATTTGACCTATTGAACGTATTTCTGAACAAAGAATCCTCAATATTGAACTTTCTATACATACTCATAGACTTCTTCTGATATTTCATCAGTAGTTCAAGTATGACCTCTAGAACTTATTTCTGGCCAAAGGGTCTTTGAACTATAACTATACTCATGTTATAACTATAACATACTCTCATTTTGATGTTTCATTAGCCAGTAGTCCGTATTTGACCTCTTGAGCTATGAGTTAGTTCTCGTATGCAACACATACCTGCGTTATTCTTCAATGTATAACAGAATAAGTTAGTTATTGTATACAGGCCATAGTACACTATAGTCAGTTGTTGTATGCAATGCAATGCATTGTGTTATCGGAAGGGATAACAAAACCTGCGTGAAGAATGCACAACGTTAAAAAGATGTATATTACATATGTAATCTCTTCAGTGCACAACGTAATGAGTCAGTTGTTGTATGTAGTTCAATTAAACATAAATTGTATTGTTATAATTGTAATAATATGTGTTATGAGTTAGATCATCTATGCGTTGCAATGAAACAAGTTCATAGCTTATATGTTATTCTTCAATGCACAGTGTTAGAACGTGTGTGCAATGCAATGCAAAAGCAAATATGCAAAGCGAAATGAGTTAGTTATTGTATTCATTGCAATGCAACAAGTGCATAGCTTATATGTTATTCTTGAATGCACAACATTTGATCGTATGTGCAAGTGCATATGCAATGCAACAACATTGGCAAGCAATGCAACAGCAATGTTATCTTTTCAATGCACATCGGAATGAGTTAGTTCTTCTATACATTGCAATGCAATAAGTGCATAGCTTATATGTTATTCTTCCATGCACAGCGTTAGACCGTGTGTGCATTGCAATGCAACAGCAAATATGCACATCGAAATGAGTTAGTTCTTGTATTCATTGCAATGCAACAAGTGTATAGCTTATGTTATTCTTGCATGCACAGTGTTAGAACGTGTGTGCAATGCAATGCAACAGCAATATTATCTCTTCAATGCACATCAGAATGAGTTAGTTCTTGCAATGCAACATGTGCTTAGTGTATTTCAACAGCACAAATATAATCTCTTCAATGCATATCGGAATGTGCATAGCTTATATGTTGGAACTTAGTACAATGAAATAGCACAAATGTTATCTCTTCAATGCACAGCGTTAGATCGTTTGTGCAATGCAATGCAAAAGAAAATATGCACATCGAAATGAGTTGGTTCTTGTATTCATTGCAATGCAACAAGTGTATAGCTTATATGATAGTTTTGAATGTACAGTATTAGAACATGTGTGCAAGTGGAGAGTGCAATGAAATAGCACAAATATTATATCTTCAATGAATAATTTCTTGTCTGTATTGCAATGCAAAACGTGCATAGCTTACAAGTTATTCTTCAATGCACAGCGTTTGATCGTGTGTGCAAGTGCAGAGTGCAATGAAATAGCACAAATATTATCTCTTCAATGCATATCGAAAAGTGCATTGCAATACAACAAGTGCATAACAATGATATTCTTCAATACATAACGTTTGATCGTGTGTGCAATGCAATACAACAGCATATATCTCTTCAATGCACAATGGAATGAGTTAGTTATTTATGCATTGCAATGCAACAAGTACTTAGTGCAATGAAATAGCACAACTGTTTACTCTTCAATGCATATCGGAATTAGTTGTTCTTGTATGCATTGCAATGCAACAGTGCATAGCTTATATGTTATTCTTCCATGCACAGCGTTAGATCGTGTGTGCAATGCCATGCAAAAACAAACATGCACAGCGAAATGAGTTAGTTTTTGTATTCATTGCAATGCAACAAGTGCATAGCTTACATGTTATTCTCCAATACACAAAGTTTGATCGTGTGTGCAAGTGCTTATGCAATGCAACAACATTGCCAAGCAATATGCAACAGCAATGTTATCTCTTCAATGCACATCGGAATGAGTTAGTTTTTGTATGCATTGCAATTCAACAAGTACTTAATACAATGAAATAGCACAAATGTTATCTCTTCAATGCATATTGAAATGAGTTAGTTCTTGTATTCATTGCAATGCAACAAGTGCTTAGTGCAATTCAACAGTGAACAGTGCAATGAAATAGCACAAGTATTATCTCTTCAATGCATATCTGAAAGTGCATTGCAATGTTATTCTCCAAAACACAACGTTTGATCATCTGTGCACGTGCATAGTACAATGCAACAGCTCATATGTTACAACACATATGTTATATCACCAAAGCACATCGGAATGAGTTGTTCTTGTATGCATTGCAATGCAACAAGTGCATAGCTTATATGTTATTCTTCCATGTACAGCGTTAGATCGTGTGTGCAATGCAATGCAAAAACAAACATGCACAGCGAAATGAGTTAGTTTTTGTATTCATTGCAATGCAACAAGTGTATAGCTTATATGTTAGTTTTGAATGTACAGTGTTAGAACGTGTGTGCAAGTGCAGAGTGCAATGAAATAGCACAAATATTATATCTTCAATGCACATCGGAATGAATAATTTCTTGTCTGTATTGCAATGCAAAACGTGCATAGCTTACAAGTTATTCTTCAATGCACAGCGTTTGATCGTGTGTGCAAGTGCAGAGTGCAATGAAATAGCACAAATATTATCTCTTCAATGCATATCGAAAAGTGCATTGCAATACAAAAAGTGCATAACAATGATATTCTTCAATACATAACGTTTGATCGTGTGTGCAATGCAATACAACAGCATATATCTCTTCAAAGCACAATGGAATGAGTTAGTTATTTATGCATTGCAATGCAACAAGTACTTAGTGCAATGAAATAGCACAACTGTTTACTCTTCAATGCATATCGGAATTAGTTGTTCTTGTATGCATTGCAATGCAACAGTGCATAGCTTATATGTTATTCTCCAATACACAAAGTTTGATCGTGTGTGCAAGTGCTTATGCAATGCAACAACATTGGCAAGCAATATGCAACAGCAATGTTATTTCTTCAATGCACATCGGAATGAGATAGTTCTTCTATGCATTGCAATGCAACAAGTGCATAGCTTATATGTTATTCTTCCATGCACAGCGTTAGATCGTGTGTGCAATGCAATGCAAAAACAAATATGCACAGCGAAATGAGTTAGTTTTTGTATTCATTGCAATGCAACAAGTGCATAGCTTACATGTTATTCTCCAATACACAAAGTTTGATCGTGTGTGCAAGTGCTTATGCAATGCAACAACATTGGCAAGCAATATGCAACTGCAATGTTATTTCTTCAATGCACATCGGAATGAGATAGTTCTTCTATGCATTGCAATGCAACAAGTGCATAGCTTATATGTTATTCTTCCATGCACAGCGTTAGATCGTGTGTGCAATGCAATGCAAAAACAAATATGCACAGCGAAATGAGTTAGTTTTTGTATTCATTGCAATGCAACAAGTGCAAAGCTAACATGTTATTCTCCAATACACAAAGTTTGATCGTGTGTGCAAGTGCTTATGCAATGCAACAACATTGGCAAGCAATATGCAACAGCAATGTTATCTCTTCAATACACATCGGAATGAGTTAGTTCTTCTATGCATTGCAATGCAAAAAGCATAGCTTGTATGTTATTCTTGCATGCACAGTGTTAGAACGTGTGTGCAATGCAATGCAACAGCAATATTATCTCTTCAATGCACATCGGAATGAGTTAGTTCTTTTATGCATTGCAATGCAAAAAGCATAGCTTGTATGTTATTCTTCCATGCACAGCGTTAGATCGTGTGTGCATTGCAATGCAACAGCAAATATGCACATCGAAATCAGTTAGTTCTTGTATTCATTGCAATGCAATAAGTGCATAGATTTACATGTTATTCTCCAGTACACAACGTTTGATCTTGTGTGCAAGTGCTTATGCAATGCAACAACATTGGCAAGCAATATGCAACAGCAATGTTATCTCTTCAATGCACATCGGAATGAGTTAGTTTTTGTATGCATTGCAATTCAACAAGTACTTAATACAATGAAATAGCACAAATGTTATCTCTTCAATGCATATTGAAATGAGTTAGTTCTTGTATTCATTGCAATGCAACAAGTGCTTAGTGCAATTCAACAGTGAACAGTGCAATGAAATAGCACAAGTATTATCTCTTCAATGCATATCTGAAAGTGCATTGCAATGTTATTCTCCAAAACACAACGTTTGATCATCTGTGCACGTGCATAGTACAATGCAACAGCTCATATGTTACAACACATATGTTATATCACCAAAGCACATCGGAATGAGTTAGTTATTTATGCATTGCAATGCAACAAGTTGCATAGCTTATGTTATTCTTCAATGCACAGCGTTAGATCGTGTGTGCAATGCAATGCAACAGCAAATATGCACATCGAAATGCGTTAGATCTTGTATGCATGCAATGCAAAAAGTACTTGTACAATGGAATAGCAAAAATGTTATCTCTTCAATGCACATCGAAATGAGTTAGTTCTTGTACGCATTGCAATGCAACAAGTGCACAGCTTATATGTTATTCTTCAATGCACAGCGTTAGATCGTGTGTGCAATGCAATGCAAAAGCAAATATGCACATCGATATGCGTTAGATCTTGTATGCATGCAATGCAATAAGTACTTGTACAATGGAATAGCAAAAACGTTATCTCTTCAATGCACATCGAAGTGAGTTAGTTCTTGTATTCTTTGCAATGCAGCAAGTGCATAGCTTATGTTATTCTCCAATACACAAAACTGAACTTTCAATCTCAATGACTCGTTCAGATATTACATCTGACAGATTACAATTGTCCATGTTTGACTACAGAACATATTTCTGGCCGTAGATTCTATGAACTAGAATTTTCTGTACATGCTCATTGGCCTGATTTAAATCAGTAGTTCAAGAATGACTTGTTGAAAACATTTCTGGCAAAAACACTTTAAACTTTAACTTTATATACATACTCATACCCTCCTTCTAATGTGTTATCAGACTGAGAGCAGTCCAAATTTGAACTATTGAATACATTTCTGGCAAAAAGAGACCTCGATCTTGAAATTTCTATACATACACTCGTTTTTGGGTTTCATTAGCCAGACAGTAATTCAAGTATGACTCTTTGAACATATTTATGGCCAAAGAGTCTTTGAACTTTAATTTTATATACTCATACTTCTGTAAGGTTTATCAAACTAAGAGTTTGACCTATTGAAGAGACTGAGAGACATTTGACCTAATGAACGCATTTCTGGACAAAGAATCCTCAATACTGAACTTTCTATACATATAGATTTCTTCTGATGTTTCACCAGTAGAAGTATGACTTTTTGAACATATTTATGGCCAAAATGTCTTTGAACTTTTGCTTTATATACATAGCCTCCTTTTGATGTTTCATTAGCCAGACAGTAGTCCGTATTTGACCTATTGAACTGATTTATGGCCAAATAGTTCTCGATCTTGAAATTTCCATACATATAGATTCCTTCTGAAGTTTCATTAGTAGTTCAAGAGACTTTTTGAACATATTTATAGCCAAAAAGTCTTTGAACTTCAACTTTATATACATATTCATACACGCCTTTTTGTGTTTTATTAGCCAGAGAGAAGAACGTATTTGATCTATTGAACTTATTTATGGCCAAAGAGTCTTTGAACTTCAACGTTATATACATACTCATACACTCCTTCTGAAGTATTATTAGACTGAGAGTAGTCCACATTTGACCTATTGAATGCATTTCTGGACAAAGAGTCTTTGAACTTTAATTTTATATACTCATACTCATACTTCTGGTATTTTCTCAGGATAAGAGTTTGACCTATTGAAGAGACTGAGAGACATTTGACCTATTGAACGCATTTCTGGACAAAGAATCCTCAGTACTGAAGTTTCTATACATACTCATAGACGTCTGATGTTTCATCAGTAGTTCAAGTATGACCTCTAGAACTTATTTCTGGCCAAAGGGTCTTTGAACTTTAACTTTATATACATATTCTCCTTTTCATGTTTCATTAGCCAGACAGTAGTCCATATCTGAACTATTGAAACCATTTCTGGACAAAGAATCCTCAATACTGAACTTTCTATACATTCTCATAGACTTTGTCTGATGTTTCATCAGTACTTCAAGTATGACCTCTAGAACTTATTTCTGGCCAAAGGGTCTTTGAACTTTAAATTTATATACATACTCTCCTTTTGATGTTTCATTAGCCAGACAGTAGTCCACATTTGACCTATTGAATGCGTTTCTGGACAAAGAATCCTCAATATTGAACTTTCTATACATACTCATAGACATCTTATGTTTCATCAGTACCTCAAGTATGACTTTTTGAACATATTTGTGGCCAAAGTGTCATTGACCTTTAATTTTATATACATACTCATACTGTTCTTTAGATGTTTCATTAGCCAGACAGTATTCCGTATTTGACCTATTGAACTTATTTATGGCCAAATAGTTCACGATCTTGAAATTTCTATACAGACTCATTGATTCCTTCAGAAGTTTCATCAGTAGTTCATGTATGACTTTTCGAACATATTTATGGCCAAAGAGTCATTGAACTTTAACTTTATATGCATACTCATACAGGCCTTTTTGTATTTTACTAGCCAGAAAGTAATCCGTATTTGATCTATTAAACTTATTTATGGCCAAAGATTTGTGGATCTTGAAATCTCTATACGTACTCATAGACTCCTTCTCATGTTCATCAGTTGTTCAAGAATGACTTTCTGAACATATTTATGGCCTTAGTGTCTTTGAAGTTTCATTTTATATACATACTCATACACTCCTTCTGATGTTCTATCAGACTGAGAGTAGTCGGCATTTGACCAATTGAACGCATTTCTGGACAAAGAGTCCTCAGTACTGAACTTTCTATACACACTCATAGACTTCTTCTGATGTTTCATCAGTGGTTGAAGTATGACCTCTAGAACTTATTTCTGGCCAAAGAGTTTTTGAACTTTATATACATGCTCTCCTTTTGATGTTTCATTAGCCAGACAGTAGTCCACATTTGACCTATTGAACGTATTTCTGGAAAAGAATCCTCAATACTGAACTTTCTATACATGCTCATAGACTTCTGATGTTTCTCAGTAGTTCAAGTATGACCTCTAGAACTTATTTCTGGCAAAAAGGGTCTTTGAACTTTAACTTTATATACATACTCTCCGTTTAATGTTTAATTCGTCAGACAGTAGTCCACGTTTGACCTATTGAATGTATTTCTGGACAAAGAATCTTTAATATTGAACTTTCTATACATTCTCATAGACCTTTTCTGATGTTTCATCAGTAGTTCAAGACCTCTTAAACTTATTTCTGGTCAAAGGGTCATTGAATTTTCGTTTTATATAAATATACACTCCTTCTGATGTTTCATTAGCCAGACAGTAGTCCACATTTGACCTATTGAACGTATTTCTGGAAAAAGAATCCTCAATATTGAACTTTCTATACATTCTCATAGACTTCTGATGTTTCATCAGTAGTTCAAGTATGACCTCTAGAACTTATTTCTGGCCAAAGGGTCTTTGAACTTTAACTTTATATACATACTCTCCTTTTAATGCTTCATTAGCCAGACAGTAGTCCACATTTGACCTAATGAATATATTTCTGGACAAAGAATCCTCAGTATTGAACTTTCTATACATTCTCATAGACTTCTTCTAAAGTTTCATCAATAGTTCAAGTATGACTTCTAGAACTTATGTCTGGCCAAAGGGTCTTTGAAATGTAACTTTATATACATACTCTCCTTTTGATGTTTCATTAGACAGACAGTAGTCCACAATTGACCTATTGAACGTATTTATGGCCAAATAGTTCTCGATCTTGAAATTTCTATACATACTCTTAGATTAAATCAGAAGTTTCATCAGTAGTTCAAGTATGACTTTTTGAACATATTTATGGTAAAAGAGTCATTGAACTTTAACTTTATATACATACTCATACAGGCCTTTTTGTATTTTACTAGCCAGACAGTAGTCCGTATTTGATCTATTGAACTTATTACGGCCAAAGAGTTGTCGATCTTAAAATTTCTATACATACTCATAGATTCCTTCTGATGTTTCATCAATTGTTCAAGAATGACTTTTTGAACATATTTATGGCCTAAGGGTCTTTGAACTTCATCTTTATATACATATACACTCCTTCTGATGTTTTATCAAACTCAGAGCAGTCGACATTTGACCTATTGAAAGCATTTCTGGACAAAGAAACCTTAATATTGAACTTTCTATACATACTCATAGACATCTTATGTTTCATCGGTAGCTCAAGTATGACTTTTTGAACTTATTTATGGCCAAAGAGTCTTTGAACTTTAATTTTATGTACATACTCATACTCTCCTTTTGATGTTTCATTAGCCAGACAGTAGTACACATTTGACCTATTGAACGTATTTCTGGACATAGAATCCTCAATATTGAGCTTTCTATACATTCTCATAGACTTCTTCTGATGTTTCATCAGTAGTTCAACTATGACCCCTAGAACTTATTTCTGGACAAAGGGTCTTTGAACTATAACTTTATATACATACTTTCCTTTTGATGTTTTATCAGACTGAGAATAGTCCACATTTGAACTATTGACCGTATTTCTGGACAAAGAATCCTCAATATTGAACTTTCTATATATTCTCATAGACTTTTTCTGATGTTTCATTAGTAGTTCAAGTATGACCTCTTGAACTTATTTCTGTCCAAAGGGTTTTAGAACTTTAACTTTATATACATACTCTCCTTATGATGTTTCATTAGCCAGAATGTATTCCGTATTTGACCTATTGAACTTATTTATGGCCAAAAAGTTCACGATCTTTACATTTCTATACATACTCATAGACTTCTGATGTTTCATCAGTAGTTCAAGTATGACTTTTTGAACATATTTTTAGACCAAAGAGTCTTTGAACTTTAATTTTATGTACTTATACATTCTGGACAAAGAATCCTCAATATTGAACTTTCTATACATTCTCATAGACTTCTTCTGATGTTTCATCAGTAGTTCAAGTATGACCTCTAGAACTTATTTCTGGCCAAAGGGTCTTTGAACTTTAACTTTATATACATACTCTCCTTTTGATGTTTCATTAGCCAGACAGTAGTCCACATTTGACCTATTGAAAGTATTTCTGGACAAAGAATCCTCAGTACTGAATTTTCTATACATACTCATAGACTTCTGATGTTTCATCAGTGGTTGAAGTATGACCTCTAGAACTTATTTCTGGCCAAAGGGTCTTTGAACTTTAACTTTATATACATTCTCTCCTTTTGATGTTTCATTAGCCAGACAGTAGTCCACATTTGACCTATTGAACGTATTTCTGGACAAAGAATCCTCAAGGCTGAACTTTCTGTACATGCTCATAGACCTCTTCTGATGTTTCATCAGTAGTTCAAGTATGACCTCTAGAACTTTTTTCTGGCCGATGGGTCTTTGAACTTTAGCTTTATATACATACTCTCCTTTTGATGTTTCGTTAGCCAGACAGTAGTCCGTATTTGAACTATTGAACTTATTTATGGCCAAATAGTTCTCGATCTTGAAATTTCTATATATAATCATAGATTCCATCAGAAGTTTCATCAGTAGTTCAAGTATGACTTTTTGAACATATTTATGGCAAAAGTCATTGAACTTTAACTTTATATACATACTCATAGAGGCCTTTTTGTATTTTACTAGCCAGACAGTAGTCCGTATTTGATCTATTGAACTTATTATGGCCAAAGAGTTGTCGATATTGAAATTTCTATACATAATCATAGATTCCTTCAGAAGTTCCATCAGTAGTTTAAGTATGACTTTTTGAATATATTCATGGCAAAAGAGTCATTGAACTTTAACTTTATATACATACTCATACAGGCCTTTTTGTATTTTACTAGCCAAACAGTAGTCCGTATTTGATCTATTGTACTTATTATGGCCAAAGAGTTGTCGATCTTGATGTTTCATCAGTAGTTCAACTATGACCCCTAGAACTTATTTCTGGCCAAAGGGTCTTTGAACTTTAACTTTATATACATACTTTCCTTTTGATGTTTTATCAGACTGAGAATAGTCAACATGTGACCTATTGAACGCATATCTGGAAAAAGTATCCTCAATATTGAACTTTCTATACATACTAATAGATTTTTTCTGATGTTTTATAAGTAGCTCAAGTATGACCTCTTGAACTTATTTCTGGCCAAAGGGTCTTTGAACTTTAACTTTATATAAATACTCTCCTTTTAATGTTTCATTTGCCAGACATTAGTCCACATTTGAACTATTGAGCGTATTTCTGGACAAAGAATCCTCAATATTGAACTTTCTGTATATTCTCATAGACTTTTTCTGATGTTTTATTAGTAGTTCAAGTATGACCTCTTGAACTTATTTCTGTCCAAAGGGTTTTAGAACTTTAACTTTATATACATACTCTCCTTTTGATGTTTCATTAGCCAGAATGTAGTCCGTATTTGACCTATTAAACTTATTTATGGCCAAAAAGTTCTCGATCTTTACATTTCTATACATACTCATAGACTTCTGATGTTTCATCAGTAGTTCAAGTATGACTTTTTGAACATATTTTTAGACCAAAGAGTCTTTGAACTTTAATTTTATGTACTTATACATTCTTTCTGATTTTTTATCAGACTGAGAGTAGTCCACATGTGACCTATTGAACGTATTTCTGGACAAAGTATCCTCAATATTGAACTTTCTATACATTCTCATAGACTTCTTCTGATGTTTCATCAGTAGTTCAAGTATGACCTCTAGAACTCATTTCTGGCAAAAAGGGTCTTTGAACTTTAACTTTATATACATACTCTCTGTTTAATGTTTCATTCGTCAGACAGTAGTCCACGTTTGACCTATTGAATGTATTTCTGGACAAAGAATCTTCAATATTGAACTTTCTATACATTCTCATAGACCTTTTCTGATGTTTCATCAGTAGTTCAAGTATGACCTCTTGAACTTATGTCTGTCCAAAGGGTCTTAGAACTTTAACTTTATATACATACTCTCCTTTTGATGTTTCATTAGCCAGACTGTAGTCCGTATTTGGCCTATTGAACTTATTTATGGCCAAATAGTTCTCGATCTTCACATTTCTATACATACTCATAGACTTCTGATGTTTCATCAGTAGTTCAAGTATGACTTTTTGAACATATTTTTAGACCAAAGAGTCTTTGAACTTTAATTTTATGTACTTATACATTCTTTCTGATTTTTTTATCAGACTGGGAGTAGTCCACATGTGACATATTGAACACATTTCTGGAAAAAGTATCCTCAATATTGAACTTTCTATACATACTCAGATTTTTTCTGATGTTTCATCAGTAGCTCAAGTATGATATCTAGAACTTATTTCTGACCAAAGGGTCTTTGAACTTTAACTTTATATACCTACTCTCCTTTTAATGTTTCATTTGCCAGACAGCAGTCCACATTTGACCTATTGGACGTATTTCTGGACAAAGAATCCTCAATATTGAACTTTCTATACATACTCATAGATTTTTTCTGTTGTTTCATAAGTAGCTCAAGTATGACCTCTTGAACTTATTTCTGGCCAAAGGGGTCTTTGAACATTCATTTTATATACATATACACTCCTTCTGATGTTTTATCAGACTGAGAGTAGTCGGCGTTTGACCACTTGAAAGCATTTCTGTCCAAAGGGTCTTAGAACTTTAACTTTATATACATACTCTCCTTTTGATGTTTCATTAGCCAGACAGTAGTCCACATTTGACCTAATGAATATATTTCTGGACAAAAGAATCCTCAATATTGATATTCTATACATTCTCGTAGACTTCTTCTAAAGTTTCATCAGTAGTTCAAGTATGACTTTTAGAACTTATTTCTGGCCAAAGGGTCTTTGAACTTTAACTTTATATACATACTCTCCTTTTGATGTTTCATTATCCAGACAGTAGTCCACATTTGACCTATTGAACGTATTTCTGGACTAAGAATCCTCAATACTGAACATTCTCATAGACTTTTTCTGATGTTTCATCAGTAGTTCAAGTATGACCTCTTGAACTTATTTCTGGCCAAAGGGGTCTTTGAACTTTAACTTCATACACATAATTTCCTTTTGATGTTTCATTAGCCAGACAGTAGTCCACATTTGACCTATTGAACGCATTTCTGGACAAAGAATCCTCAGTACTGAACTTTCTATACACACTCATAGACTTCTGATGTTTCATCAGTGGTTGAAGTATGACCTCTAGAACTTATTTCTGGCCAAAGGGTCTTTGAACTTTAACTTTATGTACATACTCATACTCTCCTTTTGATGTTTCTTTAGCCAGACAGTAGTACACATTTCACCTATTGAACGTGTTTCTGGACATAGAATCCTCAATATTGAGCTTTCTATACATTCTCATAGACTTCTGATGTTTCATCAGTAGTTCAACTATGACCCCTAGAACTTATTTCTGGCCAAAGGGTCTTTGAACTTTAACTTTATATACATACTCTCCTTTTGATGTTTTATCAGACTGAGAATAGTCCACATGTGACCTTTTGAACGCATATCTGGAAAAAGTATCCTCAATATTGAACTTTCTATACATACTAATAGATTTTTTCTGATGTTTTATAAGTAGCTCAAGTATGACCTCTTGAACATATTTCTGGCCAAAGGGCCTTTGAACTTTAACTTTATATACATACTCTCCTTTTAATGTTTCATTTGCGAGACATTAGTCCACATTTGAACTATTGAGCGTATTTCTGGACAAAGAATCCTCAATATTGAACTTTCTATATATTCTCATAGACTTTTTCTGATGTTTCATTAGTAGTTCAAGTATGACCTCTTGAACTTATTTCTGTCCAAAGGGTTTTAGAACTTTAACTTTATATACATACTCTCCTTTTGATGTTTCATTAGCAAGAATGTAGTCCGTATTTGACCTATTAAACTTATTTATGGCCAAATAGTTCTCGATCTTTACATTTCTATACATACTCATAGACTTCTGATGTTTCATCAGTAGTTCAAGTATGACTTTTTGAACATATTTTTAGACCAAAGAGTCTTTGAACTTTAATTTTATGTACTTACTCACGCATTCTTTCTGATTTTTTATCAGACTGAGAGTAGTCCACATGTGACATATTGAACACATTTCTGGAAAAAGTATCCTCAATATTGAACTTTCTATACATACTCATAGATTTTTTCTGATGTTTTATAAGTAGCTCAAATATGACCTCTTGAACATTTCTGGCCAAAGGGACTCTGAGCTTTAACTTTATATACATACTCTCCTTTTGATGTTTTATCAGACTGAGAGTAGTCCACATGACATATTGAACACATTTCTGGAAAAAGTATCCTCAATATTGAACTTTCTATACATACTCATAGATTTTTTCTGATGTTTTATAAGTAGCTCAAGTATGACCTCTTGAACTTATTTCTGGCCAATGGGCCTTAGAACTTTAACTTTATATACATACTCTCCTTTTGATGTTTCATTAGCCAGACTGTAGTCCGTATTTGACCTATTTAACTTATTTATGGCCAAATAGTTCTCGATCTTTACATTTATATACATACTCATAGACTTCTGATGTTTCATCAGTAGTTCAAGTATGACTTTTTGAACATATTTTTAGACCAAAGAGTCTTTGAACTTTAATTTTATGTACTTACTCATACATTCTTTCTGATTTTTTATCAGACTGTTCACATGTGACATATTGAACACATTTCTGGAAAAAGTATCCTCAGTACTGAACTTTCTATACATGCTCATAGACTTCTTCTGATGTTTCATCAGTAGCTTAAGTATGACTTCTAGAACTTGTTTATGGCCAAAGAGTCTTTGAACTTCAATTTTATGTACATACTCATACATACCTTCTGATGTTTTATCAGATTGAGAGTTGTCCACATGTGACCTATTGAACGCATTTCTGGAAAAAGAAACCTCAATATTGAACTTTCTATACATACTCATAGATTTTTTCTGTTGTTTCATAAGTAGCTCAAGTATGACCTCTTGAACTTATTTCTGGCCAAAGGAGTCTTTGAACTTTCATTTTATATACATATACACTCCTTCTGATGTTTTATCAGACTGAGAGTAGTCGGCATTTGACCACTTGAAAGCATTTCTGTCCAAAGGGTCTTAGAACTTTAACTTTATACTCTCCTTTTGATATTTCATTAGCCAGACAGTAGTCCACATTTGACCTAATGAATATATTTCTGGACAAAAGAATCCTCAATATTGATATTCTATACATTTTCATAGACTTCTTCTAAAGTTTCATCAGTAGTTCAAGTATGACTTTTAGAACTTATTTCTGGCCAAAGGGTCTTTGAACTTT
Organism: Coreius guichenoti; assembly: GCA_039654105.1. NCBI lineage: Eukaryota > Metazoa > Chordata > Actinopteri > Cypriniformes > Gobionidae > Coreius > Coreius guichenoti. The sequence goes on along the minus strand of CM077184.1, from coordinate 16,627,149 downwards.
AACTTTATATACATACTCTCCTTTTGATGTTTCATTATCCAGACAGTAGTCCACATTTGACCTATTGAACGTATTTCTGGACTAAGAATCCTCAATACTGAACTTTCTATACATTCTCATAGACTTTTTCTGATGTTTCATCAGTAGTTCAAGTATGACCTCTTGAACTTATTTCTGGCCAAAGGGGTCTTTGAACTTTAACTTTATACACATAATTTCCTTTTGATGTTTCATTAGCAAGACAGTGGTCCACATTTGACCTATTTAACGCATTTCTGGACAAAGAATCCTCAGTACTGAACTTTCTATACACACTCATAGACTTCTGATGTTTCATCAGTGGTTGAAGTATGACCTCTAGAACTTATTTCTGGCCAAAGGGTCTTTGAACTTTAACTTTATGTACATACTCATACTCTCCTTTTGATGTTTCATTAGCCAGACAGTAGTACACATTTGACCTATTGAACGTATTTCTAGACATAGAATCCTCAATATTGAGCTTTCTATACATTCTCATAGACTTCTGATGTTTCATCAGTAGTTCAACTATGACCCCTAGAACTTGTTTCTGGCCAAAGGGTCTTTGAACTTTAACTTTATATACATACTCTACTTTTGATGTTTTATCAGATTGAGAGTAGTCCACATGTGACCTATTGAACACATATCTTGAAAAAGTATCCTCAATATTGACCTTTCTATACATACTAATAGATTTTTTCTGATGTTTTATAAGTAGCTCAAGTATGACCTCTTGAACTTATTTCTGGCCAAAGGGTCTTTGAACTTTAACTTTATATACATACTCTCCTTTTAATGTTTCATTTGCCAGACATTAGTCCACATTTGAACTATTGAGTGTATTTCTGGACAAAGAATCCTCAATATTGAACTTTCTATATATTCTCATAGACTTTTTCTGATGTTTCATTAGTAGTTCAAGTATGACCTCTTGAACTTATTTCTGTCCAAAGGGTTTTAGAACTTTAACTTTATATACATACTCTCCTTATGATGTTTCATTAGCCAGAAAGTAGCCCGTATTTGAGCTGTTGAACTTATTTATGGCCAAAAAGTTCTCGATCTTTACATTTCTGTACATACTCATAGACTTCTGATGTTTCATCAGTAGTTCAAGTATGACTTTTTGAACATATTTTTAGACTAAAGAGTCTTTGAACTTTAATTTTATGTACTTACTCATACATTCTTTCTGATTTTTTATCAGACTGAGAGTAGTCCACATGTTTTGAACGTATTTCTGGACAAAGAATCCTCAATATTGAACTTTCTATACATTCTCATAGACTTCTTATGATGTTTCATCAGTAGTTCAAGTATGACCTCTAGAACTTATTTCTGGCCAAAGGGTCTTTGAACTTTAACTTTATATACATACTCTCCGTTTAATGTTTCATTCGTCAGACAGTATTCCACGTTTGACCTATTGAATGTATTTCTGGACAAAGAATCTTCAATATTGAACTTTCTATACATTCTCATAGACTTCTTCTGATGTTTCATCAGTAGTTCAAGTATGACCTCTAGAACTCATTTCTGGCAAAAAGGGTCTTTGAAGTTTAACTTTATATACATACTCTCCGTTTAATGTTTAATTCGTCAGACAGTATTCCACGTTTGACCTATTGAATGTATTTCTGGACAAAGAATCCTCAATATTGAACTTTCTATACATTCTCATAGACTTCTTCTGATGTTTCATCAGTAGTTCAAGTATGACCTCTAGAACTTTTTTCTGGCCAATGGGTCTTTGAACTTTAACTTTATATACATACTCTCCTTTTGATGTTTCATTAGCCAGAGAGTAGTCCGTGTTTGAACTATTGAACTTATTTATGGCCAAATAGTTCTCGATCTTGAAATTTCTATACATAATCATAGATTCCATCAAAAGTTTCATCAGTAGTTCAAGTATGACTTTTTGAACATATTTATGGCAAAAGAGTCATTGAACTTTAACTTTATATACATACTCTCCTTTTAATGTTTCATTTGCCAGACATTAGTCCACATTTGAACTATTGAGTGTATTTCTGGACAAAGAATCCTCAATATTGAACTTTCTATATATTCTCATAGACTTTTTCTGATGTTTCATTAGTAGTTCAAGTATGACCTCTTGAACTTATTTCTGTCCAAAGGGTTTTAGAACTTTAACTTTATATACATACTCTCCTTATGATGTTTCATTAGCCAGAAAGTAGTCCGTATTTGAGCTATTGAACTTATTTATGGCCAAAAAGTTCTCGATCCTCATAGACTTCTGATGTTTCATCAGTAGTTCAAGTATGACTTTTTGAACATATTTTTAGACTAAAGAGTCTTTGAACTTTAATTTTATGTACTTATACATTCTTTCTGATTTTTTATCAGACTGAGAGTAGTCCACATGTTTTGAACGTATTTCTGGACAAAGAATCCTCAATATTGAACTTTCTATACATTCTCATAGACTTCTTATGATGTTTCATCAGTAGTTCAAGTATGACCTCTAGAACTTATTTCTGGCCAAAGGGTCTTTGAACTTTAACTTTATATACATACTCTCCGTTTAATGTTTCATTCGTCAGACAGTATTCCACGTTTGACCTATTGAATGTATTTCTGGACAAAGAATTTTCAATATTGAACTTTCTATACATTCTCATAGACTTCTTCTGATGTTTCATCAGTAGTTCAAGTATGACCTCTAGAACTCATTTCTGGCAAAAAGGGTCTTTGAAGTTTAACTTTATATACATACTCTCCGTTTAATGTTTCATTCGTCAGACAGTATTCCACGTTTGACCTATTGAATGTATTTCTGGACAAAGAATCTTCAATATTGAACTTTCTATACATTCTCATAGACTTCTTCTGATGTTTCATCAGTAGTTCAAGTATGACCTCTAGAACTTTTTTCTGGCCAATGGGTCTTTGAACTTTAACTTTATATACATACTCTCCTTTTGATGTTTCATTAGCCAGAGAGTAGTCCGTGTTTGAACTATTGAACTTATTTATGGCCAAATAGTTCTCGATCTTGAACTTTCTATACATTCTCATAGACTTCTTCTGATGTTTCATCAGTAGTTCAAGTATGACTTTTTGAACATATTTATGGCAAAAGAGTCATTGAACTTTAACTTTATATACATACTCATACAGGCCTTTTTGTATTTTACTAGCCAGACAGTAGTCCGTATTTTATCTATTGAACTGATTTATGGCCAAAAAGTCTTTAAACTTTAACTTTAGATACATACTCATACACGCCTTTTTGTGTTTTTTGTGTCGGAGAGTAGACTGTATTTGATCTATTGAACTTATTTATGGCCAAAGAGTTCTCGGTCTTCAAATTTCTATACATACTCATAGATTCCTTCTAATGTTTTATCAGTAATTCAAGTATGACTTTTTGAACATATTTATGGTCTTTGAACTTCAACTTTACATACATACTCATAGACTCCTTCTGAAGTTTTATTAGACTGAGAGTGGTCCAAATTTTATCTATTGAATGCATTTCTAGACAAAGAAGACTCAATATTGAACTTTCTACACATTCTCATAGGCTTTTTCTGATGTTTCTTCAGTAGTTCCAATATGATTTTTTGAACATATTTATGGCCAAAGAGTCTTTGAACTTTAATTTTATGTACATATACATTCCTTCTGATGTTTTATCAGACTGAGAGTAGTACACATTTGACCTATTGAAAGCATTTCTGGACAAAGAATCCTCAATATTGAACTTTAATACCATAGATTTCTTCTGATGTTTCATCAGTAGTTCAAGTATGACCTCTTGAACATTTCTGGCCAAATGGTCATTGAACTTTAACTTTATATACATACTCTCCTTTTGATGTTTCATTAGCCAGTAGTCCGTATTTGACCTATTGAGATAGGAGTTAGTTCTCGTGTGCAACACATACCTGCGTTATTCTTCAATGTATAACAGAATAAGTTAGTTATTGTATACAGGCCAGTTAGCACTATAGTCAGTTGTTGTATGCAATGGAATGCAAAAGCACGCATTGTTGTGTTATCGGAAGAGACAGCAAAACCTGCGTGAAGAATGCACAACGTTAAGAAGATGTATGTTACATATGTAATCTCTTCAATGCACAACGTAATGCGTCAGTTGTTGTATGTGCTTCAATTAAACATAATTAGTATTGTTATAATTGTAATAATGTGTGTTATGAGTTAGTTCTTCTATGTATTGCAATGTAACAAGTGCATAGCACATTTGTTATACTTCACAGCGTTAGATCGTGTGTGCAATGCAAAAACAAATATGCACAGAGAAATGAGTTAGTTCTTGTATTCATTGCAATACCACAAGTGTATAGTTTATGTTATTCTTGCATGCACAGTGTTAGAACGTGTGTGCAATGCACTGCAAAAGCAAATATGCACATTGAAATGATTAGATCATTTCGATGATAGCTTATGTGTTATTCTTGAATGCAGAGTGTTAGAACGTGTGTGCAATGCAATGCAAAAGCAATGTTATCTCTTCAATACACATCAGAATGAGTTAGTTCTTGTATGCATTGCAGTGCAACAAGTGCTTAGTGTAATTCAACAGCACAAATGTATCTCTTCAATGCATATCGGAATGTGCATAGCTTATATGTTGGAACTGAGTACAATGAAATAGCACAAATGTTATCTCTTCAATGCACAGCGTTAGATCGTTTCTGCAATGCAATGCAAAAACAAATATGCACATCGAAATGAGTTGGTTCTTGTATTCATTGCATTGCAACATAGCTTATATGTTATTCTTCAATGCACAGCGTTTGATCGTGTGTGCAAGTACAGAGTGCAATGAAATAGCACAAATATTATCTCTTCAATGCATATCGAAAAGTGCATTGCAATACAACAAGTGCGTAGCAATGATATTCTCCAATACATAACGTTTGATCGTGTGTACAATGCAATACAACAGCATATATCTCTTCAATGCACAATGGAATGAGTTAGTTGTTTATGCATTGCAATGCAACAAGTGCTTAGTGTAATTCAACAGCACAAATGTAATCTCTTCAATGCATATCGGAATGAGTTGTTCTTGTATGCATTGCAATGCAACAGTGCATAGATTATATGTAATTCTTCAATGCAGAGAGTTAGATCGTGTGTGCAATGCAATGCAAAAGCAAATATATACATCTAAATGAATTAGTTCTTGTATTCATTGCAGTGCAACAACTGCTTAGTGTAAAGTAACAGCACAAATGTTATCTCTTCAATGCATATCGTAAAGTGCATAGCATATATGTTATTCTTCAATGCACAGCGTTAGATCATGTGTGCAATGCAATGCAAAATCAAATATGCACAGCGAAATGAGTTAGTTCTTGTATTCATTGCAATGCAACAAGTGCATAGCTTACATGTTATTCTCCAATACACAAAGTTTGATCGTGTGTGCAAGTGCTTATGCAATGCAACAACACTAGCAAGCAATATGCAACAGCAATGTTATCTCTTCATTACACATCGGAATGAGTTAGTTCTTCTATGCATTGCAATGCAACAAGCATAGCTTATATGTTATTCTTCCATGCACAGTCTTAGAACGTGTGTGCAATGCAATGCAACAGCAATGTTATCTCTTCAATGCACATCGGAATGCGTTAGTTCTTCTATGCATTGCAATGCAACAAGCATAGCTTATATGTTATTCTTCCATACACAGCGTTAGATCGTGTGTGCATTGCAATGCAAAAGCAAATATGCACATCGAAATGAGTTAGTTCTTGTATTCATTGCAATGCCACAAGTGTATAGCTTATATGTTATTCTTGCATGCACAGTGTTAGAACGTGTGTGCAATGCAATGCAACAGCAATATTATCTCTTCAATGCAAATTGGAATGAGTTAGTTCTTCTATTCATTGCAATGCAACAAGTGCATAGCTTATATGTCATTCTTCATTGCACAACGTTAGATCGTGCGTGCAATGCACTGCAAAAGCAAATATGCACATTGAAATGAGTTAGAGCATTTCGATGATAGCTTATGTGTTATTCTTGAATGCAGAGTGTTAGAACGTGTGTGCAATGCAATGCAAAAGCAATGTTATCTCTTCAAGGCACATCAGAATGAGTTAGTTCTTGTATGCATTGCAATGCAACAAGTGCTTAGTGTAATTCAACAGCACAAATGTAATCTCTTCAATGCATATCGGAATGTGCATAGCTTATATGTTGGAACTTAGTACAATGAAAATAGCACAAATGTTATCTCTTCAATGCACAGCGTTAGATCGTTTGTGCAATGCAATGCAAAAGCAAATATGCACATCGAAATGAGTCGGTTCTTGTATTCATTGCAATGCAACAAGTGCATAGCTTATATGTTGGAACTTAGTACAATGAAAATAGCACAAATGTAATCTCTTCAATGCACATCGGAATGAATAATATCTTGTCTGTATTGCAATGCAAAACGTGCATAGCTTACATGTTATTCTTCAATGCACAGCGTTTGATCGTGTGTGCAAGTGCAGAGTGCAATGAAATAGCACAAATATTATCTCTTCAATGCATATCGATAAAGTGCATTGCAATACAACAAGAGCATAGCAATGACATTCTCCAATAAATAACGTTTGATCGTGTGTGCAATGCAATACAACAGCATATATCTCTTCAATGCACAATGAAATGAGTTAGTTATTTATGCATTGCAATGCAACAAGTACTTATTGCAATGAAATAACACAATTGTTTACTCTTCAATGCATATCGGAATGAGTTGTTCTTGTATGCATTGCAATGCAACAGTGCATAGCTTACAAGTAATTCTCCAATACACAAAGTTTGATCGTGTGTGCAAGTGCTTAGCAATGCAACAACATTGGCAAGCAATATGCAACAGCAATGTTATCTCTTCAATACACATCGGAATGAGTTAGTTCTTCTATGCATTGCAATGCAACAAGCATAGCTTATATGTCATTCTTTATTGCACAACGTTAGATCGTGTGTGCAATGCAATGCAAAAGCAAATATGCACATTGAAATGAGTTAGATAATTTCGATGATAGCTTATGTGTTATTCTTGAATGCAGAGTGTTAGAACGTGTGTGCAATGCAATGCAACAGCAAATATGCACATCGAAATTATTTAGTTCTTGTATTCATTGCAATACAACAAGTGCATAGCTTTACATGTTATTCTCCAATACACAACGTTTGATCTTGTGTGCAAGTGTTTATGTAATGCAACAACATTGGCAAGCAATATGCAACAGCAATGTTATCTCTTCAATACACATCGGAATGAGTTAGTTCTTCTATGCATTGCAATGCAACAAGCATAGCTTATATGTCATTCTTCATTGCATAACGTTAGATCGTGTGTGCAATGGAATGCAAAAGCAAATATTGCACATTGAAATGAGTTAGATCATTTCGATGATAGCTTATGTGTTATTCTTGAATGCAGAGTGTTAGAACGTCTGTGCAATGCAATGCAACAGCAAATACGCACATCGAAATTATTTAGTTCTTGTATTCATTGCAATGCAACAAGTGCATAGCTTTACATGTTATTCTCCAATACACAACGTTTGATCTTGTGTGCAAGTGTTTATGTAATGCAACAACATTGGCAAGCAATATGCAACAGCAATGTTATCTCTTCAATGCACATCGGAATGAGTTTGTTTTTGTATGCATTGCAATTCAACAAGTACTTAGTACAATGAAATAGCACCAATGTTATCTCTTCAATGCATATTGAAATGAGTTAGTTCTTGTATTCATTACAATGCAACAAGTGCTTAGTGCAATTCAACAGTGAACAGTGCAATGAAATAGCACAAGTATTATCTCTTCAATGCATATCTGAAAGTGCATTGCAATGTTATTCTCCAATACGCAAAATTGAACTTCCAATCTCAATGACTCTTTCAGATATTACATCTGGCTAATTACAATTGTCCATGTTTGACTACAGAACATATTTCTGGCCGTAGATTCTATGAACTAGAATTTTCTATACATGCTCATTGACCTGATTTACATCAGTAGTTCAAGAATGACTTTTTGAAAACATTTCTGGCCAAAAGACTTTAAACCTTAACTTTATATGCATACTCATACCCTCCTTCTAATGTGTTAGACTGAGAGCAGTCCAAATGTGAACTATTGAATACATTTCTGGCAAAAAGAGACCTCGATCTTAAAATTTCTATACATACACTCCTTTTTGGGTTTCATTAGCCAGACAGCAATTCAAGAATGACTTTTTGAACATATTTATGGCCAAAGAGTCTTTGAACTTTAATTTTATATACTCATACTTCTGTAAGGTTTTATCAAACTAAGAGTTTGACCTATTGAAGAGACTGAGAGACATTTGACCTATTGAAAGAATCCTCAATATTGAACTTTCAATTCTTATGTTTCATCAGTAGTTCAAGTGACTTTTTGAACTTATTTATGGCCTAATAGTCTTTGAACTTCAACGTTATATACATACTCATAAACTCCTGAAGTATTATTAGACTGAGAGTAGTTCAAATTTGACCTATTGAATGCATTTCTAGACAAAGAATCCTCAATATTGAACTTTCTACATATTCTCATAGACTTTTTCTGACGTTTCATCAGTAGTTCAAGTATGACTTTGAACATATTTATGGCCAAAGAGTCTTTGAACTTTTATTTTATATACTCATACTTCTGGTGTTTTCTCAGGATAAGAGTTTGACCTATTGAAGAGACTGAGAGACATTTGACCTATTGAACGCATTTCTGGACAAAGAATCCTCAGTACTGAACTTTCTATACTTACTCATAGACGTCTGATGTTTCATCAGTAGTTCAAGTATGACCTGTAGAACTTATTTCTGGCTAAAAGGTCTTTGAACTTTAACTTCATATACATACTCTCCTTTAATGTTTCATTTGCCAGACATTAGTCCACATTTGACCTATTGAACGTATTTCTGGACAAAGAATCCTCAATATTGAACTTTCTACACATTCTCATAGACTTTTTCTGACGTTTCATCAGTAGTTCAAGTATGACTTTTTGAAAATATTTATGGCCAAAGAGTCTTTGAACTTTAATTTTATGTACATACTCATACAGGCCTTTTTGTATTTTACTAGCCAGACAGTAGTCCATATTTGATCTATTGAACTTATTATGGAAAAAAGAGTTGTCGATATTGAAATTTCTATACATACTCATAGATTCCTTCTGATGTTTCATCAATTGTTCAAGAATGACTTTTTGAACATATTTATGTCCTAAGGGTCTTTGAACTTCAACTTTATATACATACTCATACACTCCTTCTGGTTTTATTAGACTGAGAGTAGTCCAAATTTGACCTATTGAATGCATTTCTATACAAAGAATCCTCAATATTAAACTTCCTACACATTCTCATAGACTTTTCGTGATGTTTCATCAGTAGTTCAAGTATGACTTTTTGAACATATTTATGGCCAAAAGGGTCTTTGAACTTTAATTTTATGTACATACTCATGCAGTCCTTCTGATGTTTTATCAGATTGAGAGTAGTCCACATTTGACCTATTGAACACATTTATGGACAAAGAATCCTCAGTATTGAACTTTCTATACATACTCATAGAATGCTTATGTTTCGTCAGTAGTTCAAGTGTGACCTTTTGAACATATTTATGGGCAAAGAGTCTTTGAACTTTAATTTTATGTACATATTCATAAAATACTTCTGATGTTTTATCAGACTGAGAGTAGTCCACATTTGATCTATTGAACGCATTTCTGGACAAAGAATTCTCAATATTGAACTTTCTATACATTCTCATAGAATTCTTATGTTTCATCAGTAGTTCAAGTATGACCTTTTGAACATGTTTATGGCCAAAGAGTCATTGAACTTTAAATTTATGTACATACTCATACTCTCCTTTTGATGTTTCATTAGCCAGACAGAAGTCCACATTTGACCTATTGAACGTATTTCTGGACATAGAATCCTTAAAATTGAGCTTTCTATACATTCTCATAGACTACTTCTGATGTTTCATCAGTAGTTCAACTATGACCCCTAGAACTTATTTCTGGCCAAAGGGTCTTTGAACTTTAACTTTATATACATACTCTCCTTTTGATGTTTCATTAGCCAGACAGTAGTCCACATTTGACCTACTGAACGTATATTTCTGGACAAAGAATCCTCAATATTGAACTTACTATACATTCTCATAGACTTCTTCTGATGTTTCATCAGTAGTTCAAGTATGACCTCTAGAACTTATTTCTGGCCAAAGGGTCTTTGAACTTTAACTTAATATACATCTCTCCTTTTGATGTTTCATTAGCCAGACAGTAGTCCGTATTTGAACTATTGAACTTATTTATGGCCAAATAGTTCTCCATCTTGAAATTTCTATACATACTCATAGATTCCATCAGAAGTTTCATCAGTAGTTCAAGTATGACTTTTTGAAAATATTTATGGCCTAAGGGTCTTTGAACTTCATCTTTATATACATATACACTCCTTCTGATGTTTTATTAAACTGAGAGCAGTCGACATTTGACCTATTGAAAGCATTTATGGACAAAGAAACCTTAATATTGAACTTTTTCTACTCATAGTCATCTAATGTTTCATCGGTAGCTCAAGTATGACTTTTTGAACTTATTTATGGCCAAAGAGTCTTTGAACTTTAAATTTATGTACATACTCATACTCTCCTTTTGATGTTTCATTAGCCAGACAGTAGTCCACATTTGACCTATTGAACGTATTTCTGGACATAGAATCCTCAATATTGAACTTTCTATACATACTCATAGATTTTTTCTGATGTTTTATAAGTAGCTCAAATATGACCTCTTGAACATTTCTGGCCAAAGGGACTCTGAACTTTAACTTTATATACATACTCTCCTTTTGATATTTTATCAGACTGAGAGTAGTCCACGTGACATATTGAACACATTTCTGGAAAAAGTATCCTCAATATTGAACTTTCTATTCATACTCATAGATTTTTTCTGATGTTTCATCAGTAGCTCAAATATGACATTTAGAACTTATTTCTGGCCAAAGGGTCTTTGAACTTTAACTTTATATACATAATTTCCTTTTGATGTTTCATTAGCCAGACAGTAGTCCACATTTGAACTATTGAACGTATTTCTGGACAAAGAATCGTCAACATTGAACGTTCTACACATTCTCATAGACTTTTTCTTATGTTTCATCAGTAGTTCAACTATGACCCCTAGAACTTATTTCTGGCCAAAGGGTCTTTGAACTTTAACTTTATATACATAATTTCCTTTTGATGTTTCATTAGCCAGAGAGTAGTCCACATTTGACCTAATTAATAAATTTCTGAACAAAGAATCCTCAATACTGAACTTTATATACATGCTCATAGACTTCTGATGTTTCATCAGTAGTTCAAGTATGACCTCTAGAACTTATTTCTGGCAAAAAGGGTCTTTGAACTTTAACTTAATATACATACTCTCCGTTTAATGTTTCATTCGTCAGGCAGTAGTCCACGTTTGACCTATTGAATGTATTTCTGTACAAAGAATCTTCAATATTGAACTTTCTATACATTCTCATAGACCTTTTCTGATGTTTCATCAGTAGTTCAAGTATGACCTCTTGAGCTTATTTCTGGTCAAAGGGTCTTTGAACTTCCATTTTATATACATATACACTCCTTCTGATGTTTTATCAGACTGAGAGTAGTCGGCATTTGACCACTTGAACGTATTTCTGGACAAAGAATCCTCAACATTGAACTTTCTACACATTCTCATAGACTTCTGATGTTTCATAAGTAGTTTAAGTATGACTTCTAGAACTTATTTATGGCCAAAGAGTCTTTGAACTTTAACTTTATATACATACTCTCCTTTTGATGTTTTATCAGACTGAGAGTAGTTCACATGTGACCTATTGAACGCATTTCTGGAAAAAGTATCCTCAATACTCAACTTTCTATACATACTCATAGATTTTTTCTGATGTTTTATAAGTAGCTTAAGTATGACCTCTTGAACTTATTTCTGGCCAAAGGGTCTTAGAACTTTAACTTTATATACATACTCTCCTTTTGATTTTTCATTAACCAGACTGTCCTATTTGACCTATTGAACTTATTTATGGCCAAATAGTTCTCGATCTTTACATTTTTTATACATACTCATAGACTTCTGATGTTTCATCAGTAGTTCAAGTATGACTTTTTGAACATATTTTTAAACCAAAGAGTCTTTGAACTTTAATTTTATGTACTTATACATTCTTTCTGATTTTTTATCAGACTGAGAGTAGTCCACATGTGACATATTGAACACATTTCTGGAAAAAGTATCCTCAATATTGAACTTTCTATACATACTTTTTTCTGATGTTTCATCAGTAGCTCAAGTATGACATTTAGAACTTATTTCTGGCCAGAGGATCTTTGAACTTTAACTTTATATACCCACTCTCCTTTTAATGTTTCATTTGCCAGACAGCAGTCCGCATTTGACCTATTGAACGTATTTCTGGGCAAAGAATCTTCAGTATTGAACTTTCTATACATTCTCATGGACTTTTTCTGATGTTTCATCAGTAGTGTTGAACTGTTTGGCCATAAATCAGAAAGAAGTCTATCTTATGACCTCTTGAACTTATTTCTTATGACCTCTAGAACTTATTTCTGTCCAAAGGGTTTTAGAACTTTAACTTTATATACATACTCTTCTTTTGATGTTTCATTAGCCAGACAGTAGTCCACATTTAATCTATTGAACGTATTTCTGGACAAAGAATCCTCAATATTGAACTTTCTACACATTCTCATAGACCTTTTCTGATGTTTCATCAGTAGTTCAACTATAACCCCTAGAACTTATTTCTGGCCAAAGGGTCTCTGAACTTTAACTTTATATACATACTCTCCTTTTGATGTTTCATTAGCCAGACAGTAGTCCACATTTGACCTAATGAAAATATTTCTGAACAAAGAATCCTCAATACTGAACGTTCTATACATGCTCATAGACTTCTTCTGATGTTTCATCAGTAGTTCAAGTATGACCTCTAGAACTTATTTCTGGCCAAATAGTCTTTGAACTTTAATTTTATGTACATACTCATACATTCCTTCTGATGTTTTATCAGACTGAGAGTAGTCCACATGTGACCTATTGAACGCATTTCTGGAAAAAGTATCTTCAATATTGAACTTTCTATACATACTCATAGATTTTTTCTGTTGTTTCATAAGTAGCTCAAGTATGACCTCTTGAACTTATTTCTGGCCAAAGAGTCTTTGAACTTTAACTTTATATACATACTCTCCTTTTAATGTTTCATTTGCCAGACATTAGTCCACATTTGAACAATTGAGCGTATTTCTGGACAAAGAATCCTCAACATTGAACTTTCTACACATTCTCATAGAATTTTTCTGATGTTTCATCAGTAGTTCAAGTATGACCTCTTGAACTTATTTCTGGCCAAAGGGGTCTTTGAACTTTAACTTTATATACATAATTTCCTTTTGATGTTTCATTAGCCAGACAGTAGTCCACATTTGACCTAATGAATATATTTCTGGACAAAGAATCCTCAATATTGATATTCTATACATTCTCATAGACTTCTTCTAAAGTTTCATCAGTAGATCAAAAGTATGACTTTTAGAACTTTTTTCTGGCGAAAGGGTCTTTGAACTTTAACTTTATATACATACTCTCCTTTTGGTGTTTCATTAGCCAAACAGTAGTCCACATTTGACCTATTGAACGTATTTCTGGACAAAGAATCCTCAACATTGAACTTTCTACACATTCTCATAGACTTTTTCTTATGTTTCATCAGTAGTTCAAGTATGACCTCTTGAACTTATTTCTGGCCAAAGGGGTCTTTGCACTTTAACTTTATATACATAATTTGCTTTTGATGTTTCATTACCCAGACAGTAGTCCACATTTGATCTATTGAACGCATTTCTGGACAAAGAATCCTCGATACTGAACTTTCTATACATGCTCATAGACTTCTGATGTTTCATCAGTAGTTCAAGTATGACCTCTAGAACTTATTTCTGGCAAAAAGGGTCTTTGAACTTTAACTTAATATACATACTCTCCGTTTAATGTTTCATTCGTCAGGCAGTAGTCCACGTTTGACCTATTGAATCTATTTCTGGACAAAGAATCTTCAATATTGAACTTTCTATACGTTCTCATAGACCTTTTCTGATGTTTCATCAGTAGTTGAAGTATGACCTCTTGAACTCATTTCTGGTCAAAGGGTTTTTGAACTTTCATTTTACATACATATATACTCCTGATGTTTTATCAGATTGAGAGTAGACCACATGTGACCTATTGAACGCATTTCTGGAAAAAGTATCCTCAATATTGAACTTTCTATACATGCTCATAGACTTCTGTTGTTTCATCAGTAGCTCAAGTATGACCTCTTGAACTTATTTCTGGCCAAAGAGTCTTTGAACTTTAACTTTATATACATACGCACCTTTTAATGTTTCATTTGCCAGACATTAGTCCACATTTGAACAATTGAGCGTATTTCTGGACAAACAATCCTCAATATTGCACTTTCTATATATTCTCATAGACTTTTTCTGATGTTTCATTAGTAGTTCAAGTATGACCTCTTGAACTTATTTCTGTCCAAAGGGTCTTTGAACATTATCTTTATATACATACTCTCCTTTTGATGTTTCATTAGCCAGACAGTAGTCCACATTTGACCTAATGAATATATTTCTGGACAAAGAATCCTCAATATTGATATTCTATACATTCTCATAGACTTCTTCTAAAGTTTCATCAGTAGTTCAAGTATGACTTCTAGAACTTATTTCTGGACAAAGGGTCTTTGAACTTTAACTTTATATACATACTCTCCTTTTGATGTTTCATTAGCCATACAGTAGTCCACATTTGACCTATTGAACGTATTTCTGGACTAAGAATCCTCAATACTGAACTTTCTATACATTCTCATAGACTTTTTCTGATGTTTCATCAGTAGTTCAAGTATGACCTATTGAACTTATTTCTGGCCAAAGGGGTCTTTGAACTTTAACTTCATACACATAATTTCCTTTTGATGTTTCATTAGCCAAATAGTAGTACACATTTGATCTATTGAACGCATTTCTTGAAAAAGAATCCTCAATATTGAACTTTCTACACATTCTCATAGACTTCTTCTGATGTTTCATCAGGAGTTCAAGTATGACCTCTAGAACTTATTTCTGGCCAAAGGGTCTTTGAACTTTAAATTTATGTACATACTCATACTCTCCTTTTGATGTTTCAATAGCCAGCCAGTAGTCCACATTTGACCTATTGAACGTATTTCTGGAGATAGAATCCTCAATATTGAGCTTTCTATACATTCTCATATACTTCTTCTGATGTTTCATCAGTAGTTCAACTATGACCCCTAGAACTTATTTCTGGCCAAAGGGTCTTTGAACTTTAACTTTATATACATACTCTCCTTTTGATGTTTTATCAGACTGAGAGTAGTCCACATGTGACCTATTGAACGCATTTCTGGAAAAAGTATCCTCAATATTGATCTTTCTATACATACTCATAGATTTTTTCTGATGTTTTATAAGTAGCTCAAGTATGACCTCTTGAACTTATTTCTGGCCAAAGGGTCTTAGAACTTTATCTTTATATACATACTCTCCTTCTGATGTTTCATTAGCCAGACTGTAGTCCGTATTTGACCTATTTAACTTATTTATGGCCAAATAGTTCTCGATCTTTACATTTCTATACATACTCATAGACTTCTGATGTTTCATCAGTAGTTCAAGTATGACTTTTTGAACATATTTTTAGACCAAAGAGTCTTTGAACTTTAATTTTATGTACTTACTCATACATTCTTTCTGATTTTTTATCAGACTGTTCACATGTGACATATTGAACACATTTCTGGAAAAAGTATCCTCAGTACTGAACTTTCTATACATGCTCATAGACTTCTTCTGATGTTTCATCAGTAGCTTAAGTATGACTTCTTGAACTTATTTATGGCCAAAGAGTCTTTGAACTTTAATTTTATGTACATACTCATACATACCTTCTGATATTTTATCAGATTGAGAGTTTTCCACATGTGACCTGTTGAACGCATTTCTGGAAAAAGTAACCTCAATATTGAACTTTCTATACATACTCATAGATTTTTTCGGTTGTTTCATAAGTAGCTCAAGTATGACCTCTTGAACTTATTTCTGGCCAAAGGGGTCTTTGAACTTTCATTTTATATACATATACACTCCTTCTGATGTTTTATCAGACTGAGAGTAGTCGGCATTTGACCACTTGAAAGCATTTCTGTCCAAAGGGTCTTAGAACTTTAACTTTATATACATACTCTCCTTTTGATGTTTCATTAGCCAGACAGTAGTCCACATTTGACCTAATGAATATATTTCTGGACAAAAGAATCCTCAATATTGATATTCTATACATTCTCATAGACTTCTTCTAAAGTTTCATCAGTAGTTCAAGTATGACTTTTAGAACTTATTTCTGGCCAAAGGGTCTTTGAACTTTAACTTTATATACATACTCTCCTTTTGATGTTTCATTATCCAAACAGTAGTCCACATTTGACCTATTGAACGTATTTCTGGACTAAAAATCCTCAATACTGAACTTTCTATACATTCTCATAGACTTTTTCTGATGTTTCATCAGTAGTTCAAGTATGACCTCTTGAACTTATTTCTGGCCAAAGGGGTCTTTGAACTTTAACTTCATACACATAATTTCCTTTTGATGTTTCATTAGCCAGACAGTAGTCCACATTTGACCTATTTAACGCATTTCTTTACTAAAAATCCTCAATACTGAACTTTCTATACACACTCATAGACTTCTGATGTTTCATCAGTGGTTGAAGTATGACCTCTAGAACTTATTTCTGGCCAAAGGTCCTTTGAACTTTAACTTTATGTACATACTCATACTCTCCTTTTCATGTTTCATTAACCAGACAGTAGTACACATTTGACCTATTGAACGTATTTCTGGACATAGAATCCTCAATATTGAGCTTTCTATACATTCTCATAGACTTCTGATGTTTCATCAGTAGTTCAACTATGACCCCTAGAACTTATTTCTGGCCAAAGGGTCTTTGAACTTTAACTTTATATACATACTCTCCTTTTGATGTTTTATTAGACTGAGAGTAGTCCACATGTGACCTATTGAACGCATATCTGGAAAAAGTATCCTCAATATTGAACTTTCTATACATACTAATAGATTTTTTCTGATGTTTTATAAGTAGCTCAAGTATGACCTCTTGAACTTATTTCTGGCCAAAGTGCCTTTGAACTTTAACTTTATATACATACTCTCCTTTTAATGTTTCATTTGCCAGATATTAGTCCACATTTGAACTATTGAGCGTATTTCTGGACAAAGAATCCTCAATATTGAACTTTCTATATATTCTCATAGACTTTTTCTGATGTTTCATTAGTAGTTCAAGTATGACCTCTTGAACTTATTTCTGTCCAAAGGGTTTTAGAACTTTAACTTTATATACATACTCTCCTTATGATGTTTCATTAGCCAGAATGTAGTCCGTATTTGACCTATTGAACTTATTTATGGCCAAAAAGTTCTCGATCTTTACATTTCTATACATACTCATAGACTTCTGATGTTTCATCAGTAGTTCAAGTATGACTTTTTGAACATATTTTTAGACCAAAGAGTCTTTGAACTTTAATTTTATGTACTTATACATTCTTTCTGATTTTTTATTAGACTGAGAGTAGTCCACATGTTTTGAACGTATTTCTGGACAAAGAATCCTCAATATTGAACTTTCTATACATTCTCATAGGCTTCTTCTGATGTTTCATCAGTAGTTCAAGTATGACTTTTTGAACATATTTATGGCAAAAGAGTCATTGAACTTTAACTTTACATACATACTCATACAGGCCTTTTTGTATTTTACTAGCCAGACAGTAGTCCGTATTTGATCTATTGAACTTATTATGGCCAAAGAGTTGTCGATCTTGAAATTTCTATAAATAATCATAGATTCCTTCAGAAGTTTCATCAGTAGTTCAAGTATGACTTTTTGAACATATTCATGGCAAAAGAGTCATTGAACTTTAACTTTATATACATACTCATACAGGCCTTTTTGTATTTCACTAGCCAGACAGTAGTCCGTATTTGATATATTGAACTTATTATGGCCAAAGAGTTGTCGATCTTGAGCTTTCTATAAATTCTCATAGACTTCTGATGTTTCATCAGTAGTTCAAGTATGACTTTTTGAACATATTTTTAGACCAAAGAGTCTTTGAACTTTAATTTTATGTACTTATACATTCTTTCTGATTTTTTATCAGACTGAGAGTAGTCCACATGTGACCTATTGAACGTATTTCTGGACAAAGAATCCTCAATATTGAACTTTCTATAAATTCTCATAGACTTTTTCTGATGTTTCATCAGTAGTTCAAGTATGACCTCTAAAACTTATTTCTGGCCAAAGGGTCTTTGAACTTTAACTTTATATACATTCTCTTCTTTTAATGTTTCATTAGCCAGACAGTAGTCCACATTTGACCTACTGAACGTATTTCTGGACAAAGAATCCTCAGTACTGAACTTTCTATACACACTCATAGACTTCTGATGTTTCATCAGTGGTTGAACTATGACCTCTAGAACTTATTTCTGGCCAAAGGGTCTTTGAACTTTAACTTTATATACATTCTCTCCTTTTGATGTTTCATTAGCCAGACAGTAGTCCACATTTGACCTATTGAACGTATTTCTGGACAAAGAATCCTCAATAGTGAACTTTCTATACATGCTCATAGACTTCTTCTGATGTTTCATCAGTAGTTCAAGTATGACCTCTTGAACTCATTTCTGGCAAAAAGGGTCTTTGAACTTTAACTTTATATACATACTCTCCTTTTGATGTTTCATTATCCAGACTGTAGTCCACGTTTGACCTATTGAACTTATTTATGGCCAAATAGTTCTCGATCTTTACATTTCTTTACATACTCATAGACTTCTGATGTTTCATCAGTAGTTCAAGTATGACTTTTTGAACATATTTTTAGACCAAAGAGTCTTTGAACTTTAATTTTATGTACTTATACATTCTTTCTGATTTTTTTATCAGACTGAGAGTAGTCCACATGTGACATATTGAACACATTTCTGGAAAAAGTATCCTCAATATTGAACTTTCTATACATGCTCATAGATTTTTTCTGATGTTTCATCAGTAGCTCAAGTATGATATCTAGAACTTATTTCTGACCAAAGGGTCTTTGAACTTTAACTTTATATACCTACTCTCCTTTTAATGTTTCATCTGCCAGACAGCAGTCCACATTTGACCTATTGAACGTATTTCTGGAAAAAGAATCCTCAATATTGAACTTTCTATACATTCTCATAGACTTTTTCTGATGTTTCATCAGTAGTGTTGAACTGTTTGGCCATAAATCAGACAGAAGTCTATCTTATGACTTATTTCTTATGATCTCTAGAACTTATTTCTATCCAAAGGGATTTAGAACTTTAACTTTATATACATACTCTTCTTTTAATGTTTCATTAGCCAGACAGTAGTCCACATTTGACCTATTGAACGTATTTCTGGACAAAGAATCCTCAACATTGAACTTTCTATACATTCTCATAGACTTTTTCTGATTTTTCATCAGTATGACTTTTTGAAAATATTTATGGCCAAAGAGTCTTTGAACATTAATTTTATATACTCATACTCATACTTCTGATGTTTAATCAGACTAAGACCTATTGAAGAGACTGAGAGACATTTGACCTATTGAACGCATTTCTGGACAAAGAATCCTCAATATTGAACTTTCTATACATACTCATAGACTTCTTCTGATATATCATCAGTAGTTCAAGTATGACCTCTAGAACTTATTTCTGGCCAAAGGGTCTTTGAACTATAACTTTATATACATACTCTCCTTTTGATGTTTCATTAGCCAGACAGTAGTCCGTATTTGACCTGATTTATGGCCGAATAGTTCTCGATCTTTTATACATACTCATAGATTCCTCCTGAAGTTTCATCAGTAGTTCAAGTATGACTTTTTGAACATATTTATGGCCAAAAAGTCTTTGAACTATAACTTTATATACATACTCATACACGCCTTTTTGTGTTTTATTAGCCGGAAAGTAGACCGTATTTGATCTATTGAACTTATTTATGGCCAAAGAGTTCTCGGTCTTCAAATTTCTATACATACTCATAGATTCCTTCTAATGTTTCATCAGTAATTCATATATGACTTTTTGAACATATTTATGGCCTAAGAGTCTTTAAACTTCAACTTTATATACATACTCATACACTCCTTCTCAAGTTTTATTTGACTGAGAATAGTCCAAATTTGACCTATTGAATGCATTTCTAGACAAAGATTCCTCAATATTGAACTTCCTACACATTCTCATAGACTTTTCATGATGTTTCATTAGTAGTTCAGGTATGACTTTTTGAACATATTTATGGCCAAAGAGTCTTTGAACTTTAATTTTATGTACATATACATTCCTTCTGATGTTTTATCAGATTGAGAGTAGTCCACATTTGACCTATTGAACACATTTCTGGACAAAGAATCCTCAATATTGAACTTTCTATACATACTCATAGAATTCTTATGTTTCATCTGTAGTTCAAGTATGACCTTTTGAACATATTCATGGCCAAAGAGTCTTTGAACTTTAACTTTATATACATACTCTCCTTTTAATGTTTCATTTGTCAAACAGTAGTCCACGTTTGACCTATTGAACGTATTTCTGGACAAAGAATCCTCAATATTGAACTTTCTACACATTCTCATAGACTTTTTCTGATGTTTCATCAGTAGTTTAAGTATGACTTTTTGAACATATTTATGGCCAAAAAGTCTTTGAACTTTAATTTTACGTACATATACATTCCTTCTGATATTTTATCAGACTAAGAGTAGTCCACATTGAATGCATTTCTGTACAAAGAATCCGCAATATTGAACTTTCTATACATACTCATAGAAGTCTAATGTTTCATCAGTAGTTCAAGTGACTTTTTGAAAATATTTATGGCCAAAGAGTCTTTGAACTTTAATTTTATATACTCATTCTCACACTTCTGATGTTTTATCAGACTAAGAGTTTGACCTATTGATGAGACTGAGGGACATTTGACCTACTGAACGCATTTCTGGACAAAAAATCCTCAATATTGACCTTTCTATACATACTCATAGATTTCTGATATTTCATCAGTAGTTCAAGTATGACCTCTTGAACTTATTTTTGGCCAGAGGGTCTTTGAACTTTAACTTCATATACATACTCTCCTTTTGATGTTTCATTAGCCAGACAGTAATCCGTATTTGACCTATTGAACTTATTTATGGCCAAATAGTTCTCGATCTTTAAATTTCTATAAATACTCATAGAATCATTCTGAAGTTTCATCAGTAATTCAAGTATGACTTTTTGAACATATTTATGGCCAAAGAGTCTTTGAAATTTAACTTTATATACATTCTCATACAGGCCTTTTTGTGTTTTATTAGCCAAACAGTGGTCCGTATTTGATCTATTGAACTTATTTATGGCCAAAGAGTTCTCGAGCTTGAAATCTCTATGCATACTCATAGATTTCTTCTGATGTTTCATCAGTAGTTCAAGTATGACTTTTTGAACATATTTATGGCCTAAGGGTCTTTGAACTTCATCTTTATATACATACTCATACACTCCTTCTGAAGTTTTATTAGACTGATAGTCCACATTTGACATACTTAAAGCATTTCTGGACAAAGAAACGTCAATATTGAAATTTCTATACATACTCATAGACTTCTGATGTTTCATGAGTAGTTCAAGTATGACTTTTTGAACATATTTATGGCCAAAGAGTCTTTGAACTTTAACTTTGTATACATACGCTCCTTTTGATGTTTCATTAGCCAGACAGTAGTCCACATTTGACCTATTGACCGTATTTCTGGACAAAGAATCCTCAATATTAAACTTTCTATACATATTCATAGACTTCTGATATTTCATCAGTAGTTCAAGTATGACCTCTAGAATTTATTTCTGGCCAAAGCGTCTATAAACTATAACTTTATATACATATTCTCCTTTTGATGTTTCATTAGCCAGACAGTAATCTGTATTTGACCTATTGAACTGATTTATGGCCAAAAAGTCTTTAAACTTTAAC
This sequence comes from Coreius guichenoti, assembly GCA_039654105.1. Lineage (NCBI taxonomy): Eukaryota > Metazoa > Chordata > Actinopteri > Cypriniformes > Gobionidae > Coreius > Coreius guichenoti. The sequence goes on along the minus strand of CM077184.1, from coordinate 16,604,827 downwards.
TTTAGATACATACTCATACACGCCTTTTTGTGTTTTTTGTGTCAGAGAGTAGACCGTATTTGATCTATTGAACTTATTTATGGCCAAAGAGTTCTCGGTCTTCAAATTTCTATACATACTCATAGATTCCTTCTAATGTTTCATCAGTAATTCAAGAATGACTTTTTGAACATATTTGTGGTCTTTGAACTTCAACTTTACATACATATACACTTCTTCTGAAGTATTATTAGACTGAGAGTGATCCAAATTTTACCTATTGAATGCATTTCTAGACAAAGAAGACTCAATATTGAACTTTCTACACATTCTCATAGACTTTTTCTGATGTTTCATCAGTAGTTCCAATATGATTTTTTGAACATATTTATGGCCAAAGAGTCTTTGAACTTTAATTTTATGTACATATACATTCCTTCTGATGTTTTATCAGACTGAGAGTAGTCCACATTTGACCTATTGAAATCATTTCTGGACAAAGAATCCTCAATATTGAACTTTAATAGATAGATTACCATAGATTTCTTCTGATGTTTCATCAGTAGTTCAAGTATGACCTCTTGAACATTTCTGGCCAAATGGTCATTGAACTTTAACTTTATATACATACGCTCCTTTTGATGTTTCATTAGCCAGTAGTCCGTATTTGGCCTACTGAGATATGAGTTAGTTCTCGTGTGCAACACATACCTGCGTTATTCCTCAATGTATAACAGAATAAGTTAATTATTGTATACAGGCAAGTTAGCACTATAGTCAGTTGTTGTATGCAATGGAATGCAAAAGCACGCATTGTTGTGTTATCGGAAGGGATAACAAAACCTGCGTGAAGAATGCACAACGTTAAGAAGGTGTTACATATGTAATCTCTTCAATGCACAACGTAATGAGTCAGTTGTTGTATGCACTTCAATTAAACATAATTAGTATTGTTATAATTGTATTAACGTGTTATGAGTTAGATTTTCTATGCATTGCAATGAAACAAGTTCATAGCTTATATGTTATTCTTCAATGCACAGTGTTAGAACGTGTGCGCAATGCAATGCAACAGCAAAAATGCACATCGAAATGAGTTAGTTCTTGTATTCATTGCAATGCAACAAGTGCATAGCTTACATGTTATTCTCCAATACACAACATTTGATCGTATATGCAAGTGCAATATGCAATGCAACAACACTGGCAAGCAATGCAACAGCAATGTTATCTTTTCAATGCACATCGGAATGAGTTAGTTCTTCTATACATTGCAATGCAACAAGTGCATAGCTTATGTTATTCTTCCATGCACAGCGTTAGATCGTGTGTGCATTGCAATGCAAAAGCAAATATGCACATCGAAATGAGTTAGTTCTTGTATTCATTGCAATGCCACAAGTGTATAGCTTATATGTTATTCTTCAATGCACAGCGTTAGATCGTGTGTGCAATGCAATGCAAAAGCAAATATGCACATCGAAATTAGTTAGTTCTTGTATTCATTGCAATGCAACAACTGCTTAGTGTAACGTAACAGCACAAATATTATCTCTTCAATGCATATCGTAAAGTGAATTGCTTACATGTTATTCTCAATACACAACGTTTGATCAATACAATATAACAGCATATTATGCATTACATACAACAAGTGCATATATTACATGTTTGATCGTATGTTTGATCATATGCAATGCAAGAACATTGGCAATCAATGCAACAGCAATGTTATCTCTTCAGTGGACATCGGAATGAGTTAGTTCTTCTATGTATTGCAATGTAACAAGTGCATAGCATATTTGTTATTCTTCAATGCACAGCGTTAGATCGTGTGTGCAATGCAAAAACAAATATGCACAGGGAAATGAGTTAGTTCTTGTATTCATTGCAATACCACAAGTGTATAGTTTATGTTATTCTTGCATGCACAGTGTTAGAACGTGTGTGCAATGCAATTTTATCTCTTCAATGCACATCAGAATGAGTTAGTTCTTGTATGCATTGCATTGCAACAAGTGCTTAGTGAAATTCAACAGCACAAATGTATCTCTTCAATGCATATCGGAATGTGCATAGCTTATATGTTGGAATTGAGTACAATGAAATAGCACAAATGTTATCTCTTCAATGCACAGCGTTAGATCGTTTGTGCAATGCAATGCAAAAGCAAATATGCACATCGAAATGAGTTGGTTCCTGTATTCATTGCAATGCAACATAGCTTATATGTTATTCTTGAATGCACAACGTTAGAACGTATCTCTTCAATGCACATCGGAATTAATAATGTCTCGTCTGTATTGCAATGCAAAACGTTCATAGCTTACATGTTATTCTTCAATGCACAGCGTTTGATCGTGTGTGCAAGTGCAGAGTGCAATGAAATAGCACAAATATTATCTCTTCAATGCATCTCGAAAAGTGCATTGCAATACAACAATTGCGTAGCAATGATATTCTCCAATACATAACGTTTGATCGTGTGTGCAATGCAATACAACAGCATATATCTCTTCAATGCACAATGGAATGAGTTAGTTATTTATGCATTGCAATGCAACAAGTACTTAGTGTAATGAAATGGCACAATTGTTTACTCCAATGCATATCGGAATGAGTTGTTCTTGTATGCATTGCAATGCAACAGTGCATAGATTATATGTAATTCTTCAATGCAGAGAGTTAGATCGTGTGTGCAATGCAATGCAAAAGCAAATATATACATCTAAATGAGTTAGTTCTTGTATTCATTGCAATGCCACAAGTGTATATTATATGTTATTCTTGCATGCACAGTGTTAGAACGTGTGTGCAATGCAATGCAACAGCAATGTTATCTCTTCAATGCAAATTGGAATGAGTTAGTTCTTCTATTCATTGCACTGCAACAAGTGTATAGCTTATATGCCATTCTTCATTGCACAACGTTAGATCGTGCGTGCAATGCACTGTAAAAGCAAATATGCACATTGAAATGAGTTAGAGCATTTCGATGATAGCTTATGTGTTATTCTTGAATGCAGAGTGTTAGAACTTGTGTGCAAGGCAATGCAAAAGCAATGTTATCTCTTCAATGCACATCAGAATGAGTTAGTTCTTGTGTGCATTGCAATGCAACAAGTGCTTAGTGTAATTCAACAGCACAAATGTAATCTCTTCAATGCATATCGGAATGTGCATAGCTTATATGTTGGAACTTAGTACAATGAAATAGCACAAATGTTATCTCTTCAATGCACAGCGTTAGATCGTTTGTGCAATGCAATGCAAAAGCAAATATGCATATCGAAATGAGTTGGTTCTTGTATTCATTGCAATGCAACAAGTGCATAGCTTATATGTTATTCTTGAATGCACAGTGTTAGAACGTGTGTGCAACAGCAATCTTATCTCTTCAATGCACATCGGAATGAATAATTTCTTGTCTGTATTGCAATGCAAAACGTGCATAGCTTACATGTTATTCTTCAATGCACAGCGTTTGATCGTGTGTGCAGAGTGCAATGAAATAGCACAAATATTATATTTTCAATCCATATCGATAAAGTGCATTGCAATACAACAAGAGCATAGCAATGATATTCTCCAATACATAACGTTTGATCGTGTGTGCAATGCAATACAACAGCATATATCTCTTCAATGCACAATGAAATGAGTTAGTTATTTATGCATTGCAATGCAACAAGTACTTATTGCAATGAAATAGCACAATTGTTTACTCTTCAATGCATATCGGAATTTGTCCTTCTATGCATTGCAATGCAACAAGCATAGCTTATATGTCATTCTTCATTGCACAACGTTAGATCGTGTGTGCAATGCAATGCAAAAGCAAATATGCACATTGAAATGAGTTAGATCATTTCGATGATAGCTTATGTGTTATTCTTGAATGCAGAGTGTTAGAACGTGTGTGCAATGCAATGCAACAGCAAATATGCACATCGAAATTATTTAGTTCTTGTATTCATTGCAATGCAACAAGTGCATAGCTTTACATGTTATTCTCCAATACACAACGTTTGATCTTGTGTGCAAGTGCTTATGTAATGCAACAACATTGGCAAAGCAATATTCAACAGCAATGTTATCTCTTCAGTGCACATCGGAATGAGTTTGTTCTTGTATGCATTGCAATTCAACAAGTACTTAGTACAATGAAATAGCACAAATGTTATCTCTTCAATGCATATTGAAATGAGTTAGTTCTTGTATTCATTGCAATGCAACAAGTGCTTAGTGCAATTCAACAGTGAACAGTGCAATGAAATAGCACAAGTATTATCTCTTCAATGCATATCTGAAAGTGCATTGCAATGTTATTCTCCAGTACACAAAATTGAACTTCCAATCTCAATGACTCTTTCAGATATTACATCTGGCTGATTACAATTGTCCATGTTTGACTACAGAACATATTTCTGGCCGTAGATTCTATGAACTAGAATTTTCCATACATGCTCATTGACCTGATTTACATCAGTAGTTCAAGAATGACTTTTTGAAAACATTTCTGGCCAAAAGACTTTAAACTTTAACTTTATATGCATACTCATACCCTCCTTCTAATGTGTTAGGCTGAGAGCAGTCCAAATTTGAACTATTGAATACATTTCTGGCAAAAAGAGACCTCGATCTTGAAATTTCTATACATACACTCCTTTTTGGGATTCATTAGCCAGACAGTAATTCAAGTATGACTTTTTGAACATATTTATGGCCAAAGAGTCTTTGAACTTTAATTTTACATACTCATACTTCTGGTGTTTTCTCAGGCTAAGAGTTTGACCTACTATTCATAATCATAGATTCCATCAGAAGTTTCATAAGTAGTTCAAATATGACTTTTTGAACATATTTATGGCAAAAGAGTCATTGAACTTTAACTTTATGTACATATACAGGCCTTTTTGTATTTTACTAGCCAGACAGTAGTCCGTATTTGATCTATTGAACTTATTATGGCCAAAGAGTTGTCGATATTGAAATTTCTATACATACTCATAGATTCCTTCTGATGTTTCATCAATTGTTCAAGAATGACTTTTTGAACATATTTATGGCCTAAGGGTCTTTGAACTTCAACTTTATATACATATTCACACACTCCTTCTGGTTTTATTAGACTGAGAGTAGTCCAAATTCTAGTCCAAATGCATTCAGTGACCTATTGAATGCATTTCTATACAAAGAATCCTCAATATTGAACTTCCTACACATTCTCATAGACTTTTCATGATGTTTCATCAGAAGTTCAGGTATGACTTTTTTAACATATTTATGGCCAAAGAGTCTTTGAACTTTAATTTTATGTACATACTCATGCAGTCCTTCTGATGTTTTATCAGATTGAGAGTAGTCCACATTTGACCTATTGAACACATTTATGGACAAAGAATCCTCAATATTGAACTTTCTATACATACTCATAGAATTCTTATGTTTCATCAATAGTTCAAGTATGACCTTTTGAACATATTTATGGCCAAAGAGTTTTTGAAATTTAATTTTATGTACATATTCATACAATCCTTCTGATGTTTTATCAGACTGAGAGTAGTCCACATTTGATCTATTGAACGCACTTCTGGACAAAGAATTCTTAATATTGAAATTTCTATACATTCTCATAGATTTCTTATGTTTCATCAGTAGTTCAAGTATGACCTTTTGAACATATTTATGGACAAAGAGTCATTGAACTTTAAATTTATGTACATACTCATACTCTCCTTTTGATGTTTCATTAGCCAGACAGTAGTCCACATTTGATCTATTGAACGTATTTCTGGACATAGAATCCTTAAAATTGAGCTTCCTATACATTCTCATAGACTACTTCTGATGTTTCATCAGTAGTTCAACTATGACCCATAGAACTTATTTCTGGTCAAAGGGTCTTTGAACTTTAACTTTATATACATACTCTCCTTTTGATGTTTCATTAGCCAGACAGTAGTCCACATTTGACCTACTGAACGTATTTCTGGACAAAGAATCATCAATATTGAACTTAATACACATTCTCATAGACTTTTTCTGACGTTTCATCAGTAGTTCAAGTATGACTTTGAACATATTTATGACCAAAGAGTCTTTGAACTTTAATTTTATATACTCATACTTCTGGTGTTTTCTCAGGATAAGAGTTTGACCTATTGAAGAGACTGAGAGACATTTGACCTATTGAACGCATTTCTGGACAAAGAATCCTCAGTACTGAACTTTCTATTCTTACTCATAGACATCTGATGTTTCATCAGTAGTTCAAGTATGACCTCTAGAACTTATTTCTGGCTAAAGGGTCTTTGAACTTTAACTTCATGTACATACTCTCCTTTTAATGTTTCATTTGCCAGACATTAGTGCACATTTGACCTATTGAACGTATTTCTGGACAAAGAATCCTCAATATTGAACTTTCTACACATTCTCATAGACTTCTTCTGATGTTTCATCAGTAGTTCCAGTATGACCTCTTGAACTTATTTCTGGCCAAAGGGGTCTTTGAACTTTAACTTCATACACATCATTTCCTTTTGATGTTTCATTAGCCAGACAGTAGTCCGTATTTGAACTATTAAACTTATTTATGGCCAAATAGTTCTCCATCTTGAAATTTCTATACATACTCATAGATTCCATAAGAAGTTTCATCAGTAGTTCAAGTATGACTTTTTGAACATATTTATGGCCAGAGTCATTGAACTTTAACTTTATATACATACTCATACAGGCCTTTTTGTATTTTACTAGCCAGACAGTAGTCCGTATTTGAACTATTGAACTTATTATGGCCAAAGAGTTGTCGATCTTGAAATTTCTATACATACTCATAGATTCCTTCTGATGTTTCATCAGTTGTTCAGGAATGACTTTTTGAACATATTTATGGCCTAAGGGTCTTTGAACTTCATCTTTATATACATATACACTCCTTCTGATGTTTTATTAAACTGAGAGCAGTCGACATTTGACCTATTGAAAGCATTTCTGGACAAAGAGACCTTAATATTGAACTTTTTCTACTCATAGACATCTAATGTTTCATCGGTAGCTCAAGTATGACTTTTTGAACTTATTTATGGCCAAACAGTCTTTGAATTTTAAATTTATGTACATACTCATACTCTCCTTTTGATGTTTCATTAACCATACAGTAGTCCACATTTGACCTATTGAACGTATTTCTGGACAAAGAATCCTCAATATTGAACTTTCTATACATTCTCATAGACTTCTTCTAAAGTTTCATCAGTAGTTCATGTGTGACATCTAGAACTTATTTCTGGCCAAAGGGTCTTTGAACTTTAACTTTATATACATACTCTCCTTTTGATGTTTTATCAGACTGAGAGTAGTCCACATGTGACCTATTGAATACATTTCTGGAAAAAGTATCCTCAATATTGAACTTTCTATGCATACTCATAGATTTTTTCTGATATTTTATAAGTAGCTCAAATATGACCTCTTGAACATTTCTGGCCAAAGGGACTTTGAACTTTAACTTTATATACATACTCTCCTTTTGATGTTTTATCAGACTGAGAGTAGTCCACATGTGACATATTGAACACGATACTGGAAAAAGTATCCTCAATATTGAACTTTCTATACATACTCATAGATTTTTTCTGATGTTTCATCAGTAGCTCAAGTATGACATTTAGAACTTATTTCTGGCCAGAGGGTCTTTGAACTTTAACTTTATATACCTATTCTCCTTTTAATGTTTCATTTGCCAGACAGCAGTCCGCATTTGACCTATTGAACGTATTTCTGGACAAAGAATCTTCAGTATTGAACTTTCTATACATTCTCATGGACTTTTTCTGATGTTTCATCAGTAGTGTTGAGCTGTTTGGCCATAAATCAGACAGAAGTCTATCTTATGACCTCTTGAACTTATTTCTTATGACCTCTAGAACTTATTTCTGTCCAAAGGGTTTTAGAACTTTAACTTTATATACATACTCTTCTTTTAATGTTTCATTAGCCAGACAGTAGTCCACATTTGACCTATTGAACGTATTTCTGGACAAAGAATCCTCAACATTGAACTTTCTACACATTCTCATAGACTTTTTCTGATGTTTCATCAGTAGTTCAACTATAACCCCTAGAACTTATTTCTGGCCAAAGGGTCTTTGAACTTTAACTTTATATACATACTCTTCTTTTAATGTTTCATTAGCCAGACAGTAGTCCACATTTGACCTATTGAACGTATTTCTGGACAAAGAATCCTCAACATTGAACTTTCTACACATTCTCATAGACTTTTTCTGATGTTTCATCAGTAGTTCAACTATAACCCCTAGAACTTATTTCTGGTCAAAGGGTCTTTGAACTTTCATTTTATATACATATACACTCTTTCTGATGTTTTATCAGACTGAGAGTAGTCGGCATTTGACCACTTGAAAGCATTTCTGGACAAAGAATTCTCAGTACTGAACTTTCTATACATGCTCATAGACTTCTGAAGTTTCATCAGTAGTTTAAGTATGAATTCTAGAACTTATTTATGGCCAAAGAGTCTTTGAACTTTAATTTTATGTACATACTCATACATTCCTTCTGATGTTTTATCAGATTGAGAGTAGTCCACATGTGACCTATTGAACGCATTTCTGGAAAAAGTATCTTCAATATTGAACTTTCTATACATACTCATAGATTTTTTCTGTTGTTTCATAAGTAGCTCAAGTATGACCTCTTGAACTTATTTCTGGCCAAAGAGTCTTTGAACTTTAACTTGATATACATACTCTCCTTTTAATGTTTCATTTGCCAGACATTAGTCCACATTTGAACAAATGAGCGTATTTCTGGACAAAGAATCCTCAACATTGAACTTTCTACACATTCTCATAGACTTTCTGATGTTTCATCAGTAGTTCAAGTATGACCTCTTGAACTTATTTCTGGCCAAAGGGGTCTTTGAACTTTAACTTTATATACATAATTTCCTTTTGATGTTTCACTAGCCAGACAGTAGTCCACATTTGACCTAATGAATATATTTCTGGACAAAGAATCCTCAATATTGATATTCAATAAATTCTCATAGACTTCTTCTAAAGTTTCATCAGTAGTTCAAGCATGACTTTTAGAACTTATTTCTGGCCAAAGGGTCTTTGAACTTTAACTTTATATACATACTCTCCTTTTGATGTTTCATTAGCCAGACAGTAGTCCACATTTGACCTATTGAACGTATTTCTGGACAAAGAATCCTCAACATTGAGCTTTCTACACATTCTCATAGACTTTTTCTGATGTTTCATCAGTAGTTCAAGTATGACCTCTTGAACTTATTTCTGGCCAAAGTGGTCTTTGAACTTTAACTTTATATACATAATTTGCTTTTGATGTTTCATTAGCCAGACAGTAGTCCACATTTGATCTATTGAACGTATTTCTGGACTAAGAATCCTCAATACTGAACTTTCTATACATGCTCATAGACTTCTGATGTTTCATCAGTTGTTCAGGAATGATTTTTTGAACATATTTATGGCCTAAGGGTCTTTGAACTTCATCTTTATATACATATACACTCCTTCTGATGTTTTATTAAACTGAGAGCAGTCGACATTTGATCTATTGAACGTATTTCTGGACTAAGAATCCTCAATACTGAACTTTCTATACATACTCATAGACATCTAATGTTTCATCGGTAGCTCAAGTATGACCTCTAGAACTTATTTATGGCCAAAGAGTCTTTGAACTTTAAATTTATGTACATACTCATACTCTCCTTTTGATGTTTCATTAGCCAGCCAGTAGTCCACATTTGTCCTATTGAACGTATTTCTGGACATAGAATCCTCAATATTGAGCTTTCTATACATTCTCATATACTTCTTCTGATGTTTCATCAGTAGTTCAACTATGACCCCTAGAACTTATTTCTGGCCAAAGGGTCTTTGAACTTTATCTTTATATACATACTCTCCTTTTGATGTTTTATCAGACTGAGAGTAGTCCACATGTGACCTATTGAATACATTTCTGGAAAAAGTATCCTCAATATTGAACTTTCTATGCATACTCATAGATTTTTTCTGATATTTTATAAGTAGCTCAAATATGACCTCTTGAACATTTCTGGCCAAAGGGACTTTGAACTTTAACTTTATATACATACTCTCCTTTTGATGTTTTATCAGACTGAGAGTAGTCCACATGTGACATATTGAACACGATACTGGAAAAAGTATCCTCAATATTGAACTTTCTATACATACTCATAGATTTTTTCTGATGTTTCATCAGTAGCTCAAGTATGACATTTAGAACTTATTTCTGGCCAGAGGGTCTTTGAACTTTAACTTTATATACCTATTCTCCTTTTAATGTTTCATTTGCCAGACAGCAGTCCGCATTTGACCTATTGAACGTATTTCTGGACAAAGAATCTTCAGTATTGAACTTTCTATACATTCTCATGGACTTTTTCTGATGTTTCATCAGTAGTGTTGAGCTGTTTGGCCATAAATCAGACAGAAGTCTATCTTATGACCTCTTGAACTTATTTCTTATGACCTCTAGAACTTATTTCTGTCCAAAGGGTTTTAGAACTTTAACTTTATATACATACTCTTCTTTTAATGTTTCATTAGCCAGACAGTAGTCCACATTTGACCTATTGAACGTATTTCTGGACAAAGAATCCTCAACATTGAACTTTCTACACATTCTCATAGACTTTTTCTGATGTTTCATCAGTAGTTCAACTATAACCCCTAGAACTTATTTCTGGCCAAAGGGTCTTTGAACTTTAACTTTATATACATACTCTTCTTTTAATGTTTCATTAGCCAGACAGTAGTCCACATTTGACCTATTGAACGTATTTCTGGACAAAGAATCCTCAACATTGAACTTTCTACACATTCTCATAGACTTTTTCTGATGTTTCATCAGTAGTTCAACTATAACCCCTAGAACTTATTTCTGGTCAAAGGGTCTTTGAACTTTCATTTTATATACATATACACTCTTTCTGATGTTTTATCAGACTGAGAGTAGTCGGCATTTGACCACTTGAAAGCATTTCTGGACAAAGAATTCTCAGTACTGAACTTTCTATACATGCTCATAGACTTCTGAAGTTTCATCAGTAGTTTAAGTATGAATTCTAGAACTTATTTATGGCCAAAGAGTCTTTGAACTTTAATTTTATGTACATACTCATACATTCCTTCTGATGTTTTATCAGATTGAGAGTAGTCCACATGTGACCTATTGAACGCATTTCTGGAAAAAGTATCTTCAATATTGAACTTTCTATACATACTCATAGATTTTTTCTGTTGTTTCATAAGTAGCTCAAGTATGACCTCTTGAACTTATTTCTGGCCAAAGAGTCTTTGAACTTTAACTTGATATACATACTCTCCTTTTAATGTTTCATTTGCCAGACATTAGTCCACATTTGAACAAATGAGCGTATTTCTGGACAAAGAATCCTCAACATTGAACTTTCTACACATTCTCATAGACTTTCTGATGTTTCATCAGTAGTTCAAGTATGACCTCTTGAACTTATTTCTGGCCAAAGGGGTCTTTGAACTTTAACTTTATATACATAATTTCCTTTTGATGTTTCACTAGCCAGACAGTAGTCCACATTTGACCTAATGAATATATTTCTGGACAAAGAATCCTCAATATTGATATTCAATAAATTCTCATAGACTTCTTCTAAAGTTTCATCAGTAGTTCAAGCATGACTTTTAGAACTTATTTCTGGCCAAAGGGTCTTTGAACTTTAACTTTATATACATACTCTCCTTTTGATGTTTCATTAGCCAGACAGTAGTCCACATTTGACCTATTGAACGTATTTCTGGACAAAGAATCCTCAACATTGAGCTTTCTACACATTCTCATAGACTTTTTCTGATGTTTCATCAGTAGTTCAAGTATGACCTCTTGAACTTATTTCTGGCCAAAGTGGTCTTTGAACTTTAACTTTATATACATAATTTGCTTTTGATGTTTCATTAGCCAGACAGTAGTCCACATTTGATCTATTGAACGTATTTCTGGACTAAGAATCCTCAATACTGAACTTTCTATACATGCTCATAGACTTCTGATGTTTCATCAGTTGTTCAGGAATGATTTTTTGAACATATTTATGGCCTAAGGGTCTTTGAACTTCATCTTTATATACATATACACTCCTTCTGATGTTTTATTAAACTGAGAGCAGTCGACATTTGATCTATTGAACGTATTTCTGGACTAAGAATCCTCAATACTGAACTTTCTATACATACTCATAGACATCTAATGTTTCATCGGTAGCTCAAGTATGACCTCTAGAACTTATTTATGGCCAAAGAGTCTTTGAACTTTAAATTTATGTACATACTCATACTCTCCTTTTGATGTTTCATTAGCCAGCCAGTAGTCCACATTTGTCCTATTGAACGTATTTCTGGACATAGAATCCTCAATATTGAGCTTTCTATACATTCTCATATACTTCTTCTGATGTTTCATCAGTAGTTCAACTATGACCCCTAGAACTTATTTCTGGCCAAAGGGTCTTTGAACTTTATCTTTATATACATACTCTCCTTTTGATGTTTTATGAGACTGAGAGTAGTCCACATGTGACCTATTGAACGCATTTCTGGAAAAAGTATCCTCAATATTGAACTTTCTATACATACTCATAGATTTTTTCAGATGTTTTATAATTAGCTAAAGTATGACCTCTTGAACTTATTTCTGGCCAAAGGGGTCTTTGAACTTTCGTTTTATATACATATACACTCCTTCTGATGTTTTATCAGACTGAGAGTAGTCGGCATTTGACCACTTGAAAACATTTCTGTCCAAAGGGTCTTAGAACTTTAACTTTATATACATACTCTCCTTTTGATGTTTCATTAGCCAGACAGTAGTCCACATTTGACCTAATGAATACATTTCTGGACAAAAGAATCCTCAATATTGATATTCTATACATTCTCATAGACTTCTTCTAAAGTTTCATCAGTAGTTCAAGTATGACTTTTAGAACTTATTTCTGGCCTAAGGGTCTTTGAACTTTAACTTTATATACATACTCTCCTTTTGATGTTTCATTATCCAGACAGTAGTCCACATTTGACCTATTGAACGTATTTCTGGACTAAGAATCCTCAATACTGAACTTTCTATACATTCTCATAGACTTTTTCTGATGTTTCATCAGTAGTTCAAGTATGACCTCTTGAACTTATTTCTGGCCAAAGGGGTCTTTGAACTTTAACTTCATACACATAATTTCCTTTTGATGTTTCATTAGACAGACAGTAGTCCACATTTGACCTATTGAACGCATTTCTGGACAAAGAATCCTCAGTACTGAACTTTCTATACACACTCATAGACTTCTGATGTTTCATCAGTGGTTGAAGTATGACCTCTAGAACTTATTTCTGGCCAAAGGGTCTTTGAACTTTAACTTTATGTACATACTCATACTCTCCTTTTGATGTTTTATCAGACTGAGAGTAGTCCACATGTGACCTATTGAACGCATATCTGGAAAAAGTATCCTCAATATTGAGCTTTCTATACATTCTCATAGACTTCTGCTGTTTCATCAGTAGTTCAACTATGACCCCTAGAACTTATTTCTGGCCAAAGGGTCTTTGATCTTTAACTTTATATACATACTCTCCTTTTGATGTTTTATCAGACTGAGAGTAGTCCACATGTGACCTATTGAACGCATATCTGGAAAAAGTATCCTCAATATTGAGCTTTCTATACATTCTCATAGACTTCTGATGTTTCATCAGTAGCTCAAGTATGACCTCTTGAACTTATTTCTGGCCAAAGGGTCTTTGAACTTCAACTTTACATACATACTCTCCTTTTAATGTTTCATTTGCCAGACATTAGTCCACATTTGAACTATTGAGCGTATTTCTGGACAAAGAATCCTCAATATTGAACTTTCTATATATTCTCATAGACTTCTGATGTTTCATCAGTAGTTCAAGTATGACCTCTTGAACTTATTTCTGCCCAAAGGGTTTTAGAACTTTAACTTTATATACATACTCTCCTTATGATGTTTCATTAGCCAGAATGTAGTCCGTATTTGACCTATTGAACTTATTTATGGCCAAAAAGTTCTCGATCTTTACATTTCTATACATACTCATAAACTTCTGATGTTTCATCAGTAGTTCAAGTATGACTTTTTGAACATATTTTTAGACCAAAGAGTCTTTGAACTTTAATTTTATGTACTTACTCATACATTCTTTCTGATTTTTTATTAGACTGAGAGTAGTCCACATGTTTTGAACGTATTTCTGGACAAAGAATCCTCAATATTGAACTTTCTATACATTCTCATAGACTTCTTATGATGTTTCATCAGTAGTTCAAGTACGACCTCTAGAACTCATTTCTGGCAAAAAGGGTCTTTGAACTTTAACTTTATACACATACTCTCCGTTTAATGTTTAATTCGTCAGACAGTAGTCCACGTTTGACCTATTGAATGTATTTCTGGACAAAGAATCTTCAATATTGAACTTTCTATACATTCTCATAGACCTTTTCTGATGTTTCATCAGTAGTTCAAGTATGACCTCTTGAACTTATGTCTGTCCAAAGGGTCTTAGAACTTTAACTTTATATACATACTCTCCTTTTGATGTTTCATTAGCCAGACTGTAGTCCGTATTTGACCTATTGAACTTATGGCCAAATAGTTCTCGATCTTTACATTTCTATACATACTCGTAGACCTTTTCTGATGTTTCATCAGTAGCTCAAGTATGATATCTAGAACTTATTTCTGACCAAAGGGTCTTTGAACTTTAACTTTATATACCTACTCTCCTTTTAATGTTTCATCTGCCAGACAGCAGTCCACATTTGACCTATTGAACTTATTTCTGGACAAAGAATCCTCAATATTGGACTTTCTATACATTCTCATAGACTTTTTCTGATGTTTCATCAGTAGTGTTGAACTGTTTGGCCATAAATCAGACAGAAGTCTATCTTATGACCTCTTGAACTTATTTCTGTCCAAAAAGATTTAGAACTTTAACTTTATATACATAATTTCCTTTTGATGTTTCATTAGCCAGACAGTAGTCCACATTTGACCTAATTAATATATTTCTGGACAAAGAATCCTCAACATTGAACTTTCTACACATTCTCATAGACTTTTTCTTATGTTTCATCAGTAGTTCAACTATGACTTCTAGAACTTATTTATGGCCAAAGAGTCTTTGAACTTTAACTTTATATACATACTCTCCTTTTAATGTTTCATTTGCCAGACATTAGACCACATTTGAACTATTGAGCATATATTTGGACAAAGAATCCTCAATATTGAACTTTCTATATATTCTCATAGACTTTTTCTGATGTTTCGTTAGTAGTTTAAGTATGACCTCTTCAACTTATTTCTGTCCAAAGGGTTTTAGAACTTTAACTTTATGTACATACTCTCCTTATGATGTTTCATTAGCCAGAATGTAGTCCGTATTTGACCTATTGAACTTATGGCCAAAAAGTTCTCGATCTTTACATTTCTATACATACTCATAAACTTCTGATGTTTCATCAGTAGTTCAAGTATGACTTTTTGAACATATTTTTAGACCAAAGAGTCTTTGAACTTTAATTTTATGTACTTATACATTCTTTCTGATTTTTTATTAGACTGAGAGTAGTACACATGTTTTGAACGTATTTCTGGACAAAGAATCCTCAATATTGAACTTTCTATACATTCTCATAGACTTCTTCTGATGTTTCATCAGTAGTTCAAGTATGACCTCTAGAACTTATTTCTGGCCAAAGGGTCTTTGAACTTTAACATTATATACATTCTTTCCTTTTGATGTTTCGTTAGCCAGACAGTAGTCCACATTTGACCTATTGAACGTATTTCTGGACAAAGAATCCTCAATACTGAACTTTCTATACATGCTCATAGACTTCTTCTGATGTTTCATCAGTAGTTCAAGTATGACCTCTAGAACTCATTTCTGGCAAAAAGGGTCTTTGAACTTTAACTTTATATACATACTCTCCGTTTAATGTTTAATTCGTCAGACAGTAGTCCACGTTTGACCTATTGAATGTATTTCTGGACAAAGAATCTTAAATATTGAACGTTCTATACATTCTCATAGACCTTTTCTGATGTTTCATCAGTAGTTCAAGTATGACCTCTTAAACTTATGTCTGTCCAAAGGGTCTTAGAACTTTAACTTTATATACCTACTCTCCTTTTAATGTTTCATCTGCCAGACAGTAGTCCACATTTGACCTATTGAACGTATTTCTGGACAAAGAATCCTCAATATTGAACTTTCTATACATTCTCATAGACTTTTTCTGATGTTTCATCAGTAGTGTTGAACTGTTTGGCCATAAATCAGACAGAAGCCTATCTTATGATCTCTTGAACTTATTTCTTATGACCTCTAGAATTTATTTCTGTCCAAAAAGATTTAGAACTTTAACTTTATATACATACTCTTCTTTTGATGTTTCATTAGCCAGACAGTAGTCCATATTTGACCTATTGAACATATTTCTTGACAAAGAATCCTCAACATTGAACTTTCTACACATTCTCATAGACTTCTTCTGATATTTCATCAGTAGTTCAAGTATGACCTCTAGAACTTATTTCTGGCCAAAGGGTCTTTGAACTATAACTTTATATACATACTCTCCTTTTGATTTTTCATTAGCCAGACAGTAGTCCGTATTAGACCTGATTTATGGCCAAATAGTTCTCGATCTTTTATACATACTCATAGATTCCTCCTGAAGTTTCATCAGTAGTTCAAGTATGACTTTTTGAACATATTTATGGCCAAAAAGTCTTTGAACTATAACTTTATATACATACTCATACACGCCTTTTTGTGTTTTATTAGTCGGAAAGTAGACCGTATTTGATCTATTGAACTTATTTATGGCCAAAGAGTTCTCGGTCTTCAAATTTCTATACATACTCATAGATTCCTTCTAATGTTTCATCAGTAATTCATATATGACTTTTTGAACATATTTATGGCCTAAGACTCTTTAAACTTTAATTTTATGTACATATACATTCCTTCTGATGTTTTATCAGATTGAGAGTAGTCCACATTTGACCTATTGAACACATTTCTGGACAAAGAATCCTAAATATTGAACTTTCTATACATACTCAGAATTCTTATGTTTCATCTGTAGTTCAAGTATGACCTTTTGAACATATTTATGGCCAAAGAGTCTTTGAATTTTTACTTTACATACATACTCTCCTTTTAATGTTTCATTTGCCAAACAGTAGACCACGTTTGACCTATTGAACGTATTTCTGGACAAAGATTCCTCAATATTGAATTTCCTACACATTCTCATAGACTTTTTCTGATGTTTCATCAGTAGTTTAAGTATGACTTTTTGAACATATTTATGGCCAAAAAGTCTTTGAACTTTAATTTTATGTACATATACATTCCTTCTGATATTTTATCAGACTGAGAGTAGTCCACATTGAATGCATTTCTGTACAAAGAATCTGCAATATTGAACTTTCTATACATACTCATAGAAGTCTAATGTTTCATCAGTAGTTCAAGTGACTTTTTGAAAATATTTATGGCCAAAGAGTCTTTGAACTTTAATTTTATATACTTATTCTCACACTTCTGATGTTTTATCAGACTAAGTGTTTGACCTATTCATGAGACTGAGAGACATTTGACCTATTGAACGCATTTTTGGACAAAAAATCCTCAATATTGATCTTTCTATACATACTCATAGATTTCTGATATTTCATCAGTAGTTCAAGTATGACCTCTTGAACTTATTTCTGGCCAGAGGGTCTTTGAACTTTAACTTTATATACATACTCTCCTTTTGATGTTTCATTAGCCAGACAGTAATCCGTATTTGACCTATTGAACTTATTTATGGCCAAATAGTTCTCGATCTATAAATTTCTATAAATACTCATAGAATCTTTCTGAAGTTTCATCAGTAATTCAAGTATGACTTTTTGAACATATTTATGGTCTTTGAACTTCAACTTTATGTACATACTCATACACTTCTTCTGAAGTTTT
Source organism: Coreius guichenoti (assembly GCA_039654105.1). Lineage (NCBI taxonomy): Eukaryota > Metazoa > Chordata > Actinopteri > Cypriniformes > Gobionidae > Coreius > Coreius guichenoti. The sequence continues at coordinate 16,586,711 of CM077184.1, read as the reverse complement.
ATTAGACTGAGAGTGGTCCAAATTTTACCTATTGAATGCATTTCTAGACAAAGAAGACTCATTATTGAACTTTCTACACATTCTCATAGACTTTTTCTGATGTTTCATCAGTAGTTTCAATATGATTTTTTGAACATATTTATGGCCAAAGAGTCTTTGAACTTTAATTTTATGTACATATACATTCCTTCTGATGTTTTATCAGACTGAGAGTAGTCCACATTTGACCTATTGAAAGCATTTCTGGACAAAGAATCCTCAATATTGAACTTTAATAGATAGATTACCATAGATTTCTTCTGATGTTTCATCAGTAGTTCAAGTATGACCTCTTGAACATTTCTGGCCAAATGGTCATTGAACTTAAACTTTATATACATACTCTCCTTTTGATGTTTCATTAGCCAGTAGTCCGTATTGGACCTATTGAGTTAGTTCTCGTGTGCAACACATACCTGCGTTATTTTTCAATGTATAACAGAATAAGTTAGTCATTGTATACAGGCCAGTTAGCACTATAGTCAGTTGTTGTAGGCAATGGAATGCAAAAGCACGCATTGTTGTGTTATCGGAAGGGATAACAAAACCTGCGTGAAGAATGCACAACGTTAAGAAGATGTGTTACATATGTAATCTCTTCAATGCACAACGTAATGAGTCAGTTGTTGTATGTACTTCAATTAAATATAATTAGTAATCTTATAATTGTAATAATATGTGTTATGAGTTAGATCTTCTATGCATTGCAATGAAACAAGTTCATAGCTTATATGTTATTCTTCAATGCACGTGTGCGCAATGCAATGCAACAGCAAAAATTCACATCGAAATGAGTTAGTTCTTGTATTCATTGCAATGCAACAAGTGCATAGCTTACATGTTACTCTCCAATACACAACATTTGATCGTATATGCAAGTGCAATCTGCAATGCAACAACATTGGCAAGCAATGCAACAGCAATGTTATCTCTTCAATGGACATCGGAATGAGTTAGTTCTTCTATACATTGCAATGCAAAAAGCATAGCTTATATGTTATTCTTCCATGCACAGCGTTAGATCGTGTGTGCAATGCAATACAACAGCAATGTTATCTCTTCAATGCACATCGGAAAGCGTTAGTTCTTCTATGCATTGCAAGGCAAAAAGCATAGCTTATATGTTATTCTTCCATGCACAGCGTTAGATCGTGTGTGCATTGCAATGCAAAAGCAAATATGCACATCGAAATGAGTTAGTTCTTGTATTCACTGCAATGCCACAAGTGTATAGCTTATATGTTATTCTTGCATGCACAGTGTTAGAACGTGTGTGCAATGCAATACAACAGCAATGTTATCTCTTCAATGCACATCGGAAAGCGTTAGTTCTTCTATGCATTGCAATGCAACAAGCATAGCTTATATGTTATTCTTCCATGCACAGCGTTAGATCGTGTGTGCATTGCAATGCAAAAGCAAATATGCACATCGAAATGAGTTAGTTCTTGTATTCACTGCAATGCCACAAGTGTATAGCTTATATGTTATTCTTGCATGCACAGTGTTAGAACGTGTGTGCAATGCAATGCAACAGCAATGTTATCTCTTCAATGCAAATTGGAATGAGTTAGTTCTTCTATTCATTGCAATGCAACAAGTGCATAGCTTATATGTTATTCATTCTTCATTGCACAATGTTAGATCGTGCGTGCAATGCACTGCAAAAGCAAATATGCACATTGAAATGAGTTAGATCATTTCGATGATAGCTTATGTGTTATTCTAGTATGCAGAGTGTTAGAACGTGTGTGCAATGCAATGCAAAAGCAATGTTATCTCTTCAATGCACATCAGAATGAGTTAGTTCTTGTATGCATTGCAATGCAACAAGTGCTTAGTGTAATTCAACAGCACAAATGTAATCTCTTCAATGCATATCGGAATGTGCATAGCTTATATGTTGGAACTTAGTACAATGAAATAGCACAAATGTTATCTCTTCAATGCACAGCGTTAGATCGTTTGTGCAATGCAATGCAAAAGCAAATATGCACATCGAAATGAGTTGGTTCTTGTATTCATTGCAATGCAACAAGTGTATAGCTTATATGTTTTTCTTGAATGCACAGCGTTAGAACGTGTGTGCAACAGCAATCTTATCTCTTCAATGCACATCGGAATGAATAATTTCTTGTCTGTATTGCAATGCAAAACGTTCATAGCTTATTCTTCAATGCACAGCGTTTGATCGTGTGTGCAAGTGCAGAGTGCAATGAAATAGCACAAACATTATCTCTTCAATGCTTATCGAAAAGTGCATTGCAATACAACAAGTGCGTAGCAATGATATTCTCCAATACATAACGTTTGATCGTGTGTGCAGTGCAATACAACAGCATAATGCACAATGGAATGAGTTAGTTATTTATGCATTGCAATGCAACAAGTACTTAGTGCAATGAAATGGCACAATTGTTTACTCAAATGCATATCGGAATGAGTTGTTCTTGTATGCATTGCAATGCAACAGTGCATAGATTATATGTAATTCTTCAATACACAACGTTTGATCGTGTTTGCAATGCATTATAAGTAGCATATATCTCTTCAATGCACAACGGAATGAGTTAGTTCTTCTATGCATTGAAATTCAACAAGTGCATAGCATATATGTTATTCTTCAATGCACAGCGTTAGATCGTGTGTGCAATGCAATGCAAAAACAAATATGCACAGCGAAATGAGTTAGTTCTTGTATTCATTGCAATGCAACAAGTGCATAGCTTACATGTTATTCTCCAATACACAAAGTTTGATCGTGTGTGCAAGTGCTTATGCAATGCAACAACACTAGCAAGAAATATGCAACAGCAATGTTATCTTTTCATTACACATCGGAAGTGTATAGCTTATATGTTATTTTTGCATGCACAGTGTTAGAACGTGTGTGCAATGCAATGCAACAGCATTGTTATCTCTTCAATGCACATCGGAATGCGTTAGTTCTTCTATGCATTGCAATGCAAAAAGCATAGCTTATATGTTATTCTTCCATGCACAGCGTTAGATCGTGTGTGCATTGCAATGCAAAAGCAAATATGCACATCGAAATGAGTTAGTTCTTGTATTCATTGCAATGCCACAAGTGCATAGCTTATGTCATTTTTCATTGCACAACGTTAGATCGTGCGTGCAATGCACTGCAAAAGCAAATATGCGCATTGAAATGAGTTAGAGCATTTCGATGATAGCTTATGTGTTATTCTTGAATGCAGAGTGTTAGAACTTGTGTGCAATGCAATGCAATGCAAAAGCAATGTTATCTCTTCAATGCACATCAGAATGAGTTAGTTCTTGTATGCACTGCAATGCAACAAGTGCTTAGTGTAATTCAACAGCACAAATGTAATCTCTTCAATGCATATCGGAATCTTGTATTCATTGCAATGCAACAAGTACATAGCCTATATGTTATTCTTGAATGCACAGTGTTAGAACGTGTGTGCAACAGCAATCTTATCTCTTCAATGCACATCGGAATGAATAATTTCTTATCTGTATTGCAATGCAAAACGTGCATAGCTTACATGTTATTCTTCAATGCACAGCGTTTGATCGTGTGTGCAAGTGCAGAGTGCAATGAAATAGCACAAATATTATCTCTTCAATGCATATCGATAAAGTGCATTGCAATACAACAAGAGCATAGCAATGATATTTTCCAATACATAACGTTTGATCGTGTGTGCAATGCAATACAACAGAATATATCTCTTCAATGCACAATGAAATGAGTTAGTTATTTATGCATTGCAATGCAACAAGTACTTATTGCAATGAAATAGCACAATTGTTTACTCTTCAATGCATATCGGAATGAGTTGTTCTTGTATGCATTACAATGCAACAGTGCATAGCTTACATGTTATTCTCCAATACACAAAGTTTAATCGTGTGTGCAAGTGCTTAGCAATGCAACAACATTGGCAAGCAATATACAACAGCAATGTTATCTCTTCAATACACATCGGAATGAGTTAGTTCTTCTACGCATTACAATGCAAAAAGCATAGCTTATATGTCATTCTTCATTGCACAACGTTAGATCGTGTGTGCAATGCAATGCAAAAGCAAATATGCACATTGAAATGAGTTAGATCATTTTGATGATAGCTTATATGTTATTCTTGAATGCAGAGTGTTAGAAAGTGTGTGCAATGCAATGCAACAGCAAATATGCACATCGAAATTATTTAGTTCTTGTATTCATTGCAATGCAACAAGTGCATAGCTTTACATGTTATTCTCCAATACACAGCGTTTGATCTTGTGTGCAAGTCTTGTCTGACATACTCTCCTTTTTGAATTTTAACTTTATATACATACTCTCCTTTTGATGTTTTATCAGGCTGAGAGTAGTACACATGTGACCTATTGAATACATTTCTGAAAAAGTATCCTCAATATTGAACTTTCTATACATACTCATAGATTTTTTCTGATGTTATATAAGTAATGCAACAACATTGGCAAGCAATATGCAACAGCAATGTTATCTCTTCAATGCACATCGGAATGAGTTTGTTCTTGTATTCATTACAATGCAACAAGTGCTTAGTGCAATTCAACAGTGAACAGTGCAATGAAATAGCACAAGCATTATCTCTTCAATGCATATCTGAAAGTGCATTGCAATGTTATTCTCCAATACACAAAACTGAACTTCCAATCTCAATGACTCTTTCAGATATTACATCTGGCTAATTACAATTGTCCATGTTTGACTACAGAACATATTTCTGGCCGTAGATTCTATGAACTAGAATTTTCTATACATGCTCATTGACCTGATTTACATCAGTAGTTCAAGAAAGACTTTTTGAAAACATTTCTGGCCAAAAGACTTTAAACCTTAACTTTATATGCATACTCATACCCTCCTTCTAATGTGTTAGACTGAGAGCAGTCCAAATTTGAACTATTGAATATATTTCTGGCAAAAAGAGACCTCGATCTTGAAATTTTTATACATACACTCCTTTTTGGATTTCATTAGCCAGACAGTAATTCAAGTATGACTTTTTGAACATATTTATGGCCAAAGAGTCTTTGAACTTTAATTTTATATACTCATACTTCTGTAAGGTTTTATCAAACTAAGAGTTTGACCTATTGAAGAGACTGAGAGACATTTGATCTATTGAAAGAATCCTCAATATTGAACTTTCTATACATATAGATTTCTTCTGATGTATCATCAGTAGTTCAAGTATGACTTTTTGAACTTATTTATGGCCTAATAGTCTTTGAACTTCAACGTTATATACATACTCATACACTCATGAGGTATTATTAGACTGAGAGTAGTCCAAATTTGACCTATTGAATGCATTTCAAGACAAAGAATCCTCAATATTGAACTTTCTACACATTCTCATAGACTTTTTCTGACGTTTCAGCAGTAGTTCAAGTATGACTTTGAACATATTTATGGCCAAAGAGTCTTTGAACTTTAATTTTATATACTCATACTTCTGGTGTTTTCTCAGGATAAGAGTTTGACCTATTGAAGAGACTGAGAGACATTTGACCTATTGAACATATTTCTGGACAAAGAATCCTCAATATTGAACTTCCTACACATTCTCATAGACTTTTCATGATGTTTCATCAGTAGTTCAGGTATGACTTTTTGAACATATTTATGGCCAAAGAGTCTTTGAACTTTAATTTTATGTACATACTCATGCAGTCCTTCTGATGTTTTATCAGATTGAGAGTAGTCCACATTTGACCTATTGAACACATTTATGGACAAAGAATCCTCAATATTGAACCTTCTATACATACTCATAGAATTCTTATGTTTCATCAGTAGTTCAAGTATGACCTTTTGAACATATTTATGGCCAAAGAGTCTTTGAACTTTAATTTTATGTACATATTCATACAATCATTCTGATGTTTTATCAGACTGAGAGTAGTCCACATTTGATCTATTGAACGCATTTATGAACAAAGAATCCTCAATATTGAACTTTCTATACATACTCATAGAATTCTTATGTTTCATCAGTAGTTCAAGTATGACCTTTTGAACATATTTATGGCCAAAGAGTCTTTGAACTTTAATTTTAAGTACATATTCATACAATCCTTCTGATGTTTTATCAGACTGAGAGTAGTCCACATTTGACCTATTGAACGTATTTCTGGACATAGAATCCTTAAAATTGAACTTACTATACATTCTCATAGACTACTTCTGATGTTTCATCAGTAGTTCAACTATGACCCCTAGAACTTATTACTGGCCAAAGGGTCTTTGAACTTTAACTTTATATACATACTCTCCTTTTGATGTTTCATTAGCAAGACAGTAGTCCACATTTGACCTACTGAACGTATTTCTGGACAAAGAATCCTCAATATTGAACTTACTATACATTCTCATAGACTTCTTCTGATGTTTCATCAGTAGTTCAAGTATGACCTCTAGAACTTATTTCTGGCCAAAGGGTCTTTGAACTTAAACTTTATATACATACTCTCCTTTTGATGTTTCATTAGCCAGACAGTAGTCCACATTTGACCTATTGAACTTATTTCTGGACATAGAATCCTTAAAATTGAACTTACTATACATTCTCATAGACTACTTCTGATGTTTCATCAGTAGTTCAACTATGACCCCTAGAACTTATTTCTGGCCAAAGGGTCTTTGAACTTTAATTTTTTATACATACTCTCCTTTTGATGTTTCATTAGCAAGACAGTAGTCCACATTTGACCTACTGAACGTATTTCTGGACAAAGAATCCTCAATATTGAACTTACTATACATTCTCATAGACTTCTTCTGATGTTTCATCAGTAGTTCAAGTATGACCTCTAGAACTTATTTCTGGCCAAAGGGTCTTTGAACTTTAACTTAATATACATACTCTCCTTTTGATGTTTCATTAGCCAGACAGTAGTCCACATTCGAACTATTGAACGTATTTCTGGACAAAGAATCCTCAATATTGAACTTTCTATAAATTCTCATAGACTTCTGATGTTTCATCAGTAGTGTTGAACTGTTTGGCCATAAATCAGACAGAAGTCTATCTTATGACCTCTTGAACTTATTTCTTATGACCTCTAGAACTTATTTCTGTCCAAAGGGTTTTAGAACTTTAACTTTATATACATACTCTTCTTTTGATGTTTCATTAGCCAGACAGTAGTCCACATTTGACCTATTGAACGTATTTCTGGACAAAGAATCCTCAACATTGAACTTTCTACACATTCTCATAGACTTTTTCTGGTTTCATCAGTAGTTCAACTATAACCCCTAGAACTTATTTCTGGCCAAAGGGTCTCTGAACTTTAACTTTATATACATACTCTTCTTTTGATGTTTCATTAGCCAGACAGTAGTCCACATTTGACATAATTAATATATTTCTGAACAAAGAATCCTCAATACTGAACTTTCTATACATGCTCATAGACTTCTGATGTTTCATCAGTAGTTCAAGTATGACCTCTAGAACTTATTTCTGGCAAAAAGGGTCTTTGAACTTTATCTTAATATACATATTCTCCGTTTAATGTTTAATTCGTCAGGCTGTAGTCCACGTTTGACCTATTGAATGTATTTCTGGACAAAGAATCTTCAATATTGAACTTTCTATACATTCTCATAGACCTTTTCTGATGTTTCATCAGTAGTTCAAGTATGACCTCTTAAACTTATTTCTGGTCAAAGGGTCTTTGAACTTTCATTTTATATACATATACACTCCTTCTGATGTTTTATCAGACTGAGAGTAGTCGGCATTTGACCACTTGAAAGCATTTCTGGACAAAGAATCCTCAGTACTGAACTTTCTATACATGCTCATAGACTTTTGATGTTTCATCAGTAGTTTAAGTATGACTTCAAGAACTTATTTATGGCCAAAGAGTCTTTGAACTTTAATTTTATGTACATACTCATACATTCCTTCTGATGTTTTATCAGATTGAGAGTAGTCCACATGTGACCTATTGATCGCATTTCTGGAAAAAGAATCTTCAATATTGAACTTTCTATACATACTCATAGATTTTTTCTGTTGTTTCATAAGTAGCTCAAGTATGACCTCTTGAACTTATTTCTGGCCAAAGAGTCTTTGAACTTTAACTTTATATACGTACTCTCCTTTTAATGTTTCATTTGCCAGACATTAGTCCACGTTTGAACAATTGAGCGTATTTCTGGACAAAGAATCCTCAACATGGAACTTTCTACACATTCTCATAGAGTTTTTCTGACGTTTCATCAGTAGTTCAAGTATGACCTCTTGAATTTATTTCTGGCCAAAGGGTTCTTTGAACTTTAACTTTATATACATCATTTCCTTTTGATGTTTCATTAGCCAGACAGTAGTCCACATTTCACCTAATGAATATATTTCTGGATAAAGAATCCTCAATATTACTATTCTATACATTCTCATAGACTTCTTCTAAAGTTTCATCAGTAGTTCAAGTATGACCTCTTGAACTTATTTCTGGCCAAAGGGGTCTTTGAACTTTAACTTTATATACATAATTTGCTTTTGATGTTTCATTAGCCAGACAGTAGTCCACATTTGACCTAATTAATATATTTCTGAACAAAGAATCCTCAATACTGAACTTTCTATACATGCTCATAGACTTCTGATGTTTCATCAGTAGTTCAAGTATGACCTCTAGAACTTATTTCTGGCAAAAAGGGTCTTTGAACTTTAACTTAATATACATACTCTCCGTTTAATGTTTCATTCGTCAGGCAGTAGTCCACGTTTGACCTATTGAATGTATTTCTGGACAAAGAATCTTCAATATTGAACTTTCTATACAATCTCATAGACCTTTTCTGATGTTTCATCAGTAGTTCAAGTATGACCTCTTGAGCTTATTTCTGGTCAAAGGGTCTTTGAACTTTCATTTTATATACATATACACTCCTTCTGATGTTTTATCAGACTGAGAGTAGTCGGCATTTGACCACTTGAACGTATTTCTGGACAAAGAATCCTCAACATTGAACTTTCTACACATTCTCATAGACTTCTCATGTTTCATCAGTAGTTTAAGTATGACTTCTAGAACTTATTTATGGCCAAAGAGTCTTTGAACTTTAATTTAATGTACATACTCATACATTCCTTCTGATGTTTTATCAGATTGAGAGTAGTCCATATGTGTCCTATTGTACGCATTTCTGGAAAAAGTATCCTCAATACTGAACTTTCTATATATACTCATAGATTTTTTCTGTTGTTTCATAAGTAGCTCAAGTATGACCTCTTGAACTTATTTCTGTCCAATAGGTCTTAAAACTTTAACTTTATATACATACTCTACTTTTGATGTTTCATTAGCCAGACAGTAGTCCACATCTGACCTAATGAATATATTTCTGGACAAAGAATCCTCAATATTGCACTTTCTATACATTCTCATAGACCTTCTAAAGTTTCATCAGTAGTTCAACTATGACCCCTAGAACTTATTTCTGGCCAAAGGGTCTTTGAACTTTAACTTTATATACATACTCTCCTTTTGATGTTTTATCAGACTGAGAGTAGTTCACATGTGACCTATTGAACGCATTTCTGGAAAAAGTATCCTCAATATTGAACTTTCTATACATACTCATAGATTTTTTCTGATGTTTTATAAGTAGCTTAAGTATGACCTCTTGAACTTATTTCTGGCCAAAGGGTCTTAGAACTTTAACTTTATATACATACTCTCCTTTTGATTTTTCATTAGCAAGACTGTAGTCCGTATTTGACATATTGAACTTATTTATTGCCGAATAGTTCTCGATCTTTACATTTCTATACATACTCATAGACTTCTGATGTTTCATCAGTAGTGTTGAACTGTTTGGCCATAAATCAGACAGAAGTCTATCTTATGACCTCTTGAACTTATTTCTTATGACCTCTAGAGCTTATTTCTGTCCAAAGGGTTTTAGAACTTTAACTTTATATACATACTCTTCTTTTGATGTTTCGTTAGCCAGACAGTAGTCCACATTTGACCTATTGAACGTATTTCTGGACAAAGAATCCTCAACATTGAACTTTCTACACATTCTCATAGACTTTTTCTCATGTTTCATAAGTAGTTCAACTATGACCCCTAGAACTTATTTCTGGCCAAAGGGTCTTTGAACTTTAACTTTATATACATAACTTCCTTTTGATGTTTCATTAGCCAGACAGTAGTCCATGTTTGACCTATTGAATGTATTTCTGGACAAAGAATCCTCAACATTGAACTTTCTACACATTCTCATAGACGTTTTCTTATGTTTCATAAGTAGTTCAACTATGACCCCTAGAACTTATTTCTGGCCAAATGGTCTTTGAACTTTAACTTTATATACATAACTTCCTTTTGATGTTTCATTAGCCAGACAGTAGTCCACGTTTGACCTATTGAATGTATTTCTGGACAAAGAATCTTCAATATTGAACTTTCTATACATTCTCATAGACCTTTTCTGATGTTTCATCAGTAGTTCAAGTATGACCTCTTGAACTTTTTTCTGGTCAAAGGGTCTTTAAACTTTCATTTTATATACACATACACTCCTTCTGATGTTTTATCAGACTGAGAGTAGTCGGCATTTGACCACTTGAAAGCATTTCTGGACAAAGAATCCTCAGTACTGAACTTTCTATACATGCTCATAGACTTATGATGTTTCATCAGTAGTTTAAGTATGACTTCTAGAACTTATTTATGGCCAAAGAGTCTTTGAACTTTAATTTTATGTACATACTCATACATTCCTTCTGATGTTTTATCAGATTGAGAGTAGTCCACATGTGACCTGTTGAACGCATTTCTGGAAAAAGTATCTTCAATATTGAACTTTCTATAAATACTCATAGATTTTTTCTGTTGTTTCCTAAGTAGCTCAAGTATGACCTCTTGAACTTATTTCTGGCCAAAGAGTCTTTGAACTTTAACTTTATATACATACTGTCATTTTAATGTTTCATTTGCCAGACATTAGTCCACATTTGAACAATTGAGCGTATTTCTGGACAAAGAATCCTCAACATTGAACTTTCTACACATTCTCATAGAGTTTTTCTGATGTTTCATCAGTAGTTCAAGTATGACCTCTTGAACTTATTTCTGGCCAAAGGGGTCTTTGAACTTTAACTTTATATACATAATTTGATTTTGATGTTTCATTAGCCAGACAGTAGTCCACATTTGATCTATTGAACGCATTTCTGGACAAAGAATCCTCAATACTGAACTTTCTATACATGCTCATAGACTTCTGATGTTTTATAAGTAGCTTAAGTATGACCTATTGAACTTATTTCTGGCCAAAGGGTCTTAGAACTTTAACTTTATATACATAGTCTCCTTTTGATTTTTCATTAGCCAGACTGTAGTCCGTATTTGACCTATTGAGCATATTTCTGGACAAAGAATCCTCAATATTGAACTTTCTGTATATTCTCATAGACTTTTTCTGATGTTTCATTAGTAGTTCAAGTGTGACATCTTGATCTTATTTCTGTCCAATGGGTTTTAGAACTTTAACTTTATATACATACTCTCCTTTTGATGTTTTATTAGCCAGAATGTAGTCCTTATTTGAACTATTAAACTTATTTATGGCCAAAAAGTTCTCGATCTTTACATTTCTATACATACTCATAGACTTCTGATGTTTCATCAGTAGTTCAAGTATGACTTTTTGAACATATTTTTAGACCAAAGAGTCTTTGAACTTTAATTTTATGTACTTACACATTCTTTCTGATTTTTTATCAGACTGAGAGTAGTCCACATGTGACCTATTGAACGTATTTCTGGACAAAGAATCCTCAATATTGAACTTTCTATACATTCTCATAGACTTCTTCTGATGTTTCATCAGTAGTTCAAGAATGACCTCTAAAACTTATTTCTGGCCAAAGGGTCTTTGAACTTTAACTTTATATACATACTCTCCTTTTAATGTTTCATTAGCCAGACAGTAGTCCACATTTGACCTATTGAACGTATTTCTGGACAAAGAATCCTCAGTACTGAACTTTCTATACACACTCACAGACTTCTGATGTTTCATCAGTGGTTGAACTATTACCTCTAGAACTTATTTCTGGCCAAAGGGTCTTTGAACTTTAACTTTATATACATTCTCTCCTTTTGATGTTTCATTAGCCAGACAGTAGTCCACATTTGACCTATTGAACGTATTTCTGGACAAAGAATCCTCAATAGTGAACTTTCTATACATGCTCATAGACTTCTGATGTTTCATCAGTAGTTCAAGTATGACCTCTAGAACTCATTTCTGGCAAAAAGGGTCTTTGAACTTTAACTTTATATACATACTCTCCGTTTAATGTTTAATTCGTCAGACAGTAGTCCACGTTTGACCTATTGAATGTATTTCTGGACAAAGAATCTTCAATATTGAACTTTCTATACATTCTCATAGACCTTTTCTGATGTTTCATCAGTAGTTCAAGTATGACCTCTTGAACTTATGTATGTCCAAAGGGTCTTTGAACTTTAACTTTATATACCTACTCTCCTTTTAATGTTTCATCTGCCAGACAGCAGTCCACATGTGACATATTGAACACATATCTGGAAAAAGTATCTTCAATATTGAACTTTCTATACATGCTCATAGATTTTTTCTGATGTTTCATCAGTAGCTCAAGTATGATATCTAGAACTTATTTCTGGCCAAAGGGTCTTTGAACTTTAACTTTATATACCTACTCTCATTTTAATGTTTCATCTGCCAGACAGCAGTCCACATTTGACCTATTGAACGTATTTCTGGACAAAGAATCCTCAATATTGAACTTTCTAGACATTCTCATAGACTTTTTCTGATGTTTCATCAGTAGTGTTGAACTGTTTGGCCATAAATCAGACAGAAGTCTATCTTATGACCTCTTGAACTTATTTCTTATGACCTCTAGAACTTATTTCTGTCCAAAGGGATTTAGAACTTTAACTTTATATACATACACTTCTTTTGATGTTTCATTAGCCAGAGAGTAGTCCACATTTGACCTATTGAACGTATTTCTGGACAAAGAATCCTCAACATTGAACTTTCTACACATTCTCATAGACTTTTTCTGATGTTTCATCAGTATGACTTTTTGAAAATATTTATGGCCAAAGAGTCTTTGAACTTTAATTTTATATACATACTCATACACGTCTTTTTGTGTTTTATTAGCCAGAGAGTAGACCGTATTTGATCTATTGAACATTTATGGCCAAAGAGTTCTCGGTCTTCAAATTTCAGTACATACTCATAGATTTCTTCTGATGTTTCATCAGTACTTCCAGTATGACCTCTAGAACTTATTTCTGGCCAAAGGGTCTTTGAACTTTAACTTTATATACATACTCTACTTTTGATGTTTCATTAGCCAGACAGTAGTCTACATCTGACCTATTGAATGCATTTCTGGACAAAGAATCCTCAATATTGAACTTTCTACACATTCTCATAGACTTTTTCTGATGTTTCATCAATAGTTTAAGTATGACTTTTTGAACATATTTATGGCCAAAAAGTCTTTGAACTTTTATGTTATGTACATATACATTCCTTCTGATATTTTATCAGACTGAGAGTAGTCCACATTGAATGCATTTCTGTACAAAGACTCCGCAATATAGAACTTTCTATACATACTCATAGAAGTGTAATGTTCCATCAGTAGTTCAAGTGACTTTTTGAAAATATTTATGGCCAAAGAGTCTTTGAACTTTAATTTTATATACTCATTCTCACACTTCTGATGATTTATCAGACTAAGAGTTGACCTATTGAATGCATTTCTGGACAAAAAATCCTCAATATTGACCTTTCTATACATACTCATAGATTTCTGATATTTCATCAGTAGTTCAAGTATGACCTCTTGAACTTATTTCTGGCCAGAGGGTCTTTGAACTTTAACTTTATATACATACTCTCTTTTTGATGTTTCATTAGCCAGACAGTAATCCGTATTTGACCTATTGAACTTATTTATGGCCAAATAGTTCTCGATCTTTAAATTTCTATAAATACTCATAGAATCTTTCTGAAGTTTCATCAGTAATTCAAGTATGACTTTTTGAACATATTTATGGCCAAAGAGTCTTTGAAATTTAACTTTATATACATACTCATACAGGCCTTTTTGTGTTTTATTAGCCAAACAGTGGTCCGTATTTGATCTATTGAACTTATTATGGCCAAAGAGTTCTCGAGCTTGAAATCTCTATGCATACTCATAGATTTCTTCTGATGTTTCATCAGTAGTTCAAGTATGACTTTTTGAACATATTTATGGCCTAAGGGTCTTTGAACTTCATCTTTATATACATACTCATACACTCCTTCTGAAGTTTTATTAGACTGATAGTCCATATTTGTCATACTGAAAGCATTTCTGGACAAAGAAACGTCAATATTGAAATTTCTATACATACTCATAGACTTCTGATGTTTCATGAGTAGTTCAAGTATGACTTTTTGAACACATTTATGGCCAAGGAGTCTTTGAACTTTAACTTTATATACATACTCTCCTTTTGATGTTTCATTAGCCAGACAGTAGTCCACATTTGACCTATTGAACGTATTTCTGGACAAAGAATCCTAAATATTAAACTTTCTATACACATTAATAGACCTGATATTTCAGCAATAGTTCAAGTATGACCTCTAGAATTTATTTCTGGCCAAAGCGTCTTTAAACTATAATTTTATATATATATATTCTCCTTTTGATGTTTCATTAGCCAGACAGTAGTCTGTATTTGACCTATTGAACTGGTATATGGCCAAAAAGTCTTTAAACTTTAACTTTAGATACATACTCATACACGCCTTTTTGTGTTTTTTGTGTCGGAGAGTAGACCGTATTTGATCTATTGAACTTATTTAGGGCCAAAGAGTTCTCGGTCTTCAAATTTCTATACATACTCATAGATTCCTTCTAATGTTTCATCAGTAATTTAAGTATGACTTTTTGAACATATTTATGGTCTTTGAACTTCAACTTTACATACTCATACACTCCTTCTGAAGTTTTATTAGACTGAGAGTGGTCCAAATTTTACCTATTGAATGCATTTCTAGACAAAGAAGACTCAATATTGAACTTTCTACACATTCTCATAGGCTTTTTCTGATGTTTCATCAGTAGTTCCAATACGATTTTTTGAACATATTTATGGCCAAAGAGTCTTTGAACTTTAATTTTATGTACATATACATTCCTTCTGATGTTTTATCAGACTGAGAGTAGTCCATATTTGGCCTATTGAGAGCATTTATGGACAAAGAATCCTCAATATTGAACTTTAATAGATAGATTTCTTCTGATGTTTCATCAGTACTTCAAGTATGACCTCTTGAACATTTCTGGCCAAATGGTCATTGAACTTTAACTTTATATACATACTCTCCTTTTGATGTTTCATTAGCCAGTAGTCCGTATTTGACCTATTGAGATAGGAGTTAGTTCTCGTGTGCAACACATACCTGCGTTATTCTTCAATGTATAACAGAATTAGTTAGTTATTGTATACAGGCCAGTTAGCACTATAGTCAGTTGTTGTATGCAATGGAATGCAAAAGCACGCATTGTTGTGTTATCGGAAGAGATAACAAAACCTGCGTGAAGAATGCACAACTTTAAGAAGATGTATGTTACATATGTAATCTCTTCAATGCACAACGTAATGAGTCAGTTGTTGTATGTACTTCAATTAAACATAATTAGTATTGTTATAATTGTAATAATGTGTGTTATGAGTTAGTTCTTGTATTCATTGCAATGCAACAAGTGCATAGCTTACATGTTATTCTCCAATACACAACATTTGATCGTATATGCAAGTGCAATAAGCAATGCAACAACATTGGCAAGCAATGCAATAGCAATGTTATCTTTTCAATGCACATCGGAATGAGTTAGTTCTTCTATACATTGCAATCCAACAAGTGCATAGCTTATATGTTATTCTTCAATGCACAGCGTTAGATCGTGTGTGCAATGCAATGCAAAAGCAAATATGCACATCGAAATTAGTTAGTTCTTGTATTCATTGCAACGCAACAACTGCTTAGTGTAACGTAACAGCACAAATATTATCTCCAATGCATATCGTAAAGTGAATTGCTTACATGTTATTCTCAATACACAACGTTTGATCAATACAATATAACAGCATATATCCTTTCAATGCACAACGGAATGAGTTAATTTTATGCATTACATACAACAAGTGCATATCTTACATGTTTGATCGTATGTTTGATCATATGCAATGCAACAACATTGGCAATCAATGCAACAGCAATGTTATCTCTTCAATGGACATCGGAATGAGTTAGTTCTTCTATGTATTGCAATGTAACAAGTGCATAGCATAATTGTTATTCTTCAATGCACAGAGTTAGATCGTGTGTGCAATACAAAAACAAATATGCACAGCGAAATGAGTTAGTTCTTGTATTCATTGCAATACCACAAGTGTATAGTTTATGTTATTCTTGCATGCACAGTGTTAGAACGTGTGTGCAATGCAATGCAAAAGCAATGTTATCTCTTCAATGCACATCAGAATGAGTTAGTTCTTGTATGCATTGCAATGCAACAAGTGCTTAGTGTAATTCAACAGCACAAATGTATCTCTTCAATGCATATCGGAATGTGCATAGCTTATATGTTGGAAATGAGTACAATGAAATAGCACAAATGTTATCTCTTCAATGCACAGCATTAGATCGTTTGTGCAATGCAATGCAAAAGCAAATATGCACATCGAAATGAGTTGGTTCTTGTATTCATTTCAATGCAACAAGTGCATAGCTTATATGTTTTTCTTGAATGCACAGCGTTAGAACGTGTTTGCAACAGCAATCTTATCTCTTCAATGCACATCGGAATTAATAATTTCTTGTCTGTATTGCAATGCAAAGCGTTCATAGCTTACATGTTGTTCTTCAATGCACAGCGTTTGATCGTGTGTGCAAGTGCAGAGTGCAATGAAATAGCACAAATATTATCTTCAATGCATATCGAAAAGTGCATTGCAATACAACAAGTGCGTAGCAATGATATTCTCCAATACATAACGTTTGATCGTGTGTGCAGTGCAATACAACAGCATATATCTCTTCAATGCACAATGGAATGAGTTAGTTATTTATGCATTGCAATGCAACAAGTACTTAGTGCAATGAAATGTTACAATTGTTTACTCCAATGCATATCGGAATGAGTTGTTCTTGTATGCATTGCAATGCAACAGTGCATAGATTATATGTAATTCTTCAATGCAGAGAGTTAGATCGTGTGTGCAATGCAATGCAAAAGCAAATAGATACATCTAAATGAGTTAGTTCTTGTATCCATTGCAGTGCAACAACTGCTTAGTGTAAAGTAACAGCACAAATGTTATCTCTTCAATGCATTGCGTAAAGTGAATAACTTACATGTTATTTTCAATACACAACGTTTGATCGTGTTTGCAATGCATTATAAATAGCATGTATCTCTTCAATGCACAACGGAATGAGTTAGTTCTTCTATGTATTGAAATTCAACAAGCATAGCTTATATGTTATTCTTCAATGCACAGCGTTTGATCGTGTGTGCAAGTGCAGAGTGCAATGAAATAGCACAAATATTATCTTCAATGCATATCGAAAAGTGCATTGAAATTCAACAAGTGCATAGCATATATGTTATTCTTCAATGCACAGCGTTAGATCGTGTGTGCAAGTGCAATGCAAAAACAAATATGCACAGCGAAATGAGTTAGTTCTTGTATTCATTGCAATGCAACAAGTGCATAGCTTACATGTTATTCTCCAATACACAAAGTTTGATCGTGTGTGCAAGTGCTTATGCAATGCAACAACACTAGCAAGAAATATGCAACAGCAATGTTATCTCTTCATTACACATCGGAATGAGTTAGTTCTTCTATGCATTGCAATGTAAGAAGTGTATAGCTTATATGTTATTTTTGCATGCACAGTGTTAGAACGTGTGTGCAATGCAATGCAACAGCATTGTTATCTCTTCAATGCACATCGGAATGCGTTAGTTCTTCTATGCATTGCAATGCAACAAGTATAGCTTATATGTTATTCTTCCATGCACAGCGTTAGATCGTGTGTGCATTGCAATGCAAAAGCAAATATGCACATCGAAATGAGTTAGTTCTTGTATTCATTGCAATGCCACAAGTGTATAGCTTATATGTTATTCTTGCATGCACAGTGTTAGAACGTGTGTGCAATGCAATGAAACAGCAATGTTATCTCTTCAATGCAAATTGGAATGAGTTAGTTATTCTATTCATTGCAATGCAACAAGTGCATAGCTTATGTCATTTTTCATTGCACAACGTTAGATCGTGCGTGCAATGCACTGCAAAAGCAAATATGCGCATTGAAATGAGTTAGAGCATTTCGATGATAGCTTATGTGTTATTCTTGAATGCAGAGTGTTAGAACTTGTGTGCAATGCAATGCAAAAGCAATGTTATCTCTTCAATGCACATCAGAATGAGTTAGTTCTTGTATGCATTGCAATGCAACAAGTGCTTAGTGTAATTCAACAGCACAAATGTAATCTCTTCAATGCATATCGGAATGTGCATAGCTTATATGTTGGAACTTAGTACAATGAAATAGCACAAATGTTATCTCTTCAACGCACAGCGTTAGATCGTTTGTGCAATGCAATGCAAAAGCAAATATGCACATCGAAATGAGTTGGTTCTTGTATTCATTGCAATGCAACAAGTACATAGCTTATATGTTATTCTTGAATGCACAGTGTTAGAACGTGTGTGCAACAGCAATCTTATCTCTTCAATGCACATCGGAATGAATAATTTCTTATCTGTATTGCAATGCAAAACGTGCATAGCTTACATGTTATTCTTCAATGCACAGCGTTTGATCGTGTGTGCAAGTGCAGAGTGCAATGAAATAGCACAAATATTATCTCTTCAATGCATATCGATAAAGTGCATTGCAATACAACAAGAGCATAGCAATGATATTTTCCAATACATAACGTTTGATCGTGTGTGCAATGCAATACAACAGAATATATCTCTTCAATGCACAATGAAATGAGTTAGTTATTTATGCATTGCAATGCAACAAGTACTTATTGCAATGAAATAGCACAATTGTTATCTCTTCAATACACATCGGAATGAGTTAGTTCTTCTACGCATTACAATGCAAAAAGCATAGCTTATATGTCATTCTTCATTGCACAACGTTAGCTCGTGTGTGCAATGCAATGCAAAAGCAAATATGCACATTGAAATGAGTTAGATCATTTTGATGATAGCTTATATGTTATTCTTGAATGCAGAGTGTTAGAACGTGTGTGCAATGCAATGCAACAGCAAATATGCACATCGAAATTATTTAGTTCTTGTATTCATTGCAATGCAACAAAGTGCATAGCTTTACATGTTATTCTCCAATACACAACGTTTGATCTTGTGTGCAAGTCTTGTCTGACATACTCTCCTTTTTGAATTTTAACTTTATATACATACTCTCCTTTTGATGTTTTATCAGACTGAGAGTAGTACACATGTGACCATTGTGATACATTTCTGGAAAAAGTATCCTCAATATTGAACTTTCTATACATACTCATAGATTTTCTCTGATGTTATATAAGTAATGCAACAACATTGGCAAGCAATATGCAACAGCAATGTTATCTCTTCAATGCACATCGGAATGAGTTTGTTCTTGTATTCACTACAATGCAACAAGTGCTTAGTGCAATTCAACAGTGAACAGTGCAATGAAATAGCACAAGCATTATCTCTTCAATGCATATCTGAAAGTGCATTGCAATGTTATTCTCCAATACACAAAACTGAACTTCCAATCTCAATGACTCTTTCAGATATTACATCTGGCTAATTACAATTGTCCATGTTTGACTACAGAACATATTTCTGGCCGTAGATTCTATGAACTAGAATTTTCTATACATGCTCATTGACCTGATTTACATCAGTAGTTCAAGAAAGACTTTTTGAAAACATTTCTGGCCAAAAGACTTTAAACCTTAACTTTATATGCATACTCATACCCTCCTTCTAATGTGTTAGACTGAGAGCAGTCCAAATTTGAACTATTGAATATATTTCTGGCAAAAAGAGACCTCGATCTTGAAATTTTTATACATACACTCCTTTTTGGGTTTCATTAGCCAGACAGTAATTCAAGTATGACTTTTTGAACATATTTATGGCCAAAGAGTCTTTGAACTTTAATTTTATATACTCATACTTCTGTAAGGTTTTATCAAACTAAGAGTTTGACCTATTGAAGAGACTGAGACATTTGACCTATTGAAAGAATCCTCAATATTGAACTTTCTATACATACTCATAGATTTCTTCTGATGTATCATCAGTAGTTCAAGTATGACTTTTTGAACTTATTTATGGCCTAATAGTCTTTGAACTTCAACGTTATATACATACTCATACACTCCTGAGGTATTATTAGACTGAGAGTAGTCCAAATTTGACCTATTGAATGCATTTCTAGACAAAGAATCCTCAATATTGAACTTTCTACACATTCTCATAGACTTTTTCTGACGTTTCAGCAGTAGTTCAAGCATGACTTTGAACATATTTATGGCCAAAGAGTCTTTGAACTTTAATTTTATATACTCATACTTCTGGTGTTTTCTCAGGATAAGAGTTTGACCTATTGAAGAGACTGAGAGACATTTGACCTATTGAACGCATTTCTGGACAAAGAATCCTCAGTACTGAACTTTCTATACTTACTCATAGACGTCTGATGTTTCATCAGTAGTTCAAGTATGACCTCTAGAACTTATTTCTGGCTAAAGGGTCTTTGAACTTTAACTTCATATACATACTCTCCTTTTAATGTTTCATTTGCCAGACATTAGTCCACATTTGACCTATTGAACGTATTTCTGGACAAAGAATCCTCAATATTGAACTTTCTACACTTTCTCATAGACTTTTTCTGACGTTTCATCAGTAGTTCAAGTGACTTTTTGAAAATATTTATGGCCAAAGAGTCTTTGAACTTTAATTTTATATACTCATTCATACTCATACTTCTGATGTTTTCTCAGGCTAAGAGTTTGACCTATTATTCATAATCATAGATTCCATCAGAAGTTTCATCAGTAGTTCAAATATGACTTTTTGAACATATTTATGGCAAAAGAGTCATTGAACTTTAACTTTATGTACATACTCATACATGCCTTTTTGTATTTTACTAGCCAGACAGCATTATAGTATTATTAGTATTAGATCTATTGAACTTTTATGGCCAAAGAGTTGTCGATATTGAACTTCCTACACATTCTCATAGACTTTTCATGATGTTTCATCAGTAGTTCAGGTATGACTTTTTGAACATATTTATGGCCAAAGAGTCTTTGAACTTTAATTTTATGCACATACTCATGCAGTCCTTCTGATGTTTTATCAGATTGAGAGTAGTCCACATTTGACCTATTGAACACATTTATGGACAAAGAATCCTCAATATTGAACCTTCTGTACATACTCATAGAATTCTTATGTTTCATCACTAGTTCAAGTATGACCTTTTGAACATATTTATGGCCAAAGAGTCTTTGAACTTTAATTTTATGTACATATTCATACAATCCTTCTGATGTTTTATCAGACTGAGAGTAGTCCACATTTGATCTATTGAACGCATTTATGAACAAAGAATCCTCAATATTGAACTTTCTATACATACTCATAGAATTCTTATGTTTCATCAGTAGTTCAGGTATGACCTTTTGAACATATTTATGGCCAAAGAGTCTTTGAACTTTAATTTTATGTACATATTCATACAATCCTTCTGATGTTTTATCAGACTAAGAGTAGTCCACATTTGACCTATTGAACGTATTTCTGGACATAGAATCCTTAAAATTGAACTTACTATACATTCTCATAGACTACTTCTGATGTTTCATCAGTAGTTCAACTATGACCCCTAGAACTTATTTCTGGCCAAAGGGTCTTTGAACTTTAACTTTATATACATACTCTCCTTTTGATGTTTCATTAGCAAGACAGTAGTCCACATTTGACCTACTGAACGTATTTCTGGACAAAGAATCCTCAATATTGAACTTACTATACATTCTCATAGACTTCTTCTGATGTTTCATCAGTAGTTCAAGTATGACCTCTAGAACTTATTTCTGGCCAAAGGGTCTTTGAACTTTAACTTTATATACATACTCTCCTTTTGATGTTTCATTAGCCAGACAGTAGTCCACATTTGACCTATTGAACGTATTTCTGGACATAGAATCCTTAAAATTGAACTTACTATACATTCTCATAGACTACTTCTGATGTTTCATCAGTAGTTCAAGTATGACCTCTAGAACTTATTTCTGGCCAAAGGGTCTTTGAACTTTAACTTAATATACATACTCTCCTTTTGATGTTTCATTAGCCAGACAGTAGTCCACATTCGAACTATTGAACGTATTTCTGGACAAAGAATCCTCAATATTGAACTTTCTATACATTCTCATAGACTTCTGATGTTTCATCAGTAGTGTTGAACTGTTTGGCCATAAATCAGACAGAAGTCTATCTTATGACCTCTTGAACTTATTTCTTATGACTTCTAGAACTTATTTCTGTCCAAAAGGTTTTAGAACTTTAACTTTATATACATACTCTTCTTTTGATGATTCATTAGCCAGACAGTAGTCCACATTTGACCTATTGAACGTATTTCTGGACAAAGAATCCTCAACATTGAACTTTCTACACATTCTCATAGACTTTTTCTGGTTTCATCAGTAGTTCAACTATAACCCCTAGAACTTATTTCTGGCCAAAGGGTCTCTGAACTTTAACTTTATATACATACTCTCCTTTTGATGTTTCATTAGCCAGACAGTAGTCCACATTTGACATAATTAATATATTTCTGAACAAAGAATCCTCAATACTGAACTTTCTATACATGCTCACAGACTTCTGATGTTTCATCTGTAGTTCAAGTATGACCTCTAGAACTTATTTCTGGCAAAAAGGGTCTTTGAACTTTATCTTAATATACATATTCTCCGTTTAATGTTTAATTCGTCAGGCAGTAGTCCACGTTTGACCTATTGAATGTATTTCTGGACAAAGAATCTTCAATATTGAACTTTCTATACATTCTCATAGACCTTTTCTGATGTTTCATCAGTAGTTCAAGTTTGACCTCTTGAACTTATTTCTGGTCAAAGGGTCTTTGAACTTTCGTTTTATATACATATACACTCCTTCTGATGTTTTATCAGACTGAGAGTAGTCGGCATTTGACCACTTGAAAGCATTTCTGGACAAAGAATCCTCAGTACTGAACTTTCTATACATGCTCATAGACTTCTGATGTTTCATCAGTAGTTTAAGTATGACTTCTAGAACTTATTTATGGCCAAAGAGTCTTTGAACTTTAATTTTATGTACATACTCATACATTCCTTCTGATGTTTTATCAGATTGAGAGTAGTCCACATGTGACCTATTGAACGCATTTCTGGAAAAAGTATCTTCAATATTGAACTTTCTATACATACTCATAGATTTTTTCTGTTGTTTCATCAGTAGTTCAAGTATGACCTCTTGAACTTATTTCTGGCCAAAGGGTTCTTTGAACTTTAACTTTATATACATCATTTCCTTTTGATGTTTCATTAGCCAGACAGTAGTCCACATTTCACCTAATGAATATATTTCTGGACAAAGAATCCTCAATATTGCTATTCTATACATTCTCATAGACTTTTTCTAAAGTTTCATCAGTAGTTCAAGTATGACCTCTTGAACTTATTTCTGGCCAAAGGGGTCTTTGAACTTTAACTTTATATACATAATTTGCTTTTGATGTTTCATTAGCCAGACAGTAGTCCACATTTGATCTATTGAACGCATTTCTGGACAAAGAATCCTCAATATTGAACTTTCTATACATGCTCATAGACTTCTGATGTTTCATCAGTAGTTCAAGTATGACCTCTAGAACTTATTTCTGGCCAAAGGGTCTTTGAACTTTAACTTTATATACATACTCTCCTTTTGATGTTTTATCAGACTGAGAGTAGTTCACATGTGACCTATTGAACGCATTTCTGGAAAAAGTATGAAACGTATCATATGTCGTGTAATCGCTCAACCAGTGTTTCAACGGCGGAAAGACGTCAATAAAACAGCACAGTCAAGTAGCATTACATTTACCTCAGGCAAGTCATTCAGGGTCCACAGCTGGTTAGTTCACTAGAGAAATGAACTCTTTCGCTAAATATATGCACTATATTAGCCTATATATTTATTATATTCTACTTAATCTGTTAGTAATGTCTTGATTATTTAATATATGTTTGAATAAATCTATCATGAAAATGACAGCCACTGTGTATAAATGATTATATTTCAAAAACGAATTGGAGTAAAAACATAATTTTATAATTAGATTTAGAAGTTAATGCCTCATAGATTCCTTCTGATGTTTCATCAGTTGTTCAGGAATGACTTTTTGAACATATTTATGGCCTAAGGGTCTTTGAACTTCATTTTTATATACATATACACTCCTTCTGATGTTTTATTAAACTGAGAGCAGTCGACATTTGACCTATTGAAAGCATTTCTGGACAAAGAAACCTTAATATTGAACTTTTTCTACTCATAGACATCTAATGTTTCATCGGTAGCTCAAGTATGACTTTTTGAACTTATTTATGGCCAAAGAGTCTTTGAACTTTAAATTTATGTACTTACTCATACTCTCCTTTTGATGTTTCATTAACCATACAGTAGTCCACATTTGACCTATTGAACGTATTTCTGGACAAAGAATCCTCAATATTGAACTTTCTATACAATCTCATAGACCTTCTAAAGTTTCATCAGTAGTTCATGTATGACTTCTAGAACTTATTTCTGGACAAATGGTCTTTGAACTTTAACTTTATATACATACTCTCCTTTTGATGTTTCATTAGCCAGACAGTAGTCCACATTTGACCTATTGAACGTATTTCTGGACATAGAATCCTCAATATTGAGCTTTCTATACATTCTCATAGACTTCTTCTGATGTTTCATCAGAAGTTCAACTATTACCCCTAGAACTTATTTCTGGACAAAGGGTTTTTGAATTTTAACTTTATATACATACTCTCCTTTTGATGTTTTATCAGACTGAGAGTAGTCCACATGTGACCTATTGAATACATTTCTGGAAAAAGTATCTTCAATATTGAACTTTCTATACATACTCATAGATTTTTTCTGATGTTTTATAAGTAGCTCAAATATGACCTCTTGAACATTTCTGGCCAAAGGGACTTTGAACTTTAACTTTATATACATACTCTCCTTTTGATGTTTTATCAGACTGAGAGTAGTCCACATGTGACATATTGAACACGTTTCTGGAAAAAGTATCCTCAATATTGAACTTTCTATACATACTCATAAATTTTTTCTGATGTTTCATCAGTAGCTCAAATATGACATTTAGAACTTTTTTCTGGCCAAAGGGTCTTTGAACTTTAACTTTATATACACACTCTCCTTTTGATGTTTCATTAGCCAGACTGTAGTCCACATTTGACCTATTGAACGTATTTCTGGACATAGAATCCTCAATATTGAGCTTTCTATACATTCTCATAGACTTCTTCTGATGTTTCATCAGAAGTTCAACTATGACCCCTAGAACTTATTTCTGGCCAAAGGGTTTTTGAATTTTAACTTTATATACATACTCTCCTTTTGATGTTTTATCAGACTGAGAGTAGTCCACATGTGACCTATTGAATACAGTTCTGGAAAAAGTATCCTCAATATTGAACTTTCTATACATACTCATAGATTTTTTCTGATGTTTTATAAGTAGCTCAAATATGACCTCTTGAACATTTCTGGCCAAAGGGACTTTGAACTTTAACTTTATATACATACTCTCCTTTTGATGTTTTATCAGACTGAGAGTAGTCCACATGTGACATATTGAACACATTTCTGGAAAAAGTATCCTCAATATTGAGCTTTCTATACATACTCATAGATTTTTTCTGATGTTTCATCAGTAGCTCAAATATGACATTTAGAACTTATTTCTGGCCAAAGGGTCTTTGAACTTTAACTTTATATACATAATTTCCTTTTGATGTTTCATTTGCCAGACAGTAGGCCACATTTGACCTATTGAACGTATTTCTGGACAAAGAATCCTCAACATTGAACTCTCTACACATTCTCATAGACTTTTTCTTATGTTTCATCAGTAGTTCAACTATGACCCCTAGAACTTATTTCTGGCCAAAGGGTCTTTGAACTTTAACTTAATATACATACTCTCCGTTTAATGTTTCATTCGTAAGGCAGTAGTCCACGTTTGACCTATTGAATGTATTTCTGGACAAAGAATCTTCAATATTGAACTTTCTATACAATCTCATAGACCTTTTCTGATGTTTCATCAGAAGTTCAAGTATGACCTCTTGAGCTTATTTCTGGTCAAAGGGTCTTTGAACTTTCATTTTATATACATATACACTCCTTCTGATGTTTTATCAGACTGAGAGTAGTCGGCATTTGACCACTTGAACGTATTTCTGGACAAAGAATCCTCAACATTGAACTTTCTACACATTCCCATAGACTTCTCATGTTTCATCAGTAGTTTAAGTATGACTTCTAGAACTTATTTATGGCCAAAGAGTCTTTGAACTTTAATTTAATGTACATACTCATACATTCCTTCTGATGTTTTATCAGATTGAGAGTAGTCCATATGTGTCCTATTGAACGTATTTCTGGACAAAGAATCCTCAATATTGAACTTACTATACATTCTCATAGACTTCTTCTGATGTTTCATCAGTAGTTCAAGTATGACCTCTAGAACTTATTTCTGGCCAAAGGGTCTTTGAACTTTAACTTTATATACATACTCTCCTTTTGATGTTTCATTAGCCAGACAGTAGTCCACATTTGACCTATTGAACGTATTTCTGGACATAGAATCCTTAAAATTGAACTTACTATACATTCTCATAGACTACTTCTGATGTTTCATCAGTAGTTCAACTATGACCCCTAGAACTTATTTCTGGCCAAAGGGTCTTTGAACTTTAACTTTTTATACATACTCTCCTTTTGATGTTTCATTAGCAAGACAGTAGTCCACATTTGACCTACTGAACGTATTTCTGGACAAAGAATCCTCAATATTGAACTTACTATACATTCTCATAGACTTCTTCTGATGTTTCATCAGTAGTTCAAGTATGACCTCTAGAACTTATTTCTGGCCAAAGGGTCTTTGAACTTTAACTTAATATACATACTCTCCTTTTGATGTTTCATTAGCCAGACAGTAGTCCACATTCGAACTATTGAACGTATTTCTGGACAAAGAATCCTCAATATTGAACTTTCTATACATTCTCATAGACTTCTGATGTTTCATCAGTAGTGTTGAACTGTTTGGCCATAAATCAGACAGAAGTCTATCTTATGGCCTCTTGAACTTATTTCTTATGACCTCTAGAACTTATTTCTGTCCAAAAGGTTTTAGAACTTTAACTTTATATACATACTCTTCTTTTGATGTTTCATTAGCCAGACAGTAGTCCACATTTGACCTATTGAACGTATTTCTGGACAAAGAATCCTCAACATTGAACTTTCTACACATTCTCATAGACTTTTTCTGGTTTCATCAGTAGTTCAACTATAACCCCTAGAACTTATTTCTGGCCAAAGGGTCTCTGAACTTTAACTTTATATACATACTCTCCTTTTGATGTTTCATTAGCCAGACAGTAGTCCACATTTGACATAATTAATATATTTCTGAACAAAGAATCTTCAATACTGAACTTTCTATACATGCTCATAGACTTCTGATGTTTCATCTGTAGTTCAAGTATGACCTCTAGAACTTATTTCTGGCAAAAAGGGTCTTTGAACTTTATCTTAATATACATATTCTCCGTTTAATGTTTAATTCGTCAGGCAGTAGTCCACGTTTGACCTATTGAATGTATTTCTGGACAAAGAATCTTCAATATTGAACTTTCTATACATTCTCATAGACCTTTTCTGATGTTTCATCAGTAGTTCAAGTATGACCTCTTGAACTTATTTCTGGCCAAAGTGGTCTTTGAACTTTAACTTTATATACATAATTTGCTTTTGATGTTTCATTAGCCAGACAGTAGTCCACATTTGATCTATTGAACGTATTTCTGGACTAAGAATCCTCAATACTGAACTTTCTATACATGCTCATAGACTTCTGATGTTTCATCAGTTGTTCAGGAATGATTTTTTGAACATATTTATGGCCTAAGGGTCTTTGAACTTCATCTTTATATACATATACACTCCTTCTGATGTTTTATTAAACTGAGAGCAGTCGACATTTGACCTATTGAAAGCATTTCTGGACAAAGAAACCTTAATATTGAACTTTCTATACATACTCATAGACATCTAATGTTTCATCGGTAGCTCAAGTATGACCTCTAGAACTTATTTATGGCCAAAGAGTCTTTGAACTTTAAATTTATGTACATACTCATACTCTCCTTTTGATGTTTCATTAGCCAGCCAGTAGTCCACATTTGTCCTATTGAACGTATTTCTGGACATAGAATCCTCAATATTGAGCTTTCTATACATTCTCATATACTTCTTCTGATGTTTCATCAGTAGTTCAACTATGACCCCTAGAACTTATTTCTGGCCAAAGGGTCTTTGAACTTTATCTTTATATACATACTCTCCTTTTGATGTTTTATGAGACTGAGAGTAGTCCACATGTGACCTATTGAACGCATTTCTGGAAAAAGTATCCTCAATATTGAACTTTCTATACATACTCATAGATTTTTTCAGATGTTTTATAATTAGCTAAAGTATGACCTCTTGAACTTATTTCTGGCCAAAGGGGTCTTTGAACTTTCGTTTTATATACATATACACTCCTTCTGATGTTTTATCAGACTGAGAGTAGTCGGCATTTGACCACTTGAAAACATTTCTGTCCAAAGGGTCTTAGAACTTTAACTTTATATACATACTCTCCTTTTGATGTTTCATTAGCCAGACAGTAGTCCACATTTGACCTAATGAATACATTTCTGGACAAAAGAATCCTCAATATTGATATTCTATACATTCTCATAGACTTCTTCTAAAGTTTCATCAGTAGTTCAAGTATGACTTTTAGAACTTATTTCTGGCCAAAGGGTCTTTGAACTTTAACTTTATATACATACTCTCCTTTTGATGTTTCATTATCCAGACAGTAGTCCACATTTGACCTATTGAACGTATTTCTGGACTAAGAATCCTCAATACTGAACTTTCTATACATTCTCATAGACTTTTTCTGATGTTTCATCAGTAGTTCAAGTATGACCTCTTGAACTTATTTCTGGCCAAAGGGGTCTTTGAACTTTAACTTCATACACATAATTTCCTTTTGATGTTTCATTAGACAGACAGTAGTCCACATTTGACCTATTGAACGCATTTCTGGACAAAGAATCCTCAGTACTGAACTTTCTATACACACTCATAGACTTCTGATGTTTCATCAGTGGTTGAAGTATGACCTCTAGAACTTATTTCTGGCCAAAGGGTCTTTGAACTTTAACTTTATGTACATACTCATACTCTCCTTTTGATGTTTCATTAGCCAGACAGTAGTACACATTTGACCTATTGAACGTATTTCTGGACATAGAATCCTCAATATTGAGCTTTCTATACATTCTCATAGACTTCTGCTGTTTCATCAGTAGTTCAAGTATGACCCCTAGAACTTATTTCTGGCCAAAGGGTCTTTGATCTTTAACTTTATATACATACTCTCCTTTTGATGTTTTATCAGACTGAGAGTAGTCCACATGTGACCTATTGAACGCATATCTGGAAAAAGTATCCTCAATATTGAGCTTTCTATACATTCTCACAGACTTCTGATGTTTCATCAGTAGCTCAAGTATGACCTCTTGAACTTATTTCTGGCCAAAGGGTCTTTGAACTTCAACTTTACATACATACTCTCCTTTTAATGTTTCATTTGCCAGACATTAGTCCACATTTGAACTATTGAGCGTATTTCTGGACAAAGAATCCTCAATATTGAACTTTCTATATATTCTCATAGACTTTTTCTGATGTTTCATTAGTAGTTCAAGTATGACCTCTTGAACTTATTTCTGCCCAAAGGGTTTTAGAACTTTAACTTTATATACATACTCTCCTTATGATGTTTCATTAGCCAGAATGTAGTCCGTATTTGACCTATTGAACTTATTTATGGCCAAAAAGTTCTCGATCTTTACATTTCTATACATACTCATAAACTTCTGATGTTTCATCAGTAGTTCAAGTATGACTTTTTGAACATATTTTTTAGACCAAAGAGTCTTTGAACTTTAATTTTATGTACTTACTCATACATTCTTTCTGATTTTTTATTAGACTGAGAGTAGTCCACATGTTTTGAACGTATTTCTGGACAAAGAATCCTCAATATTGAACTTTCTATACATTCTCATAGACTTCTTATGATGTTTCATCAGTAGTTCAAGTACGACCTCTAGAACTCATTTCTGGCAAAAAGGGTCTTTGAACTTTAACTTTATACACATACTCTCCGTTTAATGTTTAATTCGTCAGACAGTAGTCCACGTTTGACCTATTGAATGTATTTCTGGACAAAGAATCTTCAATATTGAACTTTCTATACATTCTCATAGACCTTTTCTGATGTTTCATCAGTAGTTCAAGTATGACCTCTTGAACTTATGTCTGTCCAAAGGGTCTTAGAACTTTAACTTTATATACATACTCTCCTTTTGATGTTTCATTAGCCAGACTGTAGTCCGTATTTGACCTATTGAACTTATGGCCAAATAGTTCTCGATCTTTACATTTCTATACATACTCGTAGACCTTTTCTGATGTTTCATCAGTAGCTCAAGTATGATATCTAGAACTTATTTCTGACCAAAGGGTCTTTGAACTTTAACTTTATATACCTACTCTCCTTTTAATGTTTCATCTGCCAGACAGCAGTCCACATTTGACCTATTGAACTTATTTCTGGACAAAGAATCCTCAATATTGGACTTTCTATACATTCTCATAGACTTTTTCTGATGTTTCATCAGTAGTGTTGAACTGTTTGGCCATAAATCAGACAGAAGTCTATCTTATGACCTCTTGAACTTATTTCTTATGACCTCTAGAATTTATTTCTGTCCAAAAAGATTTAGAACTTTAACTTTATATACATAATTTCCTTTTGATGTTTCATTAGCCAGACAGTAGTCCACATTTGACCTAATTAATATATTTCTGGACAAAGAATCCTCAACATTGAACTTTCTACACATTCTCATAGACTTTTTCTTATGTTTCATCAGTAGTTCAACTATGACCCCTAGAACATATTTCTGGCCAAAGGGTCTTTGAACTTTAACTTTATATACATAATTTCCTTTTGATGTTTCATTAGCCAGACAGTAGTCCACATTTGACCTAATTAATATATTTCTGAACAAAGAATCCTCAGTACTGAACTTTCTATACATGCTCATAGACCTGATGTTTCATCAGTAGTTTAAGTATGACTTCTAGAACTTATTTATGGCCAAAGAGTCTTTGAACTTTAACTTTATATACATACTCTCCTTTTAATGTTTCATTTGCCAGACATTAGACCACATTTGAACTATTGAGCATATATTTGGACAAAGAATCCTCAATATTGAACTTTCTATATATTCTCATAGACTTTTTCTGATGTTTCGTTAGTAGTTTAAGTATGACCTCTTCAACTTATTTCTGTCCAAAGGGTTTTAGAACTTTAACTTTATGTACATACTCTCCTTATGATGTTTCATTAGCCAGAATGTAGTCCGTATTTGACCTATTGAACTTATGGCCAAAAAGTTCTCGATCTTTACATTTCTATACATACTCATAAACTTCTGATGTTTCATCAGTAGTTCAAGTATGACTTTTTGAAAATATTTTTAGACCAAAGAGTCTTTGAACTTTAATTTTATGTACTTATACATTCTTTCTGATTTTTTATTAGACTGAGAGTAGTACACATGTTTTGAACGTATTTCTGGACAAAGAATCCTCAATATTGAACTTTCTATACATTCTCATAGACTTCTTCTGATGTTTCATCAGTAGTTCAAGTATGACCTCTAGAACTTATTTCTGGCCAAAGGGTCTTTGAACTTTAACATTATATACATTCTCTCCTTTTGATGTTTCATTAGCCAGACAGTAGTCCACATTTGACCTATTGAACGTATTTCTGGACAAAGAATCCTCAATACTGAACTTTCTATACATGCTCATAGACTTCTTCTGATGTTTCATCAGTAGTTCAAGTATGACCTCTAGAACTCATTTCTGGCAAAAAGGGTCTTTGAACTTTAACTTTATATACATACTCTCCGTTTAATGTTTAATTCGTCAGACAGTAGTCCACGTTTGACCTATTGAATGTATTTCTGGACAAAGAATCTTCAATATTGAACGTTCTATACATTCTCATAGACCTTTTCTGATGTTTCATCAGTAGTTCAAGTATGACCTCTTAAACTTATGTCTGTCCAATGGGTCTTAGAACTTTAACTTTATATACCTACTCTCCTTTTAATGTTTCATCTGCCAGACAGTAGTCCACATTTGAGCTATTGAACGTATTTCTGGACAAAGAATCCTCAATATTGAACTTTCTATACATTCTCATAGACTTTTTCTGATGTTTCATCAGTAGTGTTGAACTGTTTGGCCATAAATCAGACAGAAGCCTATCTTATGATCTCTTGAACTTATTTCTTATGACCTCTAGAATTTATTTCTGTCCAAAAAGATTTAGAACTTTAACTTTATATACATACTCTTCTTTTGATGTTTCATTAGCCAGACAGTAGTCCATATTTGACCTATTGAACATATTTCTTGACAAAGAATCCTCAACATTGAACTTTCTACACATTCTCATAGACTTCTTCTGATATTTCATCAGTAGTTCAAGTATGACCTCTAGAACTTATTTCTGGCCAAAGGGTCTTTGAACTATAACTTTATATACATACTCTCCTTTTGATTTTTCATTAGCCAGACAGTAGTCCGTATTAGACCTGATTTATGGCCAAATAGTTCTCGATCTTTTATACATACTCATAGATTCCTCCTGAAGTTTCATCAGTAGTTCAAGTATGACTTTTTGAACATATTTATGGCCAAAAAGTCTTTGAACTATAACTTTATATACATACTCATACACGCCTTTTTGTGTTTTATTAGTCGGAAAGTAGACCGTATTTGATCTATTGAACTTATTTATGGCCAAAGAGTTCTCGGTCTTCAAATTTCTATACATACTCATAGATTCCTTCTAATGTTTCATCAGTAATTCATATATGACTTTTTGAACATATTTATGGCCTAAGACTCTTTAAACTTTAATTTTATGTACATATACATTCCTTCTGATGTTTTATCAGATTGAGAGTAGTCCACATTTGACCTATTGAACACATTTCTGGACAAAGAATCCTAAATATTGAACTTTCTATACATACTCAGAATTCTTATGTTTCATCTGTAGTTCAAGTATGACCTTTTGAACATATTTATGGCCAAAGAGTCTTTGAATTTTTACTTTACATACATACTCTCCTTTTAATGTTTCATTTGCCAAACAGTAGACCACGTTTGACCTATTGAACGTATTTCTGGACAAAGATTCCTCAATATTGAATTTCCTACACATTCTCATAGACTTTTTCTGATGTTTCATCAGTAGTTTAAGTATGACTTTTTGAACATATTTATGGCCAAAAAGTCTTTGAACTTTAATTTTATGTACATATACATTCCTTCTGATATTTTATCAGACTGAGAGTAGTCCACATTGAATGCATTTCTGTACAAAGAATCTGCAATATTGAACTTTCTATACATACTCATAGAAGTCTAATGTTTCATCAGTAGTTCAAGTGACTTTTTGAAAATATTTATGGCCAAAGAGTCTTTGAACTTTAATTTTATATACTTATTCTCACACTTCTGATGTTTTATCAGACTAAGTGTTTGACCTATTCATGAGACTGAGAGACATTTGACCTATTGAACGCATTTTTGGACAAAAAATCCTCAATATTGATCTTTCTATACATACTCATAGATTTCTGATATTTCATCAGTAGTTCAAGTATGACCTCTTGAACTTATTTCTGGCCAGAGGGTCTTTGAACTTTAACTTTATATACATACTCTCCTTTTGATGTTTCATTAGCCAGACAGTAATCCGTATTTGACCTATTGAACTTATTTATGGCCAAATAGTTCTCGATCTATAAATTTCTATAAATACTCATAGAATCTTTCTGAAGTTTCATCAGTAATTCAAGTATGACTTTTTGAACATATTTATGGTCTTTGAACTTCAACTTTATATACATACTCATACACTTCTTCTGAAGTTTTATTAGACTGAGAGTGGTCCAAATTTTACCTATTGAATGCATTTCTAGACAAAGAAGACTCATTATTGAACTTTCTACACATTCTCATAGACTTTTTCTGATGTTTCATCAGTAGTTTCAATATGATTTTTTGAACATATTTATGGCCAAAGAGTCTTTGAACTTTAATTTTATGTACATATACATTCCTTCTGATGTTTTATCAGACTGAGAGTAGTCCACATTTGACCTATTGAAAGCATTTCTGGACAAAGAATCCTCAATATTGAACTTTAATAGATAGATTACCATAGATTTCTTCTGATGTTTCATCAGTAGTTCAAGTATGACCTCTTGAACATTTCTGGCCAAATGGTCATTGAACTTAAACTTTATATACATACTCTCCTTTTGATGTTTCATTAGCCAGTAGTCCGTATTGGACCTATTGAGTTAGTTCTCGTGTGCAACACATACCTGCGTTATTTTTCAATGTATAACAGAATAAGTTAGTCATTGTATACAGGCCAGTTAGCACTATAGTCAGTTGTTGTAGGCAATGGAATGCAAAAGCACGCATTGTTGTGTTATCGGAAGGGATAACAAAACCTGCGTGAAGAATGCACAACGTTAAGAAGATGTGTTACATATGTAATCTCTTCAATGCACAACGTAATGAGTCAGTTGTTGTATGTACTTCAATTAAATATAATTAGTAATCTTATAATTGTAATAATATGTGTTATGAGTTAGATCTTCTATGCATTGCAATGAAACAAGTTCATAGCTTATATGTTATTCTTCAATGCACGTGTGCGCAATGCAATGCAACAGCAAAAATGCACATCGAAATGAGTTAGTTCTTGTATTCATTGCAATGCAACAAGTGCATAGCTTACATGTTACTCTCCAATACACAACATTTGATCGTATATGCAAGTGCAATATGCAATGCAACAACATTGGCAAGCAATGCAACAGCAATGTTATCTCTTCAATGGACATCGGAATGAGTTAGTTCTTCTATGTATTGCAATGTAACAAGTGCATAGCATATTTGTTATTCTTCAATGCACAGCGTTAGATCGTGTGTGCAATGCAAAAACAAATATGCACAGCGAAATGAGCTAGTTCTTGTATTCATTGCAATACCACAAGTGTATAGTTTATTTTATTCTTGCATGCACAGTGTTAGAACGTGGGTGCAATGCACTGCAAAAGCAAATATGCACATTGAAATGAGTTAGATCATTTCGATGATAGCTTATGTGTAATTCTTCAATGCAGAGAGTTAGATCGAGTGTGCAACGCAATGCAAAAGCAAATATATACATATAAATGAGTTAGTTCTTGTATTCATTGCAGTGCAACAACTGCTTTGTGTAAAGTAACAGCACAAATGTTATCTCTTCAATGCATATCGTAAAGTGAATTGCTTACATGTTATTTTCAATACACAACGTTTGATCGTGTTTGCAATGCATTATAACAGCATATATCTCTTCAATGCACAACGGAATGAGTTAGTTCTTCTATGCATTGAAATTCAACAAGTGCATAGCATATATGTTGTTCTTCAATGCACAGCGTTAGATCGTGTGTGCAATGCAATGCAACAGCAAAAATGCACATCGAAATGAGTTAGTTCTTGTATTCATTGCAATGCAACAAGTGCATAGCTTACATGTATTCTCCAATACACAAAGTTTGATAGTGTGTGCAAGTGCTTATGCAATGCAACAACACTGGCAAGCAATATGAAACAGCAATGTTATCTCTTCATTACACATCGGAATGAGTTAGTTCTTCTATGCATTGCAATGTAAGAAGTGTATAGCTTATATGTTATTCTTGCATGCACAGTGTTAGAACGTGTGTGCAATGCAATACAACAGCAATGTTATCTCTTCAATGCACATCGGAAAGCGTTAGTTCTTCTATGCATTGCAAGGCAAAAAGCATAGCTTATATGTTATTCTTCCATGCACAGCGTTAGATCGTGTGTGCATTGCAATGCAAAAGCAAATATGCACATCGAAATGAGTTAGTTCTTGTATTCACTGCAATGCCACAAGTGTATAGCTTATATGTTATTCTTGCATGCACAGTGTTAGAACGTGTGTGCAATGCAATACAACAGCAATGTTATCTCTTCAATGCACATCGGAAAGCGTTAGTTCTTCTATGCATTGCAATGCAACAAGCATAGCTTATATGTTATTCTTCCATGCACAGCGTTAGATCGTGTGTGCATTGCAATGCAAAAGCAAATATGCACATCGAAATGAGTTAGTTCTTGTATTCACTGCAATGCCACAAGTGTATAGCTTATATGTTATTCTTGCATGCACAGTGTTAGAACGTGTGTGCAATGCAATGCAACAGCAATGTTATCTCTTCAATGCAAATTGGAATGAGTTAGTTCTTCTATTCATTGCAATGCAACAAGTGCATAGCTTATGTTATTCATTCTTCATTGCACAATGTTAGATCGTGCGTGCAATGCACTGCAAAAGCAAATATGCACATTGAAATGAGTTAGATCATTTCGATGATAGCTTATGTGTTATTCTAGTATGCAGAGTGTTAGAACGTGTGTGCAATGCAATGCAAAAGCAATGTTATCTCTTCAATGCACATCAGAATGAGTTAGTTCTTGTATGCATTGCAATGCAACAAGTGCTTAGTGTAATTCAACAGCACAAATGTAATCTCTTCAATGCATATCGGAATGTGCATAGCTTATATGTTGGAACTTAGTATAATGAAATAGCACAAATGTTATCTCTTCAATGCACAGCGTTAGATCGTTTGTGCAATGCAATGCAAAAGCAAATATGCACATCGAAATGAGTTGGTTCTTGTATTCATTGCAATGCAACAAGTGTATAGCTTATATGTTTTTCTTGAATGCACAGCGTTAGAACGTGTGTGCAACAGCAATCTTATCTCTTCAATGCACATCGGAATGAATAATTTCTTGTCTGTATTGCAATGCAAAACGTTCATAGCTTATTCTTCAATGCACAGCGTTTGATCGTGTGTGCAAGTGCAGAGTGCAATGAAATAGCACAAACATTATCTCTTCAATGCTTATCGAAAAGTGCATTGCAATACAACAAGTGCGTAGCAATGATATTCTCCAATACATAACGTTTGATCGTGTGTGCAATGCAATACAACAGCATAATGCACAATGGAATGAGTTAGTTATTTATGCATTGCAATGCAACAAGTACTTAGTGCAATGAAATGGCACAATTGTTTACTCAAATGCATATCGGAATGAGTTGTTCTTGTATGCATTGCAATGCAACAGTGCATAGATTATATGTAATTCTTCAATACACAACGTTTGATCGTGTTTGCAATGCATTATAAGTAGCATATATCTCTTCAATGCACAACGGAATGAGTTAGTTCTTCTATGCATTGAAATTCAACAAGTGCATAGCATATATGTTATTCTTCAATGCACAGCGTTAGATCGTGTGTGCAATGCAATGCAAAAACAAATATGCACAGCGAAATGAGTTAGTTCTTGTATTCATTGCAATGCAACAAGTGCATAGTTTACATGTTATTCTCCAATACACAAAGTTTGATCGTGTGTGCAAGTGCTTATGCAATGCAACAACACTAGCAAGAAATATGCAACAGCAATGTTATCTTTTCATTACACATCGGAAGTGTATAGCTTATATGTTATTTTTGCATGCACAGTGTTAGAACGTGTGTGCAATGCA
Organism: Coreius guichenoti; assembly: GCA_039654105.1. Lineage (NCBI taxonomy): Eukaryota > Metazoa > Chordata > Actinopteri > Cypriniformes > Gobionidae > Coreius > Coreius guichenoti. Next base: position 16,548,337 of record CM077184.1, on the reverse strand, counting down.
ATGCAACAGCATTGTTATCTCTTCAATGCACATCGGAATGCGTTAGTTCTTCTATGCATTGCAATGCAAAAAGCATAGCTTATATGTTATTCTTCCATGCACAGCGTTAGATCGTGTGTGCATTGCAATGCAAAAGCAAATATGCACATCGAAATGAGTTAGTTCTTGTATTCATTGCAATGCCACAAGTGCATAGCTTATGTCATTTTTCATTGCACAACGTTAGATCGTGCGTGCAATGCACTGCAAAAGCAAATATGCGCATTGAAATGAGTTAGAGCATTTCGATGATAGCTTATGTGTTATTCTTGAATGCAGAGTGTTAGAACTTGTGTGCAATGCAATGCAAAAGCAATGTTATCTCTTCAATGCACATCAGAATGAGTTAGTTCTTGTATGCATTGCAATGCAACAAGTGCTTAGTGTAATTCAACAGCACAAATGTAATCTCTTCAATGCATATCGGAATCTTGTATTCATTGCAATGCAACAAGTACATAGCCTATATGTTATTCTTGAATGCACAGTGTTAGAACGTGTGTGCAACAGCAATCTTATCTCTTCAATGCACATCGGAATGAATAATTTCTTATCTGTATTGCAATGCAAAACGTGCATAGCTTACATGTTATTCTTCAATGCACAGCGTTTGATCGTGTGTGCAAGTGCAGAGTGCAATGAAATAGCACAAATATTATCTCTTCAATGCATATCGATAAAGTGCATTGCAATACAACAAGAGCATAGCAATGATATTTTCCAATACATAACGTTTGATCGTGTGTGCAATGCAATACAACAGAATATATCTCTTCAATGCACAATGAAATGAGTTAGTTATTTATGCATTGCAATGCAACAAGTACTTATTGCAATGAAATAGCACAATTGTTTACTCTTCAATGCATATCGGAATGAGTTGTTCTTGTATGCATTACAATGCAACAGTGCATAGCTTACATGTTATTCTCCAATACACAAAGTTTAATCGTGTGTGCAAGTGCTTAGCAATGCAACAACATTGGCAAGCAATATACAACAGCAATGTTATCTCTTCAATACACATCGGAATGAGTTAGTTCTTCTACGCATTACAATGCAAAAAGCATAGCTTATATGTCATTCTTCATTGCACAACGTTAGATCGTGTGTGCAATGCAATGCAAAAGCAAATATGCACATTGAAATGAGTTAGATCATTTTGATGATAGCTTATATGTTATTCTTGAATGCAGAGTGTTAGAACGTGTGTGCAGTGCAATGCAATGTAACAGCAAATATGCACATCGAAATTATTTAGTTCTTGTATTCATTGCAATGCAACAAGTGCATAGCTTTACATGTTATTCTCCAATACACAACGTTTGATCTTGTGTGCAAGTCTTGTCTGACATACTCTCCTTTTTGAATTTTAACTTTATATACATACTCTCCTTTTGATGTTTTATCAGACTGAGAGTAGTACACATGTGACCTATTGAATACATTTCTGAAAAAGTATCCTCAATATTGAACTTTCTATACATACTCATAGATTTTTTCTGATGTTATATAAGTAATGCAACAACATTGGCAAGCAATATGCAACAGCAATGTTATCTCTTCAATGCACATCGGAATGAGTTTGTTCTTGTATTCATTACAATGCAACAAGTGCTTAGTGCAATTCAACAGTGAACAGTGCAATGAAATAGCACAAGCATTATCTCTTCAATGCATATCTGAAAGTGCATTGCAATGTTATTCTCCAATACACAAAACTGAACTTCCAATCTCAATGACTCTTTCAGATATTACATCTGGCTAATTACAATTGTCCATGTTTGACTACAGAACATATTTCTGGCCGTAGATTCTATGAACTAGAATTTTCTATACATGCTCATTGACCTGATTTACATCAGTCGTTCAAGAAAGACTTTTTGAAAACATTTCTGGCCAAAAGACTTTAAACCTTAACTTTATATGCATACTCATACCCTCCTTCTAATGTGTTAGACTGAGAGCAGTCCAAATTTGAACTATTGAATATATTTCTGGCAAAAAGAGACCTCGATCTTGAAATTTTTATACATACACTCCTTTTTGGATTTCATTAGCCAGACAGTAATTCAAGTATGACTTTTTGAACATATTTATGGCCAAAGAGTCTTTGAACTTTAATTTTATATACTCATACTTCTGTAAGGTTTTATCAAACTAAGAGTTTGACCTATTGAAGAGACTGAGAGACATTTGATCTATTGAAAGAATCCTCAATATTGAACTTTCTATACATATAGATTTCTTCTGATGTATCATCAGTAGTTCAAGTATGACTTTTTGAACTTATTTATGGCCTAATAGTCTTTGAACTTCAACGTTATATACATACTCATACACTCATGAGGTATTATTACACTGAGAGTAGTCCAAATTTGACCTATTGAATGCATTTCAAGACAAAGAATCCTCAATATTGAACTTTCTACACATTCTCATAGACTTTTTCTGACGTTTCAGCAGTAGTTCAAGTATGACTTTGAACATATTTATGGCCAAAGAGTCTTTGAACTTTAATTTTATATACTCATACTTCTGGTGTTTTCTCAGGATAAGAGTTTGACCTATTGAAGAGACTGAGAGACATTTGACCTATTGAACATATTTCTGGACAAAGAATCCTCAATATTGAACTTCCTACACATTCTCATAGACTTTTCATGATGTTTCATCAGTAGTTCAGGTATGACTTTTTGAACATATTTATGGCCAAAGAGTCTTTGAACTTTAATTTTATGTACATACTCATGCAGTCCTTCTGATGTTTTATCAGATTGAGAGTAGTCCACATTTGACCTATTGAACACATTTATGGACAAAGAATCCTCAATATTGAACCTTCTATACATACTCATAGAATTCTTATGTTTCATCAGTAGTTCAAGTATGACCTTTTGAACATATTTATGGCCAAAGAGTCTTTGAACTTTAATTTTATGTACATATTCATACAATCATTCTGATGTTTTATCAGACTGAGAGTAGTCCACATTTGATCTATTGAACGCATTTATGAACAAAGAATCCTCAATATTGAACTTTCTATACATACTCATAGAATTCTTATGTTTCATCAGTAGTTCAAGTATGACCTTTTGAACATATTTATGGCCAAAGAGTCTTTGAACTTTAATTTTAAGTACATATTCATACAATCCTTCTGATGTTTTATCAGACTGAGAGTAGTCCACATTTGACCTATTGAACGTATTTCTGGACATAGAATCCTTAAAATTGAACTTACTATACATTCTCATAGACTACTTCTGATGTTTCATCAGTAGTTCAACTATGACCCCTAGAACTTATTACTGGCCAAAGGGTCTTTGAACTTTAACTTTATATACATACTCTCCTTTTGATGTTTCATTAGCAAGACAGTAGTCCACATTTGACCTACTGAACGTATTTCTGGACAAAGAATCCTCAATATTGAACTTACTATACATTCTCATAGACTTCTTCTGATGTTTCATCAGTAGTTCAAGTATGACCTCTAGAACTTATTTCTGGCCAAAGGGTCTTTGAACTTAAACTTTATATACATACTCTCCTTTTGATGTTTCATTAGCCAGACAGTAGTCCACATTTGACCTATTGAACTTATTTCTGGACATAGAATCCTTAAAATTGAACTTACTATACATTCTCATAGACTACTTCTGATGTTTCATCAGTAGTTCAACTATGACCCCTAGAACTTATTTCTGGCCAAAGGGTCTTTGAACTTTAATTTTTTATACATACTCTCCTTTTGATGTTTCATTAGCAAGACAGTAGTCCACATTTGACCTACTGAACGTATTTCTGGACAAAGAATCCTCAATATTGAACTTACTATACATTCTCATAGACTTCTTCTGATGTTTCATCAGTAGTTCAAGTATGACCTCTAGAACTTATTTCTGGCCAAAGGGTCTTTGAACTTTAACTTAATATACATACTCTCCTTTTGATGTTTCATTAGCCAGACAGTAGTCCACATTCGAACTATTGAACGTATTTCTGGACAAAGAATCCTCAATATTGAACTTTCTATAAATTCTCATAGACTTCTGATGTTTCATCAGTAGTGTTGAACTGTTTGGCCATAAATCAGACAGAAGTCTATCTTATGACCTCTTGAACTTATTTCTTATGACCTCTAGAACTTATTTCTGTCCAAAGGGTTTTAGAACTTTAACTTTATATACATACTCTTCTTTTGATGTTTCATTAGCCAGACAGTAGTCCACATTTGACCTATTGAACGTATTTCTGGACAAAGAATCCTCAACATTGAACTTTCTACACATTCTCATAGACTTTTTCTGGTTTCATCAGTAGTTCAACTATAACCCCTAGAACTTATTTCTGGCCAAAGGGTCTCTGAACTTTAACTTTATATACATACTCTTCTTTTGATGTTTCATTAGCCAGACAGTAGTCCACATTTGACATAATTAATATATTTCTGAACAAAGAATCCTCAATACTGAACTTTCTATACATGCTCATAGACTTCTGATGTTTCATCAGTAGTTCAAGTATGACCTCTAGAACTTATTTCTGGCAAGAAGGGTCTTTGAACTTTATCTTAATATACATATTCTCCGTTTAATGTTTAATTCGTCAGGCAGTAGTCCACGTTTGACCTATTGAATGTATTTCTGGACAAAGAATCTTCAATATTGAACTTTCTATACATTCTCATAGACCTTTTCTGATGTTTCATCAGTAGTTCAAGTATGACCTCTTAAACTTATTTCTGGTCAAAGGGTCTTTGAACTTTCATTTTATATACATATACACTCCTTCTGATGTTTTATCAGACTGAGAGTAGTCGGCATTTGACCACTTGAAAGCATTTCTGGACAAAGAATCCTCAGTACTGAACTTTCTATACATGCTCATAGACTTTTGATGTTTCATCAGTAGTTTAAGTATGACTTCAAGAACTTATTTATGGCCAAAGAGTCTTTGAACTTTAATTTTATGTACATACTCATACATTCCTTCTGATGTTTTATCAGATTGAGAGTAGTCCACATGTGACCTATTGATCGCATTTCTGGAAAAAGAATCTTCAATATTGAACTTTCTATACATACTCATAGATTTTTTCTGTTGTTTCATAAGTAGCTCAAGTATGACCTCTTGAACTTATTTCTGGCCAAAGAGTCTTTGAACTTTAACTTTATATACGTACTCTCCTTTTAATGTTTCATTTGCCAGACATTAGTCCACGTTTGAACAATTGAGCGTATTTCTGGACAAAGAATCCTCAACATGGAACTTTCTACACATTCTCATAGAGTTTTTCTGATGTTTCATCAGTAGTTCAAGTATGACCTCTTGAACTTATTTCTGGCCAAAGGGTTCTTTGAACTTTAACTTTATATACATCATTTCCTTTTGATGTTTCATTAGCCAGACAGTAGTCTACATTTCACCTAATGAATATATTTCTGGATAAAGAATCCTCAATATTACTATTCTATACATTCTCATAGACTTCTTCTAAAGTTTCATCAGTAGTTCAAGTATGACCTCTTGAACTTATTTCTGGCCAAAGGGGTCTTTGAACTTTAACTTTATATACATAATTTGCTTTTGATGTTTCATTAGCCAGACAGTAGTCCACATTTGACCTAATTAATATATTTCTGAACAAAGAATCCTCAATACTGAACTTTCTATACATGCTCATAGACTTCTGATGTTTCATCAGTAGTTCAAGTATGACCTCTAGAACTTATTTCTGGCAAAAAGGGTCTTTGAACTTTAACTTAATATACATACTCTCCGTTTAATGTTTCATTCGTCAGGCAGTAGTCCACGTTTGACCTATTGAATGTATTTCTGGACAAAGAATCTTCAATATTGAACTTTCTATACAATCTCATAGACCTTTTCTGATGTTTCATCAGTAGTTCAACTATGACCCCTAGAACTTATTTCTGGCCAAAGGGTCTTTGAACTTTAATTTTTTATACATACTCTCCTTTTGATGTTTCATTAGCAAGACAGTAGTCCACATTTGACCTACTGAACGTATTTCTGGACAAAGAATCCTCAATATTGAACTTACTATACATTCTCATAGACTTCTTCTGATGTTTCATCAGTAGTTCAAGTATGACCTCTAGAACTTATTTCTGGCCAAAGGGTCTTTGAACTTTAACTTAATATACATACTCTCCTTTTGATGTTTCATTAGCCAGACAGTAGTCCACATTCGAACTATTGAACGTATTTCTGGACAAAGAATCCTCAATATTGAACTTTCTATAAATTCTCATAGACTTCTGATGTTTCATCAGTAGTGTTGAACTGTTTGGCCATAAATCAGACAGAAGTCTATCTTATGACCTCTTGAACTTATTTCTTATGACCTCTAGAACTTATTTCTGTCCAAAGGGTTTTAGAACTTTAACTTTATATACATACTCTTCTTTTGATGTTTCATTAGCCAGACAGTAGTCCACATTTGACCTATTGAACGTATTTCTGGACAAAGAATCCTCAACATTGAACTTTCTACACATTCTCATAGACTTTTTCTGGTTTCATCAGTAGTTCAACTATAACCCCTAGAACTTATTTCTGGCCAAAGGGTCTCTGAACTTTAACTTTATATACATACTCTTCTTTTGATGTTTCATTAGCCAGACAGTAGTCCACATTTGACATAATTAATATATTTCTGAACAAAGAATCCTCAATACTGAACTTTCTATACATGCTCATAGACTTCTGATGTTTCATCAGTAGTTCAAGTATGACCTCTAGAACTTATTTCTGGCAAGAAGGGTCTTTGAACTTTATCTTAATATACATATTCTCCGTTTAATGTTTAATTCGTCAGGCAGTAGTCCACGTTTGACCTATTGAATGTATTTCTGGACAAAGAATCTTCAATATTGAACTTTCTATACATTCTCATAGACCTTTTCTGATGTTTCATCAGTAGTTCAAGTATGACCTCTTAAACTTATTTCTGGTCAAAGGGTCTTTGAACTTTCATTTTATATACATATACACTCCTTCTGATGTTTTATCAGACTGAGAGTAGTCGGCATTTGACCACTTGAAAGCATTTCTGGACAAAGAATCCTCAGTACTGAACTTTCTATACATGCTCATAGACTTTTGATGTTTCATCAGTAGTTTAAGTATGACTTCAAGAACTTATTTATGGCCAAAGAGTCTTTGAACTTTAATTTTATGTACATACTCATACATTCCTTCTGATGTTTTATCAGATTGAGAGTAGTCCACATGTGACCTATTGATCGCATTTCTGGAAAAAGAATCTTCAATATTGAACTTTCTATACATACTCATAGATTTTTTCTGTTGTTTCATAAGTAGCTCAAGTATGACCTCTTGAACTTATTTCTGGCCAAAGAGTCTTTGAACTTTAACTTTATATACGTACTCTCCTTTTAATGTTTCATTTGCCAGACATTAGTCCACGTTTGAACAATTGAGCGTATTTCTGGACAAAGAATCCTCAACATGGAACTTTCTACACATTCTCATAGAGTTTTTCTGATGTTTCATCAGTAGTTCAAGTATGACCTCTTGAACTTATTTCTGGCCAAAGGGTTCTTTGAACTTTGACTTTATATACATCATTTCCTTTTGATGTTTCATTAGCCAGACAGTAGTCTACATTTCACCTAATGAATATATTTCTGGATAAAGAATCCTCAATATTACTATTCTATACATTCTCATAGACTTCTTCTAAAGTTTCATCAGTAGTTCAAGTATGACCTCTTGAACTTATTTCTGGCCAAAGGGGTCTTTGAACTTTAACTTTATATACATAATTTGCTTTTGATGTTTCATTAGCCAGACAGTAGTCCACATTTGACCTAATTAATATATTTCTGAACAAAGAATCCTCAATACTGAACTTTCTATACATGCTCATAGACTTCTGATGTTTCATCAGTAGTTCAAGTATGACCTCTAGAACTTATTTCTGGCAAAAAGGGTCTTTGAACTTTAACTTAATATACATACTCTCCGTTTAATGTTTCATTCGTCAGGCAGTAGTCCACGTTTGACCTATTGAATGTATTTCTGGACAAAGAATCTTCAATATTGAACTTTCTATACAATCTCATAGACCTTTTCTGATGTTTCATCAGTAGTTCAACTATGACCCCTAGAACTTATTTCTGGCCAAAGGGTCTTTGAACTTTAATTTTTTATACATACTCTCCTTTTGATGTTTCATTAGCAAGACAGTAGTCCACATTTGACCTACTGAACGTATTTCTGGACAAAGAATCCTCAATATTGAACTTACTATACATTCTCATAGACTTCTTCTGATGTTTCATCAGTAGTTCAAGTATGACCTCTAGAACTTATTTCTGGCCAAAGGGTCTTTGAACTTTAACTTAATATACATACTCTCCTTTTGATGTTTCATTAGCCAGACAGTAGTCCACATTCGAACTATTGAACGTATTTCTGGACAAAGAATCCTCAATATTGAACTTTCTATAAATTCTCATAGACTTCTGATGTTTCATCAGTAGTGTTGAACTGTTTGGCCATAAATCAGACAGAAGTCTATCTTATGACCTCTTGAACTTATTTCTTATGACCTCTAGAACTTATTTCTGTCCAAAGGGTTTTAGAACTTTAACTTTATATACATACTCTTCTTTTGATGTTTCATTAGCCAGACAGTAGTCCACATTTGACCTATTGAACGTATTTCTGGACAAAGAATCCTCAACATTGAACTTGCTACACATTCTCATAGACTTTTTCTGGTTTCATCAGTAGTTCAACTATAACCCCTAGAACTTATTTCTGGCCAAAGGGTCTCTGAACTTTAACTTTATATACATACTCTTCTTTTGATGTTTCATTAGCCAGACAGTAGTCCACATTTGACATAATTAATATATTTCTGAACAAAGAATCCTCAATACTGAACTTTCTATACATGCTCATAGACTTCTGATGTTTCATCAGTAGTTCAAGTATGACCTCTAGAACTTATTTCTGGCAAAAAGGGTCTTTGAACTTTATCTTAATATACATATTCTCCGTTTAATGTTTAATTCGTCAGGCTGTAGTCCACGTTTGACCTATTGAATGTATTTCTGGACAAAGAATCTTCAATATTGAACTTTCTATACATTCTCATAGACCTTTTCTGATGTTTCATCAGTAGTTCAAGTATGACCTCTTAAACTTATTTCTGGTCAAAGGGTCTTTGAACTTTCATTTTATATACATATACACTCCTTCTGATGTTTTATCAGACTGAGAGTAGTCGGCATTTGACCACTTGAAAGCATTTCTGGACAAAGAATCCTCAGTACTGAACTTTCTATACATGCTCATAGACTTTTGATGTTTCATCAGTAGTTTAAGTATGACTTCAAGAACTTATTTATGGCCAAAGAGTCTTTGAACTTTAATTTTATGTACATACTCATACATTCCTTCTGATGTTTTATCAGATTGAGAGTAGTCCACATGTGACCTATTGATCGCATTTCTGGAAAAAGAATCTTCAATATTGAACTTTCTATACATACTCATAGATTTTTTCTGTTGTTTCATAAGTAGCTCAAGTATGACCTCTTGAACTTATTTCTGGCCAAAGAGTCTTTGAACTTTAACTTTATATACGTACTCTCCTTTTAATGTTTCATTTGCCAGACATTAGTCCACGTTTGAACAATTGAGCGTATTTCTGGACAAAGAATCCTCAACATGGAACTTTCTACACATTCTCATAGAGTTTTTCTGACGTTTCATCAGTAGTTCAAGTATGACCTCTTGAACTTATTTCTGGCCAAAGGGTTCTTTGAACTTTAACTTTATATACATCATTTCCTTTTGATGTTTCATTAGCCAGACAGTAGTCCACATTTCACCTAATGAATATATTTCTGGATAAAGAATCCTCAATATTACTATTCTATACATTCTCATAGACTTCTTCTAAAGTTTCATCAGTAGTTCAAGTATGACCTCTTGAACTTATTTCTGGCCAAAGGGGTCTTTGAACTTTAACTTTATATACATAATTTGCTTTTGATGTTTCATTAGCCAGACAGTAGTCCACATTTGACCTAATTAATATATTTCTGAACAAAGAATCCTCAATACTGAACTTTCTATACATGCTCATAGACTTCTGATGTTTCATCAGTAGTTCAAGTATGACCTCTAGAACTTATTTCTGGCAAAAAGGGTCTTTGAACTTTAACTTAATATACATACTCTCCGTTTAATGTTTCATTCGTCAGGCAGTAGTCCACGTTTGACCTATTGAATGTATTTCTGGACAAAGAATCTTCAATATTGAACTTTCTATACAATCTCATAGACCTTTTCTGATGTTTCATCAGTAGTTCAAGTATGACCTCTTGAGCTTATTTCTGGTCAAAGGGTCTTTGAACTTTCATTTTATATACATATACACTCCTTCTGATGTTTTATCAGACTGAGAGTAGTCGGCATTTGACCACTTGAACGTATTTCTGGACAAAGAATCCTCAACATTGAACTTTCTACACATTCTCATAGACTTCTCATGTTTCATCAGTAGTTTAAGTATGACTTCTAGAACTTATTTATGGCCAAAGAGTCTTTGAACTTTAATTTAATGTACATACTCATACATTCCTTCTGATGTTTTATCAGATTGAGAGTAGTCCATATGTGTCCTATTGTACGCATTTCTGGAAAAAGTATCCTCAATACTGAACTTTCTATATATACTCATAGATTTTTTCTGTTGTTTCATAAGTAGCTCAAGTATGACCTCTTGAACTTATTTCTGTCCAATAGGTCTTAAAACTTTAACTTTATATACATACTCTACTTTTGATGTTTCATTAGCCAGACAGTAGTCCACATCTGACCTAATGAATATATTTCTGGACAAAGAATCCTCAATATTGCACTTTCTATACATTCTCATAGACCTTCTAAAGTTTCATCAGTAGTTCAACTATGACCCCTAGAACTTATTTCTGGCCAAAGGGTCTTTGAACTTTAACTTTATATACATACTCTCCTTTTGATGTTTTATCAGACTGAGAGTAGTTCACATGTGACCTATTGAACGCATTTCTGGAAAAAGTATCCTCAATATTGAACTTTCTATACATACTCATAGATTTTTTCTGATGTTTTATAAGTAGCTTAAGTATGACCTCTTGAACTTATTTCTGGCCAAAGGGTCTTAGAACTTTAACTTTATATACATACTCTCCTTTTGATTTTTCATTAGCAAGACTGTAGTCCGTATTTGACATATTGAACTTATTTATTGCCGAATAGTTCTCGATCTTTACATTTCTATACATACTCATAGACTTCTGATGTTTCATCAGTAGTGTTGAACTGTTTGGCCATAAATCAGACAGAAGTCTATCTTATGACCTCTTGAACTTATTTCTTATGACCTCTAGAGCTTATTTCTGTCCAAAGGGTTTTAGAACTTTAACTTTATATACATACTCTTCTTTTGATGTTTCGTTAGCCAGACAGTAGTCCACATTTGACCTATTGAACGTATTTCTGGACAAAGAATCCTCAACATTGAACTTTCTACACATTCTCATAGACTTTTTCTCATGTTTCATAAGTAGTTCAACTATGACCCCTAGAACTTATTTCTGGCCAAAGGGTCTTTGAACTTTAACTTTATATACATAACTTCCTTTTGATGTTTCATTAGCCAGACAGTAGTCCATGTTTGACCTATTGAATGTATTTCTGGACAAAGAATCCTCAACATTGAACTTTCTACACATTCTCATAGACGTTTTCTTATGTTTCATAAGTAGTTCAACTATGACCCCTAGAACTTATTTCTGGCCAAATGGTCTTTGAACTTTAACTTTATATACATAACTTCCTTTTGATGTTTCATTAGCCAGACAGTAGTCCACGTTTGACCTATTGAATGTATTTCTGGACAAAGAATCTTCAATATTGAACTTTCTATACATTCTCATAGACCTTTTCTGATGTTTCATCAGTAGTTCAAGTATGACCTCTTGAACTTATTTCTGGTCAAAGGGTCTTTAAACTTTCATTTTATATACACATACACTCCTTCTGATGTTTTATCAGACTGAGAGTAGTCGGCATTTGACCACTTGAAAGCATTTCTGGACAAAGAATCCTCAGTACTGAACTTTCTATACATGCTCATAGACTTATGATGTTTCATCAGTAGTTTAAGTATGACTTCTAGAACTTATTTATGGCCAAAGAGTCTTTGAACTTTAATTTTATGTACATACTCATACATTCCTTCTGATGTTTTATCAGATTGAGAGTAGTCCACATGTGACCTGTTGAACGCATTTCTGGAAAAAGTATCTTCAATATTGAACTTTCTATACATACTCATAGATTTTTTCTGTTGTTTCCTAAGTAGCTCAAGTATGACCTCTTGAACTTATTTCTGGCCAAAGAGTCTTTGAACTTTAACTTTATATACATACTGTCATTTTAATGTTTCATTTGCCAGACATTAGTCCACATTTGAACAATTGAGCGTATTTCTGGACAAAGAATCCTCAACATTGAACTTTCTACACATTCTCATAGAGTTTTTCTGATGTTTCATCAGTAGTTCAAGTATGACCTCTTGAACTTATTTCTGGCCAAAGGGGTCTTTGAACTTTAACTTTATATACATAATTTGATTTTGATGTTTCATTAGCCAGACAGTAGTCCACATTTGATCTATTGAACGCATTTCTGGACAAAGAATCCTCAATACTGAACTTTCTATACATGCTCATAGACTTCTGATGTTTTATAAGTAGCTTAAGTATGACCTATTGAACTTATTTCTGGCCAAAGGGTCTTAGAACTTTAACTTTATATACATAGTCTCCTTTTGATTTTTCATTAGCCAGACTGTAGTCCGTATTTGACCTATTGAGCATATTTCTGGACAAAGAATCCTCAATATTGAACTTTCTGTATATTCTCATAGACTTTTTCTGATGTTTCATTAGTAGTTCAAGTGTGACATCTTGATCTTATTTCTGTCCAATGGGTTTTAGAACTTTAACTTTATATACATACTCTCCTTTTGATGTTTTATTAGCCAGAATGTAGTCCTTATTTGACCTATTAAACTTATTTATGGCCAAAAAGTTCTCGATCTTTACATTTCTATACATACTCATAGACTTCTGATGTTTCATCAGTAGTTCAAGTATGACTTTTTGAACATATTTTTAGACCAAAGAGTCTTTGAACTTTAATTTTATGTACTTACACATTCTTTCTGATTTTTTATCAGACTGAGAGTAGTCCACATGTGACCTATTGAACGTATTTCTGGACAAAGAATCCTCAATATTGAACTTTCTATACATTCTCATAGACTTCTTCTGATGTTTCATCAGTAGTTCAAGAATGACCTCTAAAACTTATTTCTGGCCAAAGGGTCTTTGAACTTTAACTTTATATACATACTCTCCTTTTAATGTTTCATTAGCCAGACAGTAGTCCACATTTGACCTATTGAACGTATTTCTGGACAAAGAATCCTCAGTACTGAACTTTCTATACACACTCACAGACTTCTGATGTTTCATCAGTGGTTGAACTATGACCTCTAGAACTTATTTCTGGCCAAAGGGTCTTTGAACTTTAACTTTATATACATTCTCTCCTTTTGATGTTTCATTAGCCAGACAGTAGTCCACATTTGACCTATTGAACGTATTTCTGGACAAAGAATCCTCAATAGTGAACTTTCTATACATGCTCATAGACTTCTGATGTTTCATCAGTAGTTCAAGTATGACCTCTAGAACTCATTTCTGGCAAAAAGGGTCTTTGAACTTTAACTTTATATACATACTCTCCGTTTAATGTTTAATTCGTCAGACAGTAGTCCACGTTTGACCTATTGAATGTATTTCTGGACAAAGAATCTTCAATATTGAACTTTCTATACATTCTCATAGACCTTTTCTGATGTTTCATCAGTAGTTCAAGTATGACCTCTTGAACTTATGTATGTCCAAAGGGTCTTTGAACTTTAACTTTATATACCTACTCTCCTTTTAATGTTTCATCTGCCAGACAGCAGTCCACATGTGACATATTGAACACATATCTGGAAAAAGTATCTTCAATATTGAACTTTCTATACATGCTCATAGATTTTTTCTGATGTTTCATCAGTAGCTCAAGTATGATATCTAGAACTTATTTCTGGCCAAAGGGTCTTTGAACTTTAACTTTATATACCTACTCTCATTTTAATGTTTCATCTGCCAGACAGCAGTCCACATTTGACCTATTGAACGTATTTCTGGACAAAGAATCCTCAATATTGAACTTTCTAGACATTCTCATAGACTTTTTCTGATGTTTCATCAGTAGTGTTGAACTGTTTGGCCATAAATCAGACAGAAGTCTATCTTATGACCTCTTGAACTTATTTCTTATGACCTCTAGAACTTATTTCTGTCCAAAGGGATTTAGAACTTTAACTTTATATACATACACTTCTTTTGATGTTTCATTAGCCAGAGAGTAGTCCACATTTGACCTATTGAACGTATTTCTGGACAAAGAATCCTCAACATTGAACTTTCTACACATTCTCATAGACTTTTTCTGATGTTTCATCAGTATGACTTTTTGAAAATATTTATGGCCAAAGAGTCTTTGAACTTTAATTTTATATACATACTCATACACGTCTTTTTGTGTTTTATTAGCCAGAGAGTAGACCGTATTTGATCTATTGAACATTTATGGCCAAAGAGTTCTCGGTCTTCAAATTTCAGTACATACTCATAGATTTCTTCTGATGTTTCATCAGTACTTCCAGTATGACCTCTAGAACTTATTTCTGGCCAAAGGGTCTTTGAACTTTAACTTTATATACATACTCTACTTTTGATGTTTCATTAGCCAGACAGTAGTCTACATCTGACCTATTGAATGCATTTCTGGACAAAGAATCCTCAATATTGAACTTTCTACACATTCTCATAGACTTTTTCTGATGTTTCATCAATAGTTTAAGTATGACTTTTTGAACATATTTATGGCCAAAAAGTCTTTGAACTTTTATTTTATGTACATATACATTCCTTCTGATATTTTATCAGACTGAGAGTAGTCCACATTGAATGCATTTCTGTACAAAGACTCCGCAATATAGAACTTTCTATACATACTCATAGAAGTGTAATGTTCCATCAGTAGTTCAAGTGACTTTTTGAAAATATTTATGGCCAAAGAGTCTTTGAACTTTAATTTTATATACTCATTCTCACACTTCTGATGATTTATCAGACTAAGAGTTGACCTATTGAATGCATTTCTGGACAAAAAATCCTCAATATTGACCTTTCTATACATACTCATAGATTTCTGATATTTCATCAGTAGTTCAAGTATGACCTCTTGAACTTATTTCTGGCCAGAGGGTCTTTGAACTTTAACTTCTCAACTTCTCATTCTCATACTTCTACATACTCTCTTTTTGATGTTTCATTAGCCAGACAGTAATCCGTATTTGACCTATTGAACTTATTTATGGCCAAATAGTTCTCGATCTTTAAATTTCTATAAATACTCATAGAATCTTTCTGAAGTTTCATCAGTAATTCAAGTATGACTTTTTGAACATATTTATGGCCAAAGAGTCTTTGAAATTTAACTTTATATACGTACTCATACAGGCCTTTTTGTGTTTTATTAGCCAAACAGTGGTCCGTATTTGATCTATTGAACTTATTATGGCCAAAGAGTTCTCGAGCTTGAAATCTCTATGCATACTCATAGATTTCTTCTGATGTTTCATCAGTAGTTCAAGTATGACTTTTTGAACATATTTATGGCCTAAGGGTCTTTGAACTTCATCTTTATATACATACTCATACACTCCTTCTGAAGTTTTATTAGACTGATAGTCCATATTTGTCATACTGAAAGCATTTCTGGACAAAGAAACGTCAATATTGAAATTTCTATACATACTCATAGACTTCTGATGTTTCATGAGTAGTTCAAGTATGACTTTTTGAACACATTTATGGCCAAGGAGTCTTTGAACTTTAACTTTATATACATACTCTCCTTTTGATGTTTCATTAGCCAGACAGTAGTCCACATTTGACCTATTGAACGTATTTCTGGACAAAGAATCCTAAATATTAAACTTTCTATACACATTAATAGACCTGATATTTCAGCAATAGTTCAAGTATGACCTCTAGAATTTATTTCTGGCCAAAGCGTCTTTAAACTATAATTTTATATATATATATTCTCCTTTTGATGTTTCATTAGCCAGACAGTAGTCTGTATTTGACCTATTGAACTGGTATATGGCCAAAAAGTCTTTAAACTTTAACTTTAGATACATACTCATACACGCCTTTTTGTGTTTTTTGTGTCGGAGAGTAGACCGTATTTGATCTATTGAACTTATTTAGGGCCAAAGAGTTCTCGGTCTTCAAATTTCTATACATACTCATAGATTCCTTCTAATGTTTCATCAGTAATTTAAGTATGACTTTTTGAACATATTTATGGTCTTTGAACTTCAACTTTACATACTCATACACTCCTTCTGAAGTTTTATTAGACTGAGAGTGGTCCAAATTTTACCTATTGAATGCATTTCTAGACAAAGAAGACTCAATATTGAACTTTCTACACATTCTCATAGGCTTTTTCTGATGTTTCATCAGTAGGTCCAATACGATTTTTTGAACATATTTATGGCCAAAGAGTCTTTGAACTTTAATTTTATGTACATATACATTCCTTCTGATGTTTTATCAGACTGAGAGTAGTCCATATTTGGCCTATTGAGAGCATTTATGGACAAAGAATCCTCAATATTGAACTTTAATAGATAGATTTCTTCTGATGTTTCATCAGTACTTCAAGTATGACCTCTTGAACATTTCTGGCCAAATGGTCATTGAACTTTAACTTTATATACATACTCTCCTTTTGATGTTTCATTAGCCAGTAGTCCGTATTTGACCTATTGAGATAGGAGTTAGTTCTCGTGTGCAACACATACCTGCGTTATTCTTCAATGTATAACAGAATTAGTTAGTTATTGTATACAGGCCAGTTAGCACTATAGTCAGTTGTTGTATGCAATGGAATGCAAAAGCACGCATTGTTGTGTTATCGGAAGAGATAACAAAACCTGCGTGAAGAATGCACAACTTTAAGAAGATGTATGTTACATATGTAATCTCTTCAATGCACAACGTAATGAGTCAGTTGTTGTATGTACTTCAATTAAACATAATTAGTATTGTTATAATTGTAATAATGTGTGTTATGAGTTAGTTCTTGTATTCATTGCAATGCAACAAGTGCATAGCTTACATGTTATTCTCCAATACACAACATTTGATCGTATATGCAAGTGCAATAAGCAATGCAACAACATTGGCAAGCAATGCTATCTTTTCAATGCACATCGGAATGAGTTAGTTCTTCTATACATTGCAATCCAACAAGTGCATAGCTTATATGTTATTCTTCAATGCACAGCGTTAGATCGTGTGTGCAATGCAATGCAAAAGCAAATATGCACATCGAAATTAGTTAGTTCTTGTATTCATTGCAACGCAACAACTGCTTAGTGTAACGTAACAGCACAAATATTATCTCCAATGCATATCGTAAAGTGAATTGCTTACATGTTATTCTCAATACACAACGTTTGATCAATACAATATAACAGCATATATCCTTTCAATGCACAACGGAATGAGTTAATTTTATGCATTACATACAACAAGTGCATATCTTACATGTTTGATCGTATGTTTGATCATATGCAATGCAACAACATTGGCAATCAATGCAACAGCAATGTTATCTCTTCAATGGACATCGGAATGAGTTAGTTCTTCTATGTATTGCAATGTAACAAGTGCATAGCATAATTGTTATTCTTCAATGCACAGAGTTAGATCGTGTGTGCAATACAAAAACAAATATGCACAGCGAAATGAGTTAGTTCTTGTATTCATTGCAATACCACAAGTGTATAGTTTATGTTATTCTTGCATGCACAGTGTTAGAACGTGTGTGCAATGCAATGCAAAAGCAATGTTATCTCTTCAATGCACATCAGAATGAGTTAGTTCTTGTATGCATTGCAATGCAACAAGTGCTTAGTGTAATTCAACAGCACAAATGTATCTCTTCAATGCATATCGGAATGTGCATAGCTTATATGTTGGAAATGAGTACAATGAAATAGCACAAATGTTATCTCTTCAATGCACAGCATTAGATCGTTTGTGCAATGCAATGCAAAAGCAAATATGCACATCGAAATGAGTTGGTTCTTGTATTCATTTCAATGCAACAAGTGCATAGCTTATATGTTTTTCTTGAATGCACAGCGTTAGAACGTGTTTGCAACAGCAATCTTATCTCTTCAATGCACATCGGAATTAATAATTTCTTGTCTGTATTGCAATGCAAAGCGTTCATAGCTTACATGTTGTTCTTCAATGCACAGCGTTTGATCGTGTGTGCAAGTGCAGAGTGCAATGAAATAGCACAAATATTATCTTCAATGCATATCGAAAAGTGCATTGCAATACAACAAGTGCGTAGCAATGATATTCTCCAATACATAACGTTTGATCGTGTGTGCAGTGCAATACAACAGCATATATCTCTTCAATGCACAATGGAATGAGTTAGTTATTTATGCATTGCAATGCAACAAGTACTTAGTGCAATGAAATGTTACAATTGTTTACTCCAATGCATATCGGAATGAGTTGTTCTTGTATGCATTGCAATGCAACAGTGCATAGATTATATGTAATTCTTCAATGCAGAGAGTTAGATCGTGTGTGCAATGCAATGCAAAAGCAAATAGATACATCTAAATGAGTTAGTTCTTGTATCCATTGCAGTGCAACAACTGCTTAGTGTAAAGTAACAGCACAAATGTTATCTCTTCAATGCATTGCGTAAAGTGAATAACTTACATGTTATTTTCAATACACAACGTTTGATCGTGTTTGCAATGCATTATAAATAGCATGTATCTCTTCAATGCACAACGGAATGAGTTAGTTCTTCTATGTATTGAAATTCAACAAGCATAGCTTATATGTTATTCTTCAATGCACAGCGTTTGATCGTGTGTGCAAGTGCAGAGTGCAATGAAATAGCACAAATATTATCTTCAATGCATATCGAAAAGTGCATTGAAATTCAACAAGTGCATAGCATATATGTTATTCTTCAATGCACAGCGTTAGATCGTGTGTGCAAGTGCAATGCAAAAACAAATATGCACAGCGAAATGAGTTAGTTCTTGTATTCATTGCAATGCAACAAGTGCATAGCTTACATGTTATTCTCCAATACACAAAGTTTGATCGTGTGTGCAAGTGCTTATGCAATGCAACAACACTAGCAAGAAATATGCAACAGCAATGTTATCTCTTCATTACACATCGGAATGAGTTAGTTCTTCTATGCATTGCAATGTAAGAAGTGTATAGCTTATATGTTATTTTTGCATGCACAGTGTTAGAACGTGTGTGCAATGCAATGCAACAGCATTGTTATCTCTTCAATGCACATCGGAATGCGTTAGTTCTTCTATGCATTGCAATGCAACAAGTATAGCTTATATGTTATTCTTCCATGCACAGCGTTAGATCGTGTGTGCATTGCAATGCAAAAGCAAATATGCACATCGAAATGAGTTAGTTCTTGTATTCATTGCAATGCCACAAGTGTATAGCTTATATGTTATTCTTGCATGCACAGTGTTAGAACGTGTGTGCAATGCAATGAAACAGCAATGTTATCTCTTCAATGCAAATTGGAATGAGTTAGTTATTCTATTCATTGCAATGCAACAAGTGCATAGCTTATGTCATTTTTCATTGCACAACGTTAGATCGTGCGTGCAATGCACTGCAAAAGCAAATATGCGCATTGAAATGAGTTAGAGCATTTCGATGATAGCTTATGTGTTATTCTTGAATGCAGAGTGTTAGAACTTGTGTGCAATGCAATGCAAAAGCAATGTTATCTCTTCAATGCACATCAGAATGAGTTAGTTCTTGTATGCATTGCAATGCAACAAGTGCTTAGTGTAATTCAACAGCACAAATGTAATCTCTTCAATGCATATCGGAATGTGCATAGCTTATATGTTGGAACTTAGTACAATGAAATAGCACAAATGTTATCTCTTCAACGCACAGCGTTAGATCGTTTGTGCAATGCAATGCAAAAGCAAATATGCACATCGAAATGAGTTGGTTCTTGTATTCATTGCAATGCAACAAGTACATAGCTTATATGTTATTCTTGAATGCACAGTGTTAGAACGTGTGTGCAACAGCAATCTTATCTCTTCAATGCACATCGGAATGAATAATTTCTTATCTGTATTGCAATGCAAAACGTGCATAGCTTACATGTTATTCTTCAATGCACAGCGTTTGATCGTGTGTGCAAGTGCAGAGTGCAATGAAATAGCACAAATATTATCTCTTCAATGCATATCGATAAAGTGCATTGCAATACAACAAGAGCATAGCAATGATATTTTCCAATACATAACGTTTGATCGTGTGTGCAATGCAATACAACAGAATATATCTCTTCAATGCACAATGAAATGAGTTAGTTATTTATGCATTGCAATGCAACAAGTACTTATTGCAATGAAATAGCACAATTGTTATCTCTTCAATACACATCGGAATGAGTTAGTTCTTCTACGCATTACAATGCAAAAAGCATAGCTTATATGTCATTCTTCATTGCACAACGTTAGCTCGTGTGTGCAATGCAATGCAAAAGCAAATATGCACATTGAAATGAGTTAGATCATTTTGATGATAGCTTATATGTTATTCTTGAATGCAGAGTGTTAGAACGTGTGTGCAATGCAATGCAACAGCAAATATGCACATCGAAATTATTTAGTTCTTGTATTCATTGCAATGCAACAAAGTGCATAGCTTTACATGTTATTCTCCAATACACAACGTTTGATCTTGTGTGCAAGTCTTGTCTGACATACTCTCCTTTTTGAATTTTAACTTTATATACATACTCTCCTTTTGATGTTTTATCAGACTGAGAGTAGTACACATGTGACCATTGTGATACATTTCTGGAAAAAGTATCCTCAATATTGAACTTTCTATACATACTCATAGATTTTCTCTGATGTTATATAAGTAATGCAACAACATTGGCAAGCAATATGCAACAGCAATGTTATCTCTTCAATGCACATCGGAATGAGTTTGTTCTTGTATTCACTACAATGCAACAAGTGCTTAGTGCAATTCAACAGTGAACAGTGCAATGAAATAGCACAAGCATTATCTCTTCAATGCATATCTGAAAGTGCATTGCAATGTTATTCTCCAATACACAAAACTGAACTTCCAATCTCAATGACTCTTTCAGATATTACATCTGGCTAATTACAATTGTCCATGTTTGACTACAGAACATATTTCTGGCCGTAGATTCTATGAACTAGAATTTTCTATACATGCTCATTGACCTGATTTACATCAGTAGTTCAAGAAAGACTTTTTGAAAACATTTCTGGCCAAAAGACTTTAAACCTTAACTTTATATGCATACTCATACCCTCCTTCTAATGTGTTAGACTGAGAGCAGTCCAAATTTGAACTATTGAATATATTTCTGGCAAAAAGAGACCTCGATCTTGAAATTTTTATACATACACTCCTTTTTGGGTTTCATTAGCCAGACAGTAATTCAAGTATGACTTTTTGAACATATTTATGGCCAAAGAGTCTTTGAACTTTAATTTTATATACTCATACTTCTGTAAGGTTTTATCAAACTAAGAGTTTGACCTATTGAAGAGACTGAGACATTTGACCTATTGAAAGAATCCTCAATATTGAACTTTCTATACATACTCATAGATTTCTTCTGATGTATCATCAGTAGTTCAAGTATGACTTTTTGAACTTATTTATGGCCTAATAGTCTTTGAACTTCAACGTTATATACATACTCATACACTCCTGAGGTATTATTAGACTGAGAGTAGTCCAAATTTGACCTATTGAATGCATTTCTAGACAAAGAATCCTCAATATTGAACTTTCTACACATTCTCATAGACTTTTTCTGACGTTTCAGCAGTAGTTCAAGCATGACTTTGAACATATTTATGGCCAAAGAGTCTTTGAACTTTAATTTTATATACTCATACTTCTGGTGTTTTCTCAGGATAAGAGTTTGACCTATTGAAGAGACTGAGAGACATTTGACTTATTGAACGCATTTCTGGACAAAGAATCCTCAGTACTGAACTTTCTATACTTACTCATAGACGTCTGATGTTTCATCAGTAGTTCAAGTATGACCTCTAGAACTTATTTCTGGCTAAAGGGTCTTTGAACTTTAACTTCATATACATACTCTCCTTTTAATGTTTCATTTGCCAGACATTAGTCCACATTTGACCTATTGAACGTATTTCTGGACAAAGAATCCTCAATATTGAACTTTCTACACTTTCTCATAGACTTTTTCTGACGTTTCATCAGTAGTTCAAGTGACTTTTTGAAAATATTTATGGCCAAAGAGTCTTTGAACTTTAATTTTATATACTCATTCATACTCATACTTCTGATGTTTTCTCAGGCTAAGAGTTTGACCTATTATTCATAATCATAGATTCCATCAGAAGTTTCATCAGTAGTTCAAATATGACTTTTTGAACATATTTATGGCAAAAGAGTCATTGAACTTTAACTTTATGTACATACTCATACATGCCTTTTTGTATTTTACTAGCCAGACAGCATTATAGTATTATTAGTATTAGATCTATTGAACTTTTATGGCCAAAGAGTTGTCGATATTGAACTTCCTACACATTCTCATAGACTTTTCATGATGTTTCATCAGTAGTTCAGGTATGACTTTTTGAACATATTTATGGCCAAAGAGTCTTTGAACTTTAATTTTATGCACATACTCATGCAGTCCTTCTGATGTTTTATCAGATTGAGAGTAGTCCACATTTGACCTATTGAACACATTTATGGACAAAGAATCCTCAATATTGAACCTTCTGTACATACTCATAGAATTCTTATGTTTCATCACTAGTTCAAGTATGACCTTTTGAACATATTTATGGCCAAAGAGTCTTTGAACTTTAATTTTATGTACATATTCATACAATCCTTCTGATGTTTTATCAGACTGAGAGTAGTCCACATTTGATCTATTGAACGCATTTATGAACAAAGAATCCTCAATATTGAACTTTCTATACATACTCATAGAATTCTTATGTTTCATCAGTAGTTCAGGTATGACCTTTTGAACATATTTATGGCCAAAGAGTCTTTGAACTTTAATTTTATGTACATATTCATACAATCCTTCTGATGTTTTATCAGACTAAGAGTAGTCCACATTTGACCTATTGAACGTATTTCTGGACATAGAATCCTTAAAATTGAACTTACTATACATTCTCATAGACTACTTCTGATGTTTCATCAGTAGTTCAACTATGACCCCTAGAACTTATTTCTGGCCAAAGGGTCTTTGAACTTTAACTTTATATACATACTCTCCTTTTGATGTTTCATTAGCAAGACAGTAGTCCACATTTGACCTACTGAACATATTTCTGGACAAAGAATCCTCAATATTGAACTTACTATACATTCTCATAGACTTCTTCTGATGTTTCATCAGTAGTTCAAGTATGACCTCTAGAACTTATTTCTGGCCAAAGGGTCTTTGAACTTTAACTTTATATACATACTCTCCTTTTGATGTTTCATTAGCCAGACAGTAGTCCACATTTGACCTATTGAACGTATTTCTGGACATAGAATCCTTAAAATTGAACTTACTATACATTCTCATAGACTACTTCTGATGTTTCATCAGTAGTTCAAGTATGACCTCTAGAACTTATTTCTGGCCAAAGGGTCTTTGAACTTTAACTTAATATACATACTCTCCTTTTGATGTTTCATTAGCCAGACAGTAGTCCACATTCGAACTATTGAACGTATTTCTGGACAAAGAATCCTCAATATTGAACTTTCTATACATTCTCATAGACTTCTGATGTTTCATCAGTAGTGTTGAACTGTTTGGCCATAAATCAGACAGAAGTCTATCTTATGACCTCTTGAACTTATTTCTTATGACTTCTAGAACTTATTTCTGTCCAAAAGGTTTTAGAACTTTAACTTTATATACATACTCTTCTTTTGATGATTCATTAGCCAGACAGTAGTCCACATTTGACCTATTGAACGTATTTCTGGACAAAGAATCCTCAACATTGAACTTTCTACACATTCTCATAGACTTTTTCTGGTTTCATCAGTAGTTCAACTATAACCCCTAGAACTTATTTCTGGCCAAAGGGTCTCTGAACTTTAACTTTATATACATACTCTCCTTTTGATGTTTCATTAGCCAGACAGTAGTCCACATTTGACATAATTAATATATTTCTGAACAAAGAATCCTCAATACTGAACTTTCTATACATGCTCACAGACTTCTGATGTTTCATCTGTAGTTCAAGTATGACCTCTAGAACTTATTTCTGGCAAAAAGGGTCTTTGAACTTTATCTTAATATACATATTCTCCGTTTAATGTTTAATTCGTCAGGCAGTAGTCCACGTTTGACCTATTGAATGTATTTCTGGACAAAGAATCTTCAATATTGAACTTTCTATACATTCTCATAGACCTTTTCTGATGTTTCATCAGTAGTTCAAGTTTGACCTCTTGAACTTATTTCTGGTCAAAGGGTCTTTGAACTTTCGTTTTATATACATATACACTCCTTCTGATGTTTTATCAGACTGAGAGTAGTCGGCATTTGACCACTTGAAAGCATTTCTGGACAAAGAATCCTCAGTACTGAACTTTCTATACATGCTCATAGACTTCTGATGTTTCATCAGTAGTTTAAGTATGACTTCTAGAACTTATTTATGGCCAAAGAGTCTTTGAACTTTAATTTTATGTACATACTCATACATTCCTTCTGATGTTTTATCAGATTGAGAGTAGTCCACATGTGACCTATTGAACGCATTTCTGGAAAAAGTATCTTCAATATTGAACTTTCTATACATACTCATAGATTTTTTCTGTTGTTTCATCAGTAGTTCAAGTATGACCTCTTGAACTTATTTCTGGCCAAAGGGTTCTTTGAACTTTAACTTTATATACATCATTTCCTTTTGATGTTTCATTAGCCAGACAGTAGTCCACATTTCACCTAATGAATATATTTCTGGACAAAGAATCCTCAATATTGCTATTCTATACATTCTCATAGACTTCTTCTAAAGTTTCATCAGTAGTTCAAGTATGACCTCTTGAACTTATTTCTGGCCAAAGGGGTCTTTGAACTTTAACTTTATATACATAATTTGCTTTTGATGTTTCATTAGCCAGACAGTAGTCCACATTTGATCTATTGAACGCATTTCTGGACAAAGAATCCTCAATATTGAACTTTCTATACATGCTCATAGACTTCTGATGTTTCATCAGTAGTTCAAGTATGACCTCTAGAACTTATTTCTGGCCAAAGGGTCTTTGAACTTTAACTTTATATACATACTCTCCTTTTGATGTTTTATCAGACTGAGAGTAGTTCACATGTGACCTATTGAACGCATTTCTGGAAAAAGTATGAAACGTATCATATGTCGTGTAATCGCTCAACCAGTGTTTCAACGGCGGAAAGACGTCAATAAAACAGCACAGTCAAGTAGCATTACATTTACCTCAGGCAAGTCATTCAGGGTCCACAGCTGGTTAGTTCACTAGAGAAATGAACTCTTTCGCTAAATATATGCACTATATTAGCCTATATATTTATTATATTCTACTTAATCTGTTAGTAATGTCTTGATTATTTAATATATGTTTGAATAAATCTATCATGAAAATGACAGCCACTGTGTATAAATGATTATATTTCAAAAACGAATTGGAGTAAAAACATAATTTTATAATTAGATTTAGAAGTTAATGCCTCATAGATTCCTTCTGATGTTTCATCAGTTGTTCAGGAATGACTTTTTGAACATATTTATGGCCTAAGGGTCTTTGAACTTCATTTTTATATACATATACACTCCTTCTGATGTTTTATTAAACTGAGAGCAGTCGACATTTGACCTATTGAAAGCATTTCTGGACAAAGAAACCTTAATATTGAACTTTTTCTACTCATAGACATCTAATGTTTCATCGGTAGCTCAAGTATGACTTTTTGAACTTATTTATGGCCAAAGAGTCTTTGAACTTTAAATTTATGTACTTACTCATACTCTCCTTTTGATGTTTCATTAACCATACAGTAGTCCACATTTGACCTATTGAACGTATTTCTGGACAAAGAATCCTCAATATTGAACTTTCTATACAATCTCATAGACCTTCTAAAGTTTCATCAGTAGTTCATGTATGACTTCTAGAACTTATTTCTGGACAAATGGTCTTTGAACTTTAACTTTATATACATACTCTCCTTTTGATGTTTCATTAGCCAGACAGTAGTCCACATTTGACCTATTGAACGTATTTCTGGACATAGAATCCTCAATATTGAGCTTTCTATACATTCTCATAGACTTCTTCTGATGTTTCATCAGAAGTTCAACTATTACCCCTAGAACTTATTTCTGGCCAAAGGGTTTTTGAATTTTAACTTTATATACATACTCTCCTTTTGATGTTTTATCAGACTGAGAGTAGTCCACATGTGACCTATTGAATACATTTCTGGAAAAAGTATCTTCAATATTGAACTTTCTATACATACTCATAGATTTTTTCTGATGTTTTATAAGTAGCTCAAATATGACCTCTTGAACATTTCTGGCCAAAGGGACTTTGAACTTTAACTTTATATACATACTCTCCTTTTGATGTTTTATCAGACTGAGAGTAGTCCACATGTGACATATTGAACACGTTTCTGGAAAAAGTATCCTCAATATTGAACTTTCTATACATACTCATAAATTTTTTCTGATGTTTCATCAGTAGCTCAAATATGACATTTAGAACTTTTTTCTGGCCAAAGGGTCTTTGAACTTTAACTTTATATACACACTCTCCTTTTGATGTTTCATTAGCCAGACTGTAGTCCACATTTGACCTATTGAACGTATTTCTGGACATAGAATCCTCAATATTGAGCTTTCTATACATTCTCATAGACTTCTTCTGATGTTTCATCAGAAGTTCAACTATGACCCCTAGAACTTATTTCTGGCCAAAGGGTTTTTGAATTTTAACTTTATATACATACTCTCCTTTTGATGTTTTATCAGACTGAGAGTAGTCCACATGTGACCTATTGAATACAGTTCTGGAAAAAGTATCCTCAATATTGAACTTTCTATACATACTCATAGATTTTTTCTGATGTTTTATAAGTAGCTCAAATATGACCTCTTGAACATTTCTGGCCAAAGGGACTTTGAACTTTAACTTTATATACATACTCTCCTTTTGATGTTTTATCAGACTGAGAGTAGTCCACATGTGACATATTGAACACATTTCTGGAAAAAGTATCCTCAATATTGAGCTTTCTATACATACTCATAGATTTTTTCTGATGTTTCATCAGCAGCTCAAATATGACATTTAGAACTTATTTCTGGCCAAAGGGTCTTTGAACTTTAACTTTATATACATAATTTCCTTTTGATGTTTCATTTGCCAGACAGTAGGCCACATTTGACCTATTGAACGTATTTCTGGACAAAGAATCCTCAACATTGAACTCTCTACACATTCTCATAGACTTTTTCTTATGTTTCATCAGTAGTTCAACTATGACCCCTAGAACTTATTTCTGGCCAAAGGGTCTTTGAACTTTAACTTAATATACATACTCTCCGTTTAATGTTTCATTCGTAAGGCAGTAGTCCACGTTTGACCTATTGAATGTATTTCTGGACAAAGAATCTTCAATATTGAACTTTCTATACAATCTCATAGACCTTTTCTGATGTTTCATCAGAATTTCAAGTATGACCTCTTGAGCTTATTTCTGGTCAAAGGGTCTTTGAACTTTCATTTTATATACATATACACTCCTTCTGATGTTTTATCAGACTGAGAGTAGTCGGCATTTGACCACTTGAACGTATTTCTGGACAAAGAATCCTCAACATTGAACTTTCTACACATTCCCATAGACTTCTCATGTTTCATCAGTAGTTTAAGTATGACTTCTAGAACTTATTTATGGCCAAAGAGTCTTTGAACTTTAATTTAATGTACATACTCATACATTCCTTCTGATGTTTTATCAGATTGAGAGTAGTCCATATGTGTCCTATTGAACGTATTTCTGGACAAAGAATCCTCAATATTGAACTTACTATACATTCTCATAGACTTCTTCTGATGTTTCATCAGTAGTTCAAGTATGACCTCTAGAACTTATTTCTGGCCAAAGGGTCTTTGAACTTTAACTTTATATACATACTCTCCTTTTGATGTTTCATTAGCCAGACAGTAGTCCACATTTGACCTATTGAACGTATTTCTGGACATAGAATCCTTAAAATTGAACTTACTATACATTCTCATAGACTACTTCTGATGTTTCATCAGTAGTTCAACTATGACCCCTAGAACTTATTTCTGGCCAAAGGGTCTTTGAACTTTAACTTTTTATACATACTCTCCTTTTGATGTTTCATTAGCAAGACAGTAGTCCACATTTGACCTACTGAACGTATTTCTGGACAAAGAATCCTCAATATTGAACTTACTATACATTCTCATAGACTTCTTCTGATGTTTCATCAGTAGTTCAAGTATGACCTCTAGAACTTATTTCTGGCCAAAGGGTCTTTGAACTTTAACTTAATATACATACTCTCCTTTTGATGTTTTATTAGCCAGACAGTAGTCCACATTCGAACTATTGAACGTATTTCTGGACAAAGAATCCTCAATATTGAACTTTCTATACATTCTCATAGACTTCTGATGTTTCATCAGTAGTGTTGAACTGTTTGGCCATAAATCAGACAGAAGTCTATCTTATGGCCTCTTGAACTTATTTCTTATGACCTCTAGAACTTATTTCTGTCCAAAAGGTTTTAGAACTTTAACTTTATATACATACTCTTCTTTTGATGTTTCATTAGCCAGACAGTAGTCCACATTTGACCTATTGAACGTATTTCTGGACAAAGAATCCTCAACATTGAACTTTCTACACATTCTCATAGACTTTTTCTGGTTTCATCAGTAGTTCAACTATAACCCCTAGAACTTATTTCTGGCCAAAGGGTCTCTGAACTTTAACTTTATATACATACTCTACTTTTGATGTTTCATTAGCCAGACAGTAGTCCACATTTGACATAATTAATATATTTCTGAACAAAGAATCTTCAATACTGAACTTTCTATACATGCTCATAGACTTCTGATGTTTCATCTGTAGTTCAAGTATGACCTCTAGAACTTATTTCTGGCAAAAAGGGTCTTTGAACTTTATCTTAATATACATATTCTCCGTTTAATGTTTAATTCGTCAGGCAGTAGTCCACGTTTGACCTATTGAATGTATTTCTGGACAAAGAATCTTCAATATTGAACTTTCTATACATTCTCATAGACCTTTTCTGATGTTTCATCAGTAGTTCAAGTATGACCTCTTGAACTTATTTCTGGTCAAAGGGTCTTTGAACTTTCATTTTATATACATATACACTCCTTCTGATGTTTTATCAGACTGAGAGTAGTCGGCATTTGACCACTTGAAAGCATTTCTGGACAAAGAATCCTCAGTACTGAACTTTCTATACATGCTCATAGACTTCTGATGTTTCATCAGTAGTTTAAGTATGACTTCTAGAACTTATTTATGACCAAAGAGTCTTTGAACTTTAATTTTATGTACATACTCATACATTCCTTCTGATGTTTTATCAGATTGAGAGTAGTCCACATGTGACCTATTGAACGCATTTCTGGAAAAAGTATCTTCAATATTGAACTTTCTATACATACTCATAGATTTTTTCTGTTGTTTCATAAGTAGCTCAAGTACGACCTCTTGAACTTATTTCTGGCCAAAGAGTCTTTGAACTTTAACTTTATATACATACTCTCCTTTTAATGTTTCATTTGCCAGACATTAGTCCACATTTGAACAATTGAGCGTATTTCTGGACAAAGAATCCTCAATATTGCTATTCTATACATTCTCATAGACTTCTTCTAAAGTTTCATCAGTAGTTCAAGTATGACCTCTTGAACTTATTTCTGGCCAAAGGGGTCTTTGAACTTTAACTTTATATACATAATTTGCTTTTGATGTTTCATTAGCCAGACAGTAGTCCACATTTGATCTATTGAACGCATTTCTGGACAAAGAATCCTCAATATTGAACTTTCTATACATGCTCATAGACTTCTGATGTTTCATCAGTAGTTCAAGTATGACCTCTAGAACTTATTTCTGGCCAAAGGGTCTTTGAACTTTAACTTTATATACGTACTCTCCTTTTGATGTTTTATCAGACTGAGAGTAGTTCACATGTGACCTATTGAACGCATTTCTGGAAAAAGTATCCTCAATATTGAACTTTCTATACATACTCATAGATTTTTTCTGATGTTTTATAAGTAGCTTAAGTATGACCTCTTGAACTTATTTCTGGCCAAAGGGTCTTAGAACTTTAACTTTATATACATACTCTCCTTTTGATTTTTTATTAGCCAGACTGTAGTCCGTATTTGACCTATTGAACTTATTTATGGCCAAATAGTTCTCGATCTTTACATTTCTATACATACTCATAGACTTCTGATGTTTCATCAGTAGTTCAAGTATGACTTTTTGAACATATTTTTAGACCAAAGAGTCTTTGAACTTTAATTTTATGTACATATACATTCCTTCTGATATTTTATCAGACTGAGAGTAGTCCACATTGAATGCATTTCTGTATAAAGAATCCGCAATATTGAACTTTCTATACATACTCATAGAAGTCTAATGTTTCATCAGTAGTTCAAGTGACTTTTTGAAAATATTTATGGCCAAAGAGTCTTTGAACTTTAATTTTATATACTCATTCTCACACTTCTGATGTTTTATCAGACTAAGAGTTTGACCTATTGATGAGACTGAGAGACATTTGACCTATTGAACGCATTTCTGGACAAAAAATCCTCAATATTGACCTTTCTATACATACTCATAGATTTCTGATATTTCATCAGTAGTTCAAGTATGACCTCTTGAACTTATGTCTGGCCAGAGGGGTCTTTGAACTTTAACTTCATACACATAATTTCCTTTTGATGTTTCATTAGCCAGACAGTAGTCCACATTTGAACTATTGAACGTATTTCTGGACAAAGAATCCTCAATATTGAACTTTCTATACATTCTCATAGACTTCTTCTGATGTTTCATCAGTAGTTCAAGTATGACCTCTTGAACTTATTTCTGGCCAAAGGGGTCTTTGAACTGTAACTTCATACACATAATTTCCTTTTGATGTTTCATTAGCCAGACAGTAGTCCGTATTTGAACTATTGAACTTATTATGGCCAAAGAGTTGTCGATCTTAAAATTTCTATACATACTCATAGATTCCTTCTGATGTTTCATCAGTTGTTCAGGAATGACTTTTTGAACATATTTATGGCCTAAGGGTCTTTGAACTTCATTTTTATATACATATACACTCCTTCTGATGTTTTATTAAACTGAGAGCAGTCGACATTTGACCTATTGAAAGCATTTCTGGACAAAGAAACCTTAATATTGAACTTTTTCTACTCATAGACATCTAATGTTTCATCGGTAGCTCAAGTATGACTTTTTGAACTTATTTATGGCCAAAGAGTCTTTGAACTTTAAATTTATGTACTTACTCATACTCTCCTTTTGATGTTTCATTAACCATACAGTAGTCCACATTTGACCTATTGAACGTATATTTCTGGACAAAGAATCCTCAATATTGAACTTTCTATACAATCTCATAGACCTTCTAAAGTTTCATCAGTAGTTCATGTATGACTTCTAGAACTTACTTCTGGCCAAATGGTCTTTGAACTTTAACTTTATATACATACTCTCCTTTTGATGTTTCATTAGCCAGACAGTAGTCCACATTTGACCTATTGAACGTATTTCTGGACATAGAATCCTCAATATTGAGCTTTCTATACATTCTCATAGACTTCTTCTGATGTTTCATCAGAAGTTCAACTATTACCCCTAGAACTTATTTCTGGCCAAATGGTCTTTGAACTTTAACTTTATATACATACTCTCCTTTTGATGTTTCATTAGCCAGACAGTAGTCCACATTTGACCTATTGAACGTATTTCTGGACATAGAATCCTCAATATTGAGCTTTCTATACATTCTCATAGACTTCTTCTGATGTTTCATCAGAAGTTCAACTATGACCCCTAGAACTTATTTCTGGCCAAAGGGTTTTTGAATTTTAACTTTATATACATACTCTCCTTTTGATGTTTTATCAGACTGAGAGTAGTCCACATGTGACCTATTGAATACAGTTCTGGAAAAAGTATCCTCAATATTGAACTTTCTATACATACTCATAGATTTTTTCTGATGTTTTATAAGTAGCTCAAATATGACCTCTTGAACATTTCTGGCCAAAGGGACTTTGAA
Source organism: Coreius guichenoti (assembly GCA_039654105.1). Classification (NCBI taxonomy): domain Eukaryota; kingdom Metazoa; phylum Chordata; class Actinopteri; order Cypriniformes; family Gobionidae; genus Coreius; species Coreius guichenoti. The sequence goes on along the minus strand of CM077184.1, from coordinate 16,515,546 downwards.
CTTTAACTTTATATACATACTCTCCTTTTGATGTTTTATCAGACTGAGAGTAGTCCACATGTGACATATTGAACACATTTCTGGAAAAAGTATCCTCAATATTGAGCTTTCTATACATACTCATAGATTTTTTCTGATGTTTCATCAGTAGCTCAAATATGACCCCTAGAACTTATTTCTGGCCAAAGGGTCTTTGAACTTTAACTTTATATACATAATTTCCTTTTGATGTTTCATCAGCCAGACAGTAGTCCACATTTGACCTAATTAATATATTTCTGAACAAAGAATCCTCAATACTGAACTTTCTATACATGCTCATAGACTTCTGATGTTTCATCAGTAGTTCAAGTATGACCTCTAGAACTTATTTCTGGCAAAAAGGGTCTTTGAACTTTAACTTAATATACATACTCTCCGTTTAATGTTTCATTCGTCAGGCAGTAGTCCACGTTTGACCTATTGAATGTATTTCTGGACAAAGAATCTTCAATATTGAACTTTCTATACAATCTCATAGACCTTTTCTGATGTTTCATCAGTAGTTCAAGTATGACCTCTTCAGCTTATTTCTGGTCAAAGGGTCTTTGAACTTTCATTTTATATACATATACACTCCTTCTGATGTTTTATCAGACTGAGAGTAGTCGGCATTTGACCACTTGAACGTATTTCTGGACAAAGAATCCTCAACATTGAACTTTCTACACATTCCCATAGACTTCTCATGTTTCATCAGTAGTTTAAGTATGACTTCTAGAACTTATTTATGGCCAAAGAGTCTTTGAACTTTAATTTAATGTACATACTCATACATTCCTTCTGATGTTTTATCAGATTGAGAGTAGTCCATATGTGTCCTATTGAACGCATTTCTGGAAAAAGTATCCTCAATACTGAACTTTCTATATATACTCATAGATTTTTTCTATTGTTTCATAAGTAGCTCAAGTATGACCTATTGAACTTATTTCTGTCCAATAGGTCTTAAAACTTTAACTTTATATACATACTCTCCTTTTGATTTTTCATTAGCAAGACTGTAGTCCGTATTTGACATATTGAACTTATTTATTGCCAAATAGTTCTCGATCTTTACATTTCTATACATACTCATAGACTTCTGATGTTTCATCAGTAGTGTTGAACTGTTTGGCCATAAATCAGACAGAAGTCTATCTTATGACCTCTTGAACTTATTTCTTATGACCTCTAGAGCTTATTTCTGTCCAAAGGGTTTTAGAACTTTAACTTTATATACATACTCTTCTTTTGATGTTTCATTAGCCAGACAGTAGTCCACATTTGACCTATTGAACGTATTTCTGGACAAAGAATCCTCAACATTGAACTTTCTACACATTCTCATAGACGTTTTCTGATGTTTCATCAGTAGTTCAACTATAACCCCTAGAACTTATTTCTGGCCAAAGGGACTCTGAACTTTAACTTTATATACATACTCTCCTTTTGATGTTTCATTAGCCAGACATTAGTCCACATTTGACCTATTGAACGTATTTCTGGACAAAGAATCCTCAACATTGAACTTTCTACACATTCTCATAGACTTTTTCTTATGTTTCATAAGTAGTTCAACTATGACCCCTAGAACTTATTTCTGGCCAAAGGGTCTTTGAACTTTAACTTTATATACATAACTTCCTTTTGATGTTTCATTAGCCAGACAGTAGTCCACGTTTGACCTCTTGAACTTATTTCTGGTCAAAGGGTCTTTAAACTTTCATTTTATATACACATACACTCCTTCTGATGTTTTATCAGACTGAGAGTAGTCGGCATTTGACCACTTGAAAGCATTTCTGGACCAAGAATCCTCAGTACTGAACTTTCTATACATGCTCATAGACTTCTGATGTTTCATCAGTAGTTTAAGTATGACTTCTAGAACTTATTTATGGCCAAAGAGTCTTTGAACTTTAATTTTATGTACATACTCATACATTCCTTCTGATGTTTTATCAGATTGAGAGTAGTCCACATGTGACCTATTGAACGCATTTCTGGAAAAAGTATCTTCAATATTGAACTTTCTATACATACTCATAGATTTTTTCTGTTGTTTCATAAGTAGCTCAAGTATGACCTCTTGAACTTGTTTCTGGCCAAAGAGTCTTTGAACTTTAACTTTATATACATACTGTCATTTTAATGTTTCATTTGCCAGACATTAGTCCACATTTGATCTATTGAACGCATTTCTGGACAAAGAATCCTCAATACTGAACTTTCTATACATGCTCATAGACTTCTGATGTTTCATCAGTAGTTCAAGTATGACCTCTAGAACTTATTTCTGGCCAAAGGGTCTTTGAACTTTAACTTTATATACATACTCTCCTTTTGATGTTTTATCAGACTGAGAGTAGTTCACATGTGACCTATTGAACGCATTTCTGGAAAAAGTATCCTCAATATTGAACTTTCTATACATACTCATAGATTTTTTCTGATGTTTTATAAGTAGCTTAAGTATGACCTATTGAACTTATTTCTGGCCAAAGGGTCTTAGAACTTTAACTTTGTATACATAGTCTCCTTTTGATTTTTCATTAGCCAGACTGTAGTCCGTATTTGACCTATTGAGCATATTTCTGGACAAAGAATCCTCAATATTGAACTTTCTGTATATTCTCATAGACTTTTTCTGATGTTTCATTAGTAGTTCAATTGTGACATCTTGATCTTATTTCTGTCCAATGGGTTTTAGAACTTTAACTTTATATACCTACTCTCATTTTAATGTTTCATCTGCCAGACAGCAGTCCACATTTGACCTATTGAAAGTATTTCTGGACAAAGAATCCTCAATATTGAACTTTCTAGACATTCTCATAGACTTTTTCTGATGTTTCATCAGTAGTGTTGAACTGTTTGGCCATAAATCAGACAGAAGTCTATCTTATGACATCTTGAACTTATTTCTTATGACCTCTAGAACTTATTTCTGTCCAAAGGGATTTAGAACTTTAACTTTATATACATACACTTCTTTTGATGTTTCATTAGCCAGAGAGTAGTCCACATTTGACCTATTGAAAGTATTTCTGGACAAAGAATCCTCAACATTGAACTTTCTACACATTCTCATAGACTTTTTCTGATGTTTCATCAGTTGTTAAAGAATGACTTTTTGAACATATTTATCGCCAAAAAGTCTTTGAACTTTAACTTTATATACATACTCATACACGTCTTTTTGTGTTTTATTAGCCAGAGAGTAGACCGTATTTGATCTATTGAACATTTATGGCCAAAGAGTTCTCGGTCTTCAAATTTCAGTACATACTCATAGATTTCTTCTGATGTTTCATCAGTAGTTCAAGTATGACCTCTTGAACATTTCTGGCCAAATGGTCATTGAACTTTAACTTTATATACATACTCTCCTTTTGATGTTTCATTAGCCAGTAGTCCGTATTTGACCTATTGAGATAGGAGTTAGTTCTCGTGTGCAACACATACCTGCGTTATTCTTCAATGTATAACAGAATAAGTTAGTTATTGTATACAGGCCAGTTAGCACTATAGTCAGTTGTTGTATGCAATGGAATGCAAAAGCACGCATTGTTGTGTTATCGGAAGAGACAGCAAAACCTGCGTGAAGAATGCACAACGTTAAGAAGATGTATGTTACATATGTAATCTCTTCAATGCACAACGTAATGAGTCAGTTGTTGTATGTACTTCAATTAAACATAATTAGTATTGTTATAATTGTAATAATGTGTGTTATGAGTTATATCTATGCATTGCAATGAAACAAGTTCATAGCTTATATGTTATTCTTCAATGCACAGTGTTAGAACGTGTGCGCAATGCAATGCAACAGCAAAAATGCACATTGAAATTAGTTAGTTCTTGTATTCATTGCAATGCAACAAGTGCATAGCTTACATGTTATTCTCCAATACACAACATTTGATCGTATATGCAAGTGCAATAAGCAATGCAACAACATTGGCAAGCAATGCAATAGCAATGTTATCTTTTCAATTTACATCGGAATGAGTTAGTTCTTCTATACATTGCAATCCAACAAGTGCATAGCTTATGTTATTCTTCCATGCACAGCGTTAGATCGTGTGTGCATTGCAATGCAAAAGCAAATATGCACATCGAAATATGTTAGTTCTTGTATTCATTGCAATGCAACAACTGCTTAGTGTAACGTAACAGCACAAATATTATCTCTTCAATGCATATCGTAAAGTGAATTGCTTACATGTTATTCTCAATACACAACGTTTGATCAATACAATATAACAGCATATATCCTTTCAATGCACAACGGAATGAGTTAATTTTATGCATTACATACAACAAGTGCATATCTTACATGTTTGATCGTATGTTTGATCATATGCAATGCAACAACATTGGCAATCAATGCAACAGCAATGTTATCTCTTCAATGGACATCGGAATGAGTTAGTTCTTCTATGTATTGCAATGTAACAAGTGCATAGCATATTTGTTATTCTTCAATGCACAGAGTTAGATCGTGTGTGCAATGCAAAAACAAATAGGCACAGCGAAATGAGTTAGTTCTTGTATTCATTGCAATACCACAAGTGTACAGTTTATGTTATTCTTGCATGCACAGTGTTAGAACGTGTGTGCAATGCAATGCAAAAGCAATGTTATCTCTTCAATGCACATCAGAATGAGTTAGTTCTTGTATGCATTGCAATGCAACAAGTGCTTAGTGTAATTCAACAGCACAAATGTATCTCTTCAATGCATATCGGAATGTGCATAGCTTATATGTTTTTCTTGAATGCACAGCGTTAGAACGTGTTTGCAACAGCAATCTTATCTCTTCAATGCACATCGGAATTAATAATTTCTTGTCTGTATTGCAATGCAAAGCGTTCATAGCTTACATGTTGTTCTTCAATGCACAGCGTTTGATCGTGTGTGCAAGTGCAGAGTGCAATGAAATAGCACAAATATTATCTTCAATGCATATCGAAAAGTGCTTTGCAATACAACAAGTGCGTAGCAATGATATTCTCCAATACATAACGTTTGATCGTGTGTGCAGTGCAATACAACAGCATATATCTCTTCAATGCACAATGGAATGAGTTAGTTATTTATGCATTGCAATGCAACAAGTACTTAGTGCAATGAAATGGCACAATTGTTTACTCCAATGCATATCGGAATGAGTTGTTCTTGTATGCATTGCAATGCAACAGTGCATAGATTATATGTAATTCTTCAATGCAGAGAGTTAGATCGTGTGTGCAATGCAATGCAAAAGCAAATATATACATCTAAATGAGTTAGTTCTTGTATTCATTGCAGTGTAACAACTGCTTAGTGTAAAGTAACAGCACAAATGTTATCTCTTCAATGCATATCGTAAAGTGTATTGCTTACATGTTATTTTCAATACACAACGTTTGATCGTGTTTGCAATGCATTATAATAGCATATATCTCTTCAATGCACAACGGAATGAGTTAGTTCTTCTATGCATTGAAATTCAACAAGTGCATAGCATATATGTTATTCTTCAATGCACAGCGTTAGATCGTGTGTGCAATGCAATGCAAAAACAAATATGCACAGCGAAATGAGTTAGTTCTTGTATTCATTGCAATGCAACAAGTGCATAGCTTACATGTTATTCTCCAATACACAAAGTTTGATCATGTGTGCAAGTGCTTATGCAATGCAACAACACTAGCAAGCAAAATATGCAACAGCAATGTTATTTCTTCATTACACATCGGAATGAGTTAGTTCTTCTATGCATTGCAATGTAAGAAGTGTATAGCTTATATGTTATTTTTGCATGCGCAGCGTTAGATCGTGTGTGCATTGCAATGCAAAAGCAAATATGCACATCGAAATGAGTTAGTTCTTGTATTCATTGCAATGCCACAAGTGTATAGCTTATATGTTATTCTTGCATGCACAGTGTTATAACGTGTGTGCAATGCAATGCAACAGCAATGTTATCTCTTCAATGCAAATTGGAATGAGTTAGTTCTTTTATTCATTGCACTGCAACAAGTGCATAGCTTATATGTCATTCTTCATTGCAGAATGTTAGATCGTGCGTGCAATGCACTGCAAAAGCAAATATGCACATTGAAAATAGTTAGAGCATTTCGATGATAGCTTATGTGTTATTCTTGAATGCAGAGTGTTAGAACTTGTGTGCAATGCAATGCAAAAGCAATGTTATCTCTTCAATGCACATCAGAATGAGTTAGTTCTTGTATGCATTGCACTGCAACAAGTGCATAGCTTATATGTCATTCTTCATTGCACAACGTTAGATCGTGCGTGCAATGCACTGCAAATGAAATACGCACATTGAAATGAGTTAGAGCATTTCGATGATAGCTTATATGTTATTCTTCCATGCACAGCGTTAGATCGTTTGTGCAATGCAATGCAAAAGCAAATATGCACATCGAAATGAGTTGGTTCTTGTATTCATTGCAATGCAACAAGTGCATAGCTTATATGTTATTCTTGAATGCACAGTGTTAGAACGTGTGTGCAACAGCAATCTTATCTCTTCAATGCACATCGGAATGAATAATTTCTTGTCTGTATTGCAATGCAAAACGTGCATAGCTTACATGTTATTCTTCAATGCACAGCGTTTGATCGTGTGTGCAAGTGCAGAGTGCAATGAAATAGCTCAAATATTATCTCTTCAATGCATATCGATAAAGTGCATTGCAATACAACATGAGCATAGCAATGATATTCTCCAATACATAACGTTTGATCGTGTGTGCAATGCAATACAACAGCATATATCTCTTCAATGCACAATGAAATGAGTTATTTATGCATTGCAATGCAACAAGTACTTATTGCAATGAAATAGCACAATTGTTTACTCTTCAATGCATATCGGAATTTGTTCTTGCATGCATTGCAATGCAACAGTGCATAGCTTACATGTTAGTCTCCAATACACAAAGTTTAATAGTGTGTGCAAGTGCTTAGCAATGCAACAACATTGGCAAGCAATATGCAACAGCAATGTTATCTCTTCAATACACATCGGAATGAGTTAGTTCTATGCATTGCAATGCAACAAGCATAGCTTATATGTCATTCTTCATTGCACAACGTTAGATCATGTGTGCAATGCAATGCAACAGCAAATATGCACATCGAAATTATTTAGTTCTTGTATTCATTGCAATGCAACAAGTGCATAGCTTTACATGTTATTCTCCAATACACAACGTTTGATCTTGTGTGCAAGTGTTTATGTAATGCAACAACATTGGCAAAGCAATATGCAACAGCAATGTTATCTCTTCAATGCACATCAGAATGAGTTTGTTCTTGTATGCATTGCAATTCAACAAGTACTTAGTACAATGAAATAGCACAAATGTTATCTCTTCAATGCATATTGAAATGAGTTAGTTCTTGTATTCATTACAATGCAACAAGTGCTTAGTGCAATTCAACAGTGCAATGAAATAGCACAAGTATGATCTCTTCAATGCATATCTGAAAGTGCATTGCAATGTTATTCTCCAATACACAAAATTGAACTTCCAATCTCAATGACTCTTTCAGATATTACATCTGGCTGATTACAATTGTCCATGTTTGACTACAGAACATATTTCTGGCCGTAGATTCAATTAACTAGAAGTTTCTATACATGTTCATTGACCTGATGTACATCAGTAGTTCAAGAATGACTTTTTGAAAACATTTCTGTCCAAAAGACTTTAAACTTTAACTTTATATGCATACTCATACCCTCCTTCTAATGTGTTAGACTGAGAGCAGTCCAAATTTGAACTATTGAATACATTTCTGGCAAAAAGAGACCTCGATCTTGAAGTTTCTATACATACACTCCTTTTTGGGTTTCATTAGCCAGACGGTAATTCAAGTATGACTTTTTGAACATATTTATGGCCAAAGAGTCTTTGAACTTTAATTTTATATACTCATACTTCTGTAAGGTTTTATCAAACTAAGAGTTTGACCTATTGAAGAGACTGAGAGACATTTGACCTATTGAAAGAATCCTCAATATTGAACTTTCTATACATACTCATAGATTTCTTCTGATGTATCATCAAGTAGTTCAAGTATGACTTTTTGAACTTATTTATGGCCTAATAGTCTTTGAACTTCAACGTTATATACATACTCATACACTCCTGAAGTATTATTAGACTGAGAGTAGTCCAAATTTGACCTATTGAACGCATTTCTGGACAAAGAATCCTCAGTACTGAACTTTATATACTTACTCATAGACTCATTCTATACTGATGTTTCAACAGTAGTTCAAGTATGACCTCTAGAAATTATTTCTGGCTAAAGGGTCTTTGAACTTTAACTTCATATACGTACTCTCCTTTTAATGTTTCATTTGACAGACATTAGTCCACATTTGACCTATTGAACGTATTTCTGGACAAAGAATCCTCAATATTGAACTTTCTACACTTTCTCATAGACTTTTTCTGACGTTTCATCAGTAGTTCAAGTGACTTTTTGAAAATATTTATGGCCAAAGAGTCTTTGAACTTTAATTTTATATACTCATTCATACTCATACTTCTGATGTTTTCTCAGGCTAAGAGTTTGACCTATTATTCATAATCATAGATTCCATCAGAAGTTTCATCAGTAGTTCAAATATGACTTTTTGAACATATTTATGGCAAAAGAGTCATTGAACTTTAACTTTATGTACATACTCATACATGCCTTTTTGTATTTTACTAGCCAGACAGCATTATAGTATTATTAGTATTAGATCTATTGAACTTTTATGGCCAAAGAGTTGTCGATATTGAACTTCCTACACATTCTCATAGACTTTTCATGATGTTTCATCAGTAGTTCAGGTATGACTTTTTGAACATATTTATGGCCAAAGAGTCTTTGAACTTTAATTTTATGCACATACTCATGCAGTCCTTCTGATGTTTTATCAGATTGAGAGTAGTCCACATTTGACCTATTGAACACATTTATGGACAAAGAATCCTCAATATTGAACCTTCTGTACATACTCATAGAATTCTTATGTTTCATCACTAGTTCAAGTATGACCTTTTGAACATATTTATGGCCAAAGAGTCTTTGAACTTTAATTTTATGTACATATTCATACAATCCTTCTGATGTTTTATCAGACTGAGAGTAGTCCACATTTGATCTATTGAACGCATTTATGAACAAAGAATCCTCAATATTGAACTTTCTATACATACTCATAGAATTCTTATGTTTCATCAGTAGTTCAGGTATGACCTTTTGAACATATTTATGGCCAAAGAGTCTTTGAACTTTAATTTTATGTACATATTCATACAATCCTTCTGATGTTTTATCAGACTAAGAGTAGTCCACATTTGACCTATTGAACGTATTTCTGGACATAGAATCCTTAAAATTGAACTTACTATACATTCTCATAGACTACTTCTGATGTTTCATCAGTAGTTCAACTATGACCCCTAGAACTTATTTCTGGCCAAAGGGTCTTTGAACTTTAACTTTATATACATACTCTCCTTTTGATGTTTCATTAGCAAGACAGTAGTCCACATTTGACCTACTGAACATATTTCTGGACAAAGAATCCTCAATATTGAACTTACTATACATTCTCATAGACTTCTTCTGATGTTTCATCAGTAGTTCAAGTATGACCTCTAGAACTTATTTCTGGCCAAAGGGTCTTTGAACTTTAACTTTATATACATACTCTCCTTTTGATGTTTCATTAGCCAGACAGTAGTCCACATTTGACCTATTGAACGTATTTCTGGACATAGAATCCTTAAAATTGAACTTACTATACATTCTCATAGACTACTTCTGATGTTTCATCAGTAGTTCAAGTATGACCTCTAGAACTTATTTCTGGCCAAAGGGTCTTTGAACTTTAACTTAATATACATACTCTCCTTTTGATGTTTCATTAGCCAGACAGTAGTCCACATTCGAACTATTGAACGTATTTCTGGACAAAGAATCCTCAATATTGAACTTTCTATACATTCTCATAGACTTCTGATGTTTCATCAGTAGTGTTGAACTGTTTGGCCATAAATCAGACAGAAGTCTATCTTATGACCTCTTGAACTTATTTCTTATGACTTCTAGAACTTATTTCTGTCCAAAAGGTTTTAGAACTTTAACTTTATATACATACTCTTCTTTTGATGATTCATTAGCCAGACAGTAGTCCACATTTGACCTATTGAACGTATTTCTGGACAAAGAATCCTCAACATTGAACTTTCTACACATTCTCATAGACTTTTTCTGGTTTCATCAGTAGTTCAACTATAACCCCTAGAACTTATTTCTGGCCAAAGGGTCTCTGAACTTTAACTTTATATACATACTCTCCTTTTGATGTTTCATTAGCCAGACAGTAGTCCACATTTGACATAATTAATATATTTCTGAACAAAGAATCCTCAATACTGAACTTTCTATACATGCTCACAGACTTCTGATGTTTCATCTGTAGTTCAAGTATGACCTCTAGAACTTATTTCTGGCAAAAAGGGTCTTTGAACTTTATCTTAATATACATATTCTCCGTTTAATGTTTAATTCGTCAGGCAGTAGTCCACGTTTGACCTATTGAATGTATTTCTGGACAAAGAATCTTCAATATTGAACTTTCTATACATTCTCATAGACCTTTTCTGATGTTTCATCAGTAGTTCAAGTTTGACCTCTTGAACTTATTTCTGGTCAAAGGGTCTTTGAACTTTCGTTTTATATACATATACACTCCTTCTGATGTTTTATCAGACTGAGAGTAGTCGGCATTTGACCACTTGAAAGCATTTCTGGACAAAGAATCCTCAGTACTGAACTTTCTATACATGCTCATAGACTTCTGATGTTTCATCAGTAGTTTAAGTATGACTTCTAGAACTTATTTATGGCCAAAGAGTCTTTGAACTTTAATTTTATGTACATACTCATACATTCCTTCTGATGTTTTATCAGATTGAGAGTAGTCCACATGTGACCTATTGAACGCATTTCTGGAAAAAGTATCTTCAATATTGAACTTTCTATACATACTCATAGATTTTTTCTGTTGTTTCATCAGTAGTTCAAGTATGACCTCTTGAACTTATTTCTGGCCAAAGGGTTCTTTGAACTTTAACTTTATATACATCATTTCCTTTTGATGTTTCATTAGCCAGACAGTAGTCCACATTTCACCTAATGAATATATTTCTGGACAAAGAATCCTCAATATTGCTATTCTATACATTCTCATAGACTTCTTCTAAAGTTTCATCAGTAGTTCAAGTATGACCTCTTGAACTTATTTCTGGCCAAAGGGGTCTTTGAACTTTAACTTTATATACATAATTTGCTTTTGATGTTTCATTAGCCAGACAGTAGTCCACATTTGATCTATTGAACGCATTTCTGGACAAAGAATCCTCAATATTGAACTTTCTATACATGCTCATAGACTTCTGATGTTTCATCAGTAGTTCAAGTATGACCTCTAGAACTTATTTCTGGCCAAAGGGTCTTTGAACTTTAACTTTATATACATACTCTCCTTTTGATGTTTTATCAGACTGAGAGTAGTTCACATGTGACCTATTGAACGCATTTCTGGAAAAAGTATGAAACGTATCATATGTCGTGTAATCGCTCAACCAGTGTTTCAACGGCGGAAAGACGTCAATAAAACAGCACAGTCAAGTAGCATTACATTTACCTCAGGCAAGTCATTCAGGGTCCACAGCTGGTTAGTTCACTAGAGAAATGAACTCTTTCGCTAAATATATGCACTATATTAGCCTATATATTTATTATATTCTACTTAATCTGTTAGTAATGTCTTGATTATTTAATATATGTTTGAATAAATCTATCATGAAAATGACAGCCACTGTGTATAAATGATTATATTTCAAAAACGAATTGGAGTAAAAACATAATTTTATAATTAGATTTAGAAGTTAATGCCTCATAGATTCCTTCTGATGTTTCATCAGTTGTTCAGGAATGACTTTTTGAACATATTTATGGCCTAAGGGTCTTTGAACTTCATTTTTATATACATATACACTCCTTCTGATGTTTTATTAAACTGAGAGCAGTCGACATTTGACCTATTGAAAGCATTTCTGGACAAAGAAACCTTAATATTGAACTTTTTCTACTCATAGACATCTAATGTTTCATCGGTAGCTCAAGTATGACTTTTTGAACTTATTTATGGCCAAAGAGTCTTTGAACTTTAAATTTATGTACTTACTCATACTCTCCTTTTGATGTTTCATTAACCATACAGTAGTCCACATTTGACCTATTGAACGTATTTCTGGACAAAGAATCCTCAATATTGAACTTTCTATACAATCTCATAGACCTTCTAAAGTTTCATCAGTAGTTCATGTATGACTTCTAGAACTTATTTCTGGACAAATGGTCTTTGAACTTTAACTTTATATACATACTCTCCTTTTGATGTTTCATTAGCCAGACAGTAGTCCACATTTGACCTATTGAACGTATTTCTGGACATAGAATCCTCAATATTGAGCTTTCTATACATTCTCATAGACTTCTTCTGATGTTTCATCAGAAGTTCAACTATTACCCCTAGAACTTATTTCTGGCCAAAGGGTTTTTGAATTTTAACTTTATATACATACTCTCCTTTTGATGTTTTATCAGACTGAGAGTAGTCCACATGTGACCTATTGAATACATTTCTGGAAAAAGTATCTTCAATATTGAACTTTCTATACATACTCATAGATTTTTTCTGATGTTTTATAAGTAGCTCAAATATGACCTCTTGAACATTTCTGGCCAAAGGGACTTTGAACTTTAACTTTATATACATACTCTCCTTTTGATGTTTTATCAGACTGAGAGTAGTCCACATGTGACATATTGAACACGTTTCTGGAAAAAGTATCCTCAATATTGAACTTTCTATACATACTCATAAATTTTTTCTGATGTTTCATCAGTAGCTCAAATATGACATTTAGAACTTTTTTCTGGCCAAAGGGTCTTTGAACTTTAACTTTATATACACACTCTCCTTTTGATGTTTCATTAGCCAGACTGTAGTCCACATTTGACCTATTGAACGTATTTCTGGACATAGAATCCTCAATATTGAGCTTTCTATACATTCTCATAGACTTCTTCTGATGTTTCATCAGAAGTTCAACTATGACCCCTAGAACTTATTTCTGGCCAAAGGGTTTTTGAATTTTAACTTTATATACATACTCTCCTTTTGATGTTTTATCAGACTGAGAGTAGTCCACATGTGACCTATTGAATACAGTTCTGGAAAAAGTATCCTCAATATTGAACTTTCTATACATACTCATAGATTTTTTCTGATGTTTTATAAGTAGCTCAAATATGACCTCTTGAACATTTCTGGCCAAAGGGACTTTGAACTTTAACTTTATATACATACTCTCCTTTTGATGTTTTATCAGACTGAGAGTAGTCCACATGTGACATATTGAACACATTTCTGGAAAAAGTATCCTCAATATTGAGCTTTCTATACATACTCATAGATTTTTTCTGATGTTTCATCAGCAGCTCAAATATGACATTTAGAACTTATTTCTGGCCAAAGGGTCTTTGAACTTTAACTTTATATACATAATTTCCTTTTGATGTTTCATTTGCCAGACAGTAGGCCACATTTGACCTATTGAACGTATTTCTGGACAAAGAATCCTCAACATTGAACTCTCTACACATTCTCATAGACTTTTTCTTATGTTTCATCAGTAGTTCAACTATGACCCCTAGAACTTATTTCTGGCCAAAGGGTCTTTGAACTTTAACTTAATATACATACTCTCCGTTTAATGTTTCATTCGTAAGGCAGTAGTCCACGTTTGACCTATTGAATGTATTTCTGGACAAAGAATCTTCAATATTGAACTTTCTATACAATCTCATAGACCTTTTCTGATGTTTCATCAGAATTTCAAGTATGACCTCTTGAGCTTATTTCTGGTCAAAGGGTCTTTGAACTTTCATTTTATATACATATACACTCCTTCTGATGTTTTATCAGACTGAGAGTAGTCGGCATTTGACCACTTGAACGTATTTCTGGACAAAGAATCCTCAACATTGAACTTTCTACACATTCCCATAGACTTCTCATGTTTCATCAGTAGTTTAAGTATGACTTCTAGAACTTATTTATGGCCAAAGAGTCTTTGAACTTTAATTTAATGTACATACTCATACATTCCTTCTGATGTTTTATCAGATTGAGAGTAGTCCATATGTGTCCTATTGAACGTATTTCTGGACAAAGAATCCTCAATATTGAACTTACTATACATTCTCATAGACTTCTTCTGATGTTTCATCAGTAGTTCAAGTATGACCTCTAGAACTTATTTCTGGCCAAAGGGTCTTTGAACTTTAACTTTATATACATACTCTCCTTTTGATGTTTCATTAGCCAGACAGTAGTCCACATTTGACCTATTGAACGTATTTCTGGACATAGAATCCTTAAAATTGAACTTACTATACATTCTCATAGACTACTTCTGATGTTTCATCAGTAGTTCAACTATGACCCCTAGAACTTATTTCTGGCCAAAGGGTCTTTGAACTTTAACTTTTTATACATACTCTCCTTTTGATGTTTCATTAGCAAGACAGTAGTCCACATTTGACCTACTGAACGTATTTCTGGACAAAGAATCCTCAATATTGAACTTACTATACATTCTCATAGACTTCTTCTGATGTTTCATCAGTAGTTCAAGTATGACCTCTAGAACTTATTTCTGGCCAAAGGGTCTTTGAACTTTAACTTAATATACATACTCTCCTTTTGATGTTTTATTAGCCAGACAGTAGTCCACATTCGAACTATTGAACGTATTTCTGGACAAAGAATCCTCAATATTGAACTTTCTATACATTCTCATAGACTTCTGATGTTTCATCAGTAGTGTTGAACTGTTTGGCCATAAATCAGACAGAAGTCTATCTTATGGCCTCTTGAACTTATTTCTTATGACCTCTAGAACTTATTTCTGTCCAAAAGGTTTTAGAACTTTAACTTTATATACATACTCTTCTTTTGATGTTTCATTAGCCAGACAGTAGTCCACATTTGACCTATTGAACGTATTTCTGGACAAAGAATCCTCAACATTGAACTTTCTACACATTCTCATAGACTTTTTCTGGTTTCATCAGTAGTTCAACTATAACCCCTAGAACTTATTTCTGGCCAAAGGGTCTCTGAACTTTAACTTTATATACATACTCTACTTTTGATGTTTCATTAGCCAGACAGTAGTCCACATTTGACATAATTAATATATTTCTGAACAAAGAATCTTCAATACTGAACTTTCTATACATGCTCATAGACTTCTGATGTTTCATCTGTAGTTCAAGTATGACCTCTAGAACTTATTTCTGGCAAAAAGGGTCTTTGAACTTTATCTTAATATACATATTCTCCGTTTAATGTTTAATTCGTCAGGCAGTAGTCCACGTTTGACCTATTGAATGTATTTCTGGACAAAGAATCTTCAATATTGAACTTTCTATACATTCTCATAGACCTTTTCTGATGTTTCATCAGTAGTTCAAGTATGACCTCTTGAACTTATTTCTGGTCAAAGGGTCTTTGAACTTTCATTTTATATACATATACACTCCTTCTGATGTTTTATCAGACTGAGAGTAGTCGGCATTTGACCACTTGAAAGCATTTCTGGACAAAGAATCCTCAGTACTGAACTTTCTATACATGCTCATAGACTTCTGATGTTTCATCAGTAGTTTAAGTATGACTTCTAGAACTTATTTATGACCAAAGAGTCTTTGAACTTTAATTTTATGTACATACTCATACATTCCTTCTGATGTTTTATCAGATTGAGAGTAGTCCACATGTGACCTATTGAACGCATTTCTGGAAAAAGTATCTTCAATATTGAACTTTCTATACATACTCATAGATTTTTTCTGTTGTTTCATAAGTAGCTCAAGTACGACCTCTTGAACTTATTTCTGGCCAAAGAGTCTTTGAACTTTAACTTTATATACATACTCTCCTTTTAATGTTTCATTTGCCAGACATTAGTCCACATTTGAACAATTGAGCGTATTTCTGGACAAAGAATCCTCAATATTGCTATTCTATACATTCTCATAGACTTCTTCTAAAGTTTCATCAGTAGTTCAAGTATGACCTCTTGAACTTATTTCTGGCCAAAGGGGTCTTTGAACTTTAACTTTATATACATAATTTGCTTTTGATGTTTCATTAGCCAGACAGTAGTCCACATTTGATCTATTGAACGCATTTCTGGACAAAGAATCCTCAATATTGAACTTTCTATACATGCTCATAGACTTCTGATGTTTCATCAGTAGTTCAAGTATGACCTCTAGAACTTATTTCTGGCCAAAGGGTCTTTGAACTTTAACTTTATATACGTACTCTCCTTTTGATGTTTTATCAGACTGAGAGTAGTTCACATGTGACCTATTGAACGCATTTCTGGAAAAAGTATCCTCAATATTGAACTTTCTATACATACTCATAGATTTTTTCTGATGTTTTATAAGTAGCTTAAGTATGACCTCTTGAACTTATTTCTGGCCAAAGGGTCTTAGAACTTTAACTTTATATACATACTCTCCTTTTGATTTTTTATTAGCCAGACTGTAGTCCGTATTTGACCTATTGAACTTATTTATGGCCAAATAGTTCTCGATCTTTACATTTCTATACATACTCATAGACTTCTGATGTTTCATCAGTAGTTCAAGTATGACTTTTTGAACATATTTTTAGACCAAAGAGTCTTTGAACTTTAATTTTATGTACATATACATTCCTTCTGATATTTTATCAGACTGAGAGTAGTCCACATTGAATGCATTTCTGTATAAAGAATCCGCAATATTGAACTTTCTATACATACTCATAGAAGTCTAATGTTTCATCAGTAGTTCAAGTGACTTTTTGAAAATATTTATGGCCAAAGAGTCTTTGAACTTTAATTTTATATACTCATTCTCACACTTCTGATGTTTTATCAGACTAAGAGTTTGACCTATTGATGAGACTGAGAGACATTTGACCTATTGAACGCATTTCTGGACAAAAAATCCTCAATATTGACCTTTCTATACATACTCATAGATTTCTGATATTTCATCAGTAGTTCAAGTATGACCTCTTGAACTTATGTCTGGCCAGAGGGGTCTTTGAACTTTAACTTCATACACATAATTTCCTTTTGATGTTTCATTAGCCAGACAGTAGTCCACATTTGAACTATTGAACGTATTTCTGGACAAAGAATCCTCAATATTGAACTTTCTATACATTCTCATAGACTTCTTCTGATGTTTCATCAGTAGTTCAAGTATGACCTCTTGAACTTATTTCTGGCCAAAGGGGTCTTTGAACTGTAACTTCATACACATAATTTCCTTTTGATGTTTCATTAGCCAGACAGTAGTCCGTATTTGAACTATTGAACTTATTATGGCCAAAGAGTTGTCGATCTTAAAATTTCTATACATACTCATAGATTCCTTCTGATGTTTCATCAGTTGTTCAGGAATGACTTTTTGAACATATTTATGGCCTAAGGGTCTTTGAACTTCATTTTTATATACATATACACTCCTTCTGATGTTTTATTAAACTGAGAGCAGTCGACATTTGACCTATTGAAAGCATTTCTGGACAAAGAAACCTTAATATTGAACTTTTTCTACTCATAGACATCTAATGTTTCATCGGTAGCTCAAGTATGACTTTTTGAACTTATTTATGGCCAAAGAGTCTTTGAACTTTAAATTTATGTACTTACTCATACTCTCCTTTTGATGTTTCATTAACCATACAGTAGTCCACATTTGACCTATTGAACGTATATTTCTGGACAAAGAATCCTCAATATTGAACTTTCTATACAATCTCATAGACCTTCTAAAGTTTCATCAGTAGTTCATGTATGACTTCTAGAACTTACTTCTGGCCAAATGGTCTTTGAACTTTAACTTTATATACATACTCTCCTTTTGATGTTTCATTAGCCAGACAGTAGTCCACATTTGACCTATTGAACGTATTTCTGGACATAGAATCCTCAATATTGAGCTTTCTATACATTCTCATAGACTTCTTCTGATGTTTCATCAGAAGTTCAACTATTACCCCTAGAACTTATTTCTGGCCAAATGGTCTTTGAACTTTAACTTTATATACATACTCTCCTTTTGATGTTTCATTAGCCAGACTGTAGTCCACATTTGACCTATTGAACGTATTTCTGGACATAGAATCCTCAATATTGAGCTTTCTATACATTCTCATAGACTTCTTCTGATGTTTCATCAGAAGTTCAACTATGACCCCTAGAACTTATTTCTGGCCAAAGGGTTTTTGAATTTTAACTTTATATACATACTCTCCTTTTGATGTTTTATCAGACTGAGAGTAGTCCACATGTGACCTATTGAATACAGTTCTGGAAAAAGTATCCTCAATATTGAACTTTCTATACATACTCATAGATTTTTTCTGATGTTTTATAAGTAGCTCAAATATGACCTCTTGAACATTTCTGGCCAAAGGGACTTTGAACTTTAACTTTATATACATACTCTCCTTTTGATGTTTTATCAGACTGAGAGTAGTCCACATGTGACATATTGAACACATTTCTGGAAAAAGTATCCTCAATATTGAGCTTTCTATACATACTCATAGATTTTTTCTGATGTTTCATCAGTAGCTCAAATATGACCCCTAGAACTTATTTCTGGCCAAAGGGTCTTTGAACTTTAACTTTATATACATAATTTCCTTTTGATGTTTCATCAGCCAGACAGTAGTCCACATTTGACCTAATTAATATATTTCTGAACAAAGAATCCTCAATACTGAACTTTCTATACATGCTCATAGACTTCTGATGTTTCATCAGTAGTTCAAGTATGACCTCTAGAACTTATTTCTGGCAAAAAGGGTCTTTGAACTTTAACTTAATATACATACTCTCCGTTTAATGTTTCATTCGTCAGGCAGTAGTCCACGTTTGACCTATTGAATGTATTTCTGGACAAAGAATCTTCAATATTGAACTTTCTATACAATCTCATAGACCTTTTCTGATGTTTCATCAGTAGTTCAAGTATGACCTCTTCAGCTTATTTCTGGTCAAAGGGTCTTTGAACTTTCATTTTATATACATATACACTCCTTCTGATGTTTTATCAGACTGAGAGTAGTCGGCATTTGACCACTTGAACGTATTTCTGGACAAAGAATCCTCAACATTGAACTTTCTACACATTCCCATAGACTTCTCATGTTTCATCAGTAGTTTAAGTATGACTTCTAGAACTTATTTATGGCCAAAGAGTCTTTGAACTTTAATTTAATGTACATACTCATACATTCCTTCTGATGTTTTATCAGATTGAGAGTAGTCCATATGTGTCCTATTGAACGCATTTCTGGAAAAAGTATCCTCAATACTGAACTTTCTATATATACTCATAGATTTTTTCTATTGTTTCATAAGTAGCTCAAGTATGACCTATTGAACTTATTTCTGTCCAATAGGTCTTAAAACTTTAACTTTATATACATACTCTCCTTTTGATTTTTCATTAGCAAGACTGTAGTCCGTATTTGACATATTGAACTTATTTATTGCCAAATAGTTCTCGATCTTTACATTTCTATACATACTCATAGACTTCTGATGTTTCATCAGTAGTGTTGAACTGTTTGGCCATAAATCAGACAGAAGTCTATCTTATGACCTCTTGAACTTATTTCTTATGACCTCTAGAGCTTATTTCTGTCCAAAGGGTTTTAGAACTTTAACTTTATATACATACTCTTCTTTTGATGTTTCATTAGCCAGACAGTAGTCCACATTTGACCTATTGAACGTATTTCTGGACAAAGAATCCTCAACATTGAACTTTCTACACATTCTCATAGACGTTTTCTGATGTTTCATCAGTAGTTCAACTATAACCCCTAGAACTTATTTCTGGCCAAAGGGACTCTGAACTTTAACTTTATATACATACTCTCCTTTTGATGTTTCATTAGCCAGACATTAGTCCACATTTGACCTATTGAACGTATTTCTGGACAAAGAATCCTCAACATTGAACTTTCTACACATTCTCATAGACTTTTTCTTATGTTTCATAAGTAGTTCAACTATGACCCCTAGAACTTATTTCTGGCCAAAGGGTCTTTGAACTTTAACTTTATATACATAACTTCCTTTTGATGTTTCATTAGCCAGACAGTAGTCCACGTTTGACCTCTTGAACTTATTTCTGGTCAAAGGGTCTTTAAACTTTCATTTTATATACACATACACTCCTTCTGATGTTTTATCAGACTGAGAGTAGTCGGCATTTGACCACTTGAAAGCATTTCTGGACCAAGAATCCTCAGTACTGAACTTTCTATACATGCTCATAGACTTCTGATGTTTCATCAGTAGTTTAAGTATGACTTCTAGAACTTATTTATGGCCAAAGAGTCTTTGAACTTTAATTTTATGTACATACTCATACATTCCTTCTGATGTTTTATCAGATTGAGAGTAGTCCACATGTGACCTATTGAACGCATTTCTGGAAAAAGTATCTTCAATATTGAACTTTCTATACATACTCATAGATTTTTTCTGTTGTTTCATAAGTAGCTCAAGTATGACCTCTTGAACTTGTTTCTGGCCAAAGAGTCTTTGAACTTTAACTTTATATACATACTGTCATTTTAATGTTTCATTTGCCAGACATTAGTCCACATTTGATCTATTGAACGCATTTCTGGACAAAGAATCCTCAATACTGAACTTTCTATACATGCTCATAGACTTCTGATGTTTCATCAGTAGTTCAAGTATGACCTCTAGAACTTATTTCTGGCCAAAGGGTCTTTGAACTTTAACTTTATATACATACTCTCCTTTTGATGTTTTATCAGACTGAGAGTAGTTCACATGTGACCTATTGAACGCATTTCTGGAAAAAGTATCCTCAATATTGAACTTTCTATACATACTCATAGATTTTTTCTGATGTTTTATAAGTAGCTTAAGTATGACCTATTGAACTTATTTCTGGCCAAAGGGTCTTAGAACTTTAACTTTGTATACATAGTCTCCTTTTGATTTTTCATTAGCCAGACTGTAGTCCGTATTTGACCTATTGAGCATATTTCTGGACAAAGAATCCTCAATATTGAACTTTCTGTATATTCTCATAGACTTTTTCTGATGTTTCATTAGTAGTTCAATTGTGACATCTTGATCTTATTTCTGTCCAATGGGTTTTAGAACTTTAACTTTATATACCTACTCTCATTTTAATGTTTCATCTGCCAGACAGCAGTCCACATTTGACCTATTGAAAGTATTTCTGGACAAAGAATCCTCAATATTGAACTTTCTAGACATTCTCATAGACTTTTTCTGATGTTTCATCAGTAGTGTTGAACTGTTTGGCCATAAATCAGACAGAAGTCTATCTTATGACATCTTGAACTTATTTCTTATGACCTCTAGAACTTATTTCTGTCCAAAGGGATTTAGAACTTTAACTTTATATACATACACTTCTTTTGATGTTTCATTAGCCAGAGAGTAGTCCACATTTGACCTATTGAAAGTATTTCTGGACAAAGAATCCTCAACATTGAACTTTCTACACATTCTCATAGACTTTTTCTGATGTTTCATCAGTTGTTAAAGAATGACTTTTTGAACATATTTATCGCCAAAAAGTCTTTGAACTTTAACTTTATATACATACTCATACACGTCTTTTTGTGTTTTATTAGCCAGAGAGTAGACCGTATTTGATCTATTGAACATTTATGGCCAAAGAGTTCTCGGTCTTCAAATTTCAGTACATACTCATAGATTTCTTCTGATGTTTCATCAGTAGTTCAAGTATGACCTCTTGAACATTTCTGGCCAAATGGTCATTGAACTTTAACTTTATATACATACTCTCCTTTTGATGTTTCATTAGCCAGTAGTCCGTATTTGACCTATTGAGATAGGAGTTAGTTCTCGTGTGCAACACATACCTGCGTTATTCTTCAATGTATAACAGAATAAGTTAGTTATTGTATACAGGCCAGTTAGCACTATAGTCAGTTGTTGTATGCAATGGAATGCAAAAGCACGCATTGTTGTGTTATCGGAAGAGACAGCAAAACCTGCGTGAAGAATGCACAACGTTAAGAAGATGTATGTTACATATGTAATCTCTTCAATGCACAACGTAATGAGTCAGTTGTTGTATGTACTTCAATTAAACATAATTAGTATTGTTATAATTGTAATAATGTGTGTTATGAGTTATATCTATGCATTGCAATGAAACAAGTTCATAGCTTATATGTTATTCTTCAATGCACAGTGTTAGAACGTGTGCGCAATGCAATGCAACAGCAAAAATGCACATTGAAATTAGTTAGTTCTTGTATTCATTGCAATGCAACAAGTGCATAGCTTACATGTTATTCTCCAATACACAACATTTGATCGTATATGCAAGTGCAATAAGCAATGCAACAACATTGGCAAGCAATGCAATAGCAATGTTATCTTTTCAATTTACATCGGAATGAGTTAGTTCTTCTATACATTGCAATCCAACAAGTGCATAGCTTATGTTATTCTTCCATGCACAGCGTTAGATCGTGTGTGCATTGCAATGCAAAAGCAAATATGCACATCGAAATATGTTAGTTCTTGTATTCATTGCAATGCAACAACTGCTTAGTGTAACGTAACAGCACAAATATTATCTCTTCAATGCATATCGTAAAGTGAATTGCTTACATGTTATTCTCAATACACAACGTTTGATCAATACAATATAACAGCATATATCCTTTCAATGCACAACGGAATGAGTTAATTTTATGCATTACATACAACAAGTGCATATCTTACATGTTTGATCGTATGTTTGATCATATGCAATGCAACAACATTGGCAATCAATGCAACAGCAATGTTATCTCTTCAATGGACATCGGAATGAGTTAGTTCTTCTATGTATTGCAATGTAACAAGTGCATAGCATATTTGTTATTCTTCAATGCACAGAGTTAGATCGTGTGTGCAATGCAAAAACAAATAGGCACAGCGAAATGAGTTAGTTCTTGTATTCATTGCAATACCACAAGTGTACAGTTTATGTTATTCTTGCATGCACAGTGTTAGAACGTGTGTGCAATGCAATGCAAAAGCAATGTTATCTCTTCAATGCACATCAGAATGAGTTAGTTCTTGTATGCATTGCAATGCAACAAGTGCTTAGTGTAATTCAACAGCACAAATGTATCTCTTCAATGCATATCGGAATGTGCATAGCTTATATGTTTTTCTTGAATGCACAGCGTTAGAACGTGTTTGCAACAGCAATCTTATCTCTTCAATGCACATCGGAATTAATAATTTCTTGTCTGTATTGCAATGCAAAGCGTTCATAGCTTACATGTTGTTCTTCAATGCACAGCGTTTGATCGTGTGTGCAAGTGCAGAGTGCAATGAAATAGCACAAATATTATCTTCAATGCATATCGAAAAGTGCTTTGCAATACAACAAGTGCGTAGCAATGATATTCTCCAATACATAACGTTTGATCGTGTGTGCAGTGCAATACAACAGCATATATCTCTTCAATGCACAATGGAATGAGTTAGTTATTTATGCATTGCAATGCAACAAGTACTTAGTGCAATGAAATGGCACAATTGTTTACTCCAATGCATATCGGAATGAGTTGTTCTTGTATGCATTGCAATGCAACAGTGCATAGATTATATGTAATTCTTCAATGCAGAGAGTTAGATCGTGTGTGCAATGCAATGCAAAAGCAAATATATACATCTAAATGAGTTAGTTCTTGTATTCATTGCAGTGTAACAACTGCTTAGTGTAAAGTAACAGCACAAATGTTATCTCTTCAATGCATATCGTAAAGTGTATTGCTTACATGTTATTTTCAATACACAACGTTTGATCGTGTTTGCAATGCATTATAATAGCATATATCTCTTCAATGCACAACGGAATGAGTTAGTTCTTCTATGCATTGAAATTCAACAAGTGCATAGCATATATGTTATTCTTCAATGCACAGCGTTAGATCGTGTGTGCAATGCAATGCAAAAACAAATATGCACAGCGAAATGAGTTAGTTCTTGTATTCATTGCAATGCAACAAGTGCATAGCTTACATGTTATTCTCCAATACACAAAGTTTGATCATGTGTGCAAGTGCTTATGCAATGCAACAACACTAGCAAGCAAAATATGCAACAGCAATGTTATTTCTTCATTACACATCGGAATGAGTTAGTTCTTCTATGCATTGCAATGTAAGAAGTGTATAGCTTATATGTTATTTTTGCATGCGCAGCGTTAGATCGTGTGTGCATTGCAATGCAAAAGCAAATATGCACATCGAAATGAGTTAGTTCTTGTATTCATTGCAATGCCACAAGTGTATAGCTTATATGTTATTCTTGCATGCACAGTGTTATAACGTGTGTGCAATGCAATGCAACAGCAATGTTATCTCTTCAATGCAAATTGGAATGAGTTAGTTCTTTTATTCATTGCACTGCAACAAGTGCATAGCTTATATGTCATTCTTCATTGCAGAATGTTAGATCGTGCGTGCAATGCACTGCAAAAGCAAATATGCACATTGAAAATAGTTAGAGCATTTCGATGATAGCTTATGTGTTATTCTTGAATGCAGAGTGTTAGAACTTGTGTGCAATGCAATGCAAAAGCAATGTTATCTCTTCAATGCACATCAGAATGAGTTAGTTCTTGTATGCATTGCACTGCAACAAGTGCATAGCTTATATGTCATTCTTCATTGCACAACGTTAGATCGTGCGTGCAATGCACTGCAAATGAAATACGCACATTGAAATGAGTTAGAGCATTTCGATGATAGCTTATATGTTATTCTTCCATGCACAGCGTTAGATCGTTTGTGCAATGCAATGCAAAAGCAAATATGCACATCGAAATGAGTTGGTTCTTGTATTCATTGCAATGCAACAAGTGCATAGCTTATATGTTATTCTTGAATGCACAGTGTTAGAACGTGTGTGCAACAGCAATCTTATCTCTTCAATGCACATCGGAATGAATAATTTCTTGTCTGTATTGCAATGCAAAACGTGCATAGCTTACATGTTATTCTTCAATGCACAGCGTTTGATCGTGTGTGCAAGTGCAGAGTGCAATGAAATAGCTCAAATATTATCTCTTCAATGCATATCGATAAAGTGCATTGCAATACAACATGAGCATAGCAATGATATTCTCCAATACATAACGTTTGATCGTGTGTGCAATGCAATACAACAGCATATATCTCTTCAATGCACAATGAAATGAGTTATTTATGCATTGCAATGCAACAAGTACTTATTGCAATGAAATAGCACAATTGTTTACTCTTCAATGCATATCGGAATTTGTTCTTGCATGCATTGCAATGCAACAGTGCATAGCTTACATGTTAGTCTCCAATACACAAAGTTTAATAGTGTGTGCAAGTGCTTAGCAATGCAACAACATTGGCAAGCAATATGCAACAGCAATGTTATCTCTTCAATACACATCGGAATGAGTTAGTTCTATGCATTGCAATGCAACAAGCATAGCTTATATGTCATTCTTCATTGCACAACGTTAGATCATGTGTGCAATGCAATGCAACAGCAAATATGCACATCGAAATTATTTAGTTCTTGTATTCATTGCAATGCAACAAGTGCATAGCTTTACATGTTATTCTCCAATACACAACGTTTGATCTTGTGTGCAAGTGTTTATGTAATGCAACAACATTGGCAAAGCAATATGCAACAGCAATGTTATCTCTTCAATGCACATCAGAATGAGTTTGTTCTTGTATGCATTGCAATTCAACAAGTACTTAGTACAATGAAATAGCACAAATGTTATCTCTTCAATGCATATTGAAATGAGTTAGTTCTTGTATTCATTACAATGCAACAAGTGCTTAGTGCAATTCAACAGTGCAATGAAATAGCACAAGTATGATCTCTTCAATGCATATCTGAAAGTGCATTGCAATGTTATTCTCCAATACACAAAATTGAACTTCCAATCTCAATGACTCTTTCAGATATTACATCTGGCTGATTACAATTGTCCATGTTTGACTACAGAACATATTTCTGGCCGTAGATTCAATTAACTAGAAGTTTCTATACATGTTCATTGACCTGATGTACATCAGTAGTTCAAGAATGACTTTTTGAAAACATTTCTGTCCAAAAGACTTTAAACTTTAACTTTATATGCATACTCATACCCTCCTTCTAATGTGTTAGACTGAGAGCAGTCCAAATTTGAACTATTGAATACATTTCTGGCAAAAAGAGACCTCGATCTTGAAGTTTCTATACATACACTCCTTTTTGGGTTTCATTAGCCAGACGGTAATTCAAGTATGACTTTTTGAACATATTTATGGCCAAAGAGTCTTTGAACTTTAATTTTATATACTCATACTTCTGTAAGGTTTTATCAAACTAAGAGTTTGACCTATTGAAGAGACTGAGAGACATTTGACCTATTGAAAGAATCCTCAATATTGAACTTTCTATACATACTCATAGATTTCTTCTGATGTATCATCAAGTAGTTCAAGTATGACTTTTTGAACTTATTTATGGCCTAATAGTCTTTGAACTTCAACGTTATATACATACTCATACACTCCTGAAGTATTATTAGACTGAGAGTAGTCCAAATTTGACCTATTGAACGCATTTCTGGACAAAGAATCCTCAGTACTGAACTTTATATACTTACTCATAGACTCATTCTATACTGATGTTTCAACAGTAGTTCAAGTATGACCTCTAGAAATTATTTCTGGCTAAAGGGTCTTTGAACTTTAACTTCATATACGTACTCTCCTTTTAATGTTTCATTTGACAGACATTAGTCCACATTTGACCTATTGAACGTATTTCTGGACAAAGAATCCTCAATATTGAACTTTCTACACATTCTCATAGAATTTTTCTGACGTTTCATCAGTAGTTCATGACTTTTTGAAAATATTTGTGGCCAAAGAGTCTTTGAACTTTAATTTTATATAATCATTCATACTCATACTCAATGTTTAGTATTGACTGTAGTCCGTATTTGAACTATTGAACTTATTTATGGCCAAATAGTTCTCCATCTTGAAATTTCTATACTTACTCATAGATTCCATTAGAAGTTTCATCAGTATTTCAAGTATGACTTTTTGAACATATTTATGGCCAGAGTCATTGAAGTTTAACTTTATACACATACTCATACAGGCCTTTTTGTATTTTACTAGCCAGACAGTAGTCCGTATTTGAACTATTGAACTTATTATGTCCAAAGAGTTGTCGATCTTGAAATTTCTATACATACTCATAGATTCCTTCTGATGTTTCATCAGTTGTTCAGGAATGACTTTTTGAACATTTATGGCCTAAGGGTCTTTGAACTTCATCTTTATATACATATACACTCCTTCTGATGTTTTATTAAACTGAGAGCAGTCGACATTTGACCTATTGAAAGCATTTATGGACAAAGAAACCTTAATATTGAACTTTTTCTACTCATAGACATCTAATGTTTCATCGGTAGCTCAAGTATGACTTTTTGAACTTATTTATGGCCAAAGAGTCTTTGAACTTTAAATTTATGTACATACTCATACTCTCCTTTTGATGTTTCATTAGCCAGACAGTAGTCCACATTTGACCTATTGAACGTATTTCTGGACATAGAATCCTCAATATTGAGCTTTGTATACATTCTCATAGACTTCTTCTGATGTTTCATCAGTAGTTCAACTATGACCCCCTAGAACTTATTTCTGGCCAAAGAGTTTTTGAATTTTAACTTTATATACATACTCTCCTTTTGATGTTTTATCAGACTGAGAGTAGTCCACATGTGACCTATAAAATACATTTCTGGAAAAAGTATCCTCAATATTGAACTTTCTATACATACTCATAGATTTTTTCTGATGTTTCATCAGTAGCTCAAATATGACCCCTAGAACTTATTTCTGGCCAAAGGGTCTTTGAACTTTAACTTTATATACATAATTTCCTTTTGATGTTTCATTAGCCAGACAGTAGTCCACATTTGACCTATTGAACGTATTTCTGGACAAAGAATCCTCAACATTGAACTTTCTACACATTCTCATAGACTTTTTCTTATGTTTCATCAGTAGTTCAACTATGACCCCTAGAACATATTTCTGGCCAAAGGGTCTTTGAACTTTAACTTTATATACATAATTTCCTTTTGATGTTTCATTAGCCAGACAGTAGTCCACATTTGACCTGATTAATATATTTCTGAACAAAGAATCCTCAATACTGAATTTTCTATACATGCTCATAGACCTGATGTTTCATCAGTAGCTCAAATATGACTTCTAGAACTTATTTATGGCCAAAGGGTCTTTGAACTTTAACTTTATATACATACTCTCCTTTTAATGTTTCATTTGCCAGACATTAGACCACATTTGAACTATTGAGCATATTTCTGGACAAAGAATCCTCAATATTGAACTTTCTATATATTCTCATAGACTTTTTCTGATGTTTCATTAGTAGTTCAAGTATGACCTCTTGAACTTATTTCTGTCCAAAGGGTTTTAGAACTTTAACTTTATATACATACTCTCCTTATGATGTTTCATTAGCCAGAATGTAGTCCGTATTTGACCTATTGAACTTATTTATGGCCAAAAAGTTCTCGATCTTTACATTTCTATACATACTCATAAACTTCTGATGTTTCATCAGTAGTTCAAGTATGACTTTTTGAACATATTTTTAGACCAAAGAGTCTTTGAACTTTAATTTTATGTACTTACTCATACATTCTTTCTGATTTTTTATTAGACTGAGAGTAGTCCACATGTTTTGAACGTATTTCTGGACAAAGAATCCTCAATATTGAACTTTCTATACATTCTCATAGACTTCTTCTGATGTTTCATCAGTAGTTCAAGTATGACCTCTAGAACTTATTTCTGGCCAAAGGGTCTTTGAACTTTAACTTTATATACATTCTCTCCTTTTGATGTTTCATTAGCCAGACAGTAGTCCACATTTGACCTATTGAACGTATTTCTGGACAAAGAATCCTCAATACTGAACTTTCTATACATGCTCATAGACTTCTTCTGATGTTTCATCAGTAGTTCAAGTATGACCTCTAGAACTCATTTCTGGCAAAAAGGGTCTTTGAACTTTAACTTTATACACATACTCTCCGTTTAATGTTTAATTCGTCAGACAGTAGTCCACGTTTGACCTATTGAATGTATTTCTGGACAAAGAATCTTCAATATTGAACTTTCTATACATTCTCATAGACCTTTTCTGATATTTCATCAGTAGTTCAAGTATGACCTTATAAGTATGAACTTATGTCTGTCCAAAGGGTCTTAGAACTTTAACTTTATATACATACTCTCCTTTTGATGTTTCATTAGCCAGACTGTAGTCCTTATTTGACCTATTGAACTTATGGCCAAATAGTTCTCGATCTTTACATTTCTATACATACTCGTAGACCTTTTCTGATGTTTCATCAGTAGCTCAAGTATGATATCTAGAACTTATTTCTGACCAAAGGGTCTTTGAACTTTAACTTTATATACCTACTCTCCTTTTAATGTTTCATCTGCCAGACAGCAGTCCACATTTGACCTATTGAACTTATTTCTGGACAAAGAATCCTCAAAATTGAACTTTCTATACATTCTCATAGACTTTTTCTGATGTTTCATCAGTAGTGTTGAACTGTTTGGCCATAAATCAGACAGAAGTCTATCTTATGACCTCTTGAACTTATTTCTTATGACCTCTAGAATTTATTTCTGTCCAAAAAGATTTAGAACTTTAACTTTATATACATAATTTCCTTTTAATGTTTCATTAGCCAGACAGTAGTCCACATTTGACCTAATTAATATATTTCTGGACAAAGAATCCTCAACATTGAACTTTCTACACATTCTCATAGACTTTTTCTTATGTTTCATCAGTAGTTCAACTATGACCCCTAGAACATATTTCTGGCCAAAGGGTCTTTGAACTTTAACTTTATATACATAATTTCCTTTTGATGTTTCATTAGCCAGACAGTAGTCCACATTTGACCTAATTAATATATTTCTGAACAAAGAATCCTCAATACTGAACTTTCTATACATGCTCACAGACCTGATGTTTCATCAGTAGTTTAAGTATGACTTCTAGAACTTATTTATGGCCAAAGAGTCTTTGAACTTTAACTTTATATACATACTCATAGATTTTTTCTGATGTTTTATAAGTAGCTCAAGTATGGCCTCTTGAACTTATTTCTGGCCAAAGGGTCGAGTTTAACTTTATATACATACTCTATTTTTGATTTTTCATTAGCCAGACTGTAGTCCGTATTTGGCCTATTGAA
This sequence comes from Coreius guichenoti, assembly GCA_039654105.1. Lineage (NCBI taxonomy): Eukaryota > Metazoa > Chordata > Actinopteri > Cypriniformes > Gobionidae > Coreius > Coreius guichenoti. The sequence continues at coordinate 16,484,925 of CM077184.1, read as the reverse complement.
CTTATTTATGGCCAAGTAGTTCTCGATCTTTACAATTCTATACATACTCATAGACTTCTGATGTTTCATCAGTAGTTCAAGTATGACATCTTGAACATATTTTTTAGACCAAAGAGTCTTTGAACTTTAATTTTATGTACTTATACATTCTTTCTGATTTTTTATCAGACTGAGAGTAGTCCACATGTGACATATTGAACACATTTCTGGAAAAATTATCCTCACTATTGAACTTTCTATACATACTCATAGATTTTTTCTGATGTTTTATAAGTAGCTCAAGTATGACCTCTTGAACTTATTTCTGGCCAGTGTCGAGTTTAACTTTATATACATACTCTCCTTTTGATGTTTCATTAGCCAGAGAGTAGTCCGTATTTGAACTATTGAACTTATTTATGGCCAAATAGTTCTCGATCTTGAAATTTCTATACATAATCATAGATTCCATCAGAAGTTTCATCAGTAGTTCAAGTATGACTTTTTGAACATAATTATGGCAAAAGAGTCATTGAACTTTAACTTTATATACATACTCATACAGGCCTTTTTGTATTTTACTAGCCAGACAGTAGTCCGTATTTTATCTATTGAACTTATTACGGCCAAAGAGTTGTCGATCTTGAAATTTCTATACATATTCATAGATTCCTTCTGATGTTTCATCAATTGTTCAAAAATGACTTTTTGAACATATTTATGGCCTAAGGGTCTTTGAACTTCATCTTTATATACATATACACTCCTTCTGATGTTTTATCAAACTGAGAGCAGTCGACATTTGACCTATTGAAAGCATTTCTGGACAAAGAAACCTTAATATTGAACTTTCTATACATACTCATAGACATCTTATGTTTCATCGGTAGCTCAAGTATGACTTTTTGAACTTATTTATGGCCAAAGAGTCTTTGAACTTTAATTTTATGTACATACTCATACTCTCCTTTTGATGTTTCATTAACCAGACAGTAGTACACATTTGACCTATTGAACGTATTTCTGGACATAGAATCCTCAATATTGAGCTTTCTATACATTCTCATAGACTTCTGATGTTTCATCAGTAGTTCAACTATGACCCCTAGAACTTATTTCTGGCCAAAGGGTCTTTGAACTTTAACTTTATATACATACTCTCCTTTTGATGTTTTATCAGACTGAGAGTAGTCCACATGTGACCTATTGAACGCATATCTGGAAAAAGTATCGTCAATATTGAACTTTCTATACATACTAATAGATTTTTTCTGATGTTCTATAAGTAGCTCAAGTATGACCTCTTGAACTTATTTCTGGCAAAAGGGTCTTTGAACTTTAACTTTATATACATACTCTCCTTTTAATGGTTCATTTGCCAGACATTAGACCACATTTTAACTATTGAGCATATTTCTGGACAAAGAATCCTCAATATTGAACTTTCTATATATTCTCATAGACTTTTTCTGATGTTTCATTAGTAGTTCAAGTATGACCTCTTGAACTTATTTCTGTCCAAAGGGTTTTAGAACTTTAACTTTATATACATACTCTCCTTATGATGTTTCATTAGCCAGAATGTAGTCCGTATTTGACCTATTGAACTTATGGCCAAAAAGTTCTCGATCTTTACATTTCTATACATACTCATAAACTTCTGATGTTTCATCAGTAGTTCAAGTATGACTTTTTGAACATATTTTTAGACCAAAGAGTCTTTGAACTTTATGTACTTACTCATACATTCTTTCTGATTTTTTATTAGACTGAGAGTAGTGCACATGTTTTGAACGTATTTCTGGACAAAGAATCCTCAATATTGAACTTTCTATACATATCTCTTCAATGCATATCGTAAAGTGAATTGCTTACATGTTATTTTCAATACACAACGTTTGATCGTGATTGCAATGCATTATAACAGCATATATCTCTTCAATGCACAACGGAATGAGTTAGTTCTTCTATGCATTGAAATTCAACAAGTGCATAGCATATATGTTATTCTTCAATGCACAGCGTTAGATCGTGTGTGCAATGCAATGCAACAGCAAAAATGCACATCGAAATGAGTTAGTTCTTGTATTCATTGCAATGCAACAAGTGCATAGCTTACATGTATTCTCCAATACACAAAGTTTGATCGTGTGTGCAAGTGCTTATGCAATGCAACAACATTGGCAAGCAATATGCAACAGCAATGTTATCTCTTCATTACACATCGGAATGAGTTAGTTCTTCTATGCATTGCAATGTAAGAAGTGTATAGCTTATATGTTATTCTTGCATGCACAGTGTTAGAACGTGTGTGCATTGCAATGCAAAAGCAAATATGCACATCGAAATGAGTTAGTTCTTGTATTCACTGCAATGCCACAAGTGTATAGCTTATATGTTATTCTTGCATGCACAGTGTTAGAACGTGTGTGCAATGCAATGCAACAGCAATGTTATCTCGTCAATGCAAATTGGAATGAGTTAGTTCTTCTATTCATTGCAATGCAACAAGTGCATAGCTTATATGTTATTCATTCTTCATTGCACAACGTTAGATCGTGCGTGCAATGCACTGCAAAAGCAAATATTCACATTGAAATGAGTTAGATCATTTCGATGATAGCTTATGTGTTATTCTAGTATGTAGAGTGTTAGAACGTGTGTGCAATGCAATGCAAAAGCAATGTTATCTCTTCAATGCACATCAGAATGAGTTAGTTCTTGTATGCATTGCAATGCAACAAGTGCTTAGTCTAATTCAACAGCACAAATGTAATCTCTTCAATGCATATCGGAATGTGCATAGCTTATATGTTGGAACTTAGTACAATGAAATAGCACAAATGTTATCTCTTCAATGCACAGCGTTAGATCGTTTGTGCAATGCAATGCAAAAGCAAATATGCACATCGAAATGAGTTGGTTCTTGTATTCATTTCAATGCAACAAGTGTATAGCTTATATGTTTTTCTTGAATGCACAGCGTTAGAACGTGTGTGCAACAGCAATCTTATCTCTTCAATGCACATCGGAATGAATAATTTCTTGTCTGTATTGCAATGCAAAACGTTCATAGCTTATTCTTCAATGCACAGCGTTTGATCGTGTGTGCAAGTGCAGAGTGCAATGAAATAGCACAAATATTATCTCTTCAATGCTTATCGAAAAGTGCATTGCAATACAACAAGTGCGTAGCAATGATATTCTCCAATACATAACGTTTGATCGTGTGTGCAATGCAATACAACAGCATATATCTCTTCAATGCACAATGGAATGAGTTAGTTATTTATGCATTGCAATGCAACAAGTACTTAGTGCAATGAAATGGCACAATTGTTTACTCAAATGCATATCGGAATGAGTTGTTCTTGTATGCATTGCAATGCAACAGTGCATAGATTATATGTAATTCTTCAATGCAGAGAGTTAGATCGTGTGTGCAATGCAATGCAAAAGCAAATATATACTTCTAAATGAGTTAGTTCTTGTATCCATTGCAGTGCAACAACTGCTTAGTGTAAAGTAACAGCACAAATGTTATCTCTTCAATGCATTGCGTAAAGTGAATAACTTACATGTTATTTTCAATACACAACGTTTGATCGTGTTTGCAATGCATTATAAATAGCATATATCTCTTCAATGCACAACGGAAAGAGTTAGTTCTTCTATGCATAGAAATTCAACAAGTGCATAGCATATATGTTATTCTTCAATGCACAGCGTTAGATCGTGTGTGCAATGCAATGCAAAAACAAATATGCACAGCGAAATGAGTTAGTTCTTGTATTCATTGCAATGCAACAAGTGCATAGCTTACATGTTATTCTCCAATACACAAAGTTTGATCGTGTGTGCAAGTGCTTATGCAATGCAACAACACTAGCAAGAAATATGCAACAGCAATGTTATCTCTTCATTACACATCGGAATGAGTTAGTTCTTCTATGCATTGCAATGTAAGAAGTGTATAGCTTATATGTTATTCTTGCATGCACAGTTTTAGAACGTGTGTGCAATGCAATGAAACAGCAATGTTATCTCTTCAATGCAAATTGTAATGAGTTAGTTCTTCTATTCATTGCAATGCAACAAGTGCATAGCTTATGTCATTTTTCATTGCACAACGTTAGATCGTGCGTGCAAAGCACTGCAAAAGCAAATATGCGCATTGAAATGAGTTAGAGCATTTCGATGATAGCTTATGTGTTATTCTTGAATGCAGAGTGTTAGAACTTGTGTGCAATGCAATGCAAAAGCAATGTTATCTCTTCAATGCACATCAGAATGAGTTAGTTCTTGTATGCATTGCAATGCAACAAGTGCTTAGTGTAATTCAACAGCACAAATGTAATCTCTTCAATGCATATCGGAATGTGCATAGCTTATATGTTGGAACTTAGTACAATGAAATAGCACAAATGTTATCTCTTCAATGCACAGCGTTAGATCGCAAATATGCACATCGAAATGAGTTGGTTCTTGTATTCATTGCAATGCAACAAGTACATAGCTTATATGTTATTCTTGAATGCACAGTGTTAGAACGTGTGTGCAACAGCAATCTTATCTCTTCAATGCACATCGGAATGAATAATTTCTTATCTGTATTGCAATGCAAAACGTGCATAGCTTACATGTTATTCTTCAATGCACAGCGTTTGATCGTGTGTGCAAGTGCAGAGTGCAATGAAATAGCACAAATATTATCTCTTCAATGCATATCGATAAAGTGCATTGCAATACAACAAGAGCATAGCAATGATATTTTCCAATACATAACGTTTGATCGTGTGTGCAATGCAATACAACAGAATATATCTCTTCAATGCACAATGAAATGAGTTAGTTATTTATGCATTGCAATGCAACAAGTACTTATTGCAATGAAATAGCACAATTGTTTACTCTTCAGTGCATATCGGAATGAGTTGTTCTTGTACGCATTGCAATGCAACAGTGCATAGCTTACATGTTATTCTCCAATACACAAAGTTTAATCGTGTATGCAAGTGCTTAGCAATGCAACAACATTGGCAAGCAATATACAACAGCAATGTTATCTCTTCAATACACATCGGAATGAGTTAGTTCTTCTACGCATTACAATGCAAAAAGCATAGCTTATATGTCATTCTTCATTGCACAACGTTAGATCGTGTGTGCAATGCAATGCAAAAGCAAATATGCACATTGAAATGAGTTAGATCATTTTGATGATAGCTTATATGTTATTCTTGAGTGCAGAGTGTTAGAACGTGTGTGCAATGCAATGCAACAGCAAATATGCACATCGAAATTATTTAGTTCTTGTATTCATTGCAATGCAACAAGTGCATAGCTTTACATGTTATTCTCCAATACACAACGTTTGATCTTGTGTGCAAGTCTTGTCTGACATACTCTCCTTTTTGAATTTTAACTTTATATACATACTCTCCTTTTGATGTTTTATCAGACTGAGAGTAGTACACATGTGACCTATTGAATACATTTCTGGAAAAAGTATCCTCAATATTGAACTTTCTATACATACTCATAGATTTTTTCTGATGTTATATAAGTAATGCAACAACATTGGCAAGCAATATGCAACAGCAATGTTATCTCTTCAATGCACATCGGAATGAGTTTGTTCTTGTATTCATTACAATGCAACAAGTGCTTAGTGCAATTCAACAGTGAACAGTGCAATGAAATAGCACAAGCATTATCTCTTCAATGCATATCTGAAAGTGCATTGCAATGTTATTCTCCAATACACAAAACTGAACTTCCAATCTCAATGACTCTTTCAGATATTACATCTGGCTAATTACAATTGTCCATGTTTGACTACAGAACATATTTCTGGCCGTAGATTCTATGAATTTTCTATACATGCTCATTGACCTGATTTACATCAGTAGTTCAAGAAAGACTTTTTGAAAACATTTCTGGCCAAAAGACTTTAAACCTTAACTTTATATGCATACTCATACCCTCCTTCTAATGTGTTAGACTGAGAGCAGTCCAAATTTGAACTATTGAATATATTTCTGGCAAAAAGAGACCTCGATCTTGAAATTTTTATACATACACTCCTTTTTGGGTTTCATTAGCCAGACAGTAATTCAAGTATGACTTTTTGAACATATTTATGGCCAAAGAGTCTTTGAACTTTAATTTTATATACTCATACTTCTGTAAGGTTTTATCAAACTAAGAGTTTGACCTATTGAAGAGACTGAGAGACATTTGACCTATTGAACGCATTTCTGGACAAAGAATCCTCAATATTGAACTTTCTACACATACTCATAGATTTCTTCTGATGTATCATCAGTAGTTCAAGTATGACTTTTTGAACTTATTTATGGCCTAATAGTCTTTGAACTTCAACGTTATATACATACTCATACACTCCTGAGGTATTATTAGACTGAGAGTAGTCCAAACTAAGAGTTTGACCTATTGAAGAGACTGAGAGACATTTGACCTATTGAATGCATTTCTAGACAAAGAATCCTCAATATTGAACTTTCTACACATTCTCATAGACTTTTTCTGACGTTTCAGCAGTAGTTCAAGTATGACTTTGAACATATTTATGGCCAAAGAGTCTTTGAACTTTAATTTTATATACTCATACTTCTGGTGTTTTCTCAGGATAAGAGTTTGACCTATTGAAGAGACTGAGAGACATTTGACCTATTGAACGCATTTCTGGACAAAGAATCCTCAGTACTGAACTTTCTATACTTACTCATAGAAGTCTGATGTTTCATCAGTAGTTCAAGTATGACCTCTAGAACTTATTTCTGGCTAAAGGGTCTTTGAACTTTAACTTCATATACATACTCTCCTTTTAATGTTTCATTTGCCAGACATTAGTCCACATTTGACGTATTGAACGTATTTCTGGACAAAGAATCCTCAATATTGAACTTTCTACACATTCTCATAGACTTTTTCTGACGTTTCATCAGTAGTTCAAGTATGACTTTTCGAAAATATTTATGGCCAAAGAGTCTTTGAACTTTAATTTTATATACTCATTCATACTCATACTTCTGATGTTTTCTCAGGCTAAGAGTTTGACCTATTATTCATAATCATAGATTCCATCAGAAGTTTCATCAGTAGTTCAAATATGACTTTTTGAACATATTTATGGCAAAAGAGTCATTGAACTAACTTTATGTACATACTCATACATGCCTTTTTGTATTTTACTAGCCAGACAGTAGTCCGTATTTGATCTATTGAACTTATTATGGCCAAAGAGTTGTCGATATTGAAATTTCTATACATACTCATAGATTCCTTCTGATGTTTCATCAATTGTTCAAGAATAACTTTTTGAACATATTTATGGCCTAAGGGTCTTTGAACTTCAACTTTATATACATACTCACACACTCCTTCTGGTTTTATTAGACTGAGAGTAGTCCAAATTTGAATGCATTTCTATACAAAGAATCCTCAATATTGAACTTCCTACACATTCTCATAGACTTTTCATGATGTTTCATCAGTAGTTCAGGTATGACTTTTTGAACATATTTATGGCCAAAGAGTCTTTGAACTTTAATTTTATGTACATACTCATGCAGTCCTTCTGATGTTTTATCAGATTGAGAGTAGTCCACATTTGACCTATTGAACACATTTATGGACAAAGAATCCTCAATATTGAACCTTCTATACATACTCATAGAATTCTTATGTTTCATCAGTAGTTCAAGTATGACCTTTTGAACATATTTATGGCCAAAGAGTCTTTGAACTTTAATTTTATATACTCATTCATACTCATACTTCTGATGTTTTCTCAGGCTAAGAGTTTGACCTATTATTCATAATCATAGATTCCATCAGAAGTTTCATCAGTAGTTCAAATATGACTTTTTGAACATATTTATGGCAAAAGAGTCATTGAACTTTAACTTTATGTACATACTCATACATGCCTTTTTGTATTTTACTAGCCAGACAGTAGTCCGTATTTGATCTATTGAACTTATTATGGCCAAAGAGTTGTCGATATTGAAATTTCTATACATACTCATAGATTCCTTCTGATGTTTCATCAATTGTTCAAGAATAACTTTTTGAACATATTTATGGCCTAAGGGTCTTTGAACTTCAACTTTATATACATACTCACACACTCCTTCTGGTTTTATTAGACTGAGAGTAGTCCAAATTTGAATGCATTTCTATACAAAGAATCCTCAATATTGAACTTCCTACACATTCTCATAGACTTTTCATGATGTTTCATCAGTAGTTCAGGTATGACTTTTTGAACATATTTATGGCCAAAGAGTCTTTGAACTTTAATTTTATGTACATACTCATGCAGTCCTTCTGATGTTTTATCAGATTGAGAGTAGTCCACATTTGACCTATTGAACACATTTATGGACAAAGAATCCTCAATATTGAACCTTCTATACATACTCATAGAATTCTTATGTTTCATCAGTAGTTCAATTATGACCCCTAGAACTTATTTCTGGCCAAAGGGTCTTTGAACTTTAACTTTATATACATACTCTCCTTTTGATGTTTCATTAGCAAGACAGTAGTCCACATTTGACCTACTGAACGTATTTCTGGACAAAGAATCCTCAATATTGAACTTACTATACATTCTCATAGACTTCTTCTGGTGTTTCATCAGTAGTTCAAGTATGACCTCTAGAACTTATTTCTGGCCAAAGGGTCTTTGAACTTAAACTTTATATACATACTCTCCTTTTGATGTTTCATTAGCCAGACAGTAGTCCACATTTGACCTATTGAACGTATTTCTGGACAAAGAATCCTTAAAATTGAACTTACTATACATTCTCATAGACTACTTCTGATGTTTCATCAGTAGTTCAACTATGACCTCTTGAACTTATTTCTGGCCAAAGGGTCTTTGAACTTTAACTTTTTATACATACTCTCCTTTTGATGTTTCATTAGCAAGACAGTAGTCCACATTTGACCTACTGAACGTATTTCTGGACAAAGAATCCTCAATATTGAACTTACTATACATTCTCATAGACTTTTTCTGGTTTCATCAGTAGTTCAACTATAACCCCTAGAACTTATTTCTGGCCAAAGGGTCTCTGAACTTTAACTTTATATACATACTCTCCTTTTGATGTTTCATTAGCCAGACAGTAGTCCACATTTGACATAATTAATATATTTCTGAACAAAGAATCCTCAATACTGAACTTTCTATACATGCTCATAGACTTCTGATGTTTCATCAGTAGTTCAAGTATGACCTCTAGAACTTATTTCTGGCAAAAAGGGTCTTTGAACTTTATCTTAATATACATATTCTCCGTTTAATGTTTAATTCGTCAGGCAGTAGTCCACGTTTGACCTATTGAATGTATTTCTGGACAAAGAATCTTCAATATTGAACTTTCTATACATTCTCATAGACCTTTTCTGATGTTTCATCAGTAGTTCAAGTATGACCTCTTGAACTTATTTCTGGTCAAAGGGTCTTTGAACTTTCATTTTATATACATATACACTCCTTTTGATGTTTTATCAGACTGAGAGTAGTCGGCATTTGACCACTTGAAAGCATTTCTGGACAAAGAATTCTCAGTACTGAACTTTCTATACATGCTCATAGACTTCTGATGTTTCATCAGTAGTTTAAGTATGACTTCTAGAACTTATTTGTGGCCAAAGAGTCTTTGAACTTTAATTTTATGTACATACTCATACATTCCTTTTGATGTTTTATCAGACTGAGAGTAGTTCACATGTGACCTATTGAACGCATTTCTGGAAAAAGTATCCTCAATATTGAACTTTCTATACATACTCATAGATTTTTTCTGATGTTTTATAAGTAGCTTAAGTATGACCTCTTGAACTTATTTCTGGCCAAAGGGTCTTAGAACTTTAACTTTATATACATACTCTCCTTTTGATTTTTCATTAGCCAGACTGTAGTCCGTATTTGACCTATTGAACTTATTTATGGCCAAATAGTTCTCGATCTTTACATTTCTATACATACTCATAGACTTATGATGTTTCATCAGTAGTTCAAGTATGACTTTTTGAACATATTTTTAGACCAAAGAGTCTTTGAACTTTAATTTTATGTACATATACATTCCTTCTGATATTTTATCAGACTGAGAGTAGTCCACATTGAATGCATTTCTGTGTAAAGAATCCGCAATATTGAACTTTCTATACATACTCATAGAAGTCTAATGTTTCATCAGTAGTTCAAGTGACTTTTTGAAAATATTTATGGCCAAAGAGTCTTTGAACTTTAATTTTATATACTCATTCTCACACTTCTGATGTTTTATCAGACTAAGAGTTTGACCTATTGATGAGACTGAGAGACATTTGACCTATTGAACGCATTTCTGGACAAAAAATCCTCAATATTGACCTTTCTATACATACTCATAGATTTCTGATATTTCATCAGTAGTTCAAGTATGATCTCTTGAACTTATGTCTGGCCAGAGGGTCTTTGAACTTTAACTTTATATACATACTCTCCTTTTGATGTTTCATTAGCCAGAGAGTAGTCCACATTTGAACTATTGAACGTATTTCTGGACAAAGAATCCTCAATATTGAACTTTCTATACATTCTCATAGACTTCTGATGTTTCATCAGTAGTTCAAGTATGACCTCTTGAACTTATTTCTGGCCAAAGGGGTCTTTGAACTTTAACTTCATACACATAATTTCCTTTTGATGTTTCATTAGCCAGACAGTAGTCCGTATTTGAACTATTGAACTTATTATGGCCAAAGAGTTGTCGATCTTAAAATTTCTATACATACTCATAGATTCCTTCTGATGTTTCATCAGTTGTTCAGGAATGACTTTTTGAACATATTTATGGCCTAAGGGTCTTTGAACTTTGAACTTTGAACATTTTTATATACATATACACTCCTTCTGATGTTTTATTAAACTGAGAGCAGTCGACATTTGACCTATTGAAAGCATTTCTGGACAAAGAAACCTTAATATTGAACTTTTTCTACTCATAGACATCTAATGTTTCATCGGTAGCTCAAGTATGACTTTTTGAACTTATTTATGGCCAAAGAGTCTTTGAACTTTAAATTTATGTACTTACTCATACTCTCCTTTTGATGTTTCATTAACCATACAGTAGTCCACATTTGACCTATTGAACGTATTTCTGGACAAAGAATCCTCAATATTGAACTTTCTATACATTCTCATAGACCTTCTAAAGTTTCATCAGTAGTTCAAGTATGACTTCTAGAACTTATTTCTGGCCAAAGGGTCTTTGAACTTTAACTTTATATACATACTCTCCTTTTGTTGTTTCATTAGCCAGACAGTAGTCCACATTTGACATATTGAACGTATTTCTGGACGTAGAATCCTCAATATTGAGCTTTCTATACATTCTCATAGACTTCTTCTGATGTTTCATCAGTAGTTCAACCATGACCACTAGAACTTATTTCTGGCCAAAGGGTTTTTGAATTTTAACTTTATATACATACTCTCCTTTTGATGTTTTATCAGACTGAGAGTAGTCCACATGTGACCTATTGAATACATTTCTGGAAAAAGTATCTTCAATATTGAACTTTCTATACATACTCATAGATTTTTTCTGATGTTTTATAAGTAGCTCAAATATGACCTCTTGAACATTTCTGGCCAAAGGGACTTTGAACTTTAACTTTATATACATACTCTCCTTTTGATGTTTTATCAGACTGAGAGTAGTCCACATGTGACATATTGAACACGTTTCTGGAAAAAGAATCCTCAATATTGAACTTTCTATACATTCTCATAGACCTTCTAAAGTTTCATCAGTAGTTCAAGTATGACTTCTAGAACTTATTTCTGGCCAAAGGGTCTTTGAACTTTAACTTTATATACATACTCTCCTTTTGATGTTTCATTAGCCAGACAGTAGTCCACATTTGACATATTGAACGTATTTCTGGACATAGAATCCTCAATATTGAGCTTTCTATACATTCTCATAGACTTCTTCTGATGTTTCATCAGTAGTTCAACCATGACCACTAGAACTTATTTCTGGCCAAAGGGTTTTTGAATTTTAACTTTATATACATACTCTCCTTTTGATGTTTTATCAGACTGAGAGTAGTCCACATGTGACCTATTGAATACATTTCTGGAAAAAGTATCTTCAATATTGAACTTTCTATACATACTCATAGATTTTTTCTGATGTTTTATAAGTAGCTCAAATATGACCTCTTGAACATTTCTGGCCAAAGGGACTTTGAACTTTAACTTTATACACATACTCTCCTTTTGATGTTTTATCAGGCTGAGAGTAGTCCACATGTGACATATTGAACACGTTTCTGGAAAAAGTATCCTCAATATTGAACTTTCTATACATACTCATAGATTTTTTCTGATGTTTCATCAGTAGCTCAAATATGACATTTAGAACTTTTTTCTGGCCAATGGGTCTTTGAACTTTAACTTTATATACATACTCTCCTTTTGATGTTTCATTAGCCAGACTGTAGTCCACATTTGACCTATTGAACGTATTTCTGGACATAGAATCCTCAATATTGAGCTTTCTATACATTCTCATAGACTTCTTCTGATGTTTCATCAGAAGTTCAACTATGACCCCTAGAACTTATTTCTGGCCAAAGGGTTTTTGAATTTTAACTTTATATACATACTCTCCTTTTGATGTTTTATCAGACTGAGAGTAGTCCACATGTGACCTATTGAATACAGTTCTGGAAAAAGTATCCTCAATATTGAACTTTCTATACATACTCATAGATTTTTTCTGATGTTTTATAAGTAGCTCAAATATGACCTCTTGAACATTTCTGGCCAAAGGGACTTTGAACTTTAACTTTATACACATACTCTCCTTTTGATGTTTTATTAGACTGAGAGTAGTCCACATGTGACATATTGAACACATTTCTGGAAAAAGTATCCTCAATATTGAGCTTTCTATACATACTCATAGATTTTTTCTGATGTTTCATCAGTAGCTCAAATATGACATTTAGAACTTATTTCTGGCCAAAGGGTCTTTGAACTTTAACTTTATATACATAATTTCCTTTTGATGTTTCATCAGCCAGACAGTAGTCCACATTTGACCTAATTAATATATTTCTGAACAAAGAATCCTCAATACTGAACTTTCTATACATGCTCATAGACTTCTGATGTTTCATCAGTAGTTCAAGTATGACCTCTAGAACTTATTTCTGGCAAAAAGGGTCTTTGAACTTTAACTTAATATACATACTCTCCGTTTAATGTTTCATTCGTCAGGCAGTAGTCCACGTTTGACCTATTGAATGTATTTCTGGACAAAGAATCTTCAATATTGAACTTTCTATACAATCTCATAGACCTTTTCTGATGTTTCATCAGTAGTTCAAGTATGACCTCTTGAGCTTATTTCTGGTCAAAGGGTCTTTGAACTTTCATTTTATATACATATACACTCCTTCTGATGTTTTATCAGACTGAGAGTAGTCGGCATTTGACCACTTGAACGTATTTCTGGACAAAGAATCCTCAACATTGAACTTTCTACACATTCCCATAGACTTCTCATGTTTCATCAGTAGTTTAAGTATGACTTCTAGAACTTATTTATGGCCAAAGAGTCTTTGAACTTTAATTTAATGTACATACTCATACATTCCTTCTGATGTTTTATCAGATTGAGAGTAGTCTATATGTGTCCTATTGAACGCATTTCTGGAAAAAGTATCCTCAATACTGAACTTTCTATATACTCATAGATTTTTTCTGTTGTTTCATAAGTAGCTCAAGTATGACCTCTTGAACTTATTTCTGTCCAATAGGTCTTAAAACTTTAACTTTATATACATACTCTACATTTGATGTTTCATTAGCCAGACAGTAGTCCACATCTGACCTAATGAATATATTTCTGGACAAAGAATCCTCAATATTGAACTTTATATACATACTCATAGATTTTTTCTGATGTTTTATAAGTAGCTTAAGTATGACCTCTTGAACTTATTTCTGGCCATAGGGTCTTAGAACTTTAACTTTATATGCATACTCTCCTTTTGATTTTTCATTAGCAAGACTGTAGTCCGTATTTGACATATTGAACTTATTTATTGCCAAATAGTTCTCGATCTTTACGTTTATATACATACTCATAGACTTCTGATGTTTCATCAGTAGTGTTGAACTGTTTGGCCATAAATCAGACAGAAGTCTATCTTATGACCTCTTGAACTTATTTCTTATGACCTCTAGAGCTTATTTCTGTCCAAAGGGTTTTAGAACTTTAACTTTATATACATACTCTTCTTTTGATGTTTCATTAGCCAGACAGTAGTCCACATTTGACCTATTGAACGTATTTCTGGACAAAGAATCCTCAACATTGAACTTTCTACACATTCTCATAGACTTTTTCTTATGTTTCATAAGTAGTTCAACTATGACCCCTAGAACTTATTTCTGGCCAAAGGGTCTTTGAACTTTAACTTTATATACATAACTTCCTTTTGATGTTTCATTAGCCAGACAGTAGTCCACGTTTGACCTATTGAATGTATTTCTTGACAAAGAATCCTCAACATTGAACTTTCTACACATTCTCATAGACGTTTTCTGATGTTTCATCAGTAGTTCAACTATAACCCCTAGAACTTATTTCTGGCCAAAGGGTCTCTGAACTTTAACTTTATATACATACTCTCTTTTTGATGTTTCATTAGCCAGACATTAGTCCACATTTGACCTATTGAACGTATTTCTGGACAAAGAATCCTCAACATTGAACTTTCTACACATTCTCATAGACTTTTTCTTATGTTTCATAAGTAGTTCAACTATGACCCCTAGAACTTATTTCTGGCCAAAGGGTCTTTGAACTTTAACTTTATATACATAACTTCCTTTTGATGTTTCATTAGCCAGACAGTAGTCCACGTTTGACCTATTGAATGTATTTCTGGACAAAGAATCTTCAATATTGAACTTTCTATACATTCTCATAGACCTTTTCTGATGTTTCATCAGTAGTTCAAGTATGACCTCTTGAACTTATTTCTGGTCAAAGGGTCTTTAAACTTTCATTTTATATACACATACACTCCTTCTGATGTTTTATCAGACTGAGAGTAGTCGGCATTTGACCACTTGAAAGCATTTCTGGACAAAGAATCCTCAGTACTGAACTTTCTATACATGCTCATAGACTTATGATGTTTCATCAGTAGTTTAAGTATGACTTCTAGAACTTATTTATGGCCAAAGAGTCTTTGAACTTTAATTTTATGTACATACTCATACATTCCTTCTGATGTTTTATCAGATTGAGAGTAGTCCACATGTGACCTGTTGAACGCATTTCTGGAAAAAGTATCTTCAATATTGAACTTTCTATACATACTCATAGATTTTTTTCTGTTGTTTCATAAGTAGCTCAAGTATGACCTCTTGAACTTATTTCTGGCCAAAGAGTCTTTGAACTTTAACTTTATATACATACTGTCATTTTAATGTTTCATTTGCCAGACATTAGTCCACATTTGAACAATTGAGCGTATTTCTGGACAAAGAATCCTCAACATTGAACTTCCTGTATATTCTCATAGACTTTTTCTGATGTTTCATTAGTAGTTCAAGTGTGACATCTTGATCTTATTTCTGTCCAATGGGTTTTAGAACTTTAACTTTATATACATACTCTCCTTTTGATGTTTTATTAGCCAGAATGTAGTCCTTATTTGACCTATTAAACTTATTTATGGCCAAAAAGTTCTCGATCTTTACATTTCTATACATACTCATAGACTTCTGATGTTTCATCAGTAGTTCAAGTATGACTTTTTGAACATATTTTTAGACCAAAGAGTCTTTGAACTTTAATTTTATGTACTTACACATTCTTTCTGATTTTTTATCAGACTGAGAGTAGTCCACATGTGACCTATTGAACGTATTTCTGGACAAAGAATCCTCAATATTGAACTTTCTATACATTCTCATAGACTTCTTCTGATGTTTCATCAGTAGTTCAAGAATGACCTCTAAAACTTATTTCTGGCCAAAGGGTCTTTGCACTTTAACTTTATATACATACTCTCCTTTTAATGTTTCATTAGCCAGACAGTAGTCCACATTTGACCTATTGAACGTATTTCTGGACAAAGAATCCTCAGTACTGAACTTTCTATACACACTCATAGACTTCTGATGTTTCATCAGTGGTTGAACTATGACCTCTAGAACTTATTTCTGGCCAAAGGGTCTTTGAACTTTAACTTTATATACATTCTCTCCTTTTGATGTTTCATTAGCCAGACAGTAGTCCACATTTGACCTATTGAACGTATTTCTGGACAAAGAATCCTCAATAGTGAACTTTCTATACATGCTCATAGACTTCTGATGTTTCATCAGTAGTTCAGGTATGACCTCTAGAACTCATTTCTGGCAAAAAGGGTCTTTGAACTTTAACTTTATATACATACTCTCCGTTTAATGTTTAATTCGTCAGACAGTAGTCCACGTTTGACCTATTGAATGTATTTCTGGACAAAGAATCTTCAATATTGAACTTTCTATACATTCTCATAGACCTTTTCTGATGTTTCATCAGTAGTTCAAGTATGACCTCTTGAACTTATGTATGTCCAAAGGGTCTTTGAACTTTAACTTTATATACCTACTCTCCTTTTAATGTTTCATCTGCCAGACAGCAGTCCACATGTGACATATTGAACACATTTCTGGAAAAAGTATCCTCAATATTGAACTTTCTATACATGCTCATAGATTTTTTCTGTTGTTTCATCAGTAGCTCAAGTATGATATCTAGAACTTATTTCTGGCCAAAGGGTCTTTGAACTTTAACTTTATATACCTACTCTCATTTTAATGTTTCATCTGCCAGACAGCAGTCCACATTTGACCTATTGAACGTATTTCTGGACAAAGAATCCTCAATATTGAACTTTCTAGACATTCTCATAGACTTTTTCTGATGTTTCATCAGTAGTGTTGAACTGTTTGGCCATAAATCAGGCAGAAGTCTATCTTATGACCTCTTGAACTTATTTCTTATGACCTCTAGAACTTATTTCTGTCCAAAGGGATTTAGAACTTTAACTTTATATACATACACTTCTTTTGATGTTTCATTAGCCAGAGAGTAGTCCACATTTGACCTATTGAACGTATTTCTGGACAAAGAATCCTCAACATTGAACTTTCTACACATTCTCATAGACTTTTTCTGATGTTTCATCAGTATGACTTTTTGAAAATATTTATGGCCAAAGAGTCTTTGAACTTTAATTTTATATACTCATACTCATAATTCTGATGTTTAATCAGACTAAGAGTTTGACCTATTGAAGAGACTGAGAGACATTTGACCTATTGAATGCATTTCTGGACAAAGAATCCTCAATATTGAACTGTCATTCTTGAACAACTGATGAAACATCAGAAAAAGTCTATGAGAATGTATAGACATTCTCATAGACTTTTTCAGA
Source organism: Coreius guichenoti (assembly GCA_039654105.1). NCBI lineage: Eukaryota > Metazoa > Chordata > Actinopteri > Cypriniformes > Gobionidae > Coreius > Coreius guichenoti. The sequence goes on along the minus strand of CM077184.1, from coordinate 16,467,396 downwards.
TGTTTCATCAGTTGTTCAAGAATGACTTTTTGAACATATTTATCGCCAAAAAGTCTTTGAACTTTAACTTTATATACATACTCATACACGTCTTTTTGTGTTTTATTAGCCAGAGAGTAGACCGTATTTGATCTATTGAACATTTATGGCCAAAGAGTTCTCGGTCTTCAAATTTCAGTACATACTCATAGATTTCTTCTGATGTTTCATCAGTAGTTCCAGTATGACCTCTAGAACTTATTTCTGGCCAAAGGGTCTTTGAACTTTAACTTTATATACATACTCTACTTTTGATGTTTCATTAGCCAGACAGTAGTCCACATCTGACCTATTGAATGCATTTCTGGACAAAGAATCCTCAATATTGAACTTTCTACACATTCTCATAGACTTTTTCTGATGTTTCATCAATAGTTTAAGTATGACTTTTTGAACATATTTATGGCCAAAAAGTCTTTGAACTTTAATTTTATGTACATATACATTCCTTCTGATATTTTATCAGACTGAGAGTAGTCCACATTGAATGCATTTCTGTACAAAGAATCCGCAATATAGAACTTTCTATACATACTCATAGAAGTGTAATGTTCCATCAGTAGTTCAAGTGACTTTTTGAAAATATTTATGGCCAAAGAGTCTTTGAACTTTAATTTTATATACTCATTCTCACACTTCTGATGATTTATCAGACTAAGAGTTGACCTATTGAACGCATTTCTGGACAAAAAATCCTCAATATTGACCTTTCTATACATACTCATAGATTTCTGATATTTCATCAGTAGTTCAAGTATGACCTCTTGAACTTATTTCTGGCCAGAGGGTCTTTGAACTTTAACTTTATATACATACTCTCTTTTTGATGTTTCATTAGCCAGACAGTAATCCGTATTTGACCTATTGAACTTATTTATGGCCAAATAGTTCTCGATCTTTAAATTTCTATAAATACTCATAGAATCTTTCTGAAGTTTCATCAGTAATTCAAGTATGACTTTTTGAACATATTTATGGCCAAAGAGTCTTTGAAATTTAACTTTATATACATACTCATACAGGCCTTTTTGTGTTTTATTAGCCAAACAGTGGTCCGTATTTGATCTATTGAACTTATTATGGCCAAAGAGTTCTCGAGCTTGAAATCTCTATGCATACTCATAGATTTCTTCTGATGTTTCATCAGTAGTTCAAGTCTGACTTTTTGAACATATTTATGGCCTAAGGGTCTTTGAACTTCATCTTTATATACATACTCATACACTCCTTCTGAAGTTTTATTAGACTGATAGTCCATATTTGTCATACTGAAAGCATTTCTGGACAAAGAAACGTCAATATTGAAATTTCTATACATACTCATAGACTTCTGATGTTTCATGAGTAGTTCAAGTATGACTTTTTGAACATATTTATGGCCAAAGAGTCTTTGAACTTTAACTTTATATACATACTCTTCTTTTGATGTTTCATTAGCCAGACAGTAGTCCACATTTGACCTATTGAACGTATTTCTGGACAAAGAATCCTAAATATTAAACTTTCTATACACATTAATAGACCTGATATTTCAGCAGTAGTTCAAGTATGACCTCTAGAATTTATTTCTGGCCAAAGCGTCTTTAAACTATAATTTTATATATATATATATTCTCCTTTTGATGTTTCATTAGCCAGACAGTAGTCTGTATTTGACCTATTGAACTGGTATATGGCCAAAAAGTCTTTAATCTTTAGCTTTAGATACATACTCATACACGCCTTTTTGTGTTTTTTGTGTCGGAGAGTAGACCGTATTTGATCTATTGAACTTATTTATGGCCAAAGAGTTCTCGGTCTTCAAATTTCTATACATACTCATAGATTCCTTCTAATGTTTCATCAGTAATTTAAGTATGACTTTTTGAACATATTTATGGGCTTTGAACTTCAACTTTACATACTCATACACTCCTTCTGAAGTTTTATTAGACTGAGAGTGGTCCAAATTTTACCTATTGAATGCATTTCTAGACAAAGAAGACTCAATATTGAACTTTCTACACATTCTCATAGGCTTTTTCTGATGTTTCATCAGTAGTTCCAATATGATTTTTTGAACATATTTATGGCCAAAGAGTCTTTGAACTTTAATTTTATGTACATATACATTCCTTCTGATGTTTTATCAGACTGAGAGTAGTCCACATTTGACCTATTGAAAGCATTTCTGGACAAAGAATCCTCAATGTTGAACTTTAATAGATAGATTACCATAGATTTCTTCTGATGTTTCATCAGTAGTTCAAGTATGACCTCTTGAACATTTCTGGCCAAATGGTCATTGAACTTTAACTTTATATACATACTCTCCTTTTGATGTTTCATTAGCCAGTAGTCCGTATTTGACCTATTGAGATAGGAGTTAGTTCTCGTGTGCAACACATACCTGCGTTATTCTTCAATGTATAACAGAATAAGTTAGTTATTGTATACAGGCCAGTAAGCACTATAGTCAGTTGTTGTATGCAATGGAATGCAAAAGCACGCATTGTTGTGTTATCGGAAGAGATAACAAAACCTGCGTGAAGAATGCACAACGTTAAGAAGATGTATGTTACATATGTAATCTCTTCAATGCACAACGTAATGAGTCAGTTGTTGTATGTACTTCAATTAAACATAATTAGTATTGTTATAATTGCAATAATGTGTGTTATGAGTTATATCTTCTATGCATTGCAATGAAACAAGTTCATAGCTTATATGTTATTCTTCAATGCACAGTGTTAGAACGTGTGCGCAATGCAATGCAACAGCAAAAATGCACATCGAAATGAGTTAGTTCTTGTATTCATTGCAATGCAACAAGTGCATAGCTTACATGTTATTCTCCAATACACAACATTTGATCGTATATGCAAGTGCAATAAGCAATGCAACAACATTGGCAAGCAATGCCATAGCAATGTTATCTTTTCAATGCACATCGGAATGAGTTAGTTCTTCTATACATTGCAATCCAACAAGTGCATAGCTTATGTTATTCTTCCATGCACAGCGTTAGATCGTGTGTGCATTGCAATGCAAAAGCAAATATGCACATCGAAATATGTTAGTTCTTGTATTCATTGCAATGCCACAAGTGTATAGCTTATATGTTATTCTTCAATGCACAGCGTTAGATCGTGTGTGCAATGCAATGCAAAAGCAAATATGCACATCGAAATTAGTTAGTTCTTGTATTCATTGCAATGCAACAACTGCTTAGTGTAACGTAACAGCACAAATATTATCTCTTCAATGCATATCGTAAAGTGAATTGCTTACATGTTATTCTCAATACACAACGTTTGATCAATACAATATAACAGCATATATCCTTTCAATGCACAACGGAATGAGTTAATTTTATGCATTACATACAACAAGTGCATATCTTACATGTTTGATCGTATGTTTGATCATATGCAATGCAACAACATTGGCAATCAATGCAACAGCAATGTTATCTCTTCAATGGACATCGGAATGAGTTAGTTCTTCTATGTATTGCAATGTAACAAGTGCATAGCATATTTGTTATTCTTCAATTCACAGAGTTAGATCGTGTGTGCAATGCAAAAACAAATAGGCACAGCGAAATGAGTTAGTTCTTGTATTCATTGCAATACCACAAGTGTATAGTTTATGTTATTCTTGCATGCACAGTGTTAGAACGTGTGTGCAATGCAATGCAAAAGCAAATATGCACATCGAAATTAGTTAGTTCTTGTATTCATTGCAATGCAACAACTGCTTAGTGTAACGTAACAGCACAAATATTATCTCTTCAATGCATATCGTAAAGTGAATTGCTTACATGTTATTCTCAATACACAACGTTTGATCAATACAATATAACAGCATATATCCTTTCAATGCACAACGGAATGAGTTAATTTTATGCATTACATACAACAAGTGCATATCTTACATGTTTGATCGTATGTTTGATCATATGCAATGCAACAACATTGGCAATCAATGCAACAGCAATGTTATCTCTTCAATGGACATCGGAATGAGTTAGTTCTTCTATGTATTGCAATGTAACAAGTGCATAGCATATTTGTTATTCTTCAATGCACAGAGTTAGATCGTGTGTGCAATGCAAAAACAAGTAGGCACAGCGAAATGAGTTAGTTCTTGTATTCATTGCAATACCACAAGTGTATAGTTTATGTTATTCTTGCATGCACAGTGTTAGAACGTGTGTGCAATGCAATGCAAAAGCAATTATCTCTTCAATGCACATCAGAATGAGTTAGTTCTTGTATGCATTGCAATGCAACAAGTGCTTAGTGTAATTCAACAGCACAAATGTATCTCTTCAATGCATATCGGAATGTGCATAGCTTATATGTTGGAACTGAGTACAATGAAATAGCACAAATGTTATCGCTTCAATGCACAGCGTTAGATCGTTTGTGCAATGCAATGCAAAAGCAAATATGCACATCGAAATGAGTTGGTTCTTGTATTCATTTCAATGCAACAAGTGCATAGCTTATATGTTTTTCTTGAATGCACAGCGTTAGAACGTGTTTGCAACAGCAATCTTATCTCTTCAATGCACATCGGAATTAATAATTCTTGTCTGTATTGCAATGCAAAGCGTTCATAGCTTACATGTTGTTCTTCAATGCACAGCGTTTGATCGTGTGTGCAAGTGCAGAGTGCAATGAAATAGCACAAATATTAACTTCAATGCATATCGAAAAGTGCATTGCAATACAACAAGTGCGTAGCAATGATATTCTCCAATACATAACGTTTGATCGTGTGTGCAATGCAATACAACAGCATATATCTCTTCAATGCACAATGGAATGAGTTAGTTATTTATGCATTGCAACGCAACAAGTACTTAGTGCAATGAAATGGCACAATTGTTTACTCCAATGCATATCGGAATGAGTTGTTCTTGTATGCATTGCAATGCAACAGTGCATAGATTATATGTTATTCTTCAATGCAGAGAGTTAGATCGTGTGTGCAATGCAATGCAAAAGCAAATATATACATCTAAATGAGTTAGTTCTTGTATTCATTGCAGTGTAACAACTGCTTAGTGTAAAGTAACAGCACAAATGTTATCTCTTCAATGCATATCGTAAAGTGTATTGCTTACATGTTATTTTCAATACACAACGTTTGATCGTGTTTGCAATGCATTATAATAGCATATATCTCTTCAATGCACAACGGAATGAGTTAGTTCTTCTATGCATTGAAATTCAACAAGTGCATAGCATATATGTTATTCTTCAATGCACAGCGTTAGATCGTGTGTGCAATGCAATGCAAAAACAAATATGCACAGCGAAATGAGTTAGTTCTTGTATTCATTGCAATGCAACAAGTGCATAGCTTACATGTTATTCTCCAATACACAAAGTTTGATTATGTGTGCAAGTGCTTATGCAATGCAACAACACTAGCAAGCAATATGCAACAGCAATGTTATTTCTTCATTACACATCGGAATGAGTTAGTTCTTCTATGCATTGCAATGTAAGAAGTGTATAGCTTATATGTTATTCTTGCATGCACAGTGTTAGAACGTGTGTGCAATGCAATGCAACAGCAATGTTGTCTCTTCAAAGCACATCGGAATGCGTTAGTTCTTCTATGCATTGCAATGCAACAAGCATAGCTTATATGTTATTCTTCCATGCACAGCGTTAGATCGTGTGTGCATTGCAATGCAAAAGCAAATATGCACATCGAAATGAGTTAGTTCTTGTATTCATTGCAATGCCACAAGTGCATAGCTTATATGTCATTCTTCATTGCACAACGTTAGATCGTGCGTGCAATGCACTGCAAAAGCAAATATGCACTTTGAAATGAGTTAGAGCATTTCGATGATAGCTTATGTGTTATTCTTGAATGCAGAGTGTTAGAACTTGTGTGCAATGCACTGCAAAAGCAATGTTATCTCTTCAATGCACATCAGAATGAGTTAGTTCTTGTATGCATTGCACTGCAACAAGTGCATAGCTTATATGTCATTCTTCATTGCACAACGTTAGATCGTGCGTGCAATGCACTGCAAATGAAATATGCACATTGAAATGAGTTAGAGCATTTCGATGATAGCTTATATGTTATTCTTCCATGCACAGCGTTAGATCGTTTGTGCAATGCAATGCAAAAGCAAATATGCACATCGAAATGAGTTGGTTCTTGTATTCATTGCAATGCAACAAGTGCATAGCTTATATGTTATTCTTGAATGCATAGTGTTAGAACGTGTGTGCAACAGCAATTTTATCTCTTCAATGCACATCGGAATGAATAATTTCTTGTCTGTATTGCAATGCAAAACGTGCATAGCTTACATTTTATTCTTCAATGCACAGCGTTTGATCGTGTGTGCAAGTGCAGAGTGCAATGAAATAGCTCAAATATTATCTCTTCAATGCATATCGATAAAGTGCATTGCAATACAACATGAGCATAGCAATGATATTCTCCAATACATAAAGTTTGATCGTGTGTGCAATGCAATACAACAGCATATATCTCTTCAATGCACAATGAAATGAGTTAGTTATTTATGCATTGCAATGCAACAAGTACTTATTGCAATGAAGTAGCACAATTGTTTACTCTTCAATGCATATCGGAATTTGTTCTTGCATGCATTGCAATGCAACAGTGCATAGCTTACATGTTAGTCTCCAATACACAAAGTTTAATAGTGTGTGCAAGTGCATAGCAATCCAACAACATTGGCAAGCAATATGCAACAGCAATGTTATCTCTTCAATACACATCGGAATGAGTTAGTTCTTCTATGCATTGCAATGCAACAAGCATAGCTTATATGTCATTCTTCATTGCACAACGTTAGATCGTGTGTGCAATGCAATGCAACAGCAAATATGCACATCGAAATTATTTAGTTCTTGTATTCATTGCAATGCAACAAGTGCATAGCTTTACATGTTATTCTCCAATACACAACGTTTGATCTTGTGTGCAAGTGTTTATGTAATGCAACAACATTGGCAAAGCAATATGCAACAGCAATGTTATCTCTTCAATGCACATCAGAATGAGTTTGTTCTTGTATGCATTGCAATGCAACAAGTGCTTAGTGCAATTCAACAGTGCAATGAAATAGCACAAGTATGATCTCTTCAATGCATATCTGAAAGTGCATTGCAATGTTATTCTCCAATACACAAAATTGAACTTCCAATCTCAATGACTCTTTCAGATATTACATCTGGCTGATTACAATTGTCCATGTTTGACTACAGAACATATTTCTGGCCGTAGATTCAATTAACTAGAAGTTTCTATACATGTTCATTGACCTGATGTACATCAGTAGTTCAAGAATGACTTTTTGAAAACATTTCTGGCCAAAAGACTTTAAACTTTAACTTTATATGCATACTCATACCCTCCTTCTAATGTGTTAGACTGAGAGCAGTCCAAATTTGAACTATTGAATACATTTCTGGCAAAAAGAGACCTCGATCTTGAAATTTCTATACATACACTCCTTTTTGGGTTTCATTAGCCAGACAGTAATTCAAGTATGACTTTTTGAACATATTTATGGCCAAAGAGTCTTTGAACTTTAATTTTATATACTCATACTTCTGTAAGGTTTTATCAAACTAAGAGTTTGACCTATTGAAGAGACTGAGAGACATTTGACCTATTGAAAGAATCCTCAATATTGAACTTTCTATACATACTCATAGATTTCTTCTGATGTATCATCAGTAGTTCAAGTATGACTTTTTGAACTTATTTATGGCCTAATAGTCTTTGAACTTCAACGTTATATACATACTCATACACTCCTGAAGTATTATTAGACTGAGAGTAGTCCAAATTTGACCTATTGAACGCATTTCTGGACAAAGAATCCTCAGTACTGAACTTTCTATACTTACTCATAGACGTCTGATGTTTCATCAGTAGTTCAAGTACGACCTCTAGAAATTATTTCTGGCTAAAGGGTCTTTGAACTTTAACTTCATATACATACTCTCCTTTTAATGTTTCATTTGACAGACATTAGTCCACATTTGACCTATTGAACGTATTTCTGGACAAAGAATCCTCAATATTGAACTTTCTACACATTCTCATAGAATTTTTCTGACGTTTCATCAGTAGTTCATGACTTTTTGAAAATGTTTATGGCAAAAGAGTCTTTGAACTTTAATTTTATATAATCATTCATACTCATACTCGATGTTTTCTCAGGCTAAGAGTTTGACCTATTATTCATAATCATAGATTCCATCAGAAGTTTCATCAGTAGTTCAAGTATGACTTTTTGAACATATTTATGGCAAAAGAGTCATTGAACTTTAACTTTATATACATACTCATACAGGCCTTTTTGTATTTTACTAGCCAGACAGTAGACCGTATTTGATCTATTGAACTTATTATGGCCAAAGAGTTGTCGATATTGAAATTTCTATACATACTCATAGATTCCTTCTGATGTTTCATCAATTGTTCAAGAATGACTTTTTGAACATATTTATGGCCTAAGTGTCTTTGAACTTCAACTTTATATACATACTCATACACTCCTTCTTGTTTTATTAGACTGAGAGTAGTCCAAATTTGACCTATTGAATACATTTCTATACAAAGAATCCTCAATATTGAACTTCCTACACATTCTCATAGACTTTTCATGATGTTTCATCAGTAGTTCAGGTATGACTTTTTGAACAAATTTATGGCCAAAGAGTCTTTGAACTTTAATTTTATGTACATACTCATGCAGTCCTTCTGATGTTTTATCAGTCTGAGAGTAGTCCACATTTGATCTGTTGAACACGTTTCTGGACAAAGAATTCTCAATATTGAACTTTCTATACATTCTCATAGAATTCTTAAGTTTCATCAGTAGTTCAAGTATGACCTTTTGAACATATTTATGGCCAAAGAGTCATTGAACTTTAAATTTATGTACATACTCATACTCTCCTTTTGATTTTTCATTAGCCAGACAGTAGTCCACATTTGACCTATTGAACGTATTTCTGGACATAGAATCCTTAAAATTGAGCTTTCTATACATTCTCATAGACTACTTCTGATGTTTCATCAGTAGTTCAAATATGACCACTAGAACTTATTTCTGGCCAAAGGGTCTTTGAACTTTAACTTTATATACATACTCTCCTTTTGATGTTTCATTAGCCAGACAGTAGTCCACATTTGACCTACTGAACGTATTTCTGGACAAAGAATCCTCAATATTGAACTTACTATACATTCTCATAGACTTCTTCTGATGTTTCATCAGTAGTTCAAGTATGACCTCTAGAGCTTATTTCTGGCCAAAGAGTCTTTGAACTTTAACTAAATATACATACTCTCCTTTTGATGTTTCATTAGCCAGACAGTAGTCCACATTTGAACTATTGAACGTATTTCTGGACAAAGAAACCTCAATATTGAACTTTCTATACATTCTCATAGACTTCTTCTGATGTTTCATCAGTAGTTCAAGTATGACCTCTAGAACTTATTTCTGGCCAAAGGGTCTTTGAACTTTAACTAAATATACATACTCTCCTTTTGATGTTTCATTAGCCAGACAGTAGTCCACATTTAAACTATTAAACGTATTTATGGACAAAGAATCCTCAATATTGAACTTTCTATACATTCTCATAGACTTCTTCTGATGTTTCATCAGTAGTTCAAGAATGACCTCTTGAACTTATTTCTGGCCAAAGGGGTCTTTGAACTTTAACTTCATATACATAATTTCCTTTTGATGTTTCATTAGCCAGACAGTAGTCCGTATTTGAACTATTGAACTTATTTATGGCCAAATAGTTCTCCATCTTGAAATTTCTATACATACTCATGGATTCCATCAGAAGTTTCATCAGTAGTTCAGGAATGACTTTTTGAATATATTTATGGCCAGAGTCATTGAACTTTAACTTTATATACATATTCATACAGGCCTTTTTGTATTTTACTAGCCAGACAGTAGTCCGTATTTGAACTATTGAACTTATTATGGCCAAAGAGTTGTCGATCTTGAAATTTCTATACATACTCATAGATTCCTTCTGATGTTGTTCAGGAATGACTTTTTGAACATATTTATGGCCTAAGGGTCTTTGAACTTCAACTTTATATACATACTCATACACTCCTTCTTGTTTTATCAGACTGAGAGTAGTCCACATTTGATCTGTTGAACGCGTTTCTGGACAAAGAATTCTCAATATTGAACTTTCTATACATTCTCATAGAATTCTTAAGTTTCATCAGTAGTTCAAGTATGACCTTTTGAACATATTTATGGCCAAAGAGTCATTGAACTTTAAATTTATGTACATACTCATACTCCAGAGAGTAGTCCAAATTTGACCTATTGAATGCATTTCTATACAAAGAATCCTCAATATTGAACTTCCTACACATTCTCATAGACTTTTCATGATGTTTCATCAGTAGTTCAGGTATGACTTTTTGAACAAATTTATGGCCAAAGAGTCTTTGAACTTTAATTTTATGTACATACTCATGCAGTCCTTCTGATGTTTTATCAGACTGAGAGTAGTCCACATTTGATCTGTTGAACGCGTTTCTGGACAAAGAATTCTCAATATTGAACTTTCTATACATTCTCATAGAATTCTTAAGTTTCATCAGTAGTTCAAGTATGACCTTTTGAACATATTTATGGCCAAAGAGTCATTGAACTTTAAATTTATGTACATACTCATACTCTCCTTTTGATTTTTCATTAGCCAGACAGTAGTCCACATTTGACCTACTGAACGTATTTCTGGACAAAGAATCCTCAATATTGAACTTACTATACATTCTCATAGACTTCTTCTGATGTTTCATCAGTAGTTCAAGTATGACCTCTAGAACTTATTTCTGGCCAAAGGGTCTTTGAACTTTAACTAAATATACATACTCTCCTTTTGATGTTTCATTAGCCAGACAGTAGTCCACATTTGAACTATTGAACGTATTTCTGGACAAAGAATCCTCAATATTGAACTTTCTATACATTCTCATAGACTTCTTCTGATGTTTCATCAGTAGTTCAAGTATGACCTCTAGAACTTATTTCTGGCCAAAGGGTCTTTGAACTTTAACTAAATATACATACTCTCCTTTTGATGTTTCATTAGCCAGACAGTAGTCCACATTTGAACTATTGAACGTATTTCTGGACAAAGAATCCTCAGTATTGAACTTTCTATACATTCTCATAGACTTCTTCTGATGTTTCATCAGTAGTTCAAGAATGACCTCTTGAACTTATTTCTGGCCAAAGGGGTCTTTGAACTTTAACTTCATATACATAATTTCCTTTTGATGTTTCATTAGCCAGACAGTAGTCCGTATTTGAACTATTGAACTTATTTATGGCCAAATAGTTCTCTATCTTGAAATTTCTATACATACTCATGGATTCCATCAGAAGTTTCATCAGTAGTTCAGGAATGACTTTTTGAACATATTTATGGCCAGAGTCATTGAACTTTAACTTTATATACATACTCATACAGGCCTTTTTGTATTTTACTAGCCAGACAGTAGTCCGTATTTGAACTATTGAACTTATTATGGCCAAAGAGTTGTCGATCTTGAAATTTCTATACATACTCATAGATTCCTTCTGATGTTTCATCAGTTGTTCAGGAATGACTTTTTGAACATATTTATGGTCTAAGGGTCTTTGAACTTCATCTTTATATACATATACACTCCTTCTGATGTTTTATTAAACTGAGAGCAGTCGACATTTGACCTATTGAAAGCATTTCTGGACAAAGAAACCTTAATATTGAACTTTTTCTAGTCATAGACATCTAATGTTTCATCGGTAGCTCAAGTATGACTTTTTGAACTTATTTATGGCCAAAGAGTCTTTGAACTTTAAATTTATGTACATACTCATACTCTCCTTTTGATGTTTCATTAACCATACAGTAGTCCACATTTGACCTATTGAACGTATTTCTGGACAAAGAATCCTCAATATTGAACTTTCTATACATTCTCATAGACTTCTTCTAAAGTTTCATCAGTAGTTCATGCATGACATCTAGAACTTATTTCTGGCCAAAGGGTCTTTGAACTTTAACTTTATATACGTACTCTCCTTTTGATGTTTTATTAGACTGAGAGTAGTCCACATGTGACCTATTGAATACATTTCTGGAAAAAGTATCCTCAATATTGAACTTTCTATACATACTCATAGATTTTTTCTGATGTTTCATCAGTAGCTCAAATATGACCTCTTGAACATTTCTGGCCAAAGGGACTTTGAACTTTAACTTTATATATATACTCTCCTTTTGATGTTTTATCAGACTGAGAGTAGTCCACATGTGACGTATTGAACACATTTCTGGAAAAAGTATACTCAATATTGAACTTTCTATACATACTCATAGATTTTTTCTGATGTTTCATCAGTAGCTCAAATATGACATTTAGAACTTATTTCTGGCCAAAGGGTCTTTGAACTTTAACTTTATATACATACTCTCCTTTTGATGTTTCATTAGCCAGACAGTAGTCCACATTTGACCTATTGAGAATCCTCAATATTGAGCTTTCTATACATTCTCATAGATTCTTCTGATGTTTCATCAGAAGTTCAACTATGACCCCTAGAAATTATTTCTGGCCAAAGGGTTTTTGAATTTTTATTATATACATACTCTCCTTTTGATGTTTTATCAGACTGAGAGTAGTCCACATGTGACCTATTGAATACATTTCTGGAAAAAGTATCCTCAATATTGAACTTTCTATACATACTCATAGATTTTTTCTGATGTTTTATAAGTAGCTCAAATATGACCTCTTGAACATTTCTGGCCAAAGGGACTTTGAACTTTAACTTTATATACATACTCTCCTTTTGATGTTTTATCAGACTGAGAGTAGTCCACATGTGACATATTGAACACATTTCTGGAAAAAGTATCCTCAATATTGAACTTTCTATACATACTCATAGATTTTTTCTGATGTTTCATCAGTAGCTCAAATATGACATTTAGAACTTATTTCTGGCCAAAGGGTCTTTGAACTTTAACTTTATATACATAATTTCCTTTTGATGTTTCATTAGCCAGACAGTAGTCCACATTTGACCTAATTAATATATTTCTGAACAAAGAATCCTCAATACTGAACTTTCTATACATGCTCATAGACTTCTGATGTTTCATCAGTAGTTTAAGTATGACTTCTAGAACTTATTTATGGCCAAAGAGTCTTTGAACTTTAATTTTATGTACATACTCATACATTCCTTCTGATGTTTTATCAGATTGAGAGTAGTCCACATGTGACCTATTGAACGCATTTCTGGAAAAAGTATCTTCAATATTGAACTTTCTATACATACTCATAGATTTTTTCTGTTGTTTCATAAGTAGCTCAAGTATGACCTCTTGAACTTATTTCTGGCCAAAGAGTCTTTGAACTTTAACTTTATATACATACTCTCCTTTTAATGTTTCATTTGCCAGACATTAGTCCACATTTGAACAATTGAGCGTATTTCTGGACAAAGAATCCTCAACATTGAACTTTCTACACATTCTCATAGACTTTTTCTGATGTTTCATCAGTAGTTCAAGTATGACCTCTTGAACTTATTTCTGGCCAAAGGGGTCTTTGAACTTTAAATTTATATACATCATTTCCTTTTGATGTTTCATTAGCCAGACAGTAGTCCACATTTGACCTAATGAATATATTTCTGGACAAAGAATCCTCAATATTGATATTCTATACATTCTCATAGACTTCTTCTAAAGTTTCATCAGTAGTTCAAGTATGACTTTTAGAACTTATTTCTGGCCAAAGGGTCTTTGAACTTTAACTTTATATACATACTCTCCTTTTGATGTTTCATTAACCAGACAGTAGTCCACATTTGACCTATTGAACGTATTTCTGGACAAAGAATCCTCAACATTGAACTTTCTACACATTCTCATAGACTTTTTCTGATATTTCATCAGTAGTTCAAGTATGACCTCTTGAACTTATTTCTGGCCAAAGGGTTCTTTGAACTTTAACTTTATATACATAATTTGCTTTTGATGTTTCATTAGCCAGACAGTAGTCCACATTTTATGTATTGAACGCATTTCTGGACAAAGAATCCTCAATACTGAACTTTCTATACATGCTCATAGACTTCTGATGTTTCATCAGTAGTTCAAGTATGACCTCTAGAACTTATTTCTGGTAAAAAGGGTCTTTGAACTTTAACTTAATATACATACTCTCCGTTTAATGTTTCATTCGTCAGGCAGTAGTCCACGTTTGACCTACTGAATGTATTTCTGGACAAAGAATCTTCAGTATTGAACTTTCTATATATTCTCATAGACCTTTTCTGATGTTTCATCAGTAGTTCAAGTATGACCTCTTGAACTTATTTCTGGTCAAAGGGTCTTTGAACTTTCATTTTATATGTATATACACTCCTTCTGATGTTTTATCAGACAGAGTAGTCGGCATTTGACCACTTGAAAGCATTTCTGGACAAAGAATCCTCAATACTGAACTTTCTATACATGCTCATAGACTTCTGATGTTTCATCAGTAGTTCAAGTATGACCTCTAGAACTTATTTCTGGCAAAAAGGGTCTTTGAACTTTAACTTAATAAACATACTCTCCGTTTAATGTTTCGTTCGTCAGGCAGTAGTCCAAGTTTGACCTACTGAATGTATTTCTGGACAAAGAATCTTCAATATTGAACTTTCTATACATTCTCATAGACCTTTTCTGATGTTTCATCAGTAGTTCAAGTATGACCTCTTGAGCTTATTTCTGGTCAAAGGGTCTTTGAACTTTCATTTTATATACATATACACTCCTTCTGATGTTTTATCAGACTGGGAGTAGTCGGCATTTGACCACTTGAACGTATTTCTGGACAAAGAATCCTCAACATTGAACTTTCTACACATTCTCATAGACTTCTGATGTTTCATCAGTAGTTTAAGTATGACTTCTAGAACTTATTTATGGCCAAAGAGTCTTTGAACTTTAATTTAATGTACATACTCATACATTCCTTCTGATGTTTTATCAGATTGAGAGTAGTCCATATGTGTCCTGTTGAACGCATTTCTGGAAAAAGTATCCTCAATACTGAACTTTCTATATACACTCATAGATTTTTTCTGTTGTTTCATAAGTAGCTCAAGTATGACCTCTTGAACTTATTTCTGTCCAATAGGTCTTAAAACTTTAACTTTATATATATATACTCTACTTTTGATGTTTCATTAGCCAGACAGTAGTCCACATTTGACCTAATGAATATATTTCTGGACAAAGAATCCTCAATATTGCACTTTCTATACATTCTCATAGACCTTCTAAAGTTTCATCAGTAGTTCAACTATGACCCCTAGAACTTATTTCTGGCCAAAGGGTCTTTGAACTTTAACTTTATATACATACTCTCCTTTTGATGTTTTTTCAGACTGAGAGTAGTCCACATGTGACCTATTGAACGCATTTCTGGAAAAAGTATCCTCAATATTGAACTTTCTATACATACTCATAGATTTTTTCTGATGTTTTATAAGTAGCTTAAGTATGACCTCTTGAACTTTTTTCTGGCCAAAGGGTCTTAGAACTTTAACTTTATATATATACTCTCCTTTTGATTTTTCATTAGCCAGACTGTAGTCCGTATTTTATCTATTGAACTTATTTATGGCCAAATAGTTCTCGATCTTTACATTTCAATACATACTCATAGACTTCTGATGTTTCATCAGTAGTTCAAGTATGACTTTTTGAACATATTTTTAGACCAAAGAGTCTTTGAACTTTAATTTTATGTACTTATACATTCTTTCTGATTTTTAATCAGACTGAGAGTAGTCCACATGTGACATATCGAACACATTTCTGGAAAAAGTATCCTCAATATTGAACTTTCTATACATACTCATAGATTTTTTCTGATGTTTCATCAGTAGCTCAAGTATGACATTTAGAACTTATTTCTGGCCAGAGGGTCTTTGAACTTTAACTTTAAATACCCACTCTCCTTTTAATGTTTCATTTGCCAGACAGCAGTCCGCATTTGACCTATTGAACGTATTTCTGGACAAAGAATCTTCAGTATTGAACTTTCTATACATTCTCATGGACTTTTTCTGATGTTTCATCAGTAGTGTTGAACTGTTTAGCCATAAATCAGACAGAAGTCTATCTTATGACCTCTTGAACTTATTTCTTATGACCTCTAGAACTTATTTCTGTCCAAAGGGTTTTAGAACTTTAACTTTATATACATACTCTTCTTTTAATGTTTCATTAGCCAGACAGTAGTCCACATTTGACCTATTGAACGTATTTCTGGACAAAGAATCCTCAACATTGAACTTTCTACACATTCTCATAGACTTTTTCTGATGTTTCATCAGTAGTTCAACTATAACCCCTAGAACTTATTTCTGGCCAAAGGGTCTCTGAACTTTAACTTTATATACATACTCTCCTTTTATTGTTTCATTAGCCAGACAGTAGTCCACATTTGACCTAATGAATATATTTCTGAACAAAGAATCCTCAATACTGAACTTTCTATACATGCTATTAGACTTCTAATGTTTCATCAGTAGTTCAAGTATGACCTCTAGAACTTATTTCTGGCAAAAAGGGTCTTTAAACTTTATCTTAATATACATACTCTCCATTTAATGTTTCATTCGTCAGGCAGTAGTCCACGTTTGACCTATTGAATGTATTTCTGGACAAAGAATCTTCAATACTGAACTTTCTATACATTCTCATAGACCTTTTCTGATGTTTCATCAGTAGTTCAAGTATGACCTCTTGAACTTATTTCTGGTCAAAGGGTCTTTGAACTTTCATTTTATATACATATACACTCCTTCTGATGTTTTATCAGACTGAGAGTAGTCCACATGTGACATATTGATCACATTTCTGGAAAAAGTATCCTCAATATTGAACTTTCTATACATACTCATAGATTTTTTCTGATGTTTCATCAGTAGCTCAAATATGACATTTAGAACTTATTTCTGACCAAAGGGTCTTTGAACTTTATCTTTATATACATACTCTCCTTTTCATGTCTCATTAGCCAGACAGTAGTCCACATTTGACCTATTGAACGTATTTCTGGACATAGAATCCTCAATAATTGAACTTTCTACACATTCTCATAGACTTTTTCTGATGTTTCATCAGTAGTTGAAGTATGACTTTTTGAACATATTTATGGCCAAAAAGTCTTTGAACTTTAATTTTATGTACATATACATTCCTTCTGATATTTTATCAGACTGAGAGTAGTCCACATTGAATGCATTTCTGTACAAAGAATCCACAATATTGTACTTTCTATACATACTCATAGAAGTCTAATGTTTCATCAGTAGTTCAAGTGACTTTTTGAAAATATTTATGGCCAAAGAGTCTTTGAACTTTAATTTTATATACTCATTCTCACACTTCTGATGTTTTATCAGACTATTAGTTTGACCTATTGATGAGACTGAGAGACATTTGACCTATTGAACGCATTTCTGGACAAAAAATCCTCAATATTGACCTTTCTATACATACTCATAGATTTCTGATATTTCATCAGTAGTTCAAGTATGACCTCTTGAACTTATTTCTGGCCAGAGGGTCTTTGAACTTTAACTTTATATACATACTTTCCTTTTGATGTTTCATTAGCCAGACAGTAATCCGTATTTGACCTATTGAACTTATTTATGGCCAAATAGTTCTCGATCTTAAAATTTCTATAAATACTCATAGAATCTTTCTGAAGTTTCATCAGTAATTCAAGTATGACTTTTTGAACATATTTATGGCCAAAGAGTCTTTGAAATTTAACTTTATATACATACTCATACAGGCCTTTTTGTGTTTTATTAGCCAAACAGTGGTCCGTATTTGATCTATTGAACATGGCCAAAGAGTTCTCGAGCTTTAAATCTCTATGCATACTCATAGATTTCTTCTGATGTTTCATCAGTAGTTCAAGTATGAGTTTTTGAACATATTTATGGCCTAAGGGTCTTTGAACTTCATCTTTATATACATACTCATACACTCCTTCTGAAGTTTTATTAGACTGATAGTCCACATTTGACATACTGAAAGCATTTCTGGACAAAGAAACGTCAATATTGAAATTTCTATACATACTCATAGACTTCTGTTGTTTCATGAGTAGTTCAAGTATGACTTTTTGAACATATTTATGGCCAAAGAGTCTTTGAACTTTAACTTTATATACATACGCTCCTTTTGATGTTTCATTAGCCAGACAGTAGTCCACATTTGACCTATTGAACGTATTTCTGGACAAAGAATCCTCAATATTAAACTTTCTATACATGTTCATAGACTTCTGATATTTCATCAGTAGTTCAAGTATGACCTCTAGAATTTATTTCTGGCCAAAGCATCTTTAAACTATAACTTTATATACATATTCTCCTTTTGATATTTCATTAGCCAGACAGTAGTCTGTATTTGACCTATTGAACTGATTTATGGCCAAAAAGTCTTTAAACTTTAACTTTAGATACATACTCATACACACCTTTTTGTGTTATTTGTGTCGGAGAGTAGACCGTATTTAATCTATTGAATTTATTTATGGCCAAAGAGTTCTCGGTCTTCAAATTTCTATACATACTCATAGATTCCTTCTAATGTTTCATCAGTAATTCAAGTATGACTTTTTGAACATATTTATGGTCTTTGAACTTCAACTTTACATACATACTCATACACTCCTTCTGAAGTTTTATTAGACTGAGAGTGGTCCAAATTTTACCTATTGAATGCATTTCTAGACAAAGAATCCTCAATATTGAACTTTAATAGATAGATTACCATAGATTTCTTCTGATGTTTCATGAGTAGTTCAAGTGTGACTTTTTGAACATATTTATGGCGAAAGAGTCTTTGAACTTTAACTTTATATAAATACTCTCCTTTTGATGTTTCATTAGCCAGTAGTCCGTATTTGACCTATTGAGATATGAGTTAGTTCTCGTGTGCAACACATACCTGCGTTATTCTTCAATGTATAACAGAATAAGTTAGTTATTGTATACAGGCCAGTTAGCACTATAGTCAGTTGTTGTATGCAATGGAATGCAAAAGCACGCATTGTTGTGTTATCGGAAGGGATAACAAAACCTGCGTGAAGAATGCACAACGTTAAGAAGATGTATGTTACATATGTAATCTCTTCAATGCACAACGTAATGAGTCAGCTGTTGTATGTACTTCAATTAAACATAATTAATATTGTTATAATTGTAATAATGTGTTATGAGTTAGATCTTCTATGCATTGCAATGAAACAAGTTCATAGCTTATATGTTATTCTTCAATGCACAGTGTTAGAACGTGTGCGCAACAGCAAAAATGCACATCGAAATGAGTTAGTTCTGGTATTCATTGCAATGCAACAAGTGCATAGCTTACATGTTATTCTCCAATACACAATATTTGATCGTATATGCAAGTGCAATATGCAATGCAACAACATTGGCAAGCAATTCAACAGCAATGTTATCTTTTCAATGCACGTCGGAATGAGTTAGTTCTTCTATACATTGCAATGCAACAAGTGCATAGCTTATGTTATTCTTCCATGCACAGCGTTAGATCGTGTGTGCATTGCAATGCAAAAGCAAATATGCACATCGAAATGAGTTAGTTCTTGTATTCACTGCAATGCCACAAGTGTATAGCTTATATGTTATTCTTCAATGCACAGCGTTAGATCGTGTGTGCAATGCAATGCAAAAGCAAATATGCACATCGAAATTAGTTAGTTCTTGTATTCATTGCAATGCAACAACTGCTTAGTGTAACGTAACAGCACAAATATTATCTCTTCAATGCATATCGTAAAGTGAATTGCTTACATGTTATTCTCAATACACAACGTTTGATCAATACAATATAACAGCATATATCTCTTCAATGCACAACGGAATGAGTTAATTTTATGCATTACATACAACAAGTGCATATCTTACATGTTTGATCGTATGTTTGATCATAAGCAATGCAACAACATTGGCAATCAATGCAACAGCAATGCTATCTCTTCAATTGACATCGGAATGAGTTAGTTCTTCTATGTATTGCAATGTAACAAGTGCATAGCATATTTGTTATTCTTCAATGCACAGCGTTAGATCGTGTGTGCAATGCAAAAACAAATATGCACAGCGAAATGAGTTAGTTCTTGTATTCATTGCAATACCACAAGTGTACAGTTTATGTTATTCTTGCATGCACAGTGTTAGAACGTGTGTGCAATGCACTGCAAAAGCAAATATGCACATTGAAATGAGTTAGATCATTTCGATGATAGCTTACGTGTTATTCTTGAATGCAGAGTGTTAGAACGTGTGTGCAATGCAATGCCAAAGCAATGTTATCTCTTCAATGCACATCAGAATGAGTTAGTTCTTGTATGCATTGCAATGCAACAAGTGCTTAGTGTAATTCAACAGCACAAATGTATCTCTTCAATGCATATCGGAATGTGCATAGCTTATATGTTGGAACTGAGTACAATGAAATAGCACAAATGTAATCTCTTCAATGCATATCGGAATGTGCATAGCTTATATGTTGGAACTTAGTACAATGAAATAGCACAAATGTTATCTCTTCAATGCACAGCGTTAGATCGTTTGTGCAATGCAACGCAAAAGCAAATATGCACATCGAAATGAGTTGGTTGTTGTATTCATTGCAATGCAACAAGTGCATAGCTTATATGTTTTTCTTGAATGCACAGCGTTAGAACGTGTGTGCAACAGCAATCTTATCTCTTCAATGCAGATCGGAATGAATAATTTCTTGTCTGTATTGCAATGCAAAACGTTCATAGCTTACATGTTATTCTTCAATGCACAGCGTTTGATCGTGTGTGCAAGTGCAGAGTACAATGAAATAGCACAAATATTATCTCTTCAATGCATATCGAAAAGTGCATTGCAATACAACAAGTGCGTAGCAATGATATTCTCCAATAATACATAACGTTTGATCGTGTGTGCAATGCAATACAACAGCATATATCTCTTCAAACTTTGTGTATTGGCGAATAACATGTAAGCTATGCACTTGTTGCATTGCAATGAATACAAGAACTAACTAATTTCGCTGTGCATATTTGTTTTTGCATTGCATTGCACACACGATCTAACGCTGTGCATTGAAGAATAACAGATATGCTATGCACTTGTTGAATTTCAATGCATAGAAGAACTAACTCATTCCATTGTGCATTGAAGAGATATATGCTATTATAATGCATTGCAAACACGATCAAACGTTGTGTATTGAAAATAACATGTAAGCAATTCACTTTAGGATATGCATTGAAGAGATAACATTTGTGCTGTTACTTTACACTAAGCAGTTGTTGCACTGCAATGAATACAAGAACTAACTCATTTAGATGTATATATTTGCTTTTGCATTGCATTGCACAAACGATCTAAATCTCTGCATTGAAGAATTACATATAATCTATGCACTGTTGCATTGCAATGCATACAAGAACAACTCATTCCGATATGCATTGGAGTAAACAATTGTGCGATTTCATTGCACCAAGTACTTGTTGCATTGCAATGCATAAATAACTAACTCATTCCATTGTGCATTGAAGAGATATATGCTGTTGTATTGCATTGCACACACGATCAAACGTTATGTATTGGAGAATATCATTGCTACGCACTTGTTGTATTGCAATGCACTTTTCGATATGCATTGAAGAGATAATATTTGTGCTATTTCATTATACTCTGCACTTGCACACACGATCAAACGCTGTGCATTGAAGAATAACATGTAAGTTATGAACGTTTTGCATTGCAATACAGATAAGAAATTATTCATTCCGATGTGCATTGAAGAGATAAGATTGCTGTTGCACACACGTTCTAACGCTGTGCATTCAAGAATAACATATAAGCTATGCACTTGTTGCATTGCAATGAATACTACAACCAACTCATTTCGATGTGCATATTTGCTTTTGCATTGCATTGCACACACGATCTAACACTCTGCATTCAAGAATAACACATAAGCTATCATCGAAATGATCTAACTCATTTCAATGTGCATATTTGCTTTTGCATTGCATTGCACACACGATCTAACGTTGTGCAATGAAGAATGACATAAGCTATGCTTGTTGAATTGCAATGTATACAAGAACAACTCATTCCGATGTGTATTGAAGAGATAACATTGCTGTTGCATATTGCTTGCCAATGTTGTTGCATTACACAAGATCAAACGTTGTGTATTGGAGAATAACATGTAAAGCTATGCACTTGTTGCATTGCAATGAATACAAGAACTAAATAATTTCGATGTGCATATTTGCTGTTGCATTGCATTGCACACACGTTCTAACACTCTGCATTCAAGAATAACACATAAGCTATCATCGAAATGATCTAACTCATTTCAATGTGCATATTTGCTTTTGCATTGCATTGCACACACGATCTAACGTTGTGCAATGAAGAATGACATAAGCTATGCTTGTTGAATTGCAATGTATACAAGAACAACTCATTCCGATGTGTACTGAAGAGATAACATTGCTGTTGCATATTGCTTGCAAATGTTGTTGCATTGCTAAGCACTTGCACACACTTAGTGTAAAGTAACAGCACAAATGTTATCTCTTCAATGCATATCCTAAAGTGAATTGCTTACATGTTATTTTCAATACACAACGTTTGATCGTGTTTGCAATGCATTATAATAGCATATATCTCTTCAATGCACAACGGAATGAGTTAGTTCTTCTATGCATTGAAATTCAACAAGTGCGTATCATATATATTATTCTTCAATGCACAGCGTTAGATCGTGTGTGCAATGCAATGCAAAAACAAATATGCACAGCGAAATGAGTTAGTTCTTGTATTCATTGCAATGCAACAAGTGCATAGCTTACATGTTATTCTCCAATACACAAAGTTTAATCGTGTGTGCAAGTGTTTATGCAATGCAACAACACTGGCAAGCAATATGCAACAGCAATGTTATCTCTTCATTACACATCGGAATGAGTTAGTTCTTCTATGCGTTGCAATGTAAGAAGTGTATAGCTTATATGTTATTCTTGCATGCACAGTGTTAGAACGTGTGTGCAATGCAATGTAACATCAATGTTATCTCTTCAATGCAAATTGGAATGAGTTAGTTCTTCCATTCATTGCAATGCAACAAGTGCATAGCTTATATGTCATTCTTCATTGCACAACGTTAGATCGTGCGTGCAATGCACTGCAAAAGCAAATATGCACATTGAAATGAGTTAGAGCATTTCGATGATAGCTTATGTGTTATTCTTGAATGCAGAGTGTTAGAACTTGTGTGCAATGCAATGCAAAAGCAATGTTATCTCTTCAATGCACATCATATTGAGTTAGTTCTTGTATGCATTGCAATGCAACAAGTGCTTAATGTAATTCAACAGCACAAATGTAATCTCTTCAATGCATATGGGAATGTGCATAGCTTATATGTTGGAACTTAGAACAATGAAATAGCACAAACGTTATCTCTTCAATGCACAGCGTTAGATCGTTTGTGCAATGCAATGCAAAAGCAAATATGCACATCGAAATGAGTTGGTTCTTGTATTCATTGCAATGCAACAAGTGCATAGCTTATATGTTATTCTTGAATGCACAGTGTTAGAACGTGTGTGCAACAGCAATCTTATCTCTTCAATGCACATCGGAATGAATAATTTCTTGTCTGTATTGCAATGCAAAACGTGCATAGCTTACATGTTATTCTTCAATGCACAGCGTTTGATCGTGTGTGCATGTCCAGAGTGCAATGAAATAGCACAAATATTATCTCTTCAATGCATATCGATAAAGTGCATTGCAATACAACAAGAGCATAGCAATAATATTCTCCAATACATAACGTTTGATCGTGTGTGCAATGCAATACAACAGCATATATCTCTTCAATGCACAATGAAATGAGAGTTATTTATGCATTGCAATGCAACAAGTACTTATTGCAATGAAATAGCACAATTGTTTACTCTTCAATGCATAGCGGAATGAGTTGTTCTTGTATACATTGCAATGCAACAGTGCATAGCTTACATGTTATTCTCCAATACACAAAGTTTAATCGTGTGTGCAAGAGCTTAGCAATGCAACAACATTGGCAAGCAATATGCAACAGCAATGTTATCTCTTCAATACACATCGGAATGAGTTGTTCTTGTATACATTGCAATGCAACAAGCATAGCTTATATGTCATTCTTCATTGCACAACGTTAGATCGTGTGTGCAATGCAATGCAAAAGCAAATATGCACATTGAAATGAGTTAGATCATTTCGATGATAGCTTATGTGTTATTCTTGAATGCAGAGTGTTAGAACGTGTGTGCAATGCAATGCAACAGCAAATATGCACATCGAAATTATTTAGTTCTTGTATTCATTGCAATGCAACAAGTGCATAGCTTTACATGTTATTCTCCAATACACGTTTGATCTTGTGTAATGCAACAACATTGGCAAGCAATATGCAACAGCAATGTTATCTCTTCAATGCACATCGGAATGAGTTTGTTCTTGTATTCATTACAATGCAACAAGTGCTTAGTGCAATTCAACAGTGAACAGTGCAATGAAATAGCACAAGTATTATTGCTTCAATGCATATCTGAAAGTGCATTGCAATGTTATTCTCCAATACACAAAATTGAACTTCCAATCTCAATGACTCTTTCAGATATTACATCTGGCTGATTACAATTGTCCATGTTTGACTACAGAACATATTTCTGGCCATAGATTCTATGAACTAGAATTTTCTATACATAATCATTGACCTGATTTACATCAGTAGCTCAAGAATGACTTTTTGAAAACATTTCTGGCCAAAAGACTTTAAACTTTAACTTTATATGCATACTCATACCCTCCTTCTAATGTGTTAGACTGAGAGCAGTCCAAATTTGAACTATTGAATACATTTCTGGCAAAAAGAGACCTCGATCTTGAAATTTCTATACATACACTCCTTTTTGGGTTTCATTAGCCAGACAGTAATTCAAGTATGACTTTTTGAACATATTTATGGCCAAAGAGTCTTTGAACTTTAATTTTATATACTCATACTTCTGTAAGGTTTTATCAAACTAAGAGTTTGACCTATTGAAGAGACTGAGAGACATTTGACCTATTGAAAGAATCCTCAATATTGAACTTTCTATACATACTCATAGATTTCTTCTGATGTATCATCAGTAGTTCAAGTATGACTTTTTGAACTTATTTATGGCCTAATAGTCTTTGAACTTCAACGTTATATACATACTCATACACTCCTGAAGTATTATTAGACTGAGAGTAGTCCAAATTTGACCTATTGAATGCATTTCTAGACAAAGAATCCTCAATATTGAACTTTTTACACATTCTCATAGACTTTTTCTGACGTTTCATCAGTAGTTCAAGTGACTTTTTGAAAATATTTATGGCCAAAGAGTCTTTGAACTTTAATTTTATATACTCATTCATACTCATACTTCTGATGTTTTCTCAGGCTAAGAGTTTGACCTATTATTCATAATCATAGATTCCATCAGAAGTTTCATCAGTAGTTCAAATATGACTTTTTGAACATATTTATGGCAAAAGAGTAATTGAACTTTAACTTTATGTACATACTCATACAGGCCTTTTTGTATTTTACTAGCCAGACGGTAGTCCGTATTTGATCTATTGAACTTATTATGGCCAAAGAGTTGTCGATATTGAAATTTCTATACATACTCATAGATTCCTTCTGATGTTTCATCAATTGTTCAAGAATGACTTTTTGAACATATTTATGGCCTAAGGGTCTTTGAACTTCAACTTTATATACATACTCATACACTCCTTCTGGTTTTATTAGACTGAGAGTAGTCCAAATTTGACCTATTGAATGCATTTCTATACAAAGAATCCTCAACATTGAACTTCCTACACATTCTGATAGACTTTTCATGATGTTTCATCAGTAGTTCAAATATGACCTCTAGAACTTATTTCTAGCCAAAGGGTCTTTGAACTATAACTTCATATACATACTCTCCTTTTGATGTTTCATTTGCCAGATATTAGTCCACATTTGAATAATTGAGCGTATTTCTGGACAAAGAATCCTCAACATTGAACTTTCTACACATTCTCATAGACTTTTTCTGATGTTTCATCAGTAGTTCAAGTATGACCTCTTGAACTTATTTCTGGCCAAAGGGGTCTTTGAACTTTAACTTTATATACATAATTTACTTTTGATGTTTCATTAGCCAGACAGTAGTCCACATTTGACCTATTGAACGCATTTCTGGAAAAAAAGTATCCTCAATATTGAACTTTCTATACATACTCATAGATTTTTTCTGATGTTTTATAAGTAGCTTAAGTATGACCTCTTGAACTTATTTCTGGCCAAAGGGTCTTAGAACTTTAACTTTATATACATACTCTCCTTTTGATTTTTCATTAGCCAGACTGTAGTCCGTATTTGACCTATTGAACTTATTTATGGCCAAATAGTTCTCGATCTTTACATTTCTATACATACTCATAGACGTCTGATTTTTCATCAGTAGTTCAAGTATGACTTTTTGAACATATTTTTAGACCAAAGAGTCTTTGAACTTTAATTTTATGTACTTATACATTCTTTCTGATTTTTTATCAGACTGAGAGTAGTCCACATGTGACA
Organism: Coreius guichenoti; assembly: GCA_039654105.1. Taxonomy (NCBI): domain Eukaryota; kingdom Metazoa; phylum Chordata; class Actinopteri; order Cypriniformes; family Gobionidae; genus Coreius; species Coreius guichenoti. Next base: position 16,440,529 of record CM077184.1, on the reverse strand, counting down.
TGTTGAACACATTTCTGGAAAAAGTATCCTCAATATTGAACTTTCTATACATACTCATAGATTTTTTCTGATGTTTCATCAGTAGCTCAAGTATGACATTTAGAACTTATTTCTGGCCAGAGGGTCTTTGAACTTTAACTTTATATACCTTCTCTCCTTTTAATGTTTCATTTGCCAGACAGCAGTCCGCATTTGACCTATTGAACGTATTTCTGGACAAAGAATCTTCAGTATTGAACTTTCTATACATTCTCATGGACTTTTTCTGATGTTTCATCAGTAGTGTTGAACTGTTTGGCCATAAATCAGACAGAAGTCTATCTTATGACCTCTTGAACTTATTTCTTATGACCTCTAGAACTTATTTCTGTAAAAAGGGTTTTAGAACTTTAACTTTATATACATACTCTTCTTTTGATGTTTCATTACCCAGACAGTAGTCCACATTTGACCTATTGAACGTATTTCTGGACAAAGAATCCTCAACATTGAACTTTCTACACATTCTCATAGACTTTTTCTGATGTTTCATCAGTAGTTCAACTATAACCCCTAGAACTTATTTCTGGCCAAAGGGTATTTGAACTTTAACTTTATATACATAATTTCCTTTTGATGTTTCATTAGCCAGACAGTAGTCCACATTTGACCTATTGAACGTATTTCTGGACAAAGAATCCTCAATATTGAACTTTCTATACATTCTCATAGACTTCTGATGTTTCATCCGTAGTTCAACTATAACCCCTAGAACTTATTTCTGGCCAAAGGGTCTTTGAACTTTAACTTTATATACATAATTTCCTTTTGATGTTTCATTAGCCAGACAGTAGTCCACATTTGATCTATTGAATGCATTTCTGGACAAAGAATTCTCAATATTGAACTTTCTATACATTCTCATAGAATTCTTATGTTTCATCAGTAGTTCAAGTATGACATTTTGAATATATTTATGGCCAAAGAGTCATTGAACTTTAAATTTATGTACATACTCATACTCTCCTTTTGATGTTTCATTAGCCAGACAGTAGTCCACATTTGACCTATTGAATGTATTTCTGGACATAGAATCCTTAAAATTGAGCTTTCTATACATTCTCATAGACTACTTCTGATGTTTCATCAGTAGTTCAACTATGACCCCTAGAACTTATTTCTGGCCAAAGGGTCTTTGAACTTTAACTTTATATACATACTCTCCTTTTGATGTTTCATTAGCCAGACAGTAGTCCACATTTGACCTACTGAACGTATTTCTGGACAAAGAATCCTCAATATTGAACACTATACATTCTCATAGACTTCTTCTGATGTTTCATCAGTAGTTCAAGTATGACCTCTAGAGCTTATTTCTGGCCAAAGGGTCTTTGAACTTTAACTTTATATACATTCTCTCCTTTTGATGTTTCATTAGCCAGACAGTAGTCCGTATTTGACCTATTGAACTTATTTATGGCCAAATAGTTCTCCATCTTGAAATTTCTATACATACTCATAGATTCCATCAGAAGTTTCATCAGTAGTTCAAGTATGACTTTTTGAACATATTTATGGCCAGAGTCATTGAACTTTAACTTTATATACATACTCATACAGGCCTTTTTGTATTTTACTAGCCAGACAGTAGTCCGTATTTGAACTATTGAACTTATTATTGCCAAAGAGTTGTCGATCTTGAAATTTCTATACATACTCATAGATTCCTTCTGATGTTTCATCAGTTGTTCAGGAATGACTTTTTGAACATATTTATGGCCTAAGGGTCTTTGAACTTCATCTTTATATACATATACACTCCTTCTGATGTTTTATTAAACTGAGAGCAGTCGACATTTGACCTATTGAAAGCATTTCTGGACAAAGAAACCTTAATATTGAACTTTTTCTACTCATAGACATCTAATGTTTCATCGGTAGCTCAAGTATGACTTTTTGAACTTATTTATGGCCAAAGAGTCTTTGAACTTTAAATTTATGTACATACTCATACTCTCCTTTTGATGTTTCATTAACCAGACAGTAGTCCACATTTGACCTATTGAACGTATTTCTGGACAAAGAATCCTCAATATTGAACTTTCTATACATTCTCATAGACTTCTTCTAAAGTTTCATCAGTAGTTCATGTATGACTTCTAGAACTTATTTCTGGCCAAAGGGTTTTTGAATTTTAACTTTATATACATACTCTCCTTTTGATGTTTTATCAGACTGAGAGTAGTCCACATGTGACCTATTGAATACATTTCTGGAAAAAGTATCCTAAATATTGAACTTTCTATACATACTCATAGATTTTTTCTGATGTTTTATTTGTAGCTCAAATATGACCTCTTGAACATTTCTGGCCAAAGGGACTTTGAACTTTAACTTTATTTACATACTCTCCTTTTAATGTTTTATCAGACTGAGAGTAGTCCACATGTGACATATTGAACACATTTCTGGAAAAAGTATCCTCAATACTGAACTTTCTATACATACTCATAGATTTTTTCTGATATTTCATCAGTAGTTCAAATATTACTTCTAGAACTTATTTCTGGCCAAAGGGTCTTTGAACTATAACTTTATATACATACTCTCCTTTTGATGTTTCATTAGCCAGACAGTAGTCCACATTTGACCTATTGAACATATTTCTGGACAAAGAATCCTCAACATTGAACTTTCTACACATTCTCATAGACTTTTTCTGATGTTTCATCAGTAGTTCAATTATAACCCCTAGAACTTATTTCTGGCCAAAGGGTCTTTGAATTTTAACTTTATGTACATAATTTCATTTTGATGTTTCATTAGCCAGACAGTAGTCCACATTTGACCTATTGAACGTATTTCTGGACAAAGAATCTTCAATATTGAACTTTCTATACATTCTCATAGACCTTTTCTGATGTTTCATCAGTAGTTCAAGTATGACCTCTTGAACTTATTTCTGATCAAAGGGTCTTTGAACTTTCATTTTATATACTTATACACTCCTTCTGATGTTTTATCAGACTGAGAGTAGTCGGCATTTGACCACTTGAAAGCATTTCTGGACAAAGAATCCTCAGTACTGAACTTTCTATACATGCTCATAGACTTCTGATGTTTCATCAGTAGTTTAAGTATGACTTCTAGAACTTATTTATGGCCAAAGAGTCTTTGAACTTTAATTTTATGTACATACTCATACATTCCTTCTGATGTTTTATCAGATTGAGAGTAGTCCACATGTGACCTATTGAACACATTTCTGGAAAAAGTATCTTCAATATTGAACTTTCTACACATTCTCATAGACTTCTTCTGATGTTTCATCAGTAGTTCAAGTATGACCTCTTGAACTTATTTCTGGCCAAAGAGTCTTTGAACTTTAACTTTATATACATACGCTCCTTTTAATGTTTCATTTGCCAGATATTAGTCCACATTTGAACAATTGAGCGTATTTCTGGACAAAGAATCCTCAACATTGAACTTTCTACACATTCTCATAGACTTTTTTCTGATGTTTCATCAGTAGTTCAAGTATGACCTCTTGAACTTATTTCTGGCCAAAGGGGTCTTTGAACTTTAACTTTATATACATAATTTCCTTTTGATTTTTCATTAGCCAGACTGTAGTCCGTATTTGACCTATTGAACTTATTTATGGCCAAATAGTTCTCGATCTTTACATTTCTATACATACTCATAGACTTCTGATGTTTCATCAGTAGTTCAAGCATGACTTTTTGAACATATTTTTAGACCAAAGAGTCTTTGAACTTTAATTTTATGTACTTATACATTCTTTCTGATTTTTTATCAGACTGAGAGTAGTCCACATGTGACATATTGAACACATTTCTGGACAAAGAATCCTCAACATTGAACTTTCTACACATTCTCATAGACTTTTTCTGATGTTTCATCAGTAGTTCAATTATAACCCCTAGAACTTATTTCTGGCCAAAGGGTCTTTGAATTTTAACTTTATGTACATAATTTCATTTTGATGTTTCATTAGCCAGACAGTAGTCCACATTTGACCTATTGAACGTATTTCTGGACAAAGAATCTTCAATATTGAACTTTCTATACATTCTCATAGACCTTTTCTGATGTTTCATCAGTAGTTCAAGTATGACCTCTTGAACTTATTTCTGATCAAAGGGTCTTTGAACTTTCATTTTATATACTTATACACTCCTTCTGATGTTTTATCAGACTGAGAGTAGTCGGCATTTGACCACTTGAAAGCATTTCTGGACAAAGAATCCTCAGTACTGAACTTTCTATACATGCTCATAGACTTCTGATGTTTCATCAGTAGTTTAAGTATGACTTCTAGAACTTATTTATGGCCAAAGAGTCTTTGAACTTTAATTTTATGTACATACTCATACATTCCTTCTGATGTTTTATCAGATTGAGAGTAGTCCACATGTGACCTATTGAACACATTTCTGGAAAAAGTATCTTCAATATTGAACTTTCTACACATTCTCATAGACTTCTTCTGATGTTTCATCAGTAGTTCAAGTATGACCTCTTGAACTTATTTCTGGCCAAAGAGTCTTTGAACTTTAACTTTATATACATACGCTCCTTTTAATGTTTCATTTGCCAGATATTAGTCCACATTTGAACAATTGAGCGTATTTCTGGACAAAGAATCCTCAACATTGAACTTTCTACACATTCTCATAGACTTTTTTCTGATGTTTCATCAGTAGTTCAAGTATGACCTCTTGAACTTATTTCTGGCCAAAGGGGTCTTTGAACTTTAACTTTATATACATAATTTCCTTTTGATTTTTCATTAGCCAGACTGTAGTCCGTATTTGACCTATTGAACTTATTTATGGCCAAATAGTTCTCGATCTTTACATTTCTATACATACTCATAGACTTCTGATGTTTCATCAGTAGTTCAAGCATGACTTTTTGAACATATTTTTAGACCAAAGAGTCTTTGAACTTTAATTTTATGTACTTATACATTCTTTCTGATTTTTTATCAGACTGAGAGTAGTCCACATGTGACATATTGAACACATTTCTGGAAAAAGTATCCTCAATATTGAACTTTCTATACATACTCATAGATTTTTTCTGATGTTTCATCAGTAGCTCAAGTATGACATTTAGAACTTATTTCTGGCCAGAGGGTCTTTGAACTTTAACTTTATATACCTACTCTCCTTTAAGTGTTTCATTTGCCAGATAGCAGTCCGCATTTGACCTATTGAACGTATTTCTGGACAAAGAATCTTCAGTATTGAACTTTCTATACATTCTCATGGACTTTTTCTGATGTTTCATCAGTAGTGTTGAACTGTTTGGCCATATATCAGACAGAAGTCTATCTTATGACCTCTTGAACTTATTTCTTATGACCTCTAGAACTTATTTCTGTCCAAAGGGTTTTAGAACTTTAACTTTATATACATACTCTTCTTTTGATGTTTCATTAGCCAGACAGTAGTCCACATTTGACCTATTGAACGTATTTCTGGACAAAGAATCCTCAACATTGAACTTTCTACACATTCTCATAGACTTTTTCTGATGTTTCATCAGTAGTTCAACTATAACCCCTAGAACTTATTTCTGGCCAAAGGGTCTTTGAACTTTAACTTTATATACATAATTTCCTTTTGATGTTTCATTAGCCAGACAGTAGTCCACATTTGACCTATTGAACGTATTTCTGGACGAAGAATCCTCAATATTGAACTTTCTATACATTCTCATAGACTTCTGATGTTTCATTCGTAGTTCAACTATAACCCCTAGAACTTATTTCTGGCCAAAGGGTCTTTGAACTTTAACTTTATATACATAATTTCCTTTTGATGTTTCATTAGCCAGACAGTAGTCCACATTTGACCTATTGAACGTATTTCTGGACAAAGAATCCTCAACATTGAACTTTCTACACGTTCTCATAGACTTTTTCTGATGTTTCATCAGTAGTTTAACTATAACCCCTATAACTTATTTCTGGCCAAAGGGTCTTTGAACTTTAACTTTATATACATAATTTCTTTTTGATGTTTCATTAGCCAGACAGTAGTCCACATTTGACCTATTGAACGTATTTCTGGACAAAGAATCTTCAATATTGAACTTTCTATACATTCTCATAGATTTTTTCTGTTGTTTCATAAGTAGCTCAAGTATGACCTCTTGAACTTATTTCTGTCCAATAGGTCTTAAAACTTTAATTTTATATACATACTCTACTTTTGATTTTTCATTAGCCAGACTGTAGTCCGTATTTGACCTATTGAACTTATTTATGGCCAAATAGTTCTCGATCTTTACATTTCTATACATACTCATAGACTTCTGATGTTTCATCAGTAGTGTTGAACTGACTGGCCATAAATCAGACAGAAGTCTATCTTATGACCTCTTGAACTTATTTCTTATGACCTCTAGAACTTATTTCTTTCCAAAGGGTTTTAGAACTTTAACTTTATATACATACTCATCTTTTGATGTTTCATTAGCCAGACAGTAGTCCACATTTGACCTATTGAATGTATTTCTGGACAAAGAATCCTCAAAATTGAACTTTCTACACATTCTCATAGACTTTTTCTGATGTTTCATCAGTAGTTCAACTATGACCCCTAGAACTTATTTCTGGCCAAAGGGTCTTTGAACTTTAACTTTATATACATAATTTCCTTTTGATGTTTCATTAGCCAGACAGTAGTCCACATTTGACCTATTGAACGTATTTCTGGACAAAGAATCCTCAATATTGAACTTTCTATATATTCTCATAGACTTCTGATGTTTCATCAGTAGTTCAAGTATGACCTCTAGAACTTATTTTTGGCCAAAGGGTCTCTGAACTTTAACTTTATATACATACTCTCCTTTTGATGCTTCATTAGCCAGACAGTAGTCCACATTTGACCTAATGAATATATTTCTGAACAAAGAATCCTCAATACTGAACTTTCTATACATACTCATAGATTTTTTTCTGTTGTTTCATAAGTAGCTCAAGTATGACCTCTTAAACTTATTTCTGGCCAAAGAGTCTTTGAACTTTAACTTTATATACATACGCTCCTTTTGATGTTTCATTAGCCAGACAGTAGTCCACATTTGACCTAATGAATATATTTCTGGACAAAGAATCCTCAATATTGATATTCTATGCATTCTCATAGACTTCTAAAGTTTCATCAGTAGTTCAAGTATGATTTCTAGAACTTATCTCTGGCCAAAGGGTCTTTGAGCTTTAACTTTATATACATACTCTTCTTTTAATGTTTCATTAGCCAGACAGTAGTCCACATTTGACCTATTGAACGTATTTCTGGACAAAGAATCCTCAACATTGAACTTTCTACACATTCTCATAGATTTTTCTGATATTTCATCAGTATGAATTTTTGAAAATATTTATGGCCAAAGAGTCTTTGAACTTTAATTTATATACTCATACTCATAATTCTGATGTTTTATCAGACTAAGAGTTTGACCTATTGAAGAGACTGAGAGACATTTGACCTATTGAACGCATTTCTGGACAAAGAATCCTCAATATTGAACTTTCTATACATACTCATAGACTTCTGATATTTCATCAGTAGTTCAAGTATGACCTCTAGAACTTATTTCTGGCCAAAGGGTCTTTGAACTTCAACTTTATATACATACTCATACACGCCTTTTTGTGTTTTATTAGCCAGAGAGTAGAACGTATTTGATCTATTGAACTTATTTATGGCCAAAGAGTTCTCGGTCTTCAAATTTCTATACATACTCATAGATTCCTTCTAATGTTTCATCAGTAGTTCATCAGTAGTTCAAGAAAAATGGAGCGCAGCTGGAAGAAAGCAAAACTAGAAGTTTTTCGCATTTCGTGGAAAGAGAGCATGATTGCATACAGAAAGGCCCTAAAAACTGCTAGATCTGCTTATTTCTCGACTCTCTTAGAAGAAAACAAACACAACCCTAGGTATTTATTCGATACAGTGGCTAAATTAACCAAAGATAAAGCTTCACCTTCTGATGTTTGTAAACAGCACAGCAGTAATGACTTTATGAACTTCTTTACTTGTAAGATTGATAATATTATGAAAAAAATTATAACCATGCAGCCGTCTACTACAGTATCACATCAGACAGTGCATTGTAGTGTCACTGAGGAACAATTACATTCATTCACTGCTATAGGAGAAGAAGAATTGGCTAAACTCGTTAAATCATCAAAATCAATGTATGCTCGACCCCATACCGACTAAACTACTAAAAGAGATGCTTCCAGAGGTCATAGATCCTCTCCTTAATATCATTAATTCATCCTTGACATTAGGATATGTACCGAAAACTTTTAAGTTGGCTATTATTAAACCACTTATTAAAAAACCGCAACTTGATCCTACAAAATTAGTCAATTACAGGCCAATCTCAAATCTACACTTTCTGTCAAAAATACTAGAAAAGGCAGTGTCCTCACAATTATGCTCCTTTTTAGAAAGAAATGGTATCTGTGAGGATTTCCAGTCAGGATTTAGACCGTATCATAGTACTGAGACTGCTCTCATTAAAGTTACAAATGATTTACTCTTATCATCCGATCGTGGTTGTATATCTCTATTAGTGTTACTCGATCTTAGCGCTGCATTCGATACTATCGACCACAACATTCTTTTGAATAGACTCGAAAATTATGTTGGCATTAGTGGAACTTCATTGGCATGGTTTAAATCATACTTATCTGACCGTTATCAGTTTGTAGCAGTAAATGAAGAGATGTCACACCGAACACAAGTTCAGTATGGAGTACCGCAGGGCTCAGTGCTAGGACCGTTGCTTTTCACCCTGTACATGCTACCACTGGGAGATATTATTAGGAAGCATGGCATTAATTTTCATTGTCATGCTGACGATACTCAGCTCTATATTTCTTCACGCCCTGACGAAATTTACCAATTCACAAGATTAACAGAATGCATAGCTGATATAAAAAAATGGATGACTAGTAATTTTCTGCAACTTAATTCAGAAAAAACTGAATTTTTAATCATTGGACAAAAAAACTCCACAAGTAGTAACCTAGAATACTGTCTAACACTCGATGGCTGCTCTGTCAAGTCCTCGTCGTCAGTTAAGAACCTGGGTGTGCTCTTTGATACCAATCTCTCATTTGAAAGCCACGTTTCTAGCATCTGTAAAACTGCATTCTACCATCTTAAAAATATATCTACATTACGGCACATGCTTTCAATGCAAAATGCTGAACAGTTAGTTCATGCGTTCATGACCTCAAGGCTAGATTATTGTAATGCTCTACTGGGTGGTTGCCCTGCTCGCTTAATAAATAAACTGCAGCTGGTCCAAAACGCAGCAGCTAGATTTCTTACTAGAACCAGGAAGTATGACCATATTAGCCCGGTTCTGGCAACACTGCATTGGCTCCCTATTAAACATCGTATACATTTTAAAATCTTGCTGATTACTTACAAAGCACTAAATGGTTTAGCGCCCCAGTACTTGAGCGAGCTCTTAACGCATTATACTCCATCACGTCTATTACGGTCTCAAAATTCTGGCCAGTTGATAATACCTAGAACATCAAAATCAACTGCAGGCGGTCGATCCTTTTCCTATTTAGCACCTAAACTCTGGAACAGTCTTCCTAGCATTGTTTGGGAAGCAGACACACTCTGTCAGTTTAAATCTAGACTAAAAACACATCTCTTTACTATGGCATACACATAAAACATTTTTAATTTCTATTATTCAAATCAGTTAAATGATTGTTTTAGGCTGCATTAACTAGGTCAGCCGGAACCGGGAACACTTCCCATAACACCTGATGTACTCGTTACATCATAAGAAGAATGGCATCTACGCTAATGTTAGTCTCTCTGTTTATCCCGAGGTTTACTGCAGTCGGCCGGATCCGGGCCGTATCCAGACCAGATGGTGGACCTTAGCCTGGACATGACGACCATATCTCTGAAGTGTCTGTAGAGACAATAGTGTCAATTAAACTCCCCCCTGTAAATTCCGCATCGACACGACATCCTCATTAAACCCGTCCCCGGCGTGACAACTCCAATCTTTCGAATAATCCTACGAATATCTATTTATCTAATATGACTTCTGACCTGTAATGTTGCCAGAATCATAATCATACACTATTTGTTCGTCGGCCAGAGGAGAACTGGCACCCTGACTGAGCCTGGTTTCTCCCAAGGTTTTTTTCTCCATTCTGGCCCTGAAGGAGTTTTCAAGCTTTTGGCTTGCTCAGTTGGGGACACCTAAATTTCAACTATATTACTGATCTGCCCTCATTGACACTATATGATAATTGAAATGAGCTGGATGACATCACTGTTTTCTCCAGAGCGGCTGTACAGCCGAATCAAATTCCGTTGCATTATTTTCCTGTTACCACTGTGAATCTGCTTTGAAACAATTGCCTGTAAAAAGCGCTATATAAATAAAGGTGATTTGATTTGATATGACTTTTTGAATTTATTTATGGCCTAAGAGTCTTTGAACTTCAACGTTATATACATACTCATACACTACTTCTGAAGTATTATTAGACTGAGAGTAGTCCACATTTGACCTATTGAATGCATTTCTAGACAAAGAATCCTCAATTTTGAACTTTCTACACATTCTCATAGAGTTTTTCTGATGTTTCATCAGTAGTTCAAGTATGACTTTGAAAATAATTATGGCCAAAGAGTCTTTGAACTTTAATTTTATATACTCATACTTCTGGTGTTTTCTCAGTATAAGAGTTTGACCTATTGAAGAGACTGAGAGACATCTGACCTATTGAACGCATTTCTGGAAAAAATATCCTCAATATTGAACTTTCTATACATTCTCATAGACTTTGTCTGATGTTTCATCAGTAGTTCAAGTATGACCTCTAGAACTTATTTCTGGCCAAAGGGTCTTTGAACTTTAAATTTATATACATACTCTCCTTTTGATGTTTCATTAGCCAGACAGTAGTCCACATTTGACCTACTGAATGCATTTCTGGACAAAGAATCCTCAATACTGAACTTTCTATACATTCTCATAGACTTTGTCTGATGTTTCATCAGTAGTACAAGTATGACCTCTAGAACTTATTTCTGGCCAAAGGGTCTTTGAACTTTAAATTTATATACATACTCTCCTTTTGATGTTTCATTAGCCAGACAGTAGTCCACATTTGACCTACTGAATGCATTTCTGGACAAAGAATCCTCAATATTGAACTTTCTATACATACTCATAGACATCTTATGTTTCATCGGTACCTCAAGTATGACATATTTGTGGCCAAAGTGTCATTGAACTTTAATTTTATATACATACTCATACTGTTCTTTAGATGTTTCATTAGCCAGACAGTAGTCCGTATTTGACATTGAACTTATTTATGGCCAAATAGTTCTCGATCTTGAAATTTCTATACATGCTCATAGACTTCTGATGTTTCTCAGTAGTTCAAGTATGACCTCTAGAACTTATTTCTGGCAAAAAGGGTCTTTGAACTTTAACTTTATATACATACTCTCCGTTTAATGTTTCATTCGTCAGACAGTAGTCCACGTTTGACCTATTGAATGTATTTCTGGACAAAGAATCTTTAATATTGAACTTTCTATACATTCTCATAGAGCTTTTCTGATGTTTCATCAGTAGTTGAAGTATGACCTCTTAAACTTATTTCTGGTCAAAGGGTCATTGAATTTTCAGTTTATATACATATACACTCCTTCTGATGTTTCATTAGCCAGACAGTAGTCCACATTTGACCTATTGAACGTATTTCTGGACAAAGAATCCTCAATATTGAACTTTCTATACATTCCCATAGACTTCTTCTGATGTTTCATTAGTAGTTCAAGTATGACCTCTAGAACTTATTTCTGGCCAAAGGGTCTTTGAACTTTAGCTTTATATACATACTCTCCTTTTAATGTTTCATTAGCCAGACAGTAGTCCACATTTGACCTATTGAACGTATTTATGGCCAAATAGTTCTCGATCTTGAAATTTCTGTACATACTCATAGATTCCATCAGAAGTTTCATCAGTAGTTCAAGTATGACTTTTTGAACATATTTATGGCAAAAGAGTCATTGAACTTTAACTTTATATACATACTCATACAGGCCTTTTTGTATTTTACTAGCCAGACAGTAGTCCGTATTTGATCTATTGAACTTATTATGGCCAAAGAGTTGTCGATCTTGAAATTTCTATACATAATGATAGATTCCATCAGAAGTTTCATCAGTAGTTCAAGTATGACTTTTTGAACATATTCATGGCAAAAGAGTCATTGAACTTTAACTTTATATACATACTCATACAGGCCTTTTTGTATTTTACTAGCCAGACAGTAGTCCGTATTTGATCTATTAAACTTATTATGGCCAAAGAGTTGTCGATCTTGAAATTTCTATACATACTCATAGATTCCTTCTGATGTTTCATCAATTGTTCAAGAATGACTTTTTGAACATATTTATGGCCTAAGGGTCTTTGAACTTCATCTTTATATACATATACACCTTCTGATGTTTATCAAACTGAGAGCAGTCGACATTTGACCTATTGAAAGCATTTCTGGACAAAGAAACCTCAATATTGAACTTTCTATACATACTCATAGATTTCTTCTGATGTTTCATCAGTAGTTCAAGTATGACTTTTTGAACATATTTATGCCAAAGAGTCTTTGAACTTTAACTTTATATACATACTCTCCTTTTGATGTTTCATTAGCCAGACAGTAGTCCACATTTGACCTGTTGAACGTATTTCTGGACAAAGAATCCTCAATATTAAACTTTCTATACATATTCATAGACTTTTTCTGATATTTCATCAGTAGTTCAAGTATGACCTCTTGAACATTTCTGGCCAAATGGTCTTTGAACTTTAACTTTTATACATATACACTCCTTCTAATGTTTTATTAAACTGAGAGCAGTCGACATTTGACCTATTGAAAGCATTTCTGTACAAAGAATCCTCAATATTGAACTTTCTTATACATACTCATAGATTACTTCTGATGTTTAATCAGTAATTCAAGTATGACCTCTTGAACATTTCTGGCCAAATGGTCTTTGAACTTTAACTTTTATACATATACACTCCTTCTAATGTTTTATTAAACTGAGAGCAGTCGACATTTGACCTATTGAAAGCATTTCTGGACAAAGAAACCTTAATATTGATCTTTCTATACATACTCATAGACATCTAATGTTTCATCGGTAGCTCAAGTATGACTTTTTGAACTTATGGCCAAAGAGTCTTTGAACTTTAAATTTATATACATACTCTCCTTTTGATGTTTCATTAGCTAGACAGTAGTCTACATTGGACCTATTGAACGCATTTCTGGACAAAGAATCCTCAATATTGAACTTTCAATACATACTCATAGACTTCTTCTGCTGTTTCATCAGTAGTTCAAGTATGACCTTTAGATCTTTTTTCTGGCCAAAGGGAACTTTAACTTTATATATGTATAACTCTCCTTTTGAGTTAGTTCTTGTATTTGACCTATTGATCTATGAGTTAGTTCTCTTATGCAACACATACCTGCGTTATTCTTAAATCTATAACAGAATAAGTTCGTTGTTGTATGCAATGGAATGCAAAAGCACGCATTGTTGTGTTAACGGAAGGGATAAGAAAACCAGAGTGAAGAATGCACAACGTTAAGAAGATGAATGTTACATATGTAATCTCTTCAATGCACAATGTAATGAGTCAGTTGTTGTATGTACTGCAATTAAACATAATTTGTATTGTAATAATATGTGTTATGAGTTAGATCTTCTATGCATTGCAATAAAACAAGTGCATAGCTTATATGTTATTCTTAAATGCACAGCTTTTGATCGTGTTTGCAATGCAATGCAAAAGCAAATACGCACATCGAAATGAGTTAGTTCTTGTATTCATTGCAATGCAACAAGTGGATAGCATATATGTTATTCTTGAAAGCAGAGTTTTAGAATGTGTGTGCAATCCAATGCAACAGCAAATATGCACATCGAAATGAGTTAGTTCTTGTATTCATTGTAATGCAACAAGTGCATAGCTTACATGTTATTCTCCAATACACAACGTTTAATCATGTGTGCAAGTGCTTATGCAAGAAATATGCAACAGCAATGTTATCTCTTCAATGCACATCGGAATGTGTTAGTTCTTCTTTGCATTGCAATGCAACAAGTGCATAGCTTATATGTTATTCTTCAATGCAGAGAGTTAGATCGTGTGTGCAATGCAATGGAAATGCAATGTTATCTCGGCAATGCACATCGTAATGAGTTAGTTCTTCTATGCATTGCAATGAAACAAGTGCATTGCAATGTTATTCTCAATACACAACGTTTGATCGTGTGTGCAATGCAATATATCAGCATATAACTCTTCAATGCCCTACGGAATGAGTTAGTTATTTATGCACTGCAATGCAACAAGTACTTAGTGCAATGAACTAGCACAATTGTTTTCTCTTCAATGCATATCGGAATGAGTTGTTCTTGTATGCATTGCAATGCAACAGCGCATAGCTTATATGTTATTCTTCAATGCATATCGGAATGAGATGTTCTTGTATGCATTACAATGCAACAAGTGCATAGCTTATATGTTATTCTTGAATGCACAGTGTTAGAACGTGTGTGCAATGCAATGCAACAGCAAATATGCACATCGAAATGAGTTAGTTCTTGTATTCATTGCAATGCAACAAGTGTATAGCTTATATGTTATTCTTGCATGCGCAGTGTTAGAACGTGTGTGTAATGCAATGCAACAGCAATGTTATCTCTTCAATGCACATCGGAATGAGTTAGTTCAATTGAAAAGGCAAATATGCACATGTAAATGAGTTATTTCTTATATTCATTGCAATGCAACAAGTGCATAGCTTATATGTTATTCTTCAAAGCACAGCGTTAGACCATGTGTGCAATGCAATAGCGCAATTGTTATCTCATCAATGCTTATCGGAATAAGTTAGTTCTTGTATGCATTGCAATGCAACAAGTACTTAGTACAATGAAATAGCACAAATGTTATCTCTTCACTGCATATCGGAAAGTGCATTGCAATACAACAAGTGCATTGAATGTTATTCTCCAAAACACAACGTTTGATCTTCTGTGCAAGTGCATAGTACAGTGAAACAGCTCATATGTTATAACACATATGTTATATCACCAAAGCACATCGGAATGAGTTGTTCTTGTATGCATTGCAATGCAACAAATGCTTAGTGTAATTCAACAGCACAAATGTAATCTCTTCAATGCATAACGGAATGTGCATAGCTTATTTGTTGCAACTTAGTACAATGAAATAGCACATATTTGTGCACATATCTCTTCAATGCGCATCAGAATGAGTTAGTTCAATGCATTGCAATGCAACAAGTGCTTAGTGTAATTCAATAGCACAAATGTTATCTCTTCAATGCACAGCGTTAGATCGTGTGTGTAATGCAATGCAAAAGCAATGTTATCTCTTCAATTCACATCGAAATGAGTTGGTTCATGTCTGTATTGCAATGCAACAGTGCATAGCTTATATGTTATTCTTGCATGCACAGTGTTAGAACGTGTGTGCAATGCAATGCAACAGCAATGTTATCTCTTCAATTCACATCGAAATGAGTTGGTTCATGTCTGTATTGCAATGCAACAGTGCATAGCTTATATGTTATTCTTGCATGCACAGTGTTAGAACGTGTGTGCAATGCAATGCAACAGCAATGTTATCTCTTCAATTCACATCGAAATGAGTTGGTTCATGTCTGTATTGCAATGCAACAGTGCATAGCTTATATGTTATTCTTGCACGCACATTGTTAGAAGGTGTGTGCAATGCAATGCAACAGCAATGTTATCTCTTCATTGCACATCGGAATGAGTTAGTTCTTTTATTCATTGCAATGAAACAAGTGCATAGCTTATGTTATTCTTCAAAGCACAGCGTTAGATCGTGTGTTCAATGCAATGCAAAAGCAAATATGCACATCGTAATGAGTTGGTTCTTGTATTCATTGCAATGCAACACGTGCATAACTTATATGTTATTCTTCAATGCACAGCGTTAGATCGTGTGTGCAAAGCAATGCAAAAGCAATGTTATCTCTTCAATGCACATCGGAACGAGTTAGTTATTTGTATGCATTGCAATGCAACAAGTACTTAGTGCAATGAAATAGCACAATTGTTTACTCTTCAATGCATATCGGAATGAGTTGTTCTTGTATGCATTGCAATGCAACAGTGCATAGCTTATATGTTATTCTTCAATGCACAGCGTTAGATCGTGTGTGCAAAGCAATGCAAAAGCAATGTTATCTCTTCAATGCACATCGGAACGAGTTAGTTATTTGTATGCATTGCAATGCAACAAGTACTTAGTGCAATGAAATAGCACAATTGTTTACTCTTCAATGCAGATCGGAATGAGTTAGTTCTTGTATTCATTGCAATGCAACAAGTGCATACCTTTATATGTTATTCTTGAACGCACAGTATTAGAACGTGTGTGCAATGCAATGCAACAGCAAATATGCACATCGAAATGACTTAGTACTTGTATTCATTGCAATGCAACAAGTACTTAGTACAATGAAATAGCACAAATGTTATCTCTTCACTGCATATCGGAAAGTGCATTGCAATACAACAAGTGCATTGAATGTTATTCTCCAAAACACAACGTTTGATCTTCTGTGCAAGTGCATAGTACAATGCAACAGCTCATATGTTATAACACATATGTTATATTAACAAAGCACATCGGAATGAGTTGTTCTTGTATGCATTGCAATGCAACAAGTGCTTAGTGTAATTCAACAGCACAAATGTAATCTCTTCAATGCATATCAGAATGTGCATAGCTTATTTGTTGCAACGTAGTACAATGAAATAGCACAAATGTTATCTCTTCAATGCACAGCGTTAGATCGTGTGTGTAATGCAATGCAAAAGCAAATATGCACATCGAAATGAGTTGGTTCTTCTCTGTATTGCAATGCAAAACGTGCATAGCATGTTATTTTTCAATGCACAGCGTTTGATCGTGTGTGCAAGTGCATAGTGCAATGCAACAGCAATGTTATCTCTTCAATGCATATCGGAATGAGTTGTTCTTGTATGCATTGCAATGCAACACGTGCATAACTTATATGTTATTCTTGCATGCACAGTGTTAGAACGTGTGTGCAATGCATTGCAACAGCAATGTTATCTCTTCAATGCAGATCGGAATGAGTTAGTTCTTGTATTCTTTGCAATGCAACAAGTGCATATCTTTATATGTTATTCTTGAATGCACAGTATTAGAACGTGTGTGCAATGCAATGCAACAGCAAATATGCACATCGAAATGACTTAGTACTTGTATTCATTGCAATGCAACAAGTACTTAGTACAATGAAATAGCACAAATGTTATCTCTTCAATGCACATCGGAATGAGTTAGTACTTGTATGCAATGCAATGCAACAAGTGCTTAGTGTAATTCAATAGCACAAATGTAATCTCTTAAATGCATATCGGAATGTGCATAGCTTATTTGTTGCAACTTAGTACAGTGAAATAGCACATATGTTATCTCTTCAATGCACATCGTTTGATCGTGTGTGCAAAGCAATGCAAAAGCAATGTTATCTCTTCAATGCACATCAGAATGAGTTAGTTCTTGTATGCATTGCAATGCAACAAATGCTTAGTGTAATTCAACAGCACAAATGTAATCTCTTCAATGCATATCGGAATGTGCATAGCTTATTTGTTGCAACTTAGTACAATGAAATAGCACAAATGTTATCTCTTCAATGCACAGCGTTAGATCGTGTGTGTAATACAATGCAAAAGCAAATATGCACATCGAAATGAGTTGGTTCTTGTCTGTATTGCAATGCAAAACGTGCATAGCATGTTATTTTTCAATGCACAGCGTTTGATCGTGTGTGCAAGTGCATAGTGCAATGCAACAGCAATGTTATCTCGTCAATGCATATCGGAATGAGTTGTTCTTGTATGCATTGCAATGCAACACGTGCATAACTTATATGTTATTCTTCAATGCACAGCGTTAGATCGTGTGTGCAAAGCAATGCAAAAGCAATGTTATCTCTTCAATGCACATCGGAATGAGTTAGTTATTTGTATGCATTGCAATGCAACAAGTACTTAGTGCAATGAAATAGAACAATTGTTTACTCTTCACTGCATATCGGAAAGTGCATTGCAATACAACAAGTGCATTGCAATGTTATTCTCCAAAACACAACTTTTGATCGTCTGTGCAAGTGCATAGTACAATGTAACAGCTCATATGTTATAACACATATGTTATATCACCAAAGCACATCGGAATGAGTTAGATTTATGCATTGCAATTCAACAAGTACTTAGTACAATGAAAGCACAATTGTTTTCTCTTCAATGCATATCAGAATGAGTTGTTCTTGTATGCATTGCAATGCAACACGTGCATAACTTATACGTTATTCTTCAATGAACAGCGTTAGATCGTGTGTGCAAAGCAATGCAAAAGCAATGTTATCTCTTCAATGCACATCGGAATGAGTTAGTTCTTGTATTCATTGCAATGCAACAAGTGCATAGCTTATATGTTATTCTTGAATTCACAGAGTTAGATCGTGTGTGCAATGCAATGCAAAAGCAAATATGCACATCGAAATGAGTTGGTTCTTGTATTCATTGTAATGCAACAATTGCATTGCTTATATGTTATTCTTGAATGCACAGTGTTAGAACGTGTGTGCAATGCAACAGCAATGTTATTTCTTCAAGGCATATCGTAAAGTGAATTTCTTACAGGTTATTCTCAATACACAACTTTGATCGTGTGTGCATTGCAATATAACAGCCTATATCTCTTTAATATTACAATGTGCTTAGTGTAATTCAACAGCACAAATGTAATCTCTTCAATGCATATCGGAATGTGCATAGCTTATTTGTTGCTACTTAGTACAATGAAATAGCACAAATGTTATCTCTTCAATGCACAGCGTTAGATAGTGTGTGCAATGCAATGCAAAAGCAAATATGCACATCGAAATGAGTTGGTTCTTGTCTGTATTGCAATGCAAAACGTGCATAGCATGTTATTCTTCAATGCACAGCGTTTGATCGTGTGTGCAAGTGCGATCGTGTGTTGATCGTGTGTGCAATGCAACAGCAATGTTATCTCTTCAATGCACAATCGAAATGAGTTATTTGTATGCATTGCAATGCAACAGTGCATAGCTTATATGTAATTCTTCAATGCAGAGAGTTAGATCGTGTGTGCAAGTGCTTATGCAATGCAACAACATTGCAAGCAATGCAACAGCAATGTTATCTCTTCAATGCACATCGGAATGAGTTAGTTCTTCTATGCATTGCAATGCAACAAGTGCATAGTTTATATGTTATTCTTCAATGCACAGCGTTAGATCATGTGTGAAATGCAATGCAAAAGCAAATATGCACATTGAAATTAGTTAGTTCTTGTATGCAATGCAATGCAACAAATACTTGTACAATGGAATAGCACAAATGTTATCTCTTCAATACACATCGAAATGAGTTAGTTCTTGTATTCATTGCAATCCAAAAAGTGCATAGCTTATATGTCATTCTCCAATACACAAAACTGAACTTTCCAATCTCAATGACTCTTTCAGATATTACATCTGGCTGATTACAATTGTCCATGTTTGATTACAGAACATATTTCTGGCCGTAGATTCTGAGATCTAGAATTTTCTATACATGCTCATTGGCTCCTGATTTACATCAGTTGGTCAAGAATGACTTTTTGAAAACATTTCTGGCCAAAAGACTTTAAACTTTAACTTTGTATACATACTCATACACTCCTAATGTTTTATCAGACTGAGAACAGTCCAAATTTGACCTATTGAATACATTTCTGGCAAAAAAAGATTTCGATCTTGAAATTTTTATACATACACTCCTTTTTGGGTTTCATTAGCCAGACAGCAATTCAAGTATGACTTTTTGAACATATTTACGGCCAAAGAGTCTTTGAACTTTAACTTTATATACATATTCATACACTCCTTTGTTGTTTCATTAACCAGATAGAAGTCCGTATTTGATCTATTGCATATATTTGTGACCAAAGTATCAACTTTATGCATTTTATGCATGCTCATTGAAGATGTTTCATTAGTACATTAAACATGACTTTTTGAACATGCCAAAGAGTCTTTGAACTTTAACTTTATATACATATTCATTCACTTCTTTTTTGGGTTTCATTAGGCAGACAGTAATTCAAGTATGACTTTTTGAACATATTTAACTTTCTTTAACTTTCAATACATACTCATAGGCTTCTTCTGATGTTTCATCAGTAGTTCAAGTATGACTTTTTGAACATATTGAAGACCAAAGAGTCTTTGAATTTTATGTACATACACATACATTCTTTCTGATGTTTTATCAGACTGAGAGCAGTCCACATTTGACCTATTGAACGCATTTTTGGACAAAGAATCCTCAATATTGAACTATCTATACATGCTCATAGACTTCTGATGTTTCATCAGTAGTTCAAGTGTGACTTCTTGAACATTTCTGGCCAAAGGGTCTTTGAACTTTAACTTTATATACACACTCTCCTTTGATGTTTCATTAGCTAGACAGTAGTCCATATATTTATGGTCAAATAGTTCACGATCTTTAAATTTCTATACATACTCAGAGATTCCTTCTGAAGTTTCATCAGTAGTTCAAGTATGACTTTTTGAACATATTTATGGCCAAAGAGTCTTTGAACTTTAACTTTTTATAGATACTCATACACGTCTTTTTGTGTTTTATTAGCCAGACAGTAGTCCGTATTTGATCTATTGAACTTATTTATGGCCAAAAAGTTCTCAATCTTGAAATCTCTATACATACTTTCCATCTGATGTTTCATCAGTAGTTCAAGCATGAGTTTTTGAAAATCTTTATGGTCAAAGAGTCTTTGAACTTTAATTTTATATACTCATATTCATACTTCTGATGTGTTATCAGACTGTGAGTTTGACCTATAGAAGAGACTGTGAGACATTTGACCTATTGAATGCATTTCTGGACAAACAATCCTCAGTATTAAATTTGCTATACATACGCATATCATGCAGACTTCTTCTGCTGTTTCATCAGTAGTTCATGACCTCTAGAATTTTTTTCTGGCCAAAGGGTCTTTGAACTTTAACTTTATATACATACTCTCCTTTTGATGTTTCATTAGCCAGATAGTAGTCCGTATTTGACCTATTGAGCTATGAGTTAGTTCTCGTATGCAACACATACCTGCGTTATTCTTCATTGTATAACAGAATAAGTTAGTTATTGTATACAGGCCAGTTAGCATTATAGTTAGTTGTTGTATGCAATGGAATGCAAAAGCACGCATTGTTGTGTTATCGGAAGGCATAACAAAACCTCCGTGAAGAATACACAATGTTAAGATGTATGTTACATATGTAATCTCTTCAATGCACAACGTAATGAGTCAGTTGTTGTATGTACAGAAATTAAACATAATTTGTATTGTTATAATTGTAATAACGTGTTATGAGCATTGCAATGAAACAAGTGCATAGCTTATATGTTATTCTTCAATGCACAGCGTTTGATCGTGTGTGCAATGGAACGCAAAAGCAAATATGCACAGCGAAATGAGTTAGTTCTTGTATTCATTGCAATGCAAGTGGATAGCTTATGTGTTATTCTTGAATGCAGAGTGTTAGAACGTGTGTGCAATGCAATGCAACAGCAAATATGCACATCGAAATGAGTTAGTTCTTGTATTCATTGCAATGCAAAGTGTAAATGTTATTCTCCAATACACAACGTTTGATCGTGTGTGCAAATGCTTATGCAATGCAACAACATTGGCAAGCAATATATATGCAACAGCAATGTTATCTCTTCAATGCACATCGGAATGAGTTAGTTCTTGTATTCATTGCAATGCCACAAGTGTATAGCTTATATGTTATTCTTGAATGCAGAGTGTTAGAACGTGTGTGCAATGCAATGCAACAGCAAATATGCACATCGAAATGAGTTAGTTCTTGTATTCATTGCAATGCAAAGTGTAAATGTTATTCTCCAATACACAACGTTTGATCGTGTGTGCAAGTGCTTATGCAATGCAACAACATTGGCAAGCAACATATATGCAACAGCAATGTTATCTCTTCAATGCACATCGGAATGAGTTAGTTCTTGTATTCATTGCAATGCCACAAGTGTATAGCTTATATGTTATTCTTGAATGCAGAGTGTTAGAACGTGTGTGTAATGCAATGGCAACAGCAAATATGCACATCGAAATGAGTTAGTTCTTGTATTCATTGCAATGCAAAGTGTAAATGTTATTCTCCAATACACAACGTTTGATCGTGTGTGCAATGCAATATAACAGCATATATCTCTTTAATGCACAACGGAATCAGTTAGTTATTTGTATGCATTGCAATGCAACAAGTACTTAGTGCAATTAAATAGCACAAATATTATCTCTTCAATGCATATTGGAAAGTGCATTGCAATACAACAAGTGCATTGCAATGTTATTCTCCAATACACAACGTTTAATCGTGTGTGCAATGCAATATAACAGCATATATCTCTTCAATGCACAACGGAATGAGTTGTTCTTGTATGCATTGCAATGCAACAGTGCATAGCTTATATGTTATTCTTCAATGCATACCGGAATGAGTTGTTCTTGTATGCATTGCAATGCACTTATAAGTGCATAGCTTATATGTTATTCTTGAATACACAGTGTTAGAACGTGTGTGCAATGCAATGCAAAAGCATTGTTATCACTTCAATGCACATCAGAATGAGTTAGTTCTTGTATGCATTGCAATTCAACAAGTACTTAGTACAATGAAATAGCACAAATGTTATCTCTTCAATGCATATTGAAATGAGTTAGTTCTTGTATTCATTGCAATGCAACAAGTGCTTAGTTGTGCTATTTCATTTATTGTATTTATTGTATTTAATTACAATTAGACAGTGAACAGTGCAATGAAATAGCACAAGTAATCTCTTCAATGCATATTGAAATGAGTTAGTTCTTCTATGCATTGCAATGCAACAAGTGCATAGTTTATACTGTATGTTATTCTTCAATGCACAGCGTTAGATCGTGTGTGCAATGCAATGCAACAGCAATGTTATCTCTTCAATGCATATCGGAATTAGTTAGTTATTTGTATGCATTGCAATGCAACAAGTACTTAGTGCAATAAAATAGCACAAATATTATCTCTTCAATGCATATCGGAAAGTGCATTGCAATACAACAAGTGCATTGCAATGTTATTCTCCAATACACAACGTTTGATCGTGTGTGCAATGCAATGTAACAGCATATATCATTCAATGCACATCGGAATGAGTTAGTTCTTCTATGCACTGCAATGCAACAAGTGCATAGCTTGTATGTTATTCTTCAAAGCACAGCGTTAGAACGTGTGTTCAATGCAATGCAACAGCAATGGTATCTCTTCGGAATAAATTAGTTCTTGTATGCATTGCAATGCAACAAGTGATGCTTATATGTTATTCTTCAATGCACAG
Organism: Coreius guichenoti; assembly: GCA_039654105.1. NCBI lineage: Eukaryota > Metazoa > Chordata > Actinopteri > Cypriniformes > Gobionidae > Coreius > Coreius guichenoti. Next base: position 16,416,884 of record CM077184.1, on the reverse strand, counting down.
CGTTAGATCGTGTGTGAAATGCAATGCAAAAGCAAATATGCACATTGAAATGAGTTAGATCTTGTATGCAATGCAATGCAACAAGTACTTGTACAATGGAATAGCACAAATGTTATCTCTTCAATGCACATCGAAATGAGTTAGTTCTTGAATTCATTGCAATGCAACAAGTGCATAGCATATATGTTTTTCTCCAATACACAAAATTGAACTTCCAATCTCAATGACTCTTTCAGATATTACATCTGGCTGATTTCAATTGTCCATGTTTGACTACAGAACATATTTCTGATTCTATGAACTAGAATTTTCTATACATGCTCATTGACTCCTGATTTACATCAGTAGTTCAAGAATGACTTTTTGAAAACATTTCTGGCCAAAAGACTTTAAACTTTAACTTTACATACATACATATATACATATAAAGTTAAAGTTTACATATACATTTCTAGACAAAGAATCCTCAATATTGAACTTTCTACACATTTACTTCTAATGTTTTATCAGACTGAGAGCAGTCCAAATATGACCTATTGAATACATTTCTGGAAAAAAGAGACCTCGATCTTGAAATTTCTATACATACACTCCTTTTTGGGTTTCATTAGCCAGACAGTAATTCAAGTATGACTTTTTGAACATATTTATGGCCAAAGAGTCTTTGAACTTTAATTTTATATACTCATACTTCTGTGATGTTTTATCAGACTAAGAGTTTGACCTATTGAAGAGACTGAGAGACATATTGAACGCATTTCTGGACAAAGAATCCTCAATATTGATCTTTCTATACATACTCATAGATTTCTTCTGATGTTTCATCAGTAGTTCAAGTATGACCTCTTGAACTTATTTCTGTCCAAAGGGTCTTTGAACTTTAACTTTATATACATACTCTCCTTTTGATGTTTCATTAGCCAGACTGTAGTCCGTATTTGACCTATTGAACTTATTTATGGCCAAATAGTTCTCGATCTTTACATTTCTATACATATAGACTTCTTCTGATGTTTCATCAGTAGTTCAAGTATGACTTTTTGAACATATTTTTAGACCAAAGGGTCTTTGAACTTTCATTTTATATACATACTCATACACTCCTTCTGATGTTTTATCAGACTGAGAGTAGTCGGCATTTGACCAATTAAACGCATTTCTGGACAAAGAATCCTCAGTACTGAACTTTCTATACATACTCATAGACTTCTGATGTTTCATCAGTAGTTCAAGTATGACCTCTAAATCAAAATCAAATCACCTTTATTTATATAGTGCTTTTTACAATGCCAATTGTTTCAAAGCAGCTTCACAGTGGTAACAGGAAAATAATGCAACAGAATTTGATTCGGCTGTACAGCCACTCTGGTGAAAACAGTGATGTCATCCAGCTCATTTCAATTATCATACAATGCGGGCAGATCAGTAATATAGTTGAAATTTAAGTGTCCCCAACTGAGCAATCCAAAAGCCAAAGGCGACGGTGGCAAGGAACCAAAACTCCTTCAGGGCCAGAATGGAGAAAAAAAACCTTGGGAGAAACCAGGCTCAGTCGGGGTGCCAGTTCTCCTCTGGCCGACGAAGAAATAGTGTATGATTATGATTCTGGCAACATTACAGGTCAGAAGTCATATTAGATATTAGTAGGATTATTCGAAAGATTGGAGTCGTCACGCCGGGGACGGGTTTAATGAGGATGTCGTGTCGATGCGGCATTTACAGGGGGAAGTTTAATTGACACTGTCTCTGCAGACACTGCAGGGATGCGTTCATCATGTCCAGGCTAAGGTCCACCATCTGGTCCGGATACGGCCCAGATCCGGCCGACTGCAGTAAACCTCGGGATAAACAGAGAGACTAACATTAGCGTAGATGCCATTCTTCTTATGATGTAACGAGTATATCAGGTGTTATGGGAAGTGTTCCCGGTTTATTCGATACAGTGGCTAAATTAACCAAAGATAAAGCTTCACCTTCTGATGTTTGTAAACAGCACAGCAGTAATGACTTTATGAACTTCTTTACTTGTAAGATTGATAATATTAGGAAAAAAATTATAACCATGCAGCCGTCTACTACAGTATCACATCAGACAGTGCATTGTAGTGTCACTGAGGAAAAATTACATTCATTCACTGCTATAGGAGGAGAAGAATTGGCTAAACTCGTTAAATCATCAAAATCAACAACATGTATGCTCGACCCCATACCGACTAAACTACTAAAAGAGATGCTTCCAGAGGTCATAGATCCTCTTCTTAATATCATTAATTCATCCTTGACATTAGGATATGTACCGAAAACTTTTAAGTTGGCTATTATTAAACCACTTATTAAAAACCGCAACTTGATCCTACAAAATTAGTCAATTACAGGCCAATCTCAAATCTACCCTTTCTGTCAAAAATACTAGAAAAGGCAGTGTCCTCACAATTATGCTCCTTTTTAGAAAGAAATGATATCTGTGAGGATTTCCAGTCAGGATTTAGACAGTATCATAGTACTGAGACTATGATAGGTAAGCCAACTTAAAAGTTTTCGGTACATATCCTAATGTCAAGGATGAATTAATGATATTAAGAAGAGGATCTATGACCTCGGGAAGCATATTTCTGGCCAAAGGGTCTTTGAACTTTAACTTTATATACATACTCTCCTTTTGATGTTTCATTAGCCAGACAGTAGTCCACATTCGACCTATTGAACGTATTTCTGGACAAAGAATCCTCAATATTGAACTTTCTATACATAATCATAGACTTTTTCTGATGTTTCATCATTTGTTCAAGTATGACATCTAGAACTTATTTCTGGCCAAAGGGCCTTTGAACTTTAACTTTATATACATACTCTCCTTTTGATTTTTCATTAGCCAGACAGTAGTCCACATTTGACCTATTGAACGTATTTCTGGACAAAGAATCCTCGATATTGAACTTTCTATACATACTCATAGACTCCTTCTGATATTTCATCAGTAGTTCAAGTATGACCTCTAGAACTTATTTCTGGCCAAAGGGTCTTTGAACTATAACTTTATATACATACTCTCCTTCTGATGTTTCATTAGCCAGACAGTAAACCGTATTTGACCTATTGAACTGATTTATGGCCAAATAGTTCTCGATACTCCTAGATTCCTCCTGAAGTTTCATCAGTAGTTCAGGTATGACTTTTTGAACATATTTATGGCCAAAAAGTCTTTGAACTTTAACTTTATATACATACTCATACACGCCTTTTTGTGTTTTATTAGTCGGAGAGTAGACCGTATTTGATCTTTTGAACTTATTTATGGCCAAAGAGTTCTCGGTCTTCAAATTTCTATACATACTCATAGATTCCTGCTAATGTTTCATCAGTAGTTCAAGTATGACTTTTTGAACATATTTATGGCCAAAGAGTCCTTGAACTTTAATTTTATGTACTCATACTCATACTTCTGATGTTTTATCAGACTAAGAGTTTGACCTATTGAACGCATTTCTGGACAAAGAATCATCAATATTGAACTTCTATGCATACTCATAGATTTCTTCTGATGTTTCATCAGTAGTTCAAGTATGACATCTCAAACTTATTTTGGACCAAAGAGTCTTTGAACTTTAACTTTATATACATACTCTCCTTTTGATGTTTCATTAGCCAGACAGTAGTCCGTATTTGACCTATTGAACTTATTTATGGCCAAATAGTTCTTGATCTTGAAATTTCTATACAAACTCATTGATTCCTTCAGAAGTTTCATCAGTAGTTCAAGTATGACTTTTTGAACATATTTATGGCCAAAGAGTCATTGAACTTCATCTTTATATACATATACACTCCTTCTGATGTTTTATCAAACTGAGAGCAGTCGACATTTGACCTATTGAGCGCATTTCTGGACAAAAAGAAACCGCAACATTGAACTTTCTATACATACTCATAGACATCTTATGTTTCATCGGTAGCTCAAGTATGACTGTTTGAACATATTTATGGCCAAAGAGTCTTTGAACTTTAATTTTATGTACATACTCATACTCTCCTTTTGATGTTTCATTAGCCAGACAGTAGTCCACATTTTACCTATTGAACGCATTTCTAGAATCAATAAAGAATCCTCAATATTGAACTTTCTATACATACTCATAGACTTCTTCTTCTGTTTCATCAGTACTTCAAGTATGACTTCTAGAACTTTTTTTCTGGCCAAAGGGTCTTTGAACTTTAACTTTATATACATACTCTCCTTTTGATGTTTCATTAGCCAGACAGTAGTCCGTATTTGACCTATTGAGCTATGAGTTAGTTCTCGTATGCAACACATACCTGCGTTATTCTTCAATGTACAACAGAATAAGTTAGTTATTGTATACAGGCCAGTTAGCACTATAGTTAGTTGTTGTATGCAGTGGAATGCAAAAGCACGCATTGTTGTGTTATTGGAAAGGATAACAAAACCTGCGTGAAGAATGCACAACGTTAAGAAGATGTATGTTACATATGTAATCCTTTCAATGCACAACGTAATAGCATAGCTTATATGTTATTCTTGAATGCACAGTGTTAGAACGTGTGTGCAATTCAATGCAACATCAATGTTATCTCTTCAATGCATATCGTAAAGTGAATTGCTTAAAGGTTATTCTTTCTGCAACGTTTGCAATACAGCATATATCTCTTCAATGCACAACGGAATGAGTTAGTTCTTGTATTCATTGCAATGCAACAAGTGCATAGCTTATATGTTATTTTTGCATGCACAGTTTCAGAACGTGTGTGCAATGCAACAACAATGTTATCTCTTCAATGCACATCGGAATAAGTTAGTTCTTGTATTCATTGCAATGCAACAAGTGCTTAGTGTAATTCAACAGTGAACAGTGCAATGAAATAGCACAAATATTATCTCTTCAATGCATATCAGAAAGTGCATTGCAATACAACAAGTGCATTGCAATGTTATTCTCCAAAACACAACGTTTGATCGTCTGTGCAAGTGCATAGTACAATGCAACAGCTCATATGTTACAACACATATGTTATATTACCAAAGCACATCGGAATGAGTTAGTTATTTATGCATTGCAATGTAACAAGTACTTAGTGAAATGAAATAGCACAACTGTTTTCTCTTCAATGCATATCGGAATGAGTTGTTCTTGTATGCATTGCAATGCAACAAGTGCATAGCTTATATGTTATTCTTTAATGCACAGCGTTAGATCGTGTGCAATGCAATGCAAAAGCAAATATGCACATCGAAATGAGTTAGTTGTTGTATTCATTGCAATGCAACAACTGCTTAGTGTAACGTAATAGCACAAATGTTATCTCTTCAGTGCATATCGTAAAGTGAATTGCTTACATGTTATTCTCAATACACAACGTTTGTTCGTGTGTGCAATGCAATATCTCTTCAATCTCTTCAATGCACAACGGAGAGTTAGTTATTTTATGCATTGCAATACAAGTGCATAGCTTACATGTCATTCTACAATACACAACATTTGATCGTGTGTGCAAGTGCATATGCAATGAAACAAAATTGGCAAGCAATGCAACAGCAATGTTATCTCTTCAATGCACATCGAATGAGTTAGATCTTCTATGCATTGCAATGCAACAAGTGCATAGCTTATATATTATTCTTGAATGCACAGTGTTGCAACGTGTGTGCAATGCAATGGAACAGCAATGTTATCTCTTCAATGCACATCGAATGAGTTAGATCTTCTATGCATTGCAATGCAACAAGTGCATAGCTTATATATTATTCTTGAATGCACAGTGTTGCAACGTGTGTGCAATGCAATGGAACAGCAATGTTATCTCTCAATGCACATCGGAATGAGTTAGTTCTTGTATGCATTGCACTACAACAAGTACATAGCTTACATGTTATTCTCCAATACACAACGTTTGATCGTGTGTGCAATGCAATGCAACAGCAATGTTATCTCTTCAATGCATATCGTAATGAGTTAGTTCTTGTATGCATTGCAATGCAACAAGTACTTAGTACAATGAAATAGCACAAATGTTATCTCTTCAATGCATATTGAAATGAGTCAGTTCTTGTATGCATTGCAATACAACAAGTGCATAGCTTACATGTTATTCTCCAATACACAGCGTTAGATCGTGTGTGCAATGCAAAAGTAAATATGCACATTGAAATGAGTTAGTTCTTGTATTCATTGCAATGCAACAAGTGCATAGCTTATATGTTATTCTCCAGTACACAAAATTGAACTTCCAACCTCAATGACTCAGATATTACATCAGCCAGACAATTGTCCATGTTTGACTACAGAACATATTTCTGGCCGTAGATTCTATGAACTAGAATTTTCTATACATGCTCATTGACTCCTGATTTTACATCAGTAGTTCAAGAATTACTTTTTTAAAACATTTCTGGCAAAAAGACTTTAAACTTTAAGTTTATATACATACTTTTATCAGACTGAGAGCAGTCCAAATTTGACCTAGTGAATACATTTCTGGCAAAAAGAGACCTTGATCTTAAAATTTCTATACATACACTCCTTTTTGGGTTTCATTAGCCAGACAGTAATTCAAGTATGACTTTTTGAACATATTTATGGCCGAAGAGTCCTTTATATACATATTCATACACTCCTTTTTTGTGTTTCATTAGCCAGACAGAAGTCCGTATTTGATCTATTGCATATATTTGTGGCCGAAGAGTCTTTGAACTTTAACTTTAACTTTATATACATATTCATACACTCCTTTTTGGGTTTCATTAGCCAGACAGTAATTCAAGTATGACTTTTTGAACATATTTATTGCCAAAGAGTCTTTGAACTTTAACTTTCTATACATACTCATAGACTTCTGATGTTTGATCAGTAGTTCAAGTACGACCTCTTGAACTATTTTCTGGCCAAAGGGTCTTTGAACTTGAACTTTCTATACCTACTCATACAGGCCTTTTTGTGTTTTATTAGCCAGACAGTAGTCCGTATTTGATCTATTGAACTTATTTATGGCCAAAGAGTTCTCGATCTTGAAATCTCTATGCATACTCATAGATTCCTTCTGATGTTTCATCAGTGGTTCAAGAATGACTTTTTGAACATATTTCTGGCCAAAGGGTCTTTGAACTTTAAGTTTATATACATACTCTCCTTTTGATGTTTCATTAGCCAGACAGTAGTCCGTATTTTACCTATTGAAAGGACTTCTAGACAAAGAATCCTCAATATTGAACTTTATATACATAGACTTCTTTTGTTTCATCGGTAGTTCAAGTATGACTTTTTGAACATATTTATGCCCAAAGAGTCTTTGAACTTTAATTTTATATACTCATACTTCTGATGTTCTATCAGACTGAGAGTTTGACCAATTGAAGAGCCTGCGAGACATTTGACCTACTGAACGCATTTCTGGACAAAGAATCCTCAATATTGAACTTTCTATACATACTCATAGGCTTCTTCTGATATTTCATCAGTAGTTCAAGTCTGACCTCTAGAACTTATTTATGGCCAAAGAGTCTTTCAACTTTAACTTTATATACATACTCATACACGCCTTTTTGTGTTTTATTAACCAGAGAGTAGACCGTATTTGATCTATTGAACTTATGGCCAAAGGGTCTTTGAACTTTAAATACATACTCTCCTTCTGATGTTTCATTAACCAGACAGTAGTCCGTATTTTACCTACAACAATAATATTTATTGAAAGTCACAGGTGAGAGTAGTGGAACAGGGTCAGATGAAGAGGGGGTGCCTGGAACAGTCAAAACTTGGCAGTGCAGGGACTCAATGGACAACCCAGATCCTCCGTGAAGAAGTGAGAAGCGATCAGGAAATCCCATCCACCGCTGAACGAAGACAGGAAACAATACCGGTTGATCCACCGTGAAGACAGGCAGAGCGATCAACAATCCGACAGGGAATCCACAGGAACTTAAGAGAATGGCCAGGAGACAGAAAAGAACACAGAAACAAAACCCAACAATTTGACAAACATAAGACGAATGACAATGAGTATAAATAGACACAGATGATGAGTGGCAGCTGGCGCTGATAATCAGCTGAGTGGTAATCAGCGGCCACACCCACACACACACACACACACACACACACACACACACACAGAGCGAGAACGAGTCAGTGAATTCATGAACCGTGACAAGAATCCTCAATATTGAACTTTCTATACATTCTCATAGACTTCTGATGTTTCATCAGTAGTTCAAGTATGACGTTTTGGACATATTTATAGCCAAATAGTCTTTGAACTTTCATTTTATATACATACTCTACTCTCAGTCTGATAAAACATCAGGAGGAGTGTATATCCACATTTGACCTATTGAACGCATTTCTGGACAAAGAATCCTCAATATTGAACTTTCTATACATTCTCATAGACTTCTGATGTTTCATCATTAGTTCAAGTATGACTTTTTGAACATATTTATGGCCAAAGAGTCTTTGAACTTTATTTTTTTTATACTGATACACTCCTTCTGTTTTATCAGACTGAGAATAGTCCACATTTTACCTATTGAACGCATTTCTGGACAAAGAATCCTCAGTATTGAACTTTCATACTCATAGACTTCTTCTGATGTTTCATCAGTAGTTCAAGAATGACTTTTTGAACATATTTATGGCCTAAGGGCCTTTGAACTTCATCTTTATATACATACTCATACACTCCTCCAGAAGCTTTATTAGACTGAGAGTAGTCCATATTTGACCTATTGAATGCATTTCTGGACAAAGAAACCTCAGTATTGAAATTTCTATACATACTCATAGACGACTTCTGTTTTATTAGTAGTTCAAGTATGACTTTTTGAACATATTTATGGCCAAAGAGTCTTTGAACTTTAATTTTATATACATACTCATACACTCCTTCTGATGTTTTATCAGACTGAGACTAGTCCACATTTGACCTATTGAATGCATTTCTGGACAAAGAATCCTCAATATTGAATTTTGTATACATACTCATAGACTTCTTCTGATGTTTCATCAGTAGTTCAAGTATGACCTCTAGAACTTATTTCTGGCCAAAGGGTCTTTGAACTTTAACTTTATATACATACTCTCCTTTTGATGTTTCATTAACCAGACAGTAGTCCGTATTTTACCTATTGAACTTATTTTTGGCCAAATAGTTCTCGATCTTTAAATTTATATACATACTTTAACTACTGATGAAACTTTAGAAAGAATCTATGAGTATGACTTTTTGAACATATTTATGGCCAAAGAGTCTATGAACTTCATAATGTTTTATCAAGTAAAACACGCCTTTTTGTGTTTTATTAGCCAGAGAGTAGACTGAAGAAGAGTAGATAATAGAATATCAAAATCAGCTGCAGGCGGTCGATCCTTTTCCTATTTAGCACCTAAACTTTGGAACAGTCTTCCTAGCATTGTTCGGGAAGCAGACACACTCTGTCAGTTTAAATCTAGACTAAAAACACATCTCTTTACTATGGCATACATGTAGAACATTATCAATTTCTATTATTCAAATCAGTTAAATGATTGTTTTAGGCTGCATTAACTAGGTCAGCCGGAACCGGGAACACTTCCCATAACACCTGATGTACTCGTTACATCATAAGAATAATGGCATCTACGCTAATGTTCGTCTCTCTGTTTATCCCGAGGTTTACTGCAGTCGGCCGGATCCGGGCCGTATCCAGATCAGATGGTGGACCTGCGCCTAGACATGACCAATGCATCCCTGAAATGTCTGCAGAGACCGTCTCAATTAAACTCCACCCTGTAAATGACACGACATCCTCATTAAACCCGTCTTCGGTGTGACGACTCCAATCTTTCGAACAATCTTGCGAATATCTTTCGATCTAATATGACTTCAGACCTGTAATGTTGCCAGAATCATAATCATACACTATTTGTTCGTCGGCCAGAGGAGAACTGGCACCCCAACTGAGCCTGGTTTCTCCCAAGGTTTTTTTTCTCCGTTCTGGCCACTGAAAGAGTTTTGGTTCCTTGCCACCGTCGCCTTTGTCTTGCTCAGTTGGGGACACTAAAATTTCAACTATATTACTGATCTGCCCACATTGACACTATATGATAATTGAAATTAGCTGGATGACATCACCGTTTTCTCCAGAGTTTTCTCAACTAGGTCAGCCGGAACCGGGAACACTTCCCATAACACCTGATGTACTCGTTACATCATAAGAATAATGGCATCTACGCTAATGTTCGTCTCTCTGTTTATCCCGAGGTTTACTGCAGTCGGCCGGATCCGGGCCGTATCCAGATCAGATGGTGGACCTGCGCCTAGACATGACCAATGCATCCCTGAAATGTCTGCAGAGACCGTCTCAATTAAACTCCACCCTGTAAATGACACGACATCCTCATTAAACCCGTCTTCGGTGTGACGACTCCAATCTTTCGAACAATCTTGCGAATATCTTTCGATCTAATATGACTTCAGACCTGTAATGTTGCCAGAATCATAATCATACACTATTTGTTCGTCGGCCAGAGGAGAACTGGCACCCCAACTGAGCCTGGTTTCTCCCAAGGTTTTTTTTCTCCGTTCTGGCCACTGAAAGAGTTTTGGTTCCTTGCCACCGTCGCCTTTGTCTTGCTCAGTTGGGGACACTAAAATTTCAACTATATTACTGATCTGCCCACATTGACACTATATGATAATTGAAATTAGCTGGATGACATCACCGTTTTCTCCAGAGTGGCTGTACAGCCGAATCAAATTCTGTTGCATTATTTTCCTGTTAACACTGTGAAGCTGCTTTGAAACAATCGGCATTGTAAAAAGTGCTATATAAATAAAGGTGACTGGACTTGACTATAATGCTGGAGAATCACTCAAGAATCAGGTAAGTAGTCCACAATGTCTATAAACGAGGGAGATGGCGTACAGGTCTGTGTGATTAGTATTCAGGTGAGATGAGCACTGTGAATGGTTGGGTGGAGAGCCTAGCAGGTCTGTGACAATGTCATAATTTAGATATATTTTTAAGATGGAATAATGTTACAGATGCTAGAAACTTGGCTTTCAAATGAAAGATTGGTATCAAAGAGCACACCCAGGTTCCTAACTGATGATGATGACTTGACAGAACATCAAGTGTTAGACAGTATTTTAGGTTACTACATGCAGAGTTTTTTTGTCCAATAATTAGGCATGATTTTTTCCCCCAAACGATTTCCAGTGAACTGGTTTGGGGGAAAAAAATAAAAAAATAAAAAAATCACGCAATAATTAGAAACCGTTTTTTTTTCCAGAATTAAGTAGTAGGAAATTACTAGACATCCAATTTCTTATATCAGCTATGCATTCCTTTCATTTTGTGAATCGATGCTGCGCTGCTTAGCGCATTGGGAACGTCTTTAATCGTGACCAGCTGTGAATATTGTGTGTAACACGTCAATAGAATTGACCTGGTGGTATTATAGCCTCGGCTGGTGATGTCATCAGCGTGCACCTGCGACACGAGGCTATAAATAGATGAGCCACAGCTGCATCGTCAGGTCTTTTGTCTTCAGAGACCATTCTGTGTATGTGTGCGTCAGAAATCTTTCACCTCTCTCTATCTGCTACAGATCTGTTGTTAGGAGTTAGATTTTAACTGGCAGTGTGCAGATTTTCTCTTTCATCTCTGTCATACAAGTGAAAAGAGTTAAATCAAAAGAAAATCAAAAATGAGTCAACAACAGAGTAAGCGCTGTGTCCCTCCATGTTCTCGTCCTATGTCAGAACTGGATACACGCGCTTACTGTTTTCTTTGTTTGGGGGAGGAGCACTGCTGCATTGTGAGCTGTGAGCATTAAAATGCTTCGTGCTCGTCTCAGCTACTTCCAGGCCGTACCCACATTACCATCGTGGGGCTCCCACATGGATTTGGCTGAAGAGCAAGAGACGGGTCCGTCTAGCTTGCTTGCTTGCACCAGATCCATACGTTTCCTCACGTGATTCCGAAGCGTGCTCTGGTGCTTCTTCGGCTCATGCAGGGGACGATGATGAATCTCTTGGGTCTGCGGACTTTGAGCAGCCAGCCTCTGAGCGTTCCTCGCACAACAATAAATCCGTCGAGGAATTACTTGAGGTGGTTACTCGCGCTGTGGCCAGGTTACAGCTTGACTGGCCTCACGAACAAGAGAACCTCAAATGATCTAAGCTTGAGGATAGGTTTTTGTCTGGTGGCAGAGGGGAGGGACCACAACATCAGTCTTTCCCCTTCTTCGAGGACCTCCATGACGAACTATCAAAGTCATGGAGAAAACCATATACCTCTTGTGTCTTTGTGCCCTCGATGTCGACTTTTTCGACTACCGTGGGGGGGAAGTCGCGGGGGTATGCGGAGATGCCACAGGTTGAAGAGACGCTCGCGAGCTATCTCTCGCCTGGTTCAGCATCTTTGCTAAAGAGACCTACCCTCCACACGAAACCGTGTAGAACAACTTCGGCTCTCGTGGGCAAAGCTTATCAAGCTGCAGGTCAGGCTGGTGCTGCGCTGCACACTGGCGTACCAGGCTGACCTGTTGAAGGATTTGAATGCTGGCAGTACCATCGATGAAGAATTGTTCACTGAGCTTCGTCAAGCCACAGATTTGTCTCTCTGTGCCACCAAGGTCTGCTTTGGTTAGTGCGGAGAGGCATCAAAGTCTTTCTTCTTGATGCCCCTATTTCACCATCTGGCCTGTTTGGCGACTCAGTCAATACTGTCGTCACCAGGTTCAGGGAGGTAAAGCAGCATGAGGAAGCTTTTGTTCTCTTTCTTCGAGTCGCACTCCCCCTCGTAAAGACTGGGGACCGGCTCGTCGTACTCAACAACCTCCCAGGGTGGACCTCAGGACTATTATTAATAAAAAGAAGTCCTGATGGTCTTGCACCCAGTCTGGTGGGGGTAGCCAAACACCTGCTACCTTCACGAAACTTCTCCATCCCCGTCGCTTCTGGCGACTCGGGGGGCAGCGGTTTCCAGCGAAATGCTAGACATTCCGTTGCTTCCTGCTATCATCCAGGACATAGAACATCTAACATCCCCTCAACAGGAAGTGTCAAAGTTGATACCACTCTCAGAGTGTCTGGCAGCGTGGAAAAATTCTGCCAGGCATTTCTGCGTGGGTATTAAGCACAGTACAAATAGGATACAGAATCCAATTTATTCGTCGTCCTCCGCGTTTCAATGGCGTGGTCTCCACTTCCGTAAAGCCGGAGCTGGTGCACACAAGACTGTCACAAGAGCTACAATCTCTGCTGAGCAAAGAGGCCATAGAACATGTTCCTCTTCCAGAGAGAGAGTCGGGCTATTACAGCAGATACTTTCTGGTTCCCAAGAAGGATGGGGGGTTGTGTCCAATCTTAGATCTTCAAGGCTTAAACCGTACAAAGCGCTCAAGTTCAAGATGTTAACCGTCAAGACGATCGTGTCAACTAATTCAACATCACGATTGGTTCGTCACGACTGATCTGAAGGACGCATATATATTTTCACATAGAAATATTGCCACAACACAGGAAGTTCCTGAGGTTCGCTTTCGGGGGCGAAGCCGACCAATTTCGGGTTCTTCCATTCGGCCTAGCCTTGTCACCCCGCACGTACACAAAATGCATGGATGCAGCACTGGCTCCATTACGACTCCAGGGCATTAGCATTTTGAATTACATAGACGATTGGTTAATAACTAGCACAATCGCAAGAAATGGCGCTTCAACACAGAGATATCGTGTTAGCTCATCTAGTTTCTCTAGGGTTGAGACCCAACGCCAAGAAAAGCGTTCTTTCTCCTGCCCAGAGAACGACTTATCTCGGGATTGTTTGGGATTCGGTCACGATGTGGGCACAACTGTCTCCTGCTCGAATCGAGACCATTCAGCATACCCTGAGCAAAGTCAGGCTAGGCCAAGATCTCACTGTTCGTCAGTATCAAAGAACGTTAGGTCTCATGGCATCAGCATCCACGGTGATCCCTTTGGGGTTGTTGCACATGAGACCGTTTCAGTTGTGGCTCAAAGCCAGAGGATTTCATCCAAGGGCCAATCCTCAAAGGCCGCGGGCTTCGTACCCTATCTATGTGTACTGCTAACGACAGACGCCTCCCTGACGGGCTGGGGAGCGGTCTTAAGTGGTCGTCCAGCTCGATCGGCACATCAACTGCCTCAAGTTGATGGCTGTATTTCTGGCCCTGAAATACTTTCTCCCCCAGTTGAGAGGCTGTCATGTCCTAGTGCGGGTGGACAACACAGCGACAGTCTCTTACATAAATCGCCAGGGAGGTCTGCGTTCACGCAATCTGAACAGAATAGCGAGGCAGATTTTCTCTGGGCCCAGGACACGTTTCTGTCACTCAGGGCAGTGTACATTCCGGGGCAGCTGAATGTGGGAGCGGATTTACTGTCCAGACAGAAATTACCGATGGGGGAATGGAAACTTCACTCAGAAGTAGTGAAACAGATCTGGACCAGATTTTACGTAGCGGAGGTGGACCTCTTCGCCTCTTATCAGACAGCGCAATGTCCCCTCTATTTCTTTCTGAGTCACCCAGCCCCCCTGGGTCTGGACACGATGGCGCACACATGGCCCAAAATGCGCCTGTATGCGTTTCCTCCAGTTTCTCTGCTCCTGGGAGTTCTAGCCAGAGTTCGCCAACAAGGGTCTAGCCTCTTACTGATAGCGCCGCGTTGGCCGAACAGAGTATGGTTCTCGGAGATAATGTCTGCCGATTCCGGAGAGGAGGGACCTTCTGTCTCAGGCGGAGGGCATGATATTCCATCCCAGGCCCGACCTGTGGAACCTGCATGTTTGGCCCCTGATGGGTACCAACTGAAGGTCACTGGGCTTTCGCCTGACGTTATTGAGACCATTCTAAGTGCTAGGGCTTCTTCCACTAGAAAGAGCTATGCCAGTAAATGGGGTGCCTTTGAAAGGTGGTGTATGGCACATAATGCAGATCCAGTCAATTGCCAGATTGCTTCAGTTCTGGACTTCTTGCAGGAAAAGTTGTCAACAGACACATGACCCGCCACTCTCAGGGTTTATGTGGCCGCTCTTTCGGCTTGCCACGCTTTGGTTGACGGGGTGCCACTCGGGAGATGTCCTCTGCTCGCTCGCTTCATTCTTACGGCCAGACGACTGAGGCCTCCCATGAACCAAGATCCCTTCATGGGACTTAGCTATAGTCCTCGAGGGTCTGGTTGAGACCCCCTTTGAACCTCTAGAGTCAGCGTCTCTGACCCTAAAGATGGTTTTTCTTATGTCTATATCTTCCTTAAAAAGAATCGGGGATATGCAGGCTCTGTCAATATCGCCATCCTGCTTGGACTTTGCCCCAGGAATTGTGAAAGTGTTTTTGCATCCTCATCCTGACTACCTGCCTAAGGTTCCTTTCTCGACTGCACATCCGGTTACTCTCGAGACCTTCTGCCCTCCGCCGTTCACAATGCTGGGGCAGGAGAGATCTCACAGACTGTGTCCAGGCCGTGCTCTTCAGGCTTACGTCTACCACACTAGCCAGTGGCGTAAGTCAGAGCAACTCTCTGTCTGTTATGGGGGTCGTAACAGAGGGGCGGCCGCCACCAAGCAGACCATGTCACATTGGGTCAGGGATGCTATTGCTTTTGCCTATAATCAGGCTAACTCAGGCTGATTATTTTGCCTGTAATCAGTTCCGGCTAACTAGGTCAGCCGGAACCGGGAACACTTCCCATAACACCTGATGTACTCGTTACATCATAAGAAGAATGGCATCTACACTAATGTTAGTCTCTCTGTTTATCCCGAGGTTTACTGCAGTCAGCCGGAACCGGGCCGTATCCAGATCAGATGGTGGACCTGAGCCTAGACATGACCAACGCATCCCTGAAATGTCTGCAGAGACTGTGTCAATTAAACTCCCCCCTGTAAATGCCGCATCGACACGACATCCTCATTAAACCCGTCTCCGGCGTGACGACTCCAATCTTTCGAATAATCTTACGAATATCTTTCGATCTAATATGACTTCTGACCTGTAATGTTGCCAGAATCATAATCATACACTATTTGTTCGTCGGCCAGAGGAGAACTGGCACCCCGACTGAGCCTGGTTTCTCCCAAGGTTTTTTCGACATTCTGGCCCCTGAAGGAGTTTTGGTTCCTTGCAACCGTCGCCTTTGGCTTTTGGCTTGCTCAGTTGGGGACACTAAAATTTCAACTATATTACTGATCTGCCCGCATTGACACTATATGATAATTGAAATTAGCTGGATGACATCACCATTTTCTCCAGAGCGGCTGTACAGCCGAAATCAAATTCTGTTGCATGATTTTCCTGTTAACACTGTGAAGCTGCTTTGAAACAATCGGCATTGTAAAAAGCGCTATATAAATAAAGGTAACTTGACTTGACTATGAGGCGCGCGGTCAAGCTTTGCCTATGGGCCTAAGGGCTCACTCCACCAGGGGGGTCGCCTCCTCTAGTGCTTTGGCAAGGGGTGCCCCCTTACAACTTGTTTGTGATGCAGCAGGATGGTCCTCTCCGCACACGTTCATAAAGTTTTATAGTTTGGATGTTCATGCCACTCTGGGCTCTCACGTCCTTTAGTCGACATCACAAGCTAATGTCTGAGGCCTACACAACCGTAAGGGGTCCAGCATCGATTGTAGCTTTTGAAAGGGAACGATCCGGGTTACTTGACTGTAACCCTGTTCCCTGAAAAAGCGGAACGAGATGCTGCGCTACATTGCCGTGCTGAAGATGTCCCAGGACTGCTCTTCAGATAAAATATCCTGATGATGCAGCTGTGGCTCATCTATTTATCATCTATAATACCTCCGGGTCAATTCTATTGACGTGTTACACACAATATTCACAGCTGGTCACGATTAAAGACGTTCCCAATGTTTTCAGTTGATGAATGAACAGAACGATCCGGGTTACTTGACTGTAACCCTGTTCCCTGAAAAAGCGGAACGAGATGCTGAGCTGCTTAGCGCATTGGGAACGTCTTTAATCGTGACCAGCTGTGAATATTGTGTGTAACACGTCAATAGAATTGACCCGGAGGTATTATAGATCAGCATATTTTAATATCGATTCTAAAATCCGAAGAACCTTTGTCACGGTTTGGTTGGGGTTATGTTTCATGTTCTTATTTTGTTAAGTTCAATGTCCCTGGTTTGTCATGTCATTCCATTGTGCCTCCATGTGATCATGTCATGTTCTTCCATTATTGTGTGTTCGACATCGGCTGTGGCTGGATGCAACCGATCGGCGAGAGTAGCCGGGTGCAGGCGGGGAGGAGCTGCAAACAGAGACGTGAAGTCGGACACTTTCGGCTTCCCATAGTGACGCTCGCGCTGTGTTTGCATACTTTATCACAGCTGAGAGTGAAATAAATGCAATATTTGTCAAATACACAGACGTTTCAGAGACATTTTCATTCAATACTATGAACTGCTTAATACAGCGTCTGTTTGTACAAGAATAAAGTTCAACATATAAGCCTACACTATCAATGAAGTGGGGTCTACGTTTTTTTTTTTAGTTTTATTTTGATAAACATGACAATATAACATCGCAACTACATGAAAAGAGGTTTTACCGTTATAAAAAACTGATTGGTGAGCATTAGTGGAACAGAAGTTTTTAGAATAAACAAAACACACGCTGCTCTTGAAATCGCTCTCGCACCACTTTGTTGACACACGTCACAGTCACGTGGTGTCGGTGCTGCCTCAAGTCGGACAAAATTTCTAACCGGCATGCATTGCTTCAAGTCAGCCACCTGTCTGTGCATCGCTGCATGAAGTCGAACAAGCCTCTAGTCTCTTGTGTCATGTTGTCATTGGTTTATTTAGTCATGTGAGTTCTGTCATTGGTTCATTGTCTTGATTGTTCACAGGTGTGTCTTGTTTAGTCATTAGTTCTTGTGTATTTAAGCCATCATGTTCGCCATGCGTTTTGTCTAGTATTGTTTGTGTCACTGCTGTTGGTGAGTTCATGTCAAAGTCAAGTCAAGTCAAGTCAAGTCCTGGTATGTTCTGTTCAATTGTAAATAAACTGCACTTGGGTTCAACTGCAACTTGTCTCCAGTGGATATATACGTGACAGAATACCAGACCTACCAAAATACACCCAGCAGTTACTCAACTCTTGAATCTCCGTCAAGGCCAACGTGCTATTGAGGACTACCTGCTTCATACTACAGTAACGTGAATAATCGCATCCATGAACATGATTTCTGCCGGAGTCCTATCCCGATTATTTTCAACCGGCTGTGAGGTAAAGACCACATGTCCTAAGATTCTGCGCTTAAACTTGGCGTCATCAAGCTACGCCTTTGTTTTGAATAGGCGACCTCTAGCGGACGTAAACGTTACATAGTGCACCTTTAAGACATAACAGATTGTTTGCATGAATACAAGCCAAGACAGATATTTTGAAATAGGGTACTGTAATAGAGATATTTTGCTTGTTGCGCTTTAACTCTTTTAACATCATGCATGGCTCACACTTGCTCATGTATGTTCTATTCTTACAAACCAAAACGAAACATCAGACGCAAGTGCTTTGCTTCCAAAGGCTACCGTAAGCAACTTTTTTTTTTATTAATATATAATACACGTTCTTTATTTAGCCTACAAAAAAAACTGTATATTAATATGTATGATAGGCCTATTCCTTTGGTTTTGTGCATCGCTGCAGAATCGTTTACATCAGACACATCAACTGGAAGCTGGTTATCTTGGCAGAATGTGGAGTTTCAAAACAAATAAGCTGTTTCTGAAATTTCTGTGATATGAAGAAAACCACACAGAAATCAGAACCCGGCTTAAGTCACAGTTTTCTTGCCATTCCCGACATTGACCTGATTGTCGTTTGTGCGGATTGATATTAAGATCTGTTTGGTCTTTCTGAATTGTAGAAAAGAACCAAATGATACAAGAATCAGCAGTTGTTTTTGCAC